>JAWUZG010000018.1:45637500-46837500 GCA_036785705.1 Acanthornis magna
ATAGTGAAAATAAGTGCAGTCTCCCCCAGCCAGGTATACTGAGTACCAGGCAATTGTATCCCAAAGACTGCAGATAGAAACACTGACAGGAATTTTTGAAGATATGACAACTGCCTTTAAAGACTCACTGAAGTGCTGATAAAAATAAAATTGCACATCTAAATAATATAGTTGATACAACTAAAGGGTACAGACACAGCTAAAGTCAGTCTTGGGACTGTATTACTAGCAATACCTGAACAAAAGAAAGGAAAATATTACAGGCTTTTGGAAGATCAGTTGAGTAAAATGGACATGAATCTAATGGAGATGTCAGAGTTTCAGAGTTATTTGCAGAAAGGAAGGCTATTAAAACTGTTTTCACCAATAACATCAGATGATGTACCCTCTTGTAAACGAGATAGATTACTGGCACATGTGCCAAGAATTCACTGAGACTAGGAAGTGACCAAAACAGAATGAGGGGAGTTGGGTATTTCTTGTCTTAGATACTGCAGAGATGCCTCTATGTGTGTTATTTATAAACAAATATAGGCAACATAGTTACACGGAATGGCCAAGCCTATATTTCTCAAGCACCACAGGACTAGGTGTACCAACATAGGAGAAAGAAGAAAAAAAAAAAAAGGATAAAAATGAGTAGATTAAATTAATTGTTCCATTGACACAGATATATATGTTCTGTCTAGCCTGATGGCCTTTTTCATCCAGTGAAAGGTGTTGCCTAGACCTGGGATACCTTGGGATTCAGGCATAACTGATTCAAGTTAGAATAGTAACATCTATTTCTCTGAAGTGTTCTTACGTATTTACAAATAAAATGAAAGTTCTTATCTAAGTCCTACAGAGGAGGAAACTAAGACACTGAATGTTATGTAATTAGAGTAAGCTTGTCCTGCAAGCTAAGAGACAGAGTCCACCAAACTTGGTGCTATTGCCCGAGTCATGTTGACGCCCTTTAGGTGAGCATTGCATATATGAGGTGACAAATGTCGTATGTTTTTAAGGTAGGGGATTAGCTGCTTAACAAAAATACTGAGTTATGTTTTGGATACATAGAACAAAAGGGAACACAAGGGCTCACTGACTCAAGTGAGTCAAAGTAAAGATATATAATAAATAACAGTGGATCATGTATCAAAAACTATCCGGACCTCAGATCACAGAAATTTAATATGGGAAAAGATATTTGAGGTTATCAGTTTTCTCTTACTTGGTTCTGTGTTCTCTCTCCTCATGCCTTCACTTCTCATCTTCCATCTCAGCTCTAGTTCCATCTAAAATGTTCTGCCTGTGCCTTTATACACTTCTCCCTGCACCACATTCACAGTTCTGAGGCGCCACAGGACTCTTCTATTGAAACACATAGCTCAGTGGTACAAAGGAAGCATTGTTGGGAAACAGGGATGGGAGGCATAGAGCTTAATCCAGCTTCCAACTCTGTCTCTCCATTCTCTCATGTTGCAACGCCAACCCACAGCTCTGCCCCTGCACGGGGTTTAGAAGGGCAGTCACAATGCCACAAGGGATGCCATGGCTGCTGATTCTCTGTTCCTCACCCTTGAATGTTCATATGTGACAGAATTAAGGAAGACTTAGAGCTGGTTATACTCCTGTTCTCTTCCCATGCACCTTAGTAGGACAAGAAATTGTATGTGCAAATGTTTTGTTTAAAATGTGAAGGTTCCATGTGTTTTTCTAGTCCCTTCTCTATAATTATTCCATTTGTGTTCAGTGATGCACACGTCTCAGATCTGATTGAATAAATTTTGGAATTGTAGGGCAGAAATAGATATACCCGTGTAGGACTGAAGGCCCCACTGAAGTCAGCAGCTGTCCCATGCGCAGTGCTGAGCTGAGCACAACAGCCAACCTGATAGCAACAAATGCATTTAGAGCACTTGGGCACACATGGAGTTTGAATGTACTGAGCTGCTGATTTATTAACTATAGTTTCAACTGGTAGACTTGTACATACACCTTTCCAGAAAATGCTCTTGTAAATTTAGCTAATGTACTGTATGCTGTTTGTATTACCTTTCTTTCCTGATTTCGCTGACCTTCACAGAAACACACAGTTCCTCATATTGAAGCAAAAACTTTTTGTATCTCCTTTTCAATATCTGCTACTATTACTCCAAATAATCAACTTCTACTCATTTATTCCTAACCATTAACCAATGGAAAACAGAGCATAAGAGCTATAAAATAACACTGAAACAGGATATATTATTTATGCAATGAAACCTGGGGCTGGAGCTGGAATTTTGGTCAAGTTGGGGCCTGAGGTTTTAGTCTACAGCATTACAGAAAAGGCTAACTGCAAGTTTAGACCCAGCATTAAAACTTGGCATAGTGAGGTTCATGTGACTTCCCAGAGAAAGATAATAATTCACTCCCATTTATGGAGATGTATTTTATGGAATTTTTCCAAATACAAAGAATTTACAAGAACTAGAATATTGTTTTTCCTTTTTGTTTGCTTATATACTTTGTAGATTCAGATAAGGAGATTACATTCAGGACTTTGAAAGAGAGAGTTTTCCAAGCACTTGTCCAAATTTATCAATTAAGTATCATCTGTTGAGATGCCGAATTCTTTTAAGGAAGAAAGCAAGCAACTCTTCCTCACCCATTTTTTTTCATTCTGGAGGGAATGAAAGGATTTATTTCTACTGATTGCAGTCAATATTTTGCTTATACACTTTTATTTAGTAGTTTTATTTAAACTGACACTACCTCAGAGATGAATATCACAAAAGTGACATTAAGTTTGTAGGATAAAGGAGCCCCAGTTCACCTGGAACATGCAGTATTTCAAGAAGCCTAAACATACTGGAGCATTCTTATTTCATTTCACTACGTCTGAAGGCTTACTTGAATAAAACCTAGCATACCGTCTTCAGCAATCTCAGACCAGTCAAAATATTGCCTAGTAATTGTTGATCATAAATGACCAGATAAAGAATACTTACATTTGACAAGTTTGTGTGGTTATCACCTGAAAAAATGTGCTGAGGAGAAAGAGCTTAGGGAATTCAGCAGCACAGTGGATGAAATTGGAAATTCCTCTAAGATTTTCATTGTTCCCAAAAGTAACTAGACAACTCTTTGAGCAGACATGCAATTATTCATTTGCAGTCCCCAAATTCCCATAAAATGATCCTCTTTCCACTCTCCATTTGGATGGCAGTACAGTGCAGAAGAAACAAGACTGTTTGCCTGATGGGCTATATGTTTTTATTCACACATATCCAGAAATAATGGAATTAGTCCCTCAAACTTTAAAAAAATAATTTTCATCCAAGAGAGACCTAAACTATGAAAAATTTCAGCCAGCAGCCAAAAGTTTTCAGAAAGTTATGAGCTGCTGAAAATGGGGATAGCATGGCAAACGTCACACAGCCTGAACAGTAGTAGTCATTTTCTCTCCTACTGTAATATGTAGCTGTATAATTTATTCATGTTCCAAAATACATTAGGTAAAAGGAATGAATTCCTAGTGCTGGTAGACTTAACTCAGATCCTCTAAAAGTCAATACAGTTTCTCATGTGTAAGATTAAAGTGTGAGGGTTGCCTCAATTAATTGTTTTCCTGTCGCACTAAATGAGCAAGATTCCATTTTGGTTGGAAATACAAAGTGCTTGTCAAAATGCCACTTCCTACTGAATTTCAGCTTCCTGCCGTGGGAAAACAATCCTTAATAGCTTCCCCCTCCCTCCATTGACTAGCTCTCTTCCTATTTTCTCTGCTTTTTGAAAAAATTATGGCAATTCCTAAGAATAAAAATGCTTGCCTGCAAAGTATATTGTTTTAATTTAATTCTTCAGACAGGAGAGCTTTTCAGAAATTAAAACATACTCTTCTAGCTATTGAGCTACAGTGCCTCCTTCTGCTTTTTTTTGTGATCATCTCCACTTTTCATACTGAAGTGAGTTCCTTTTGTTGCTCATTTCACAGCATTCCATGGCTTGAATTTTTGTTCGTTTATTTTTTTAACATAGAAATTGGATTTTTCCCCCCTATGTAAAAATCTGTATACACAGGATCAGAATCAGGGCAGGGTATGTATTTAATTACCCAGTAATGTCTTATCCTTGGAACATTAATGGGTAAAGACAAAGTTTATTTTCATCAGAAAAAAAGTTGAGCCCCAAACGTATATAAATCGTTTGAGTTAATAGGCAGCATTCACTGCAAAGTTTGTTTTTATATTACCTTTTTTTCTTGAAACCATCAGAAATTTCTGTTTTACCGTAAAGATTGCAGTCTGTTCTAAGCAGGCCAGGACTTCCAAAGCATTATTTAAATGCCTCAGCTGAATACCAGCATTCTTTCATCCTGTTTCACACACTGAAGTACCAAAAGGGTAAATAACTCGCAATATCATTTTTGACTGACTTGACTTTGAAAAAGGCACAACCTACACAAACAACTGAGCAGTTGTCTAGGTGCTTAACTGGATCTCTAAATGATCCCATATGCTAGTGTGCTAATGCTGATAATGATTATAAACACCTCAGTTCATCATATTAATGAGTTATAGGCAATAGAAAAGGACAAAATATATAACTTTTCCACAAACTTAGTTAAATGTCAAGGTTTTTAAAGGGCTAGTTAGCAAGTATATTAGATGAGATATGTCAGTTTCCCAATTTACGACTCTGACTTGTCTCTTGTGATTCCTTATAGCCTCTAGCCATTCTCCTCTTACCTGAGGCATTCTCTGGCAAAAACCTGATGCTTCCAGTCATTCTGCATTCTTGTGTTCCTTCAAAAATAATTGGACAGGCACCTCTCCATAAACAATCATCATTAGTCACATAAGGTACACAGATAAGAATACCATACAAATAAGTTTCAATAGAATGTCTTGAGCCAAATAATAATAATAATTTGGCCAGCATGCTAAAAATGTGATTGACAGGGAGTTAATGCACTTAACACTTTTCCAGCAGGCTGTTAAAATTAGTTCCTTGATGCTCAAAAAGTCCTGCTCCCAGAAAAGTGACACCGACATTGACCAGTGAGTTTGTTGCTGTTCAGTAACCTGCTCCATTTCCAGACTATATGATTAAAGTCATTATGGGAACTGTCAGGAGGAGGGAAAAAAATGGAAACTGTCATAAGAAGCAACTGTTGGAAATCTTGGGTTTTTTTTTTTTATAATGCTAAACTATTTTAAAATATTGTCTGTAATTTTAATATCCAATATCCAACCATATAGTAAGGATCCATATGATAAAATAAATCCTTTGAGGTAATCCATAAAATGGTATATATTACCATCTTTATTACATATATAGAAGGAAAGAAATTAATCATAAATTTTCTTCTACATGAAAGGAGTGAATTAGCTTACAAGAAAAAAGGATTCTTATTTTAAAATATTATTATCAGATTTAAATCCACTAAATTAACTAGAGAGTGGGGGGAGAAAAAACAAGAATTCACAATTGAAAGAATTTTGTGTAAAAATAAAAAAGCCTCTCAACAAAATCATCTTTTCTAATATCTATCCTACAGAGCCAATTCGGTGTCTCATGAGAATGTACTAAATTAAAAACTTTAAAATATCCTAATTTCAACTTGCAACTTTTGAAAACTCAATATTTGATGCAATTATATAGGAATAATTTTACATAATATTTTATACTCTTAAATACCCACTAAGTTCTGTTTTAGCTGACCCAACAATTGCACTGTAAATTGTTGTTTGTTAATGTAGAGATTGCAATACATGTCATGTGTAGCTCAGACATAAATGATAGTATTTGTCTTGGATGGAAAATTGATTTAACAAATTCACAAATGCTTAAATTTGTAAGTGTTTAAAGATTAGGGGGTTTTACATTCCAACATAAAGATCTGACCCTTTCCTTACTTATGTTTAAATTATTTTTATAGATCCAAGAGGGTGCTTAAGAAGATAGTGTCTTTCGTACAATAATACCAACACTATAATGTTCTTATATTTATTTTTCTTTTCTCACCTGCTACGTCTAGGTTTTGACATTAGGAATATTGCTTTTGATATTTTCAGCATTAAAAACCACTTTATGCTTTGGTTCCATTTTACTCCCAGTCAGAAAGATCAGAAAAAGCTCAAGTCACACAGTGAGAAACTTTATCCACTGAATGAGACATTATCCATTCCACCAGACTACAAATCAAAGAGTATCTCTTAGGCTGCTTAAAAATTCATTTTAAAATCTGATCCTGATTGTACTTTTATGGTAATTTCATACCATCAATCATCCTTTTACCTTTAGTCTCTAGGTCCACTGCTTTCCCCATAGATCTCATTCTCTCTACCTCATTATAATTCTTTAGGTGAGAAAACAGGGTAAGAAACCTTAACAGAAAATGAGAGAAAGATGTAAATTTCTTGAGAAAAGTCAGGTTCACTAAGAAGCACAGCTAATGATATGTTCTGATCTAGGAATTTTTTTTTAAATTAAAAGATGGAGGGGGATAGAATAGAGTGAAAAACACATTTGCCATGCAAATAATCTGTTTGTAATCTGCATTCTAACCCAACAATATCATTTATACAACCAAGCTGTCAAAATGTCTTCTTAGATGGAGTTCATTAAAAAAAAAAAGAGAATAAAATAAAGATTTTTTGCATCTCCACAGAACTTTTCCTAATTAAGTGCTGAACTTCCTAAAATTCTGCGCTTTCCATTACAACTAAGGCTGGCCCATCTTTGCTAAAACTATAGATTATGTGAATTGCAGTAATTAGGAAATGGAACTAACAGAGGAATGCTAGAAACATACTGATCAAAACCCCTTTCTTGCACTGAAATCTTAAGTTACATCGTTATGTAAAATGAACATAAAACCTTGTTGGTGTGTGTTCAGCAGTACTGGTGCCTTCACCAAGCTCATCACAGGAAGGGAAAGCTGCTCTGTGTTGTTCTACCAGTTCGTTGTGGCAGCTACAATTCTTGGAGATTGTCAAAATGTGGTCTACTTGTGGGGGCTTCTACAAGAGCCATACTTTCCCAGAAGTTAGTATTATAGTTTCTCTCTTTTCATTTGAATCCTGGCCATAATGAAAAGCCTTTTTTGCAGCACTGGGAGATATGAGAAATAATGAAATCACTATTTGAGACACCTGGGCTGGAAGAAAAACTATTGTTAATCACAAGGGAAAAGAAGGATTTTTCCAGTACTGTTGCCTCGTCCATGTTTCAGTTCCTAATGTCTTTAACAAAATGTAGCCATAAACCACTGAATTCTGGTAATAGCAATAATCCCTCCAAAATGGTTTGTTACCAGCAGTTAGTGACCAGTTTCTTAGTTAATGGCCTGAGGGGAAAGGCTTTAAAAAAGCTGTATGCACTGTTTCCTCTCAGGCAATTTAACTGGCTGCATTAAACTGTATTTTCATTGAGCTTCCTAACATTTGTACTCTGATAAAATTCTAGTCAGGGAAGGGAATGAGGTGGTGGTGGAGTATGTCATCACTCTACTTTGTAAGAGGAACATTAAAAAAAAAAAGCTATCTAGTGTCTTCCTACTCTGAATAATGTTAGGACTTGGTTCTGATGGTAATAATAAATGTTAAAGTCTTTAAATATCATGTAAAATTAAAAGTAATTAACAACTTTATCTGAAGAAAGATGAAAGAGTCTTCAGCTTTACAGTATGATACAATGCCCTTGAAACAATCAGGGAGTACAAGAAACAACATTATGTGCTTTCATGCAAAATCAAAATGCTAATCTGAAATGCTCATTTATTTTCATAAATGGAGTAAAAATAGTACCTTATTTGGAGGAGTATCACACTCTAGCATGATACTTGATAATATTAAAAAGTTAATAAAACATGAGTATAGGAGGGCACATAAAGCAATTAATATACAGTTTTAATTTGTATTTTATTGAGTTAATACATTGTTTTATAAAGTGTTTTCAACTATACTACTGATGTACTGGCTTACACAAGTGGGAATTTTTTTAAATATACATGGTTTATCCATACTTTATTAAAAACATTTTCAGGAGATGAAAATACTGTATAGCACAGTGCTTTATTAATAGGTAAAACAAGAATATTCCTTCATTATTTTAGTTGTGTAACAAGCTGGAAGTCAGTGAAATGCATAAACAACACTATGCTGATTCCTCTGCCTGCTCCACAACTCATTGGGTTTAAATGGCCTCTCTTCATTCTTTGCTCACATGGGTTAAAAAACTCATTAATCAGAAACTTTTTCCCAAGTATGGCAATAAAGTCAAAGGAATGATTGGCATTACACAGAACACTCTGTAACATACACACAGGAATATAGTCTCTCATTAGGCACAGCATATTTTTTAAAAAAATCCAAAACAAAATACTGTATGTCTTTGCTTGTGGTATATAGGATGCAGGAATGATGGGGAAAAGAACCATGTGTAGGGAAGTGGGGGTGCCTGGAGAGAATTTGAGGGTTCTGGAATCCCAGCAGGAATAGAAGGAATCAGTTCTGGGGAACTCTGACAACCTGCCTTACCGTTTTGGGGAAGGGCTGTAGATGGCGCATTCCCAAGGGAAGCTGCTTTTGTGCAGGGCACTGATGGGAGGGTTTGCTGGCATGGAATTACTCTGGTCGTGCACAGCCTGTGTGAGGCCCTCGAGCAGTTGGTGCCATTACCCAGCCACATCATATGTGGTAAGACTTAGTGAAACTGGATTTTTCATTAATCTTGCCTTTATTAAAGTGATACTGAGCATTTTTTGCTGTCAGGTCCCAAGTTCAAGTCTCTCTACCACCCACCACAGGGAGAATCCTATTCTGAGTAATTTTGGATCTACCATAGCTATTCTATGCAGTAGACTAATTTCACAAAACTATCAGTGGTTTAAAACAGCATTCTTGTACTGAGGTGGGCTCATTCTAACTGTGCCATCTAAATCTAAAGTCAACTGAATTATGGAGAGTAGAATGAACTATACCACAGACAAATATTTAGAAATAAACAGACATGGTGCTCATTGGAAACACACCGTTCATGCAGTTATATTGCTCATACAATGCCTTAATCACTCCTAGAATATCTTAAGTAAATATGTAGTGGTAATAAACAGCATTAAAAATTACTGAAATGGAACAGTTAGGTAGCAACCCTGGAATTTTAACGTTAACATAATTATGTGGAAATGGGAAAGGGACAAAGAAAACTAGCAAGAACTGGAGAGAAGGGTTTAAGCTTTTAGAGCAGAGATAAAGGCTATCTTGGGAAGGAAAGGCTAAATACACTTGGGTAAAGGCCGCCATCCAGAAAGACACTTATTTTATAGAGTAGACTTTACACCATCCAGAAAGACACTTATTTTATAGAGTAGACTTTACATCACATTTACAATTTACAAGCTGAAACATTACTCTTTAATAACAAAATAGTAATTGCACCTTTTTTTTTTTCTGTATGTGTTATATATAAGAGGAGCTTGAAAACCTTTTGGGTTTTGTGGTTTTTGTGGCCTTCTTAATCCTCAAAATATCAGATGTTAATTCTGGTTTTGCTGGAGGACATTTTTGTGGATGTACCTCCTGTACCTTAATTGAACTGATAAGAGAGAAGGGACTGAACATTTAATAATACATTCTTCCTTCAAAAAATTAATGAAACAAGAGTATGAAACATTAATGGAATTACTTCATATTAAACTATCCAGAGAAAGTGCTAAACATAAAGGGCCTCGTCATTGAGGTGACGGTATAGGTTAAGTGCTCTGTTTGGATGGAAGGTGATTGGAGGAATCTGGGCTCCCCTGGATATTGTTTCATCTCTCGCCCCTACAAGAGGCTGAGCTGTTACATCCGCTTGTCTGAGGCCAGGCAAGGTTTCAAAACATCAAACTGAAGACTAGTTCCTTTGAGCTGAGGGACACCTCAGTTCAAAAAGCTGAGCAGAGGAAGGAAAAGAGAGTGGACTAAAAGCAAGAGACAGAGATGAGAGAGAAGAAAGGGACTTTCTTGGCACCAGATCTGTCTTGGTGGTGTCCGATATGAATATTTTGAAAGCAGAATTACTTCAATTTGGATTGTCTCTGTTAAAAATAAACAGTTGGTATTCATTTTGAGTAAAAAGACACACTGAAGCTGGGGCATTTCTCTTTTGGCTGTAGAAATCTTAGAGCCATTGTAAAATCCTGATTCTGCTGACTTTGAATGCAGCAGCATTTGTTTCACACTGAGCTGAGAACAGAAGACATCTGATGTAGGAAAAGTTCCTACCTCTGAGACCCTCCATAGAGTTGGACTGGCAATAGCAACTTGATTTCTAGATAATTTTCTTCCACTGACAATGAAGCAACAGCTGATGACTGAAGTTGGAATTCGAAGAAATTGTATCTGGTGGCTTTTGTGTTTAACAGTATCGTGGCAATTTGCAAACTGCCAGGTACAAAAATAAGCATTTTAAGGTTATTTCTTCAGAGCATTTTGTCATTAGGATGACTGTAATCCCTAGCAGTTGTTTTGCAGGAAGTTGTTAGCACAGGAAGACTGGCAGACAAGTGCTCTGCTGGTGCCAAAGCAGTGATTCTTTGCTTACTTGGTTTGTTCCTGTCATCGTCCAAAGAACTCTCAACTTATTTCACTTCCCAATGTTTTATTTAAATCTCAGTGAGATAATGGAGCATGGGGAAAGACCTCCTATTTCATGGCTGAGCCTCCTTTCAAATCTGCAGGCTCAAACAGAATTTTATGTGACCCTTTGCACTGCCTGTTCTGTCAAAGCTTTGGGCGCATGCTGCCCAAGTGGTCAGTGATGAAGAGATCTCTGCCATGATTTCTGCAGGATTAGCAATGGTGTGAAAATACAGCTGTTCCATTTAAAAAAAAAAGCAACAGAGAAACACACAACAGCTTGGTTTTTTGTTATAATCTTTTTCTACTTTACTCCTCATGCTAATACATTTGTGACAAATGTTATTTTCCCAGATGACATTTGTACAGTAGGTCTATAGGAAATGTCAGCCAGAGAAAAAAAAATCCTGCATTAATCTGCATTCTGAAAGACTTCTCATTATTTCTCATCCAAACTAGGAGCTTACTAAATAACAAAATAGAACACACATAATTAGATAATGCAATTAAACTCATATAAAGTTAGGGTCATCCAGAAATAGCAGAGTAAAACTGCACACCATGTTTATAGGTGTATATATGATGTGTAAGTGTACATATGATTCCATTAAGAAAGATGGGGTATTGATTTTATGCACACTTTATATTCTTAGCACTCAAATCACATAGTAAAAAAAAAAAAAAAAAAAGATAAATTAAGGTGCTACTGTGCTATGGAGCAACATACAGTGGTGAGTCCAAAGGAGTCTGTCAGGGGTCATCTTTCTGGATCCTTTCAAAACAAATTTTTGTGTGGGAACTGCAGTGGGGCCAAAAATGAAAGTTCAAAAATTTCCCCAAATGTGTGAGATTTTAAAATTAATGAGGATGATTTTTTTATCTTTTTAGCAGATTAGATTACATCCAATGTTTGCAAGAAATTGTTTCCCAAATTTTTGTTCTGAAAAGAGAGACAATGAGCAATCATTCCTTCATTACTTCCTTCATAATAATAATGATCATAGCAGCCTCCAGTTACTCCTCTTTTATCCACCTTTTCTAGTTTCTGTCAGCCTTTCTCTTACAGAAACTCTTCCTTACCTTCAATTACCTCGAAGATTATGAACAGATCCAAGGACAGACCCTCAGGAGGAATGTTGTGGAGAACAGGGGAACTCTGTACACAGTCCTACTCCCCTAAAAAATGATGAATTCCCACTATGCTTGTCCAGTCCAACCTTGTCTTAGGAATGTAAAACTGTGCAGTTTCTTAAATGTGCTGGTCCAGAAACTGAAGCAGAGTCTGACACATTACAGAGTCTCTGTGCAATTTTCTTTAGCAAGAAAATTACTGCAATCTATAAAAGGGATTTTTCTTCATCTATTATTTTAACAAGGAAGGCTCAGAATGTTCCTGATGCCAAATCTTTCTAGGACAAGAAGCAACATTCTTTTGACTATCTTAAAAACAATCCAATTTACGCTTAGAGCAGAGACAAGAAGATACCCAGTTCAAGAGGTTAAACTTATCCCTTGGGGACAAGGAGATGTGTGACCTGGATGGCTGCAGAGAGGGAAGAGTCCTTACAGTTTGGAAACAAGAAAGAAAGTAATTGCACAGCAGCTACTGACAGAAAATAGTAAGTAACTTTATGCAAATTAGAATACACCTGCATGTGGACATGTGGCATTTACCTAAATATTAGAGGCCCTTTCTTAAGTCAAGTTATAGATTTCATGCAGTCATTAAACACCAAGAAATGAGGCTGGGACAAAAACCTTTCATATAGCTAAGAAATTAAGATTAATTATTTTTAAGCTAATAAAATCAGACAGATTTAAAAATCAGATAATTTTATATTTAATCCTTAGTCTATTGAACAAGAAAACATAAATGAAACTCAATACAATTGCAGGAAGTAGTAAGAGAAAGAATATCTAAGGAAGGAGAAATCACCTCTTTCACTAACATGCTACAGGTGATGAGAAATAGTCTTAATTTTAAATAATTTGAAATGTGCTTGATGCTACAGTAGGGAACAATCAAGTCATTTTCTCTGCCTTCCAAAGGCAGAGAAAGGTCCCTCTTTATCTTCTGTATCCTGCTCAGATTCGCTAATCAGATCAGACTATAGAACTCTACTTTCAACCAGTCCCTTGAATCCTGTTGGTCTTCAGCCTCCTGAGAGTATTTTTAATCTATCCTGGTATTAAGGACTTTGGGGAGAGCATTTTGGAAGTTGTATTAAATTGTCATTTGTTTCTTCTTAATTTGTTATATTGTTGATGTGCTGAAAGAAAGTTGGAAATTACTTACAGGTGTTTATAAAATGAATTATTTTTTTCAACATACAAATAGGCATCACTCACAATGAAAACCTCTCCCTTATGTGCCAAATCATGAGCAACACGCCCAGAACATTTTAGACATCTCAGGAAAGGGCTTCAAAAGTCTGTGTTCTACAAAGACTAGGAGAGTCTGACATAGTGATCTTTGCTGAGAAGAGCAGCAGAAGTGCTGGCTGTAATCATGAGGGCAACTTTGCTCATAAAAACAAGTAAAGCAGAAGGCACTGAAGTTACTCACATGGAGTTGCAAAGGTCCAGGTGTGCGTGTGATGCACACCCCCCATAGCTCCTCTGCTCCACAGCAATGGCTGCAATGTCAATAATGGACAGCCCGTCCTATGTGTCTGTGAATCCACAGAAGAGAATGCTCTGAAGAGTCTTGACAAGCAGTGCCCTGGGAGTTACTTTGCTTTCAAGAGGCTGGCTGCATTCTTTGTGCTTTTGGCAGCATCACTAAAAAAAAAGAAAAAAAAAGGCATTCTTGGATTTCAATTTTGTTTTCTATTGCTGAAAATTGCTTCTGAAACCAAAGAATACAGCTTTGCATCTGCTAGACAGGAACTACAATGTTGAAAAGATCAAAAATTTCTTTGGGCTGGTAAACTGAGCAAACACAGTATGGAAGTTAAAGAGAAAACATCTACAGAAACTATGCTTTTAGACATTAGATTTTTGAGGGAAGGCATGTCTTAGTGTAAAAGAAATTTAGCATACTTTTCCATTAAGTTTTTTTTAATAAATTTTAAATTCTCTATGCATATTTTGGGGTAAATTCAAAATCTAACTCAAATTTGAAAAACATAGCTAGCTTGTTTCTGTGATATATCTCCCCCCTCCCTTTTTATTCTTTTTATCTGTTTCTCCTGTTGACAAAAAGTCAACAACTTTCAGTGTAATATTTTTCTAGTGTCACAAATGTGACCTTGATCACCCCTTCTTCTGTTAAGTCTTCAGAACATCCTTGTCACAGCCAGCCATACTTTTCCAGAACAATACTAAACAGCTTGAGAATTTATTCAGTCTTCAGTTCTAACTATATCTTTTTCTGCTCCCTCTGATCAATCTGTCTTGAGTGCTGCTTTACCCTGGTGTATTGTTTTCTTTCCTGCCCATATTTCTGAACAAGTCTATTTAGATAGTCTGTTTCATCAATTTTAACATCAAACTCTATCATTACCTGTTTTGCCTTAAAAAAAAAACTTTGTGGAATCCCATAACATCCTAACTTCAGAGCAGCTGTCTACCTAGTAAAATAAAGACATAACTTCATTATCATGTGTCAGCATCCCTGGTTAGCTAAACCCAGCTAGCACTGGAAACAATAGCCCAACAAAGAAGGGTGCAGCATGAGCTTTGTGAGGTGGGAGATCCAGGATCCTTGGAGACATTGTACTTGGTTGTGCAAAGCCAGCACAGCCCTTGATCTGACCACATAAAATAAGGAACTGTTCTTTCATGAGAGCCTTATCCAGTGCTCTAGACTGAAAACTTCTCTCTTCCTAATTGTATTTAATTCATGCACTGTCCTTGCCACCGCAGATCTCACCTACTGTCCTGAAACAAAAGCAGGAGCTTTTAAATACTTTGTTAATAATTATTTTTATTCCAAAATAACACAGTGTAGTATCATAATTTTTTTCTAAAACATTTTCTGCATGGTTTAATATCACTCATAAGAGGATAAATACACCTGCCAAATCAGGCAAAATAGGGATCCTCTCTTTATGATAGCATTTCTCTCACCTATAAAAAGGCATATGATATCTCAGTGCAGAATTAGACACAGCGTTCTCTGTTTGGATGTTTCCTTCTCACTCTTCTGCCTACTGGTTTATACTCTGAAATAGTTATATGCAGTCTTTACCCCTTTGCAAAGCCAGATAGAGTCCTATGGTTGAGTGCTAAGCTTTCTCTTTTTTCCTTTTTAGTTTTTTGAGGGTTTCTTTAGCTGGCTATTTGTTGCTGCACTTGAAAGTGCTATTCAAATCTGGAACACACTGATGAGCTGCTACACTTAATATGTGCATACAAAAACACATATATATTTATATATGCTAATCCATTTAGAGCACCCCTTATTTAGGAAATGCATTATTAATTATTATCTCAATAACTGCAAAACAACTAAAAATCAATGCATATGACTCATTCTGAAAGTAAGAATACTTTATTTCCTAAAAATTTTGCTTAACAGGTATGAACTCCAAAATATCTGTTTTCCTGATTTTCTTTATTTAGAGAATAATTCTGAAAATCTCATTGATTTCACTTTCTGTTCTATTTCCATCATATGATACAATAATTGAAAGGAGGTCATAGGCCATGTTTTCAGCTTGTGAAAAATGGCATGGCTGAATGAGAAATCCTTTATGCTAGCTGAGAATCTAGCCCCACATTTCTAAACATCACTCATTTACAATTTTAAAACATATTTTTAATTTAAAGAGCATAAGCCAATGAAATTTGGAATATATACACAGGAAGCTGTGAAGAATTCTGCCTGTAATTACAAAAATGAAGGTCAGATTAATACCTAATATTAGTTTTTGCTAAGATTATTTATCTTCCTTCTAGACAAAAGAAACACAGATAATTTTCTATCTGCACTTTAGAATGGAGCGTAATACAATGCTATATGGAAGTTACTTTTTGCAGTGGAATTTTTATAAAAAAGTATGTAGGGAATTCACTGAAGAGGAGATGTGGGCATACTATGTTGAAGGCTGAAATATTCAAGCTAAGAAGCAGCTGTGTGTAGGGTTCGTAAAGTAGTGGTGAGGGGACAAACCACATGCAATACATTCAAAAATATCATGGCAATTTGGAATAAATGAGTCAAAGGTGAGAGGAAGTTTTAAACACAGAGAAGCATCCAATATGCAGAGAAGAAAATCACTCTGCAGGGATTTCAGTGACATGAAATTTAATAGTATAGAACACAAAATAACCTATTTAGGGACCAAATGTGCAGAATGGTTCTGCAAGATCAAGCTAAATTTCTGAGTAGGCTCAATTTTTGAAATTACTGTTAAGAAAATATCTAAAATCTGGAGAAAGAAGTTGCAGTACATGGGAATGACAAGGTTTAGTGACAACTTCGGAGCTATGGAGTCCAGGGCATGTTACACAGGAGCACAAGTTCCTTCCACATGGAACAGGATTATAATTGCAATCTTAAACTAAAAGGTTTTTATCAGTGTCACATTATTTACACTTTTCTAAGTCACCTTCAACATGGGTAATCTCATCCACGGCAGGAAGAAACTGGCTATGTCTGCATTTGCTATCTTGTTCCATTTCCACTGATGCTCTGGCAGTTAATACCATGCCAAGATGTGGGATTTGTAGGGCTTCACTTTGACGTTATCCCTGGCAAAACAGGTCTGAAGAACTGGGCTGAGTAGCCACTGCTTTTTAACTTCAAATCTAGCTACTAAGTTTGTGTATTTTCTGGGATGTTTTTTATCAGTGTCGTAATTTTAAATATTCAAATCTAATTCCCCTACCAGCCATAACTGATCATATTCTATGGCAAATAGCATATAGTGACATGAAGTTTTTTCCACACCAAAATCTTATTCTCAAATATAAATCCTCTGTTCTCCTGTAAGTCTTAACTGCTCTGCTGGAATTTCCTTCTCTGAAAAAATTCCTTCTTCCAGCCTCAGTCACTCCTTTATCTCAGCTCTTGCAATGCTGTATAGAAAGGTCAGCTCTAAGCAACACTACTGTGTGTGATTCTCTCGACCTAGTACTGGATCTCTCTTCTCATCTCTGTTGGATGCAGCAGTGCTGGTTTCTCTTCCTTCTGAAGTTGCTTAGGAAGAGCACTCTTCTCCATTTCAGAGGCTGCTGCTTCCCTCCCTTTTTATTTAGGGAAGAATAAAGCATAAACATCGGCACCTTCTTCTAACACAGCACTAATTCCCTGGCACCCGAACATACAAATCAAAGCCACCACTATTAATGCATTTTTTTGCAACTGAGATAATAGGCTAAAAGGATACTTTGTGTTCCCCTCCCTGAAGAGAAATGCCAAATAAAACTGTTACTCTGTTTAAATGGTGCCTGACTGAAGATCTTGTTAACATGTGGAACAGAAAAAGCAGTAAAAAGATACTTCCTTTATCAGGGTGTTCCCAGCTGGCAGCTCAAACCTATCCTACCGAAACTAGCTGGGAATACGAAGTCTGTTTACGTGTTATATCTGCCCAGGACATCTCACCTGTTCTTCACAACCTCCAGGCACTGTACTTGGCAACACTAAGATCAGTCCATTGGATACCAAGTTGCATTTACCTGTATTTTCAGTCTTTTCTCACGCATTACCCAGCCTGACAGTGTTTTTCCTTTATTTTCTCTCCAGAAGTTTATTAAATGGGTTCTTAATAACTTACCCTTTCCCACTATCATCAGTTATGCTTCTTCTTCACATTCTAATGACTGTCTTTAAATCTTTCATCCTCCTCCACACTTCCTGATCTTTCTTCACTAACCATTCATATTTCTTTGAACTACTTCTTTCCTGTTAGAAGTTTATTCTTCTTCTCCTTCTCTTTCAGTCTTTTTCTCAATGTCAATCTTCATATCAATCCTTATCTTTTCCTGAAAAGTCATCCTCTGTCTCCACACACATCCTTTTCCAAAGGATTTTTAATTCTTAAAGTGATATGGTTGGTCTTCCTAATGTGAAGTTTCAGGTCAGCTCAAAACACTGATGAGTGTCTACAAATTTGCACTAAAAGCATAGTTTGTTACAGCGGATCTTTGGAGAGTTTTAAGTCCCTCCTTGCTTAAAAAGTTCCTTTACTGTATTTAACTGTATCGCTGTGGAGAGGCATAGCATGAACTGACAGCAGTGAATGTAAAGGCAAATTATGAAGTGCACCAGCAATGGTTTCACATCTCGCACAGCCCTGTCCAAGATTATCTTACAAAAAGCAATCTGGGCATTTTCTGCCCCCAGTAACTAGCAGCATCAGACCTGTATAATTAGAGAGCAATATAACCATTTTAAATTTTGCTGCTTAACATTTAATTTGCTAGCCATGAGTATATATTTTGTTTTTTAAGGTTAGATGAGTCAGTTTATAGTTGGTGTTTTTGTAATACAATAAAATTCTAGTCAAAATAAGCACAGAACAAGGTGAAGACATGGTATCACAGAGGAAGGAGCCCTCTGCCTCAATGAATAATTCATTTGTGAATCATGGAGGCCGTAAAAATCAGAGAACAATAAATAAATATAATCCGTACCACAAAGCTTGGGAGTGCTGAGTGGGGGTTACTCACTTGAGCCCAAAGATAGTGGTAACAGTTTGGTTTTGGCTGCCCTGCTGAAAGCTCCAGGATTATGTTAATATAATAAAAGCTATGATCAGATCCCTTCAACCTCAGGTGCAAACAAAACACTGCAGCAGAAAAGCAGCTGTCAATTGTTTCTAAAACAACTGAAAAAACTAAGTAGAACATGTTGCTAATCCAAGCTGATGAGAAGAATGTAGAAAATTAAGAGACCTTTACTCCAAAAAGATCTTCAGTGGCCGGAGGCAGTGAGTGTAGGAAATTTACTGTGGGCTATAATAATTGCTGTCTGCCCTGGGAAACAGCATCAAGGCCAGAGCAGTCATGGCTCCATGCAAGCACATCCTCTAATTATTGAAAAACCTGTGTAGAGTCTCAATGTTAATCAGTCTCTCAGAGACTTCAGCTTTATGTGGTTAGTGCAGATTTATGGCATTTTTCTTTTCTGGTTATTAAAACTGATATTTCACAAGGAAGAAACTATCTCCAGACAACTGTTAAAATGCAAAGTTTCAGCCATAAAAGAGAACTGCAGAATTATTCTGAGACTATTCCACAGAGAACCCAAACAAGAAGGGTAAGAAACAAAACATCAAAGACACAGAGAAAAATGGAAAAAGATGAGACTTTAAAATATTAACTAAAGACGCAACAGTTGGCCTATAGATTCAAGAGGTTATAGTGTAATTAATTAAGTGCTTGTTACAATTAGGGAAATAAACAGCGCATATGCTAATGCAACATGAATAATACATAACTATAAAAAAGTAAAACAAATTGAGAGGTTTGCACTGTCACATTACTGGAGTAATTTACATTATTGTATCAATGAGGTACTTAAAAAACAAACACAGAACTTCAAAAATCTTTTGTAAGACCACAGTTTGCTTCCTTTTACTAGTGCTGAAATAATAGTGTAATGTACAATTTCTGATTATTCCACCGAGATGATTTTTTACTGTATTTTGGTCCCTAATGCTGAAGCAACTTTGAAATATTATACACAGTGGTCTTGGATAAATAATATGTTTAATCAATATTTCAGATTTTCTACCAGCTGGGTCTGCAGATTTCTGGAAAATAAAGTGGAAAAAGTTGTGTGTCTCAAGATCTTTTCTCTTGCTCTTACATATTACATCAATCCCTACTTTCCAGAAGTACCTGCCACTTCATAAATAGATGAACCCTGGGAGAGTTCACAGAAATGAAACCATAAAAATTGCGAACTTCTGTGTCACTGACAGGATTTGAGAAGGGTTTGGGGGTGGGGAGGGCAATAGATGTGTTATTCACACCTCATTTGGTTGTCATCATTCTAAAAAATATGAAATAATAGATCTGATTTGTCTACGGGTTTTAGTTTACTGGTGATGGCTCACTGTGCTCTTCAGTAGCCTAAATTAGCATCAAAATAATCTTTCTAGAAAGACATGCATAAATACTGCATAAAAACTTACCATAGATTGTATTTATAACCCAAAAGTGGCACATTTATTCTGTCTAGAAAAAGACTGTGTCAGATACCAAATTATCTAGATGGGAACAGGAAGTTCAAAAGATGTAACTGGAATAAGCAGTGGGAATGCCTGAATCAGAGCACAAGACTGGAATCAAAAAAGGAGATGCAAACTGACACCTGACATCAGCTCTTTATTCCACTTATGATGCTAATACTTGAAAAGAAAATAAGGACCAAAATACCACGGCCATATGTGCAGGAAAGATGGAGAATTATTTGAAGTACAAAAAGTTACATGCAAAAGCAAGCAATGTGTTCAAGAATTCTCTTATCAGCGTAGAAAGTTCTTAGGTATAAAGACATCTGGGACATTTTTTTAGACTAACTTGCAGCTGTAACTTTGATACTAGGATTACTTAAATCATGTCATGCACTCAAAAGTGAATCAGAGCTGCAGATTTTAGTACCTGATTTACTCTGAAAGTGCCATCAGTTGCAACAATCAAGAGACATTAAAGCATGTGTTTTACCTTCTGTAAAGATTCTGACCAACTCATCACCAAAACAAATGTTTCTCATTTCAAAATTGAACTTGAACAAACACCAGCTAATCCTGGGAAGGAAAACATGCAGTGGGATCAGTATTTTATTCCCAGAATGCCATTTGAAAAATGTATCCCCATGTGAAGTAACTTGGCTATTACTAATGCAACTAATACCACAATAATTGTTGCAATAGTAAATAAAAAGAACAGGGGAAGCATGGAAAGGAGTGTTTGTGAGCCAGGCCGTGCTGGGCTTAGCTGGGACAGAGTTAATTTTCTTCACAGTCGCTGGTCTGGGGTTGTGTCTTGGATTTGTGCCAATTTTGTGTTGATAATACAGAGATGTTTTCTACTGCCATGCTGGCAAGGGGGCAGGGGAAGGTGGAAGAGACACAGCCCAGACAGGTGACCCCAACTGACCAAAGGGATATTCCAGACCATGTGACATCATGCTCAGTATATAAATTGGGGTGAAAAATGAGGAAGTGGGGAATGTGTGGAGTGATGTTTGTCTTCCCAAGTTGCCTGTGACCTGTGATGGGGCCCTGCTCTCCTGGAGACAGCTGAACTCCTGCCTGTCCATGGGAAGCAGGAAATTAATTCCTTGTTTTGCTTTTTATGGTTTTTGCATTCTCTTTTAAACTGTCTTTATCTCAACCCTTGAGTTTTCCCTTCCAGATTTTTCCCTTACCTTTTACCTTTCCAATTCTCTCCCCAGTCCTGCTGGTGGGGGAATGAGCAAGGGGCTGCCTGGGACTGGCTTGCTGGCTGGGGTTAAACCATTACACAGGAAAAAGTAGTTAGATCAATTATTACTAATTGCAAATTATAACTCAGATGTCCATCCATGAAGAAAAAACACTTTGTAATACTTGATATTTTGTATTTAGCACTTTAGATCTACATATTCCTACTGGTGTGCATTTCTGTTTCTCAGCATTAGCTACCACTTTCTGCCCTAGTAATAAGACCCACATCCAGAAAAATCTGAAGACTTCCTCATCCCTTTATAATAACGTCATGATGAATTGCAGCTGTATGCAGATTATATAAACATAGACAGGGAAGTCTAGATTTCCACACTTGTTTCTCTATCTGCATAATTGTACCTTTGCACTTTAATATTTACATGTTTACTTTACAGTGCATTAATTTTAAGACATGAATAACTGAGGTTTACTGGGTGAAATATGAAGCGCCACCTTTATAAAATACAGTATTCTACAGTAATTACTGCAAACTGCAGTGTTGCTCATTACTTATAGTGTCTTAAATCATTGCTACAGAAATCCCGTACTATTATTTTTTAAAGGATGAGAAAGGCTTGATTCGTATAGGCGCATATAATTTTCAATCCCCAAACTTCTTTAACCCACAGGAATATTAACAATAGCTAATCAATTTTACTTCTAAATTAATTTTCCTGCATTTTATTTTATAAACAATCTGCAATTTTATGTTGATATTCTACCTTTGCCACTACTTTTACTAGGCAGTGTAAGTGGTGTCATGATGTGTTTTCATGTACATAAATAAGTGATCTGAGATGAATGTCTCTTGACTAAATCTTTCCTGGGAAGGACACCTGACATAATCTTTATTTACCTTCCTCATGGATTAAACTGTGCCATAAGCTGTATGACCTGCTTCTCTGGGCATGCCTGACAGTGTTTCTGTGTGTTGTGCTGCCCTGGTTGCCTACTCCCTGTCTGTATGGATACAGAATTTTGTCTTTCTTCAAAAGACACCATAAAAATATTGACAAAAATAAGATGAAGACAGCAAAAACAAAGGGCTGCTTTTTTAGGAAGAAGGTCCATTTTGCTGTGAATTCTAGGAAAAATATTATTTAGCTGTAAATGATGCAAAGAAACACCAATACTTGCAGGAAAACATGAGGCACAAAGAAGGAGAATCACCAGCTCTTCAGAAACAAGCCAGACAACTGTCTGTGTTTCACATGTTTTTGTCCAGCTCTTTATGTTGTTAAAATCAAGATAGGATCTCTACAATTCGCGTATTTCATACACTTCAGTCACCACATTTCTCTGCTAGGATACTTTGAGAATCTTTACCAATTAATTTGCAACTAAGAAAAGAAATAAATTTCTGACAGCTCCTGGGGAGCTTGTCTTTGTAAAGGGTCTTTCCTGGTTGGACAGCGGGGACCAGCTCGTGGGGGAGTGTGCAGGACAGGGAAACTGCATGCTAGGGCTCTGTACAGAAACCAAAAGGCAGTGCCTGGACTCTGCTCGGGTTGAAGAGGGTGAGGATTCACTGTGAGGCCTTGGGGCGAGTTCAGATGCAAAGTTCACAGGGTGGACAAGAAGGCTGTTGTTAAAATTACAAAGCTAGATGATTAAATGATTACAGTGTAGATCATTATAAACCTATATTATTCAAGATTCTTAACCCTGACTTTGTTTAAATTGTTATGGCAGAGAAGGCTGATTCTGCAAAGCAGAAGCATCTCAGCTGAATTCTCCATACTGGGTTCTGGAGACCAGAAATTCCTCTCAACAAATCCAACACCAAAGACAGATGGGCGCTGACATTACAGTGTCTTTATATTATAACATATAAGTGTCATTACAGTATAACATCGAGGAGGAGTCAATGTTGAATTTCATTATGGACATTAACTTCCAGTGTTTCTTGCAGTAAACTCAAATTATTATCTTTAATATTGCCATAATCCATCTCCCAGCTGGGCCATGTTACTAAACTACAATTTCAGTTCAGCTTGTTCCCATGCACTTAGCTTAAACTGCTTAAATAACATTGTTCAAATTATCATTAATCACCCTGTAAGAATATCTATCTGGCAACATTTAAGACAAAGCTGAAGACTGATGTTGTTATGACATAAAGGTTATAGAATCATAGAATCATAGAATCTTATGTGTTGGAATGGACCTTAAAGATCATCTGGTTCTACCTCCCTGTCATGGGCAGGGACATCTTCCACTAAACCAGGTTGCTCAAGGCCTTATCCAGCCTGGCCTTGAACACTTCCAAGGTTGGGGCATCCACAGCTTCTCAGAGCAACTGTTCTAGTGCCTCACCACCCTCACAGTGAGTAATTTGTTCCTAAGATCTAACCTAAATTTCCTTAAATTTCCAAAATTTGCTATCACTGCAGTTCTTGCCAACAAGTCCCTCTCTGCTTTCCCTATAGCCTCCCTTCAAATATTGGAACGTTGCTACAAGGTCTAAACAACCTTCTCTTCTCCAGGCTGAACAGTCACACTTTCTCAGCCTATCTTCAGAGGAGAAGTGTTCCAGTCCCCTTAGCAACTTCATGGGCTCCTCTGGACTTGCTGCAACAGTTCCATGACTTTCTTATGCTGGGAACCCCAGAATTGCACACTGTACTCCAGGTTATGAAGGTTTTGAATTCATGGTTAAGTCCCAAGAAAAGCCATCCTTAGCATCATCCTCTCTGGAGTTCAGTGAGAGATTTAAAATTCAGAGCAGCTGTAAATTTGTGGAAAATGACAGTCAGGATAGAGCAAGATAAACAACATGCCTGAATTCTCTGCATCTGAGGAAACTGTGGTGTAAAAATGCTACACAGATGTGTACTACAATTACAATAGTGTGAAGTTTGTCCATGGAAGAATGCCAACAACATCTGTTTTCAATAAACAGCAAGCTCTCCCAAAGCCTAATTCATGAGAAACTGTCTGACACAAACTTCTGTTTCACATTTAGGGGAGAATGTGACTCAACAGTTTGGGCCTTGTGGCCACCACAAGACAAAGCATTTACGTCAAAGGCTACTGCAACTGCACGTACATCCAAGTTCAGCTCTGAGCATAGTGATAATGCCTTCTTCAGGATTTATGGCCCTAAACTGTCATTTCCATCTGCTGTCTTCTGTTTCACTCTCTTAAAAGATTTTACTTTGACCAGATAAGCAAGAAAAATAAGAGTAAGGCTAGACTGGACCAGTATTAACATGAGGTGCACTTAGACATCCCTGCAAACTGAGGGACAGTAAACATCACCTTAATCTGTGAACACTTTGTTTTGAGGCAGATCCATAAAGAATGAGTGAAGCTGTTCCAGTGGCTTTTGCTGGGAAACCTGCTTCCCTGTTCTGGACATCTTGCAGGCAGCTAAAAATCTTCTTCCTCTTTGCGTGGTAGTGAAGAAAATCAGGCAAATGTTTCTGATCCCAGTAAAGTATTATTCCAACAGCAGTATTTCACTGAATTCTCCAGCTTTTTCATTTCAGTTATTATTTTTGTATTATCTGGTAATTTAGATACAGTTATTGTAGATTCTTCAGCCTATGTTAGATATTCTCTGTACTCCCCAGAGTTTTGTATCCTGTTTTATACTTATTCTCTTGTTTTTATCAGTTGTCACCTATTGTGCCTCAGTATTTTACTCTCGGGTACTTCAATTATATATGAATGTGATGTGCTTCACAGCAGCTACTTTCCATTTGCCATCTAAATATCTTTGTACGTGAATGTAGTAACCTACATTTAACTTCACAGGCAGTTGTTCAAATCGACTACATTTCAGCTTTTGGGTTTTGGTGTGGTTATTTTGTCTGCTTGCTTTTATTTGATAATTGATTTCTAAATCGCTTTTTTTTTCCCTCTGCTTTCCAAATCAAAAATTAAATGGGAAAAGAAGAAAAAACAACCGGTTAGGAAAGAAGTCACAGAGCCTACTCCTAAACCTGAAGGGAAAGAGGCTAGCTTGGAATATTAGAGGGCTCATCTCTAAGGTTTAATCATATTGGCTTCCTTGATGGTGTTCACGTACTTAAGTTCAGCAATTTTTAAAGAAATGTTCTATTACAAGACAAAGTAACTTGTCTGGTTTCAATGTCTTAGCAGAAGTAGTAATTATTTGCAAAGCATTGGTAAGTGCTTTCATCCCACAATTAAGCAGAAACTGTTTTCCCTGTGCTCCTATAAATAAGACACTTTGAAAACAAGAGAGGCAAGATCCCTGCTCTAGTATTGCCTGCAGAGATAAAAGCCAGGTAAAGAAGGTGGCAGGCATATGAGCTGGCATTAACATTTACATGAATATCCTTTGACTTATTTTCAGAAAATATTTGCAGTATCTGAGACACAGATATTTGTTTGATACTTTTTGCAATTTTTTTTAATGTAAATATAAACACACTGAAGAAAAATTAAGTATACCTCACATCATACTTCCCTATGCTCCTTATTCACTATCACAGGGTTGTGAAATAGAATTTAGTATCAAGTTCTTATAACTTCGAGGTTGGGCTCTAAGTCTTATATGAAATAAGAATAAGTGCATTACATAATCAAAACCATTTTTATTTTTATCAGATTGTTTTCTTTTTCCCACAGCTACTTGTCAGATGTCTTTGCCTCGGTCTACAATATTCAGAAAATGTACTGAGTAGAAAACATTTTTCTTCTATGCTGAAGAAAAATTACCTGCCCACAAAGCTTATGGCTGACCACAGAAGTTTACAAGTGTTCTCAGTTCCTAAAGTTACTTCACAGAACAGATAATCTGCCCAAATTCATGGGAGGTAGGAGGACTTTTATGGAAAATTTAATTTTAGCCTATTATAACATTTTCTTAAGCAGTGATCTTGGTGCTTGAATCTAAAACTACATTTAATATAATATGCCAGTATTCAGAAAAACATATAAAACAATAAGCATATATTCTTCCCAGAAAAAGAATTCCAGTGCTAGAACAGAAAATAGTTGCATGGGACAAAAATGATTCAAAAGGGAAGCCTTCCATTTACAGAAATAGTGCATCATATGTGTTTGGATTTCTGTTTTTCTGAATCCCGTGAGCACCGAACATAACCCTTTAGACTAATCTGAAATAATTTTAAAAGTAAACCATTTAGTAGGACTTTTTAAATCAATTGTTAACCCATGATTTGAGTGGCAGTCTGACTAATCAGGAAAACAGCATGAACAAGTGGTAAGTAAATATAAATCAAAACACATCAAGAAATAAATGTCTGGGGAAAAAAAAGCAGTAATGCACTAGGGAATTCTCTGACTTCAAATCTGTGCAAATACAGATTGAACTTAAGATGTGTTGTTATTGGTTAAACAATTTTTAATGAAATATGAAGACCTATGTGCTCTTAAATGGATAATTTATGTGCAATGTTATTGTCTCCCAAGGTTTAATTAAATGTTTGCCTTGTGGCTAATCAGCTACAATTAATAAATGAAGCCTATATTCATGTCACTGATAGGGAATGTTAAAATGGCCTCCACTGTAATTTCAGTATCACTTTTGTGTCTGGTTGATAACAACAGTCTAATGTATGAGAAACTTCCACAAAATAATTTGATAGGGACACTATGAAAAAAATTCAAGAGCGTAACAGAAAGGTTTATCACAGTGCATAATTTCAAGTTCAGTTTGGAAGTAAGAACCCAGCAGTAGTGGACGTGGAAGTGTACACTTACAAAGTGCTTCTCACCCCCAAAGTTTCCAAAGTTCAATTTAAACACCTACTCTACCAAAAATGAAGCAGCATTTCTTAGCCTTATGGATAGAAAAGAGTTTACACAGTTGGGCATAAACATCCATTAATCACCAGACCTCCTGAACCCAAAGGATTTGAACTATCCTCTGGCGTAACACACCTAGATGTTCTCTTAGATTATGTAAGAACAAGACATTATTTTCCTAGACATGACCTTTCCATGCCTTTTGACCCCTGCTACTTTAAGTTATGAACCTCTACAGGTAACCCTTTAAAATGTAGGTGAGCCTCTGCTGGGTACTCGCCCACCTGAATACATCCTATAAATCATGGGCTAACAGAGAACAGGCCAAAGGCAATGCTGTCACTGACAGTGTTCAAGAAGTCATCTAGAAAGAGAATTTTAGATCTCCCGACCTCAAAAGACATCTGTTCTCTGTAGTTAGCATTTTGTTATTTGTTATTTATCATTTACACTGCACTAATGCACAAAGGTCTCAGTGCTGCACTCCATCCCAACATGGGCTCTGTAAGTAATTGCTGTTGTCTGTCTGTATCAGTGTTTTAGATGAGATGCAATCAATGGGTGTGACCAGAACTAGAAAACAATAATGAAAGAAGAGTTTAATAGCAATTAAGAAAAAACAATCTTCAGGGACCAAGTGCAAAACTTTGGAGTTTCCACTTACTAAGGAAAAAAATTATTTGACCGCCAGCTGAATATGAGCATCTCTTGCTGGTAGTCTCTCTTATTATCTCAAGTCATTTTTTCCACCAACTTAAACATAATTTATCATACAAGGAACAGAACTGTACAGGATAATTCTACTGTCATTGCTTAAGTCATTCATTTTGATTGCATCTCCTTTGATTTAGTTAGAATCTCATTCAGCCACAAGCCATACCATGTACAGAATCATGAAATCCACTCAGAGTATGAAAGGCTGTAAATACTGCTGACTTCCATTAGGATAAAGAAAGACATAATTAATTGCAGTACAGTAAGAATATTGGCTGCGTATTTTGTTTCAGGAAATGAAAACTTATTTAAGAATAACTTATTTCTCTTGGGCTTGTAAAGACATCTTTATCTGCACATCACTGTTCTTTCACAAAGGCTTCAATTTATTACAGAATGAAGACTATACAAATTAATGTAGTAGAACTACTTAGCTCAGTTCTCCATGAAACAGCTTGTCTCAATATACACCAGAATAAACAGGTAATCACACACTGAATACTGAAAATACAGTGAAGTTTTCTAAATGTGATTATAGTGGCTTTTTCTATCAGTTACTAGTATCAGTTCTACACATAAAACATTTTTTTAAATGCTCTATAGGATAAACAGTCATAACCTAATTCTGATTACAATTTCCTATTCAATCATGAAGGAGACCTTCAAACTCACTTGCCTGAGGCACTGAGAAGCTCCAGGTCTTTGACGCTCATGAAAGAAAGATAACAATCACTCTTTGGGGGAGAGAGATTTTATTATACATACCCCGTGGGTTTTTTTTATCCTTTATCAAACTGCACCTTTGTGGGCCTTTAATTTCTTAATGGGTTGTTTATCCTTTCCCCCATAATTCATGATGATAAGCTAGATGTCACAGAGATATTGTTATGGTGATGAAAAAGTTGTACTGATGAGTTGAGTCAGTGATGTAGTTTGATTAACTTTTTATATAAATCTTTCTAGACAGCTTTCAAAAGAAGGCCAAACAAGTAAGTTGACAATACTACAAATGTTTCAGTAGGTGAAAATCCATCTGATGCAGACCTATAAAAATACCTGAAATAAGTAAACATTGCCACAGAACTAGGAAGAGATATTGATGGGATAAATTTCAGTTTATCATAATATATAAAATGCATGGTGGGGCATTTTCATCTGTAATGCATGTAGAATTAAGAGCATGACTTTTGGAAAGCAGTATTGCTTGCAATTCCAACATTCATGACTAAGTTTATTAGGTGCTCCCAGGCAAACGCCATGAAAACCTTTGTACTGTGATTGCTACCCGGTAGCATGCTCAGTGTTGCCCCCTCCGGTTCCCTGGTTTTGTATTTTTAACATTTTACCTTTCCACCTTTTTTTAAATTTCATACTTTGCTCCATGATACTTTAGTTTTCACCAAGCCTCTCTCTTTTTCCTCCATTTATAAAGCAAAGGACTGGGGCCACTTCAGGTTTGGGGTTTTTTTCTGTAGTGGACAGGTTGATAAGTAATTGGAAAATCAAAACTACCAGGGACCAAAGATGGACAGGTAGGTAGAAGTCAAAACACTTATTATTATAATGACAAGTATTCAGTATTCAGGAGTATCCAGATATGTTCTGGTAAGTTTTGGGCATTGCCACATTTAAGCAGAGAAATTCCTTTTCCGTGTAAATGTAACCATTAAAGGTGCACAAATATATTTCCTAAGGGTAAGTAACAGCTTCTCCGGATGATCAATGCATTGCATTTTTGTCTCTCTAGGTTACATTTTTGAATATACCAATGCCTGAAATTATTTTTTTTTCAAACAAATTAATTCTTCACACAGGTTTTGCAAAGAGTATCTGCTATAAAACATTATCCTTTCTTGGACATTATCATTGCTTACAGAATTGGGAGAAAACGACACTAAAGATAGGAACAAAAAAGTGTTAGCAATTGTATTTTTTTTTTCCCCATGGACAGATATCCTTTCCTTTCAGGTCTTGCAGGCCAAACAATTCTAGGCAAATTATATTGGTGCTAGAACACAGCATTGTAATAGGAGTTGGTTTCATCCTTAACCAGAGAAAGGCTACTGCCTCTTCATATTACCACAGAGATGTAGACTGCCTTTGATTCTCTGCTAAAGAGTGCTCTCTCTAACTTACATATTGTTTGGCATGCAGGATCCTTTGAACACATCTCCATAAAAAAAAAAAATTCTTACTTTGCTTCCAAGTCAAATGAATTATATATATTTAACACAGAAGATGTAGCCATGGTGTAAATGTCTGCTTGTGAAGTACTTCAGATAACTTTCCAGAATATTACCAGTAATTTTAAATCCGATGGTTCATCTTTTCACTTTTCACAAGTTTTCTTTGCAAATTTACGTACAGGACACAAATAATTGTGCTGTTGAAGTGTGTAATCCAAAAAGCCAAATGATAATAAGTCAAATGCTTTACTGAAGTCTAATTAAATTACATCAATAAGTGAAACCTGCAGCCTCATTAAGAAAGCAAAGTCTGCTTGCCAGGCTCTATTTTTCTGCCAGGATATATAGATTTTTTAGCAGAAGCCCATAGTAATTAGAAATATCTTTCTTCTTTTAAATTATCTGTTAACTGAGTTAACAGTATTTTCTATTCTGTATTTTTCCTGATCAATGTCACATTGGTAAACTATTATCCCATTTATTCTTTTAAGGTATTAGAACAATACTAGCTTCATCCTCCTTAAAAAAGTCTTAGTGTTCAAGAATGTCTGAATATGAATTTGATAGATATGTTCATTCCAAAAGCTTTAATGGCAGTTTTCTTTCAGTAACAGAACCATTCTCCATTATCATTTCAATAAAGAACAACTCTTCAATACTTACAACATAATTACATCAGCTGCCATCTTCCCAAATGGACAGAACAAATATGTATATCTTTAATATTTGAATTTTGTCACTGATCAAGGTTAAAGCATTCATCTTCATCTCTTAATAGGTTCTTCTCACTATTCAGATAATTCCCGGTATTCTATACTTGCAAAAACCTTCCATTTTCCTCATTTTAACTCTGTTGACCATATGTATATTTCCCTTATAATCTTTTACTTCCCACACTAATTTTCTACAATTCCTAGCTTTCAGTGTACATGTATGACACCACATTTCTTCTTCAGTTTCACAGATGTTTGCCATGCAAACCACCCTGGCTTTTCAGCAAACGTATCTCTTAGTTGTGGCATTATGGCTGTGTGGGTACCTGCATTGTCATCCTTAAACCACTTCCAATTACTATTCCCCCACTTCAGATTAAATTTCTTCTCCCAACAGACTTGCCTTATAATGGTATTCACCTTACAATAGTATTCACCTTTATAAAATCCTTTCAAAGGTTTAAGTATATGTATTATTGCCTTGGACTTAATTCTGTTTGCACATAACAAATGCGATCAAATCATTATCAGTTATACCTAAGCTATGGCTAATTTTTAGTTCTGTGATCAATTCCTTTTCATCTGACAAGATGAGGTCTAATATAGAATTCCTCTGTGTTGGATGCAACATTTTCTGAGTTAGGAAATTGACATTTTAAATATTTTGAAATTCCAAGTACATTTAAACAGTGGCAGCGTGAGACCTTCAGCATGTCACTCAGACTGAAATTCACCCAGTACAGCAGTGCTTTCCCTATATGTTGTAGATGGGTAAGGCATAGGTCATGCTGTTCTCTAGTGTGATTTGATATCAGCTAAGTACCCTGTCAGCTTCTGACTTATCTGCTAGAACACTGACCCATAAACATTCAAGATCCTTTGTTTCCGATTGCCATCAACTCAGAAACAGGTAATGCCATTTTTGAAGTGCTTTCTGTCCACTTGATCCTTCCAAAATAGATTGTAGCAATTGATTCTGACATTCCTGTTTTCCAAACAGTTGTAGCAATAAAAACTAGGTCAAATCTGTGCTAAAAAAATAATCTCCTGCTGGTGTCGAGTTTCCAACAGGAAAAGAGCAGTCACTGAAAAATCTCTGCTCTTTGTATTCTGTAACATCCCAACTGGGTTTCTCTTCTAGTTTTCATTTGCACTTAGCAAAAGCTCATTGATTCATTCTCAAGATTTCCATTTCTGACCAGCCCCCAGACACCCTAGCAGGCCAGCCTCTTAGAACAGCTCCTTTGTGGCAGTAAATTAAGCAGCTCATCAACAGAAAGTGACGACATTTTCCACAAACCAAATGCCTTCATGTTCTGTCACTTACTCAGAGATTCAGTGTAGTATTTTTTTCTACTTGCTCCTTCCCCTTGCCCAGAAGTCCTGAAGGATGTCAGAGAGGATCTCAGAGGTCCTGGAAGGATGAAGGGCAACAAAGATGGAGAGGGGATTGGAGCATGTGTCTTACAAGGAAAGGCTGAGGGAGCTGGGCCTCTTCAGTCTTGAGAGGAGATGACTGAGAGGGGACCTCATCAATGTCTGTCAATGTCTGAACAAGGGATGCCAAGAGGATGGACCAGGCTCTTCTTGGTGGTGCCAAGCAATAGGACAAAAGGTAATTGCTCAAACAGGAAGTTTCACCCGAACATGAGGAAGAACTTTTCTACTGTGCAGTGACTGAGTACTGGAACAGATTATCCAGAGAGACTGTGGCCTCCCTCACTGCCATATTCAGGGACTGTCTGGACACAATCCTGTGCCATGTGTTCTGGGATGACTCTGCTTGAGCAGGGAGGTTGGACCAGATGACGCCACTGTGGTCCCTCCCAACCTGACCCATTCTGTGATTCTGTGAAAGAATAAAGCCCGCACAAGGCAGGTATCTTCTGAGAGACTACCCACACTTCCTTAGGCAGCCATACGATCCTGGCTCTTTGCCAACTTCAGAAACTCGCTCAGCTTTGTGGGATGCTCCCGTTCGAGGCAGCTCCTTCGGAGCTCACCTGAGCTCCAGGGAATCACAGCAACACCTCGGGCTGGGCGGACTTCTCACAGCGCCGCTGTTTTCCAGGGTCTAACGCGGCCTCGGCGGCTCCCCGAGCCCTCCGGGAGGCGCTGGGCTGGTCCCTGGCGCTCCCGGGAGCCCGGCCCTCGGCGCCGCCCGGCCGCAGTGCCGCCCGCCCCCGTCGCCATGGCGAGGCCGTGGCGTCCCGTGAAGGGCAGGGCCGGGCCGGCGGAGGGCTCGTCCTGCGGCCGCGCCATGAACCCAGGTCTGTTCCCCGGGGAGCTCCCGCTGATGGCGGCTATGTTTTATTGGTATGGGAGCCAAGGGCCGGGGTGTGTAGCGTGACAGGTGAAGGGAAAGCCAGGTGACAGCCAGGCAGCAGCAGAGCGCGGCTGTATTCCCAGAGCCGCAGGGACGGAGGGCATTCGGGATTCGGGTTGGGCTGGGGCCGTGACCTCGTCCAGGTAACTTGAAACAAATTGCATCTATCACGCTGGCCATAGATTTCAAACATTTATTGTGTGTTCTTTTTTTTTTTTTTAATCAATCTGCTCTGTTACTTTTAGTGTAATAAAGCAGCGTGCTGGTAAGTCTGTCCTGTCTCACTCTGACGTCCTTTTATCTTACGAGGTGCCATGTGGCAGCATATACGCCTGCAAAGACAGCCGTGTGTCATGGCTATCTCTGCTTCCTCGCCTGCTTCCCTCCCTGCGAAATCCTCAGCCTCCAGTTAGTTCTGTGCATGCCTCAGAAAATGTGTGGGAAGAGCTAAGAGGTGGCCAGCAGGTTTCCCAAAAGGTGATGGGAAAGACAGCATTGCAATCAGCTGGTGTTTTATCTTCGGCTTCAGTGCACCTTGGAGTGATTCCAATCCATGAGGAGGTTCCCTCCATCATGGGATTAAATCAAGCACTTTAGAAACAAACTGCACCAGCTCATCTTTCGCTGAATTCTGTGGGTGTTTGGTTAAGTAAATGAGACATGGCTTGGGCTCTGTAATAAAGGAGCAAGATGTAAAGTGTTCTTTAAATGACCAGCAATGAAACTGGCGTAACTGAAACAGCACAGTTTCAAAGGGATGTTTTGCTGGTGCCTTCTGTCACGTGTCTGTGGTTGTAATTTACTTGTAAGAATCACAGTTACCTTGGAAATTAGGGAAGTACACCCTCCATTTCACACAAAGCAACCTCCCACCTCTAAAGTAAAAGTTCAATTGGCATTATTAAAAAGCAGTTTTGTTTTTTTCTCTCCTAAGCTTTGGGTTTGAAATAAGAGCCAGGGCAGTATTTCAGTCCTTATGAAGCAGGAATGTACTCAGAAAAATGTCTGCGTATGTGCCTCACGTGAGACCTATGTGCCTGACTGGTTATTTTCCCACAGACTTGATTTCTGTGCATAGGGAATGTGGAGCATGTGAGCCAGCAAGGAGTTGTCGTATGCTCCAGCCGGGTGCCGTGTGGCAGTCCCCAGATTACAGGTCCCCATCAATAGCTTTTCATGGTTGCAGCATCCTTTCAGCTGCTTCCCCCTCCCTTTTCTGCCCCATAGCTGCAGTCAGCCCCCCGCTTTGCCAAATTCATCAGCTGCCAATGGCTGTTTTCATTTTCCCACTTAATACCTCATAACAAAGAAGCTTGAAGAAAGCTTTGCATCTTCTCTGGGCTTCAATATTGTTGTTCCAAAGTTTAATTACTATTTCTCACTGAATAGCATCTTTCTAAAAAGGGATTTTCCTTTCTATATAGTTTTTGTATACAAACCTGTCATTCTCTGTGAGAAGTGTAATCTTTTATAGTAATAAATTACCCATATGTTTTTATTCTATTGATTTTTTATTTTCCAGAACACACTTCTGTTAAATTTTGCTGCCTCTAATTGCAGATCAGTTTATTTATAAATAATATCTTTTTTCTTTCTGTAAAAAATGTTATCATTAGTACTAGGCCTAAAGGAATGACTGAGAAGAAATATCCTATCTTGTCATCTTTTCAAACTATAATTCTCCTTATTATTCAATTCTAAGTAACATGATTTAAAAAATTACTTCACTGTAACTACAGCAAAATACTGCATCAATGAAGTGGCTTTTGATCCCAGAAAGGCTAATATATAAAATATCTGCTAGTCTGATGCTGATCATTCAGTAACAAATTGACTCATATCTAATACTTATTTCCAAAAAATAAATTTCCTTTTGCTAAATGTAGCAAATAGTTAAATTCTTTTCCCCCCTCTTATTATACTCTGTTTTTCCATCCCTATTAAAAGTTTATGCCTTCAGGCCTACCAGCAGGGCATGCAATACCTACATTAAACCAAATTTAAAAGTAAGGGTGCTCCTGCTGCTAACGTCCTCAGATCACAGACATGCAAAATGAAGGAACTGGCAGCTGAAACTTTAATGGTGGGAAGTGTAGACTGAATACTTGGGGAAAAAACACAGTAGCTCTATATGACAAAAAAGTCCTGTTAGCATTTATGTACTTCAAAATGACAAGCTAGACGATTCTACATAACTGTGGGGCTTTTGGCTTTTGTTTTAAGTAAAATCCTGTGTTGTAAGTATAGCGTTGCTTACATTTTTTCCTTCAAAAGATTGTTACTATTGTGATTATGTAGGATTTTGAACATTAACACAGTGCCTGTTATTGCTTTGCAACCTGTGTATTCCATCATTTGTCCACATTGTGTATTAACTTAAAATATTATCAATACTTGGACCTAGATAGCTCAAGAAAGCACAGGGAATCCCATGAAGGTATGGTTCCTGAATCAGCCATCCCTGTGCAAATCAAAAGCACCTCAATGAAAGAGAGAAATCCATGGAAAGTTCAATAATGACCATTCCTTTGTGTTATGTCCTACTGATGTAATACTGAGATTCGTGCAGAGCTAGGGCTGGGTTTTAATGCATTGGAAGTAACAGAGAGTGGAGTGGAAAGTAGTGCAAGAAGGAAAAGAAACTGCATTGCTGTGAATGGCTTGTTTAATGTAATGTTGGTTTTGTTTGTTTGTTTTAGTTAAAATGAATGTGTTGCCTCAAGCGGTCGTACGAAGCCCAGGGGAGCATCCCAAGTTCATAGAGCAGACTCTTTGCCCCCCATTAGACTTTGCAAGGTAGGTACTTCTTCTCTTTCAAAGCAACATTTTTGCTGTGAACAGCTTCAATCCGCTGTGCCAAGGTGACAAATTATGTTTACTCTTTCGCAATATTTAAAACTACAAAAATCAGAGGCAAAGAAATTCTCTCTTAGGAAAGTTCCACAATTAAAAAGGAAAAATAGAAGAAAGTGTCCATTGGATTGAAATGGATTTCTTTTTGATAACTGAGTGATTTAAAATTAAATAGGAGCCAACTTACAGGTGAAGTAGACTTTTTTAATACACTTTATGAAGTACAGTAAGTCATTATGGAAACACTAGAGAAATAAGGATAAAACAGCTTGAAAAAAGCAAGTGACAGCTTCTGAAAGAAAAGAAACAGTGTCTTTTAGCAAGTGCCATCCTCACCTCAATTCTGTATGAAGAAACTGTGTCCATTCCAAGTCACAATCTCTTTTCTTCACATTGATTAATTAATTAATTAATTTTAATGCTTTTAATTCTCATTGCATATAGGAAGCCATTTTAAATAATTATTTTCATGAGTTGATGGAATTTCCTAGTGTATTTTTTCCTAAGTATCACCTCCCTTTCTTTTCTGTGTTATTGCTACATTAACATCATTGATAATAACAGCCAGGATGAGATGAGTATTTATTATTCTTAGTAATTTTAATTCTTTATGAAGATGACCATGTTTGTAATTGCATCGGTCCAATACAGGTTATTATAGAACTTATGTAAACAGTAATTAGTTTGCAAGTTTTTGTTTATGGTTTTTTCCCTTGGCTGTAGTTTTCTTTAAGTTTGAAGGTGTTACCAATCAGAAGTCAGAAATTTACACTTCGGCTATAAGGCAGGTGGCATTTTAAATTGTATATGATTCTAAGGGCTTTCCTCCTGATTTTTTATTTTTTTCTTTTATTTATTAAAATACCTTTGCAAACATAATGGAAAGGCATCAGGGATGCCTGATGGGCAGTTTGGGATGGTTTTTAACTGCAGTGTAGATTAAATTGCAGCAAGCTGATTTGCTGATTTTCCTGCTGTAGTTCACTGTTTCAGTTGGAGGGGGGGTTGACTTTCTCTCCCCTGTTCCAAATATTTGGTGTGTTCTCTATGTGCTACTGATGAGCAGAAATCTAATTTTTACAGTCTTAAATACAAAGGTCAGCCAGGGTTGGTTTTTTTTGTGTTGTCTACTTGATACTTCATATTTATTTGCTCAAAGATTCTGTATTTCAATTTTTCTATTACCTCATATAAACCTATAGTATTTTGAAATACATTTTACATCAGTTTAAAATATACATTAATTAACTACCTTATTTTCATTATCCTAATGTCATTATGTATCTTCCTAAATTATGACTATTTTGGTGTGAAATTTTTGATATTGATTACATTTTGGTATTGATAATAAATGAATTTTTATGGCCATATCCAGAAGGTGTACATTTAGCCAGATCAGCAGCAACTCCTATGGATTGTGTTAAGTGCAGCCTGGAAACACAAACCTCTGCTGGTGCCAGTCAGCAGCAGCAAATTCTGGAACAAATTTAAAGGCACTATTTGTGAGGGAAGTTTTCACTGCTACATTGTTTTAAATACAGATATGTCAAAATATCTCTGCTTTGCTTATCTATTTTGTTTTCATTTAAATGAACTTCATGAAGTGTCTTTGGTATTCTCAGAGCAATAAGGAGCATGACGCTTATATTAGCTAACATTATGAAAAGAATTTACTCTCATCACTGTAATGAAAGACAGCAGTGTAATACAGACAGAGAAAGAGCAAAGTAATGGATTTATGTGGAACACTAATGCTGAATTTCTTTTATCTTTGAGTGATTAACCAGACAATCTTTATGCTCTTTTTTCAGAAGAATAAAAATAAATTCACATTACTTTTATAAAGGTAACATTCTCTACCGTCAGGATATCAGATTCTATTTAAATACACTTTATGGTCAGTAAGTGCATATTACCCTTTCAAGGCATCTCATGTGTATGAGTGGAGATGCAAAGATATGATGGCTGAAGTGAAAGGTGAAAAGATGCCAGATCAAATTTTAAACTTAGATCCATGCATCCTGAAATTTCCTCTTTATTTTAATGCCCTTTGGATTACCCCCTCAGTGGACCACCTTTTGCTCTATGCTGCTCAAAGTGTGGAAAACCAGGAGCATTGCACCAAGGAAAACATTTTGAGTTGTATTTGGGAATTCTTTTGTTGATTTGCCTTTTTTTTTTTCAATTTTGAAGAAGCTAACTATGAAATAGATTGGACTAATTTGGTCCATACAGATGATACAAAAATTTAATGGTTCTGGTTTAGGAAACAGTTTAAATATAGATAACTTAATCAACTATTATTGATTCAGTTAATACACAGTTTCTTCTAGCTTAGACAGAAATATCAGATAACCAGATCCCTGAAAGCTAATACCACCTCTGTTTTCTTTTAGAAATAAAGATTTGAAATAGCTACGGACCTAAAAATTAAAAAGATATTTGTATCTGTTTATAGAATGTCTGCTATATTACTTTGTCAATATTTCAGTATTTAGCTCTACTTGGCAATGATAATATATTATACATGCTGGAGAAGTCTATGTTAGCACCTTACAGTGTTTCTTTTAATTTTTTTCATTTAAATTTAGGATTCATTTGATCAAAGACAAAGATGCCATAGATGATTATTTGGCGAAGAATATCAAAGGAGTGTCAAAACAAGAAGCTGCTGCGTAAGTTGGCTTTTTCGAGGCATTTTAACATCCATAAGTTTATTGTTTCCTTTGTTTCTAGTCATCATAGTCATTTAAATTTAAAGTTCCCTAGGCCCTACCCTTTTTAGTGGAACTTGGCATTTAAAAATTGAAGTTGATATTAAATAATGATGGTTCATTTCTCCTGATGTTAAATATATCAAAGCATTTATCTCCTTGGTTTTACTAATTTGTATATTTACCAATTAGGTCAGATTTGTAACATTATTATTAAGATTGTGTCAGTAATTATATTGAGCTGCCCATTTTTTTTTCCACTTCTCTTTTCTTTTCTGAGTCTTTGTGAAATATCTCCTTTGGGGTGGGAGCTTAGTGTACCGACATACACGTTCTTGTAATTTTGAATTACTATTTAGCCAAGCCCAAGTGCTGACTTCTGTGGTGAAGCATTTAATACCCCATTAGTTATTTAAAAACCCAGTGAATGAAAGAAATCTAGATAACTTTTGATTTCTTACAGCTGAGGTATTTACATTTAGAAGTTACAAGAGACTATGACTGACTTATTCTTCTGGAGTCTTTTAACAGATCTGGGGTTCAGCACCATCAAAATTAATGAAAGAATTCTAACAAACTGGATCACTGCTTGCTTAAGTGAGCTGATTTATTTATTTCAATATTTAAATAATAAAAGGATGCATATACAAGGGCTCTAGGCACCTTAACAATTAATATTGCAGGATCACCCTTGCAGCATAAAAGCATTCTATCAGTCAGACAGGAATTCCACCAGCTAGTTTCTTGCAAAACATGCTTTTTTTCTCCTTCCTAGTGTAAGAATGTGCCTGCAAACCTTCCTGAAAAACTTCCACATTAACATCCAGAAAATTACTAGAAGTCTCAGACCCCAGGGAGCAAGCACAGAACTAAGTACCTTCCCTTACCGTCACCCTGGTTCCATGCCAGCTGTGGAACTGGCTGCTCTACTCATTACACTCCAACAATTGTCACAGGCCGAGCTGCCTTCCCAGGGCGCTGTTTCAGTCATCAGCCCCTGCGGACTTCCACACACCCTGCTAGGGACACAGCGTTCTCACTGGGGTGATTACACAGGAAGTCTGTACTGCTGTTTTAGGAAGATCTTGGGGTTTCAAAGTGCATTTTACAGCTCTGATTTGGTCGGGTCAGCTTGTTAGCGCTATTTAAAAAACCAAACAAAACCACAAACAAACAGTGCAAAAAATCCTCCTATATGATGTTGCTATATCCAAACCCTGAGTGTGGATGCTGTGGAAAAGGAAACTAGCAAGGACATCTACAATGAAGTGAGAATTTTATCATCTGTTCTGCAATATCTACACAAGGTGAATTTCTCTTACAGTTTTGTAAGAGGCTGTTTTTCCAAAGTTACCAAAGCCTCTTAGAAGATTAAACTGAAGTATCATATGTATTCCAGTTTATTTCTATGGAGATTGTTAAAGTACCTATTTTAAAAGGTTACATTCATGTTCTGTGCATTTAATTCTTCTTAGAATTTTAGCTTTTGATAATAGATCAGCAGTTATGAAATTTCTCTCTCTATATATAATTTACTAATGCTCTTCCATAATCTTGATAAAATTATTTGAGAGCAAATGAAAGGTAACTAACTAAATACACAGTTATATTAGTACTATGCTAATCTAGTTAGAAAAAAACTAAATGCATCAAATGTAGTCTAAAACCAATTTATAAAGTAAGGCAATGCCATGTCTGTAAATGATCTTACTGAAATCAGTGTAGTGCTCAGTATGTCTCAGCAGACAACAGATATTATTGTTTTAAAAATATGAGAGATGGTTTGTAATATGCTGTGTAGTTTTTCAATATTGTTTCTATTCCAGAAATAGATTATTGCACTTCTTTATAAAAGGACTGAATTTCCTTCCTCTGCCACCTAAATATCTGCACTTTTGTTTAACATGGAGGTTAACTTAATATGCTAGTGATTATTTCATCAAGATGAATTCTTGTAGCCATACTCCTACTTAATATTAAATACACTCCTTTTTAAAAGTGTGTGTGGGGCAAACAAGAGATTTATTGCCTTCTAAATAAAGGAATGCATAGGTACTATCACATTTATGGGAAAAAAAGCAATATCATTTAAAATGTTTCTCTGAAATTCTATCCTTCACGATATTCCTTAAAATTAAGATGAACTGTTGAAGGAAAAAGGTTGCAGTTATTCTTGTATTGTAAAATATTGTACTGTGTTCCAAACTTCAGCAAAAGAGAATTCCCTTAAGTGTGCCCATGATATAATCTCTTTTATTTTCCTGTGGAAAAATGAGGAGATTTTTTCATTTTTTTCTTTGTAATAATTTTTTGTCCCAAGCTGATATAAGAGGGAGAAAAAATAGTGCTTAGGACAATACTTTAATTACATTAAAACAGGATATTGCTTTGTTTTTTCATTGATTTTGTTTTGCTTCCTTCTCAAAGAGTTTAACTTGAAATAAGAAGCGAATGTAGTGCAAGGATCTGGAAATGGAAAAAAGTAAATGTTCCATTAATGCAGAATGTGCGTGCTTTCTTGCCACAATTAGGCTTTTGTGTGAAGAGGTTGGCTGACTCCATGGCCCTCATGGGCCCCCATGTGCTTTCCCTGATACTTTCTGTTCTTAGTCCTGACTCACCAAGTCATTAACAGCTCAAAATCAGATTGCAGTAAAAATTAAAAATAGTTCTTATGACTGAACTAGGTGTCAAGAAGTTCACTATGAACTGTGAAGTAAAGCATTTTTCATCAAGAGATTGATTCCAGGATTGACTCTTCAAACGAGTTTAGAGCCTAAAATGGGCCAGAATTTGATATTGTCGTTCTTGTTTCCTGATCTTTTTGTCAGGGCCAGAAAGATCAAACAGTACTCTCCTCTTCCTACAAATGAAAATTGTCCAAAGAGGACCATGCTATCAAAAAATAGTTGAAGACTAGAAAGAGAGACTTTGAAATGTATTTGATGAGAGGAACAACTTTGCTTAACTGTAACCAAAAAATAAAATTACAGTAGTGATGTTACTACATGTATTTTAAATACATTTGAGTTGAATGATGGAATTCCACTGTGCTCAAGGCTCTGGTGGTCAAATGAAATCCAAATTATTATACAGACATGGTAAAGGCTAACCTAGATATGCAGAAAATTTATATCTGTGTTTTCTGTCTGGTGAGCGAGCAGGGGATCAGTGAGTTATGAAAAGCTAGCCTTACTAAATCTGTGTCAATAAAGACCACCTCTGATATGGTATTTCAGGCAGGAGACAAGACTGTCTTGCACGCATTCTGTCATATATTTTTGAGATGCAGTGGGCTGTTCTGCTTAGAATTCTCCAATGGCTGGTGCATTTTAAGATTATCTGGAACAGGAAAAGGCAAAGGCTTTAATTCTCAGGTGGTCTGTGTCCCCCAGAGCAAGTGTTGACCATCTCCGCCAATACTGGGAAGATGGATCATTAAACTACTTAGCAGATTGTAGAGTGCAAAGTGGAACATAAAATTTCTGCTCTAGCAGTGATGGCTGATGAATATAGTAATGTATAGCTTTTATAAACTCCCTGCAACAAGAACAAAGGGGCTTTTCTCTAAGTTTAATTGATCCAGGTTAATAACCCCATAAAATCAATATCAATAATTAAGAGAAAATAGTGTGATTAGTTGAGCACCATCCTTTAGGATTCACACAAGTGCTTTAGAATAATGTCAACCATACTTTTGAAGCACCTATTTCTTTCCATTGCTTGTGGAGAGATCATAGGGTGATGAGCTCAGATGTAGACACGTATATTTACCATTCAATCCACACTGGAGAACTATGGAATTTTGAAAGCTGTAAAAAGAATGAAGTAGGGGTCCTAGAGACTGATTCCTGAGGCAGCATTTTTGCAGGAAACTCTCAAGTTCAGAACATAAATGACCTGGCATCCATCCTGGCATCTTCTGTGATGCCATCTGATAAAAATTGTTTTTCCATTCTTCGGTCAGAGACAAATTATTTACTACCCATCCCATTCCCCTAGTTTCTTCTCTCTTCAGTGTCAGCATCAGCTAGGTAGAGTTAAAGAAAAAAGATGTGGGAAAATTAATGAGGGATTAAGTGTTAGATGAGTTTGTGGAAATAAATTATATTTTTCCTACATCTGTACATCTGCTACCAGTTAATCTGTGAATATTCAACCCTATCTGTCCTCCAGGACTAAACAGGGAGAAACTTCCTCACCTGATTAGAGGCCAGAATGGTCTGGAGAGTTCACTGAAGGAGAAAAATGGGATTTGTTGCCTGATGGAGAGGAGGAGACCTAGTATGAAGAGTGTTTTGTTCTGTATTTCCATTATTGCCATGATGGACTAGTAAACCCTACTATTAGACTGGGCTTCTTCTGACCTTCATGTCTGTTTATAAGTTATTTAAATCATGAGAGTTTCAGTACTCAGTTTTTGATTTCTTTACTTCTCTATCTGTCTGTTTTCTGGTCTTTTACATTAACAGACCAGTTCTTTAAGGAAGCTGAGCACAAAAAGCTGGTTGGGGATTTGACTAACCCATACTTTTTAGTAGGTGTCACCTCTACCACATAAATTAGTAAGGTGACTTCTTAGGTGACCTATGAAATCTTTCACCCAAAAAATAGATTTGGACCTATTTTCACTGACATCATACTGCCATGTTTTCTTTTTCACCACCTGAAATTTGAAGGGGCTAAATTTAGGCATGGGGATTTTGTGTTGTAAGGTGGATTTGACCATTTCTGTGTTATTAACTGAGGCTCTCGAGGGACAGTAGAGGGACACTGCCAAGAAAAAGGGTAAAGAGAAATATCTTGTTGGTATGGAATTGAGGCAAGGCAAGAGGAGGTGCAGCTGCTGTGACTAGCAAGCTTGCAAAAGGAAATTTGGGATGCAGGCAGACAATGTGTAGGTGCAGATTCTGCTTGTCCCTTCTATTTCAGCCCTTAATTGCACAGCATTTGGTTCTAGTGATGTGAGCTGCTCCCGTTTCTTCTGTGTACAACATTATGAAGACAGAGGGAGGGAGGCAAACTCAGGCAGCTGAAGACGGACATAGCAGCAAACAGAAAAATAAGTAAACTTCTTTCCCTTTCATGTTCAGTCCTAGCAAGATTCTGCTGTTCTTCCTGATGTCCCTCTGTCAGTCTTTGGACAGGACCTGTAAGCACCTTATGGCCCTCTTTGTTCACCTTACTGTGGTTGAAAACTGGTGGAATGTTGTGTAAACTCATTTACATTTTAGGAGGGTATTTCTTCATTTTTAGATACTAAAAGCTATGGAAGAGGGTAAATCAGAACCAAAGAAATCTATCCTTTCATGGTAAAAGAAATTTTAAATTAAGGCACTCTATCCCAAACTCCCTGCTGGTTGTGGAAAGGGAGATGGCACAAGTCACTTAGTGAGCTCGATGATAAATTTTAAATTTCTTTCACAATATTATTTAAATATGTATTTTTTTCAGTCTGAATAATTCCTAACAATCTCGCTTGCCATGACCAGGATTCAATGTTTATTAAACAACTTTCAAAAAGAGATTTCAGCACTTAGAGGCACACATTCTTTTTGGTCAAACGAATGATCTCTGCAAATTTTGGGCCTGAGAAGCATATTATTTAGTGTAATTAGGCAGTGATCTGAAGAGCAGAGCTGTGTAGGAAGCGAATGGTTTGCCTTTCCTAAAGAAACTTCTCTGTGCATTTGTGTAATGTGAAAGATTTTTCTTGAAAAGGTTAAAAAAAGTTCTAATCAACTTCTGTACATTATGTAGAACTTCATTTTCTAAACTCTGCAAAAGAAAGTTTCATATTTAATGGGAAATCATGAATTATTCCATTTATTATCTACTTCCTCCTTTCAAAGACATGATCTGGATAAAAGGCGGGGTGAATAATTTCAAAAAATACAATACATTTTTAATGGGAAGGTGCAAACTACAGATTCTCATGACTATTAGCAAGTATAGAGGAAACAGAATTTTACTTGCAAAAACTCATCAAACTCTTGCAAAGATAAAATACATGACATACTTTAATAAAGAAGAACACAGTGAGATGAAGTTTTTCTTTTTTTTATGTAACTTGTTGTTTTTACTAAGTTTGGTCTTATGGTTTTTTAGTGCTTTCGTTTCTCAATAGTTCAACAATATTTAGTACTGAAGATAATGTACAAGCGATACACAACTGACTTCTATTTTTAAGACACTCCATAAAGGTGAAGCATCTCTAACACACAAAAAAAGGCTGAGATAAAGAAAGATTGTCTAATCTGCCCTGGTACAGTCATGACTTCCTAATAATTTTCACAGTGAATCCTTCCGCACTGTGTAAAATCCTTGCTTTTCCTTTCTTCTCAATCTCCGTGTGGTCTATTTGTCCTTATCCTACTGAGTAAATTCAGCTGGGGACTTGAATAAGATATCCTAAACAAAAGGAAAAGTACTGTGGGAATTGTTCATATCAATATTACAATAAATGCATAGCCTTGTATAGGGTTTTATGATTTTTCATAGCATCAGCTTGAGAAAATACAGAAAGTAAATAATTGCGTTTATCTGTCTTGTACACTGTAAAAGAAACTTGCAGAGAAATGTAACAACTACTTTGGTATCGTGCAAGTCAAAGGGAAGGGATTTCAAGTACAGACATTTCTAGCTCTTAGTCCATCAGATCAGCTCTGAAACAAAAGAGGGAAGTTGAGAAATACTTCATTTTGATAAATAGTATTCCATAAAATATGGTTGGAATTTCTTTTTGTTAAAGAAAATTATTAATTTAGAAATAAAAGCAGAAAGGTTAATGAGGATAATGTTTTTTTTTCTGATTATGCTTGAAATAATCACAGGTGTGTGTACTTTTGTATGATGAACATTTTTATGAGGGTAGCACTTTTATCTTTATTTTTTGTGTTTTCTTTGCATCTTTGTTTAGGGACAGAATGTTTCAAAAGTTTATTGCTAAATTTATTTTTAACCCATTTTCTGGATTAATGAGGATTCTTAATTATTACAGTACTTACATTCATTTTAAAATACTTTTTCTGTGTCATCCTTTGATGTTTATAATTGATTAATTTTTCATTTTATGTAGCTTTGAACAAAAGGAAGCGAGTTCAATATATGTGTTCTTTGTGGGATCCTACTGACAGGGTATGCATCCCCCTTTGATTGCATGATTTAGGTTAAAGTGTGGTTTGACAACAATCCAGTCACTGAGGCAGTAGATGAAAAACACTGCATTGCTAATGCTGAAAGTTCTTGTACATATACATATATATATGGTATAAAGTACCTACATCTCTTTTTTTTTAAATATATGCTTTATTTTCATCTTTCTATTAATCGCTCTGGATGCATAGCTACATAAAGCATTTATTCTTTAAAAAAAATCTGTACTGTTTCAAGTCAATTCCAGGTGATGTTTTTCCCTCCCACAATGTGTACAAATTGTCATGCAATATTTTTTTTTTTATAATTAGAATAGGGAATCCTTCTTATGACATTTGGGGGTTTGTGGATTTTATTCTTTTTTGTAATAGGATATTAGCTATTTCAAGTTTGTAATTTGGAATTAAAAAGCACACATCCCACCCTAATATAATTTAATTCTTAGCCTCAGTGGTAAAATATTCTGAAGTGTAAGCTGTCTATTACTGCTTAATGGCATTTACTGTACTGTCATATCTTTTTTTAATGAGATTACTATAGTCTACAATTTAACATATTACCATCCAGTAAATATTTCATTAAAAGAAAAGTATTTAAATGGACAGTCTTTAAACCAGGATTAAAGAGGCTGTGCCCCGATGCAGTTAAACAGCTTTGTATCAGTGGCAGTATGTGTGAAATGTGCTGAGTGCCTGGACCATCTGAGGGCTTGACTTACCAAAATACTTACATGGATAAATTTTCACACAGAATTAGGATATCACAGGACACAGATGTATTTTTAAGTTATCCACATGCCCACCTTTGGTGGGTTGCAGCCCAGGGACGTGGCAGTGTAGACATCAGCAGTGTGAGTACAGGGATTTACACCACTGTAACCTGGATGCTAAAGGCAAATCCTCAGCTTCCATATTTGCCAGGTATTTGCATGAGCCCTTTCTGCATTCAACAGTTCCCTGCAGAAATTTTTACTAAATTTACATGTGGGTCACCAACAGTGTTGCAAAACTGGGGTTTTTTTGGCTGTCCAGCTAAAATTAAATAATAATTCCTCTTTCAATTCCTAGGCAGAGCAGCCTGAACTTATAAATTCTTACAGCATATTTGGCTTTTTTCTGGTTTATGTACTATTTTTTTTTTTTTTACTTAATGCATATATCTTTCAAATTTTAGGGAGGAAATTCTGGCATCCCCATGTTTATGCTGTGTTTGTTTGCATATAGGTTAAGCAAAAAGTAGCTAAGTGTTCACATACTTTATGTAATTTTAATTTTTTTGTACATTTATAGACAGGAAATGGGGGGGAATAAAATAAATTTCTGTAAATAAACTTAAGCAGAAATATCTTGATTATTTTTTCATAATTTTGTGATGCTTATATAAGGCATTTATATCAGTCATTGGCTTGCCAACTGCAGAAGAAAATCCCAAGTGGATGAAACCTATTTGAATGCAGTTTAAAAACATTATAATAATTGGTAGAGTAATTATTTTACACTGGAAGTACACTTTAATATTTTATATACTATCGTTGTTTAATCCATGCCATTTTGTGCTTTACAAAATGGGATTTCTATAGTACACTTGTATTGTAATCAGCAGCTGGAATTAACTGGAAGTACTAATTAAGTCCTAGAAAAATCTAAATAAATGAAACCTGATATTATATATATATTTTTCCTTTTATTTATATGTATAAATATATATATATGTATAAATCTACCATTTGAAAATAATAGACTTTTGGACTTATTTTGTGTGTCCACATCAGACAGGAGGATGGAAAATTAAGCTCCTGATAAATGATTCTGTTATGCTATACTGACTATTTTGGTTATTTCTGACACCAGTACCTGCCTCTTGGCCTCTTAATTTCCTTTTTCTTTTCTCTCATTCTAAAGAGTAGAAAGCAAATAGCCTTGTTGTGGAGGATTTTAAGTTAAAGGGAATTTTGTGAGGTGTTCTGCTGATCTCTCATCATTGCTTAAGGGTTTTGTAAAAGTGCAACACCATAATATACGAAAGTCCTTGAGATTGGAACAGCAGTGTAATTTCATTAATCTCACAGAAGGTTTACTATTTCTTATTTTTGCATTGATAAAGGCAGCTTAGAGTCCGGTTCCTGTGATTTCTCCGCATCACTCTAGACCGTTTTGTAATAGCAATGGTAATACAAAAAGAAATGTATATAAGTACAGAAGTAGCTGTACAATTTAATAAAAAATTAAAATTCCTATAGCAATATCCAGGTACACTTAAATTACACAGAGAGTTAACAACAGCAGTGTCTTTTCAAGCTCACAGATCCACGTTCATTAACTAGCTCCTTCCACCCGTATGATATCCCACGGCACAAAATCATCACCTGTACCATGGTGCCATTGAAATGGCAGCTTTAACTTTGGGTGGTTATTTATTTGGTGCTGAAAGCTCTTGTGACACACAACCCCCATCATGACACAGAGGCTCTCAGAAGCTCACAGAATTTTTCATCACTTTGTGGTAGAACACTGCATCGCAGTAACTGCTGGGGTACAATCAGACCCACCTGGAGCTCGTTGCCCAGCCCGTGTAAATAAACATTTAACAACATCACAGGGTTTCAGCAATGACACAAATGTGGGCACAGGTGAGGAGCGGGGGATGCTCACTATCAGCTGGCTCTGTGGTAAGTCTTGTGGTTCTCATCTGTTGAGTTTCATGGATTAAAACCCCCAAACAATTCTGCTTTCAGTTAAACCCAAACTAATTGTATCTTTGTTTTAACCATAAATACATAGAAATGCTCCAAGTTTCACCCAAAAAAAAATTAGTTTGCTTTAAAAAAAATCCATCTGAAACCTTTTTCTCCTGGCGGGCGCGAATGATCACCCTAGGGGAGAGAGGACTTTGGGTTTACAGTCACATCACATTCAGTTTTAAAATGAAACCCGCCTGACATTACAGAGCTTTCTGCCCCTCTGGCTCGACACGGTTTCATGGCGTGCAGGCGACCGTGCGGGCCAGGCGAGTGCCTTGCCAGCCGCTCGCCTTGTGCCGGGGTACGGCCGGGGGCCCTTTGTTCTGCCGCCGGGCTCCGCTCCTCCTGCCTGCAGTTTCCCACATTTCCAGTAGATGCCCCCAGAGACCATTAAACCTTTGAACGGCTCCGCTCCGAGCGAGGCAAAGGGCAGTCTTTTCTCATTTCGCTCCTGGAAGTAACATAATTGTTCAAAGGAAGCCTACAGTCGGCGCGGGCGAATGCAGAAAAACAAACCCGCTTCTTTAATAATAAATCATAATTTATTAGGTAGTAAGGTTCAAAGTGTTTAGTGTAAGGCTGCTTGTTAATGTAGTAGAAACAACACTAATGTTAACAGTGGGATTTTATAAAATAAATCCTAGAATCATAGCATATCCTGAAGGAAGGGATCTTAGGAATCAGGTTTTAATATTGACTTTAGAAATAATCTTTAGTTATCTAAAACAGGAATTGTTCTACTTAACCTCAGATTTTACACAATGTGTGACATCATAAAATGCAGGATGGAAAGGATTTTGAGGATTGAGGATTTATAATTTATCTCATGAAATCATGAAAAGTTTACTGCTGTTACCTACACCATGCCTCTGTTCAAAAGAACTGTTTGTTGGGGGGAAAAAAGGACGCTGGAATTTTCATCTGGAAGGACTTTGATAACTGTAACGATTTTCGAATTCATTGCAGTGTCGAGCTCTCTTAGGTGGTACAAATACCATTTATCCCATAATGTCATTAATCTCTTGCTCTGTTTTATTGTTTATCTGTGATCAGTCACTTGTGGCTTATATATTACAGAAACTTAAGGAAACAATAGTATTATTATTGTGTTCTTTGTGTGTTATAACTGAGATTACTTTTATTTTTATGCCACTAAATTTGAAGGGTTCTACAGTAGATAGCTTCATTGTTTGTGTGTTAAAATCAGTCCTCTTTGCCCCAGAAAAAATGTGCTCTGCATGGTAGGATTACTTCAGCATTATTTCAATTTCTTGATTAATTGGGATGGGATTTATTAAAACACTCTTGACACTGATTTTTAAAACTGACATGCTTTACTATATGCTTTGTTTTCCTGTATTGGTTTACTAATAATGCTTTCTTGTGGGGAAAATGTGCTTTGACTTCAAGTAAAATACATCAGTCTACAGAAAATGATGTGTTACATGGACACAGTATTTCTGCTTTTACGAATATTGGTTCTGTGCTCAGTGAGTATGCAGTGAGTGTTAAAAATTATCTGAATTAAAGTTTGGATAGTGGTGCTGAGATCTTTTAGCACTATTTCCTTGTTTACTTCTAATACATCTAATGATCTAATGCATGCACACATACAAACATATAGAGATCACACTGTATAAATAAATAAGCAGATGTGTGTGCCCACTATGCAGAATGTTATTCCACCTCTCTGAGTTTTATTACAGTAGGATTCAATCCTAGGCCTTTGGAAGTTGATAGGAATTTTGGAAGGAATTTTTTACCTATATTCTTCAGGTTTTTTTAAGTTGGATAGGATTTTTAAACAGGAAAGAAAGAGAAAGCATTCCATATACAGAATAGAGAATACATTGCAAGGTATTAGCATTATATCTTTACAGTATTTTTAAGCTATATACTGTTTCTTTGGTATGTGTCAAATATAGCATATTCCAGCAAATTAAAATTTAAATGTTTAAACATATTTCTCATTTATTTTTCTGAGATACATGTTGCAAATGTTTTCTGGTGCAGAATAGTTATGTCTGATCACACATGTCTGTGTGAACGTGTGATTTTCAATCTCAAAAAAAATCTATTTATATATTAAACACAAATTCAGTATTGTCTAGTCTACATTCAGGATTATTTAATATTTTTGTGCTCAATTCTACAACTGAAATGTGAAAAATATATGTGAAGGATTAATGTGCATCTGTGTAGTAAGAGATTTTATTTTAATTATGTCCTATATGAAATAATGCACATTATTCGCTTTCTATGTCTTACATTGCTGTCTATTTCATTGATACCTGGCTAAGAAGTTTTTCACATCATTTCCATCTTATCAACATTGTTAAAGAATTGCAGTAGCTATTTTTAGGCTCCAAGTATTAGTCTCATTGAGCTATTATTTAACATGAGGTCATCTGAATTTATTACGTACACTGTACATCTCAGTTTTCAGAATTCCATATTTATTTGAAAGCTGAGATCATTTGAATTTAAATGGATTTTGCTCTAAAAGGACAGTCTTGTAAACAGTTTGGAAACGTAATGGAATATACAAGATAAAGGTAACACATCTGTGTCCTTACCATTTTACTGGAGTAAAGGTTTGTTTTCCCACACTGGCTGCCCATCCCTGCAAGCCTTTAGATCTGTACCTTTGTGTTGCAGTCCCATTGGACTCATCCTTTTCTCCAGAATAGGACACAGTGATCGTTTCATGCCATATAAAAGGAGTATTTTGATTATTTCCATAAATAATACCTCAAAAGGTGTATTACCACTTGAGAATATTTGATTGCAAAACTTTTTGATGGGTACATCTTATCAGTTTATGAAGGTGATAACTTCAATAAAAGCTCATCATAGCATCATTTGATTTTAAAATTAGGGAGAAATTATCAAACTTTTCCATCCATAAACCATCTGAAGTTATCTGCTAAACAGAAACAAAATAATATCGAATTATTATGTTTCTGGCATAGCATTTGTTTGACATGTTTAAACCAAGCCATCATGTCTTACAGCAAATGTAGGACATGATGGCTTGGTTTAAGTATATATACTTAATTAACATATTTATTTAACGTTTATATATAACAACACACATATCTATACACATAACGTATTTAACGTATATATTTATTTAACATACATATAACAGCATATATCTACAAATAACACATATATACATATACATATGTGTATATAACATAACATATATATACACATAACAAATATATATATAACATATACATAACATATAGCACATCTATATAACAACATATATATAAAATAACATATACATTGTTTTGACATGTGGAATGTGCCTCAATTTTCCCTGTGCTCTGTCTTAAAGCTAACTATAAGGGTTCATTGTGTTTTCATGAACTAATGTAAACGTAGGGCGGGGGGGGGGGTGTTTCCCATCAGTCAGCCTTTTTTACCAAATACCAGCTAAAGAATACCAGTGTATTTTTTACCATGTTTTCAATGTATATATTGGTATTTATTCATTATTGCCATGTTTGCTTCCCTAGGGTATGGCATTTGCAATCATATTTTAACAGATCTCTTTTTGAGCGAGGGAAATAATACCTACTCCCTTTCGCTGAACTGCAGAGGTCTCTTCTTGAAAGCTGTTGTAGTTATCTGCACGTATTTGGTGAGGTGGAGAACAGAATACAAGTTTAAAGGCTTAAAATCTACCTTTCTTATTCCCAGTTACAGGAATTCATACAAGAAGAACATCTGCATAGACATGCTGCGACAGGGTTATCACAAGTCCTTCTCTGAGCTCCTCACTCTGATACAGAAGTGGAATGCCTTGAGGGAGGCTGCAGGGCCTGGGTCAGCCATATGGCATGAGAAGTCCCTGGAGGAGCAGCCTGATAAGCTGGATCAGCTTTACCACTTCCTGACCAGGGCTGAGGCAGCCCAGCGAGCAGGTAAATGGGGGGATTGTGGGTAGCAGAGCAGCGGGAGCCGCAGCCGCCAGTGCCTGGGGGAAGCTTCCAAATTGTTTCATGTATGAATTTGAAACGTTACTGCATCTTAGCACATTTCAGCCTTAGTCAACTGAGCTGTATTTATAGAATAAATCATTAGGAACTGCAGATATCAGGAGAGGTTTTGTGAAGAAAAAAAAAAAAGGGGAAACGTGTAGGGTGCATTTTGATATCATCAGAAATGGTTGATGTATTTATAGCTTTGATAACATCTCAATTATTTTCTCATAGTTTCGTTATTTACTGTTTTTCTTTCTCTATTGATTTGAGTAGGTGGTTTTGTATTAGAAAAATTTAATAGGTGAAATGCTGTTTCACACAGTAATAGTTTTATAAATCTGTTTTTATTAAATACCCTGTCTGCTAACTGTGTTTGGATTTGTGACTGACTTTAAAAGGATTGTGAACATGTCAAATAAAATACAGCACATAGATGTAACATGCCACCTGTGAATTACTAGATATTAGTGAAGACATAACTCCAAATTACTGCATTTTCTCTATTGCCTACTATTTACTAAGCACTCATATTTATCATTTCCTTTTACTATAAATAGTAACATAACTTACTCCATCTTTCTCTGTTTGAATAATTGTAGAAATGGAGGCAGATAAAGCTCTAACTACAGTTCTCTTTCACAGCTGAGTTGATTTCACTGTAGTTGTCTTGCTTCAAGTTGCATTTTGACCATTGCATATATGAAAATCTACAGTAAAGCCTGTGAGTTTGGAATCTAAGCTTTTTTACTGAAATTTAGAAACTGGCAACTTCATTTCAAAAGGAACAGCAAAAGAAACCCTTTTGGAACACATAAAAAAAAGTTAAAGTTTTTATTTTATGTTTGCCACGAAAGCCCAAAAGTTGAAGTTTTTAATTGAATGTGCTGTAATTCTTGACAGGAAGTTCAGCCAGCCATGGTTGGAAGGAGCCTTCAGATTTTTCTGGAGTATGGCTAAAACCTGAATAGACATCCCCATAGCTTGCAGAGTATCAGAAAGTAGTTTGGGGCTTGGACTGCCCTGACAGAAGGATTCTGCTAATATTTGATGGTCAAAAAGTAGTGGACATGGCTTATTTCAATGGTCCTGCTTCCTGCAGCCACTTGAGGAGAACAGTTTGCCTGCCTCCACTGCATGATATTGTTCAGCGTTACAAACTGATGTGTGACAAGAGAGGTGGCAAACAGGCTCCCAGAGAGGCAAGGCATTTCTGAATGTGCAGTTCCTGCCTTTCTCTCACTGAATCCAGCATTTCTTGTGTGCTTTGCTCTGTAAATCTCTCACGTCTCACAGAGACAAGGTACCAACACCAGCTGCCTGACTGCACCTTGCCCCTAGGAGAGAATATCTCCCAACTTTGCCTGTTGATTAAAATGAAAGAAGAAAAAATGGGAACATAAGCATTGACAAGCATCTTTCTTTAATTGCTAGATCAGAACATAGTTAGTTTTGATTTTTTTTTCACCAGTTTCAATGCAAACCTTTGCATAAATATCTTGTTTGTATACAATGAGTTTTGAGTTGCCTGGCACATGAAGGGGTGGATGGTAATTCATGCTGCAGGTCTGAGAGCCAGCGGTGCAGTGAAGATTCACATGAATTGTGCAGCTCATCAAACACTAATTCAGTACTTCTGCTAATCCGGTTACTCTCTGATTCTAATCAAATTGCTTGGGGCTCTGGCTTATGATCTCCTGACAACTCCAGTTGACACCATTTAAGAATCATTCAGCAGTTCACCTCAGCTGGAACTTACCACGATGTAGCAGCCACGACAGCAGCTGACCTGTATTTGCTCTTCAGCTGCCACAGTTCAAGCTTAAAAGGGTGAAAGTAATATTTGGGTCAGCAAATTGTGAGAATTTCATAGTATGGTTGATGTTGCTAATATTAGGTTAGCTGAATTTTTACCTATCTCAGGTAGTAATTGTACTGAAAAGGAGATAGTAGCTATAAGTAATGATAATAAAAAATACATGATTTGTAAGTTTTTTTGATGAATTGAAACTTCATGAAAAGTTGGGGTTTGAACCTGAAGTGGTATGTGGAAAACAAAACTTCACTTACTATGTCAGTAAATAATTTTCTCATTTGTTATTTAATTTTTCTCACCTGAATTTTTTTGATCATAGAGTATTGCTGTCTTAATTGTGAATATAACTTCTAATTTTAGAGTTTTTTGGTGCTCACTGTCGTGTACAGAGCACATTCAGTTTTCATATTTATTGGTGGAAAATGTTAATATTTTAATAGTTTCCATAGTTTATAGTTCCAGAACACTACAATGCTGAACATAAATTATTTGCTTGAACTGAATGAGAGCCATCCAGCACAATGTGCAGGCTGATCTCAGAGAGCAGTTACTTTCTTTACTGCTGGATTTGAAAATAGTAACATTTTGTGTACCAACATTACATTGTACAGATCGTTTACCTTTACATACACCAGTAAGGTTCTCTGTTTTCATTTTTAATGGAGCATTTTGTTTGAACTTCAAATCATACAAGAGTTGTCTTTTTTTTTTAATTGCCTATTACCAATATTTTACTGTGAGCAGAGAAAATAGCTTTTTCTCTGTCCAGCTTAAACTAATTTTTGTTGCATTTGAATGTCTCACAAGTATTTAAAAAACAGAGTGAACACTAATCCTTGCAGCTTTTTAGAAAAATAGCTGATGGAGTTATTTTGCCCCAAGTTCAACATTATTCTGAAAGCACCGGCAGAAATATTGGCAGTGCTTCACTGTATTTTTATCTGGTCTTTTTTTGCAAGTAAAGTAAATATTTCTAACTTCAAAATTGAGGGTTTTTAAATTTATTCCTTGATCTTCCTTTATCCCAGACTAATCTCTCTTTTTACTCGTTCAGGTTTCAGTAGCTTAAATTTAAAAAAAAAGAGGACATTGTAGTTTAGGAGTTTAAATATATATAGTTGTAGGGCTTCTTACAGAAGAATGCAGGATAAGTGCCAGAGTCATGGATCTGCATAGCTCAGCATTTGATGTACACAGAGATTTCTTGGCATGTGTATGGAAATGCTGGAGGTTCCCTCAAAAGGCAAGTTATATTTTGTATATATCGGTACTTGCTAGTGAGCTGGTTTGCTTGTAGAAGTTGAAAGGAATGCAAAGCAAGTTACAGCTCAAGAACAATTAGGGGAAGATGTCTTAGCCATTAACTCTGCTTTGCCAGAGCAGGAATGCAAAACCATGGAAAATTCCAGTTCAGTGGCTACAACATGTGTTGGGCAATCAGCACTGTAGCAGCACATCACTGTGCCAAAGCCAGAGGATGGAATCCTTGAGTATAAACGTGCCTTCAAAAGGGCAAGACACTGTTTATTAGCTGATCACTGGAGCAGCTGCTGGAAACTAGGAGTTAAAACCTGGAAGCTGTTTCCTTTCTGAGATTCCACTTGCTCCTAGTTCCTGACCCCACTCAACCTTTGTGCTATACTGTGTGCTAGATGCTGAATCTGTGCATGTGCTGCAGGCTGCTGACCCTTGTTCTAGACAGTACAAGACACTCAGAAAGAAGTGACAACTTGGCTTTTTTTTCCTCACTTTGGTGTTGGGGAAACTTTTGACAGTATGACTTACTGTTTATTTTTGTGGTAAAAGATGCCTTTTCATAAAGTATATGAAGAAAGCATGAGTATTTGATGTGCTTGCACTGGTAAAATCTTTGTCCAATGTACTTAAGGTTGAAAACAGAGTTCAGTATTTTACAGTAGAAAGCTTTTCTGTAAGATTTCACACTTATGCCTTAGGCTTGGGCTAGAAACATTGCAATAATCGTATTGCCCATGCTATTTTGAAAAAAAAAAAAAAGATGGGAAGAGGTTATGCATTAGAAGAGGAAAAAGTGTAACATACCAAACCCCTCTCTTAGTATTTGCTTGGATGAGGCATAGTTTTGTTTGCATTTGGGGGGCTGAGCAAAGGAACATGGTTTTATTTTCCAAGCAGGTTTGTCATTCTCTACTTAATATTTTATCACAGGAAAAAAGGCAGCAATTGCTGGAGACCAGTGGAGGATTTATTATTTTTCTAATTATCTTACAAAAAGTTGAAGTGATTTTGTCCAGGAAAGAAGCCAAGCCATCTCAAAATACAGCCAGTTGTAGTACTACCACTGACTTCAACAGAAGCAGCACTTTTTAGAAAATTTCTGTAGTATGTTTTTATTGCAATGGCTTGGAGTCCCCCTTTAGCATCCCAGATTACCAATTAATTGCCTCATATTATTATCATAAGATGGCTTTATCCTTTACCCAGTAAAATTATACCCTGACCTTTTCCTTACCATTTTTGTCTAGACCATACGTTCATCGATCATTTTCCTTTAATGCACCTGGCAATGTTGGCAGTGGTGTGCTCTGTGTACACTCTAGGAAACAGACTCTGCCTGAAACTTGGTGTCATCATGCTTATAACTCACATTTTCACTTCCTTCACTTGTGGACTTATGGCTAAATATTTGGGGAAAAACGTTTATCCATTTATGAATAAACTCTGGGAAAAGGAATGATTGAGGGATTCTCTACCTGTAGACGCAGAGGCATCCTTTTTCTGAACAAGCAAAAGGTACTGGTTCTTTGCCATGTATAGATCCAGGTAGAAATAAACTCATTGCAGGACCATCTTCTACTGCAGTTTATGCCTCTTCTTGATCCAACAACCTCCATTCTGGTTCTTTCTGTGTGTGAGTTCTTCACAGCATCAGCTGTCTTGCTACTAAGTCACTGATTTTGATCTCTCTGGAAAAAGAAAAATGGAACTTCCAACATAAATTGTCTCTCATTCTGACATAAAAAATTACTCCTAGTGACTTAATTGACCTTAGGCCACTCCTTTATGTGTCTTCAAGAGTGAAGGGTCAGTTATAATCTAGTCATATGCACTTAAAACAGCCAAGTAAAGGAGAAAATGAGAGTTAACAGCTGTTGAAAATTTTCCATATGGCCTTTGTCTGGCAGGAACAAAGGACTGACTGGTGGCTTTTTGAGTGGAAAATACTGAGTCATAGATGGATGTTGAAGGATTTCTTTCCGATACCTGTAGTTTAAAAATGAGTGCAAGTTCTTGTATGGAAAATGGAACAGCTGCCTCTTTTATTCTTCAAGGGAAACACCAAGCCAGTCTCTCTTCATAATGTTTTCCTCTATTCTCTAAAGACCATTACTGTACTTTTCCTTTCTTCCACTGTGTCCTGTCACAAAGGAGATCACAGAGATATGGCAGCAAGTTGTACTTGAGTCACACTAGGATGACTTGCTGACCTTCTGTGTGTCTGTTTTTTCTCCTTTTAGCTCTGGTGGGGTTATCCTGCTCAAACTGCGCCTCACTATCCCTGTGCATTGCAGCAAAAGTGGATTTGAGCGATCCTCTGTTCTGCGCACAGCCTTGCTTGCCAAGGGAACAGTTCCTGAGAAGAGCCCAGGAGCAAAGATACTGTTCAGTGGGCTGATCAGAGTCTATGGCTTGGGCACAACGAGGGGAAATGCTACTTGACAGTTGAGGTGTACCTGAAGAGATCCTGATGCAGAGCAGGAAATACCCTGTGTGTTTAATATACGGCGTTTAATGTTTAAGCTCAAGTTAAAGGAATCTTTTTTTAATCTTTGTTTAACAAAAAGATCTCAGCAAAGCTTGATAGGAATACTTTCCTTTTGTACATAGACACTCAATTAGGAAGTTGTTTTTCATTTTTATTGTATCAATAGATACATAAAGATGACTTGTCTACTTGTATTCTGTTTTCAGTTGTAGAGAACTTACTCTACAAAAGCAGAGAGTTCAAACCTTTAACATCTGAACTACTTCTTTGAGATTTTATAGAAGAGGGTATTTACTTATTCCAATATTCTTCTCCTGGGGAGATAAAAGTTTACTTTCATTAAGTCTGATACACTAGCTTTGCCACTGTCAGAATAACATCAATTAATTTCTTGATTGGTAACTCAGACTTTGAATCCAGAAGACAATATGACTTTTAAAAATCAGGTGTTTGGGGATTTAGTTTATGACCAGCATATCTGGTTAGCCACTGTCCATGGCAACGACAGAGAAATGGTTGTCTTTGTGCACTTCTCATTGTTATGCACTGGCAGGATCGTCATCAGAGGGTCACATTAAAGTTCATTCAATCAAAGCTGTGGCAGTAGCTGGAGTCTGCCTCAGGTCACTTCCATCCCTTGGGATTTGTAGGGCACTACCTGAAGTTATTGGCATAATTTTATGTCACATAAGTGCCTCGATACTTTGTAGCAACAACTTCAAAGGAGCAAATCTGTATCTAGTGTGTCTGTATTCGATGATGATCCAATTATCTTTTCTCTTTCTGGGTTATTGAAACCATTTGTATGTATCCTCTGGTATCTTCTGAGTTAATTTTCACTTAGCTGTAATCTGTATGTAATGTGTATTGTTATCTTTATGTTAGTGGTTATAATTAGGTCTTGTATTTCTCTGCTCATGTGGTTGTTTGCTTATGTGCTTGTAATCGTTGTGGGAACCTCTGCCTCAAATTCTGAGATAAGCAGTAAAAGCACTCCCTTGTGCTGCAAGAGGATGAGATAAATCTTAGCCAAGAAGTATCTGCTTTTCTTCACTGAGAGGAAAGAGATCCTAGGTAACTCCTTTCCTTATCTAAATTGGTTAGTTTGGATGAATGCAACTGGGTCTTGATTTTTTTATCTGTGTGCGTTGTCCTGGTTTTGGCTAGGATATAATTAATTTTCTTCTTAGTGGTTGGTACAGCGCTGTGTCTCAGATTTAGTGTGAAAATAATGTTGATATGTGTGATAGATAATGATGCTGTATAGATGTATAAATATATCTATTAAAAACATATATATATTGCACATGCACACAGATAAAAATATTAATCCCAACCTTGTTTTGTTACTTCCATTCCAGAATCATTTGCAGAGATATTTTTGAGGCTGTTGTACTAAAATAGTCTTAATTTCTAATGTATAAATAAGTTTTATATGACGTACAGTCTGGGATGTTCTGAAAAAGAGGTACCCAAGAAATACTTTTTTCAGTCTTGAGGGGAAACAAAAGGCATGAAAACTCACAGCCATGAAGAATGTTCAGATTGGGAATATATGGTAATTATTCCTCTCAAACCTGAATTTTGAAACTTAAGCTGATGTTTTGGTATAAAACCTTAGATGCAAATGATGAGATGATAATTTAAATGTCATTTCTGAGCTATTTCTATTTTGGTGATTTTAAAGAGATTGTGAAACACACATTTATTGGAATTGATGTTATCTCTTTTAAAATTCTAGACATGGAAATATATATAACACAGACTGGTTCAAAATTGTAATTTTATATATTTTAATGGGAATTATTTTAAAAGGTAGAAATCTGAGGATACTACTTCATGGAAGGGAAAACTCTAAGGTAATAAATAGGAAGGCATAATAATAAATAAAATAATACAAGCAACAAAAAAGTATTGTTTACCATTAGAGGAATGAATTTTTAAATCAAAAGACAAAACCAGAGTGTTCAAGAATGAGGAAAAGATATCAGCTTGATTTCAAGAAACTTTAAGCAGGGAGAATTCAGACAATATTCTCTGAAATGACCAAGATGGAGAAAAAAGTAGTGGGTAAACATCTTGAAGACTGCAGACATGATTAGGTGGTAGCGTGGCTTTTTCAAAAGATAGAATAAAGTTCTTACTGTGTTATGCAGCACACTGAAGAGCTTTATCAAGACATTCTGAAGTCAAATAACAGTCATGACAACAGAGAGAAGGAGAGATTTACATTTCTTCAATTAGATCATATGTAATTTGTAATTTTGAGACAGAACATGCTAGAGATGAGGCTGACAAAACCCTCTTGTGTGGTTTAGTGATGTATTCAAAGTATTTATTTGAGAAATTGTTGCTGTTTGTTCCAAATAGTGCAATTTGCATAGATGGTACAATTTACAGTCATTAAACCCATTCCTTTTGGAAGCTGGATTTTCCCCAATTCTTCTTGTGGATAACAGAAGAGAATTTAACTGCATCTTTTGATCAAAGTGTTTTGATATGATTATCATAGTTTTAAAACACTTGGGAAAGATCTGGACTTTCAGATCTTGCCTACAGTGAAATGATTTATTTTTTCCCAGTTGATTTCTCTGTGGTGCTCCATAGCCAGAATTAAGAGGGTTTTTTCTTTTCTCCCTTTTCTCTCTATGCTGAGCAAAGCTTACAAATTGCAGAACTCCTGAAAGCAAAGCAGTTCTGTTCACACACCCACCTTAACCAAAGGATCTCTTACCTGGTGTAAGATCTGTGCTTCTTAACTCCTTCTTAGCCCAACTACATGGAAATTCTGTTTAGAACTGGCTGTTTGGCTTACATTCATTTAACAGCCACTAACACTCTAAGCAGCCCACCAAAACTGCAATGCAATTTTAGCTAATTATTCAATTTCACATCTGGCATGAGCAGAGTTTGCAGAGAAAATTAATTTATCTTAGCCATGAAACATACAGGTTCATGCTGTGCTTTATTACCTCATAGATTTTTCAAGCATCATATAAGGAATAGTTCTTTCAAATTCCCTTTAGGGAGAAACAGTATGATAAGATTTGTCAGGAAAATTTTAGATTTCTACTCCAAATTAATAAAGTTTTGGAATAATTCAAAGAGGGTATCTTGTGTTTTTGGGGTTTTGTTAGAGGTGCTTTGCTGAGAGAAATAACTAATTCTGTAGAAGGTGTTATCCAGTAACTTGAAATTGTGGATAATATATTTGTGGATAATTTTTTAATGCTACTTAGATTTGGGACTTGTAGGGTTTTTTTTTAATTTTAGGGATAATGTATGTTCATTTAGCTGTCTGAGATGATAAAAGCGTGGAATCCAAACTTCAAGCCATAAAGAAAATCTGTGTCTTTGAGTCTCCCCTGCTTTCCACATTTGTTCTGAGAACAATACCTTGGTGAACTGTGGGTTTTTAGAGGAAGGTGTACAATTTCAATTTGTCCTTAATTTCTAAGAGTGTTAAGATAGTAAACATGGGAATATACATGAAAACTCTAAGCCGTTCTTGTTAGTCGTTCTTTGAACATTTAAAATTATGTGAATTCATGGATTGTATTTGCAGAGTGCTCTTTATGTCCATCAACACAGTTGCTACCTTAGAGGTCAAAGGTTTGGAAAGCTCTTGGGCCTTTTCAGGGCCCAGTGGCTCAGAAAAATGCTTCTCCAGTCTCCCTCTGACTTGTCTTTTGACTAGCCAGTGTTTTGTCCCACTTTTGTGTGTTTTATTGAACTGAATTTTGGGTTTGCACACAGAAATGAGAACAAAAATATGTTTTTAATTGTGCCTAATTTGTAAGGTTGTCATTTTCTTCTTATATTTCTCTGAGTGGACATGTAGCAGAACTTGAGGGCATTTGAATGGTGTAAATATAAATAGCTCTTAATTTTCATTATATGATTATTGCTATAACATGCAAAATTTATGAACACTGATGATAATCTAACATTTTTATTGTGATTTTTGTTTTTAAAGGGCTCTATGAAGAGGTGTATGATAACCAGCTTAGCTTGGCCTGCTTTTTCAATGAACCCGAGGACAAATGGTTACGAAACTACTTTTATGAGCAAAGCTTTAACACTGCTCAATTAGTAGAAATTGATGGTGGGAAGAGAAAGGCACAAGCATATGTAAACATGGGCATCATCAATGAGGAACAAGGTAGGTCACTGACATCATAAAGCTGCATTGGTTGGCCTCTGTAGTTATACAAACTAGGCTGATTTAAAAGAGCTGTGGACATGTAATTCTGTTTAATCTTTCTTCCAGTATGCACTTAGATAAACAACCTATATTTTTGTGCTCTTTTTAAAATTACCTTGTGGTTCTCTTGACTGTGAGTGGCACCCTGTTTGTTTGTATGTGACTGCCACATTGGTGTTTACTTCAGACTTAAACCTTCCACAAGCTCCATTTCTCCATCTGCATCCTTGAACTGTGAATCTCTGAAATTAGAAAAGACTTTCGTAGAAGTAACTAGAATCATAGAACAGCCCAGGCTCTTCGGGACCTTGAAAGATCATCTGATCCAACCTTTCATGGGAAAGGGAGCCTAAATGAGGTTGTTTTAGCACCCTGTCAGTTGCATCTTAAAAACCTCCAGTGATGGGGACACTACCACATCCCTAGGGAGACTGTTCCAGTGAACAATTGTTCTCACTGAAAACAATATTGCTTTCTTACATCAAGATGAACCTTGTTTCTATATTTAAAAGCATATATTACCTTTCATGGCAAAGGGGTTCGTGTGTGTATAGCAGTCTGAATATAAAAAAGGTCTTTTCCTCTGCATAAAATGCTTTCATATTGTGGGAAGATAAGCAATAAGTGAGCCTCAAGTAATTGAATAAAGCCTGTCTTTCAGTTCTAATTTGTAAGTGTACTACATGCCTAACTATTGCTTAAAATATGGGATTTGTGTAACCACTATTGTTTTGTGTCTAAATTTGATTGTAGGTTGAAACAATTCCAATTCTGAACTCAACTTGAGGCTCGTTTCTCATATAAAGTGGCTTTTCTTTAAAAAAAAAAAAAAAAAAAAAAAAAAGAAGATTCACAGAAATTGACATATTTTGTGAAAATAGTCTAATTCCATTAAATCTCTGACAGAATGGGTGTGTTTTGAAAGATGGCCTCATTTCCCAGCAAAAACCTGGACATATAAAGTCTGCAGCCTTTTTTTCTTCCTTTTTTTTTTTTTAATTGAAAGGGTGTTGTCCTATTTTTTCCTCTTGTTCTCTTAGAGCTGACAGATCACACCTTTTTTATATTTCCTCACATTTTTCTAGACCACTGGTCATTCACACTGTTTTCCTGTGAACTGTTGCCATTCTTGCCTACAACACCCAGACCTGGATTCAGTTTTGAAATCTGAGCCCATACCAATAATCAGTAACATGGAATGGATACTTCTCTTACACATGGTATTTTTATTTGTAATTTCAGGTATGACATCTCTATTCTGTGTTTCAGCATGTGCTACATAGTCAGTTCATGACCTTCAGAAATCTCTAAGTTATTTTCTGGAGAACTGTTAACTCCCTGCCCTGTTCCTTGTTCTGAGGTCACCTGTTAGTTGTGCCTAAATGCAAATTGTTGCTTTCTATTTGCACTGAGTAGCATCCTGTGTTTTGTTGGTGGTTTCTAGAAATGGTCAAGATTTTTTAGATTTCTGAAGCTGTCCTTCGACATGTTTTCTCTTCTTCCTAGCTTGATACAATTTGAACATTTACAAGCCTTTTTCTACTCCGTAATTCAAATCCTTGATGAAAATACTAAGTAATAAACTGGACATATTTTAGGCATCTCTGGAACCTCACTGAATACCTTTTTCCATACTCACAGTGAACTACTGATACCCAATGTCTCTATAGGATTTCCTGACTAATTTGCGCTCACCTAACACTAGCTGCAGGTGAATTATGTTTGCCGATGCTTTACACCGAAGTTATGTAACAGGGAGAAAGGAATTTATTAACTTGAATGTAAGAATAGTGTGATGATATTCACTCTTGACATGTTGACATTGGCTATCATATTTTCATGTTTTCTTTGAATATTTGGTAATAATCTGATTGATCACTTATTTATTCCAGTGTTGTTTTCTTTGAGGAAATGAAGTTGATCAAAATCCAGTTTCCCAGCTGATAAGATAGCAATTGCTTCAAACTCAGCCAGTCACAACCAAGTCATTTTAATTTTGAATGAAAAATGCTTAATTAGGTTATCTGTCTCTTACTCAGTAGAATTACTGAAGTTGGAGGTGGGTTTGGGTTTTTTTGCAACCTTTTCACTTGGTTCTTTAGTTAGTAAAAAATAAAATTGTAAGAAAGTCCACACAAGCAAACATCCGTATCTACTTGTAACTTCAAAGGCTCTTACTGAGTGTGACTCACTACTCTATCCAAGCACTGCCTAAAAAAAAATTAACATTTTCTACTTTTATGATGTCTTAAGCAAAAGTTGTTGAATACTTAAATATCTTGAGGCCCATTACAAAATCACATAAGTAAAGTTATGAAATAGCCTGAGTTGTTCATAGGAGCAGAAATTTTATCAGAAATTTGCTGAAGAATATTAGGAACTTTTAGAAGAGAATCTTCTTATTAACCTTAGTAAAAAGAGATAAAGATTTTTACTGCCCAGGGTAAAGCTCCACTGAATCTGTGGGGTCTGTCTGTTGCAAGTATTTTCTTTCCATAGAGAGAGAGAGAGGTAAAAAAGTAAGCTGAGAGAGTAAGCATAGGATTTGCTTTGAGGGACCACTGAGAAAAAAGACAGCAGATGTATTCCATGCACTTTATATTTCCAAGGGTGAAAAATTGATTCAAGGGCAAGTTCTGATTGCAGAAAAAGCATAAGAGCAGATGTTGGGTTGGCATTGTATAATATTCCATCAGTATTAATGGTGTTATAAGTAAAATTTTAAACATGCTGTTTTCATGTTAGGACAGAGATACAGCTTTTTATATAATTATTTTTGCTCAATTACTTATTTGTGAACTGAATTAGTCAGATGCCCACTTCTGTGGGGGTATATCTACAGGAATAGATGTAAGCATCTGGTCCCAGTTCCGTTCAGTTCTCTCATCCAATAGTGTATTTTTCATTACTTGGGAAAGGAAGCTGTCTATATATGCTTAGGACTGATTGCTTGGGAGTATAAAGTTAAACATGGACTTGTAAAGATTGTTGTTTGCCTTGGAAGAAAATCAATAAATTTGCTGGGTAATTTTTGTGTAATCAAATTTAAAGTTCTTTGACTTTCAGCCTGGTCCCTGTCCTAAAGGCTGGATATAACCTGATGTTCATTAATCTTCAAAGCTAAATATTTGAGGTGTCGCTGGTGTAGACTTCAGTCATGATATTTGGATGCAGGCTATTAGTAGATGCCAGTAAAGAAAACAATAATAACTGAGTAGGCTGCTACAGACACAAATGGAAAGTTCTGCTTGGAGCAAATATAATTTTAGTTGCATTTCTTCACAGAATGAGATTTTTAACCTCTTCCCAAAAATACTCTGCCTGTAAAATAAGGTCTAAAGCATTCATTGATTATTACAGGAGTGTTCAGATTATGGTACTTTTCAATTAGCTGTGTTCACCTCCTACTTTGTCTTTCTTTAGAGGGTTGATAATAAGTTGTTTTATTACTCTAGTTACTCATTATTTAACTTTAGTTACTCATTTATTGTTTAATTTCTCATATTGCTCTTTAATGTGTTGATGTCACTTTATAGACACTAAAAATGCAGTGACATAACACATTTTTCTCATGTTAAATCTAGAATTACTTGTTGTCCAAGTAAGGACAGGCTTTGTGATAGAATCTCTAAGAAATATGAGTTTTTAAAAAATATTTTTCTTCTTGTGCTTTGAATGCATTTTCAGAAGTAATATCAGTCATTATAAATGTGTGCAATTTTCTGCATATCAGAGAGTAAGATTATAATCATAGTTTATGACAGATTATCTTATTATTAACTTTCTGCCGAAGTTAATTGTGAACTTGAAGTTTACACTGTTGTATCGTGCAGAAGAAACAGTCTGAGTGCCTGACAAACAATGTCTAGTATTAGTTTGTATAGGTTCTTACATCATTGCAATATTTGAGTGCTTCCTGTTTTGTACTAAATTCTTGCAAACTGTCATGCATAAAGTGATGTACCCCTTAAATACAGGCATCCCAAAGTTTAAGGTAACTTAGATCAATAAAAAGAGCAGTCTGGGGGAAACAAGGACATGTAAGAGCTATTTGCTTCAAATATGTTATAACAAAAATAAATAAATTTGTATGTTATTCAAAAGTATTGCAAAACCAGGTATCTGAAATTAGGGTACCTGTCAGTTGCAGTGCTTGGAAACATTTCTGGATATAAATAAATACCTGTTTGAGAAAGCATATAAGTATTACAGTAGAGTCTAATGAATAAAACTTTCACAATTAATTACAAAAGTCTATCAGTGCCTCCTTGCCAGAAACTGGATCTCTGCCGGTATGAGAGCTGTAAGATGTGTGGAAATGATGCCATTAGACTCAATGCAGTGGTGACTTTGAATTAGTCATCAGATTTATATTCTGCTAGCATATAAGGATCGACAGAAGTGGAGGTAGTACTTTATCTGAAATCTTTACAGGCTGAAAAGATTAAAGGCAGGGAGAACTAGTGAGAGAAAGGGACTGAGTGCAAAGCAAATAGCAATCTTGGGTGTCTCAGTACTGATTCACACAATGTACAGCTAATCCAGAAACCCAATTTTGTCCATCTCTGTGTGTTTTTTTAGATTGCAAGTTTTAGGAGACCTTGATAAGGAATTCATTTAGTCCTTTCTGAAATAAGCTTAGACATTTCAAAAATCTGCCATATTCTGCAAATTAATGAAGAGTTTGTAAGTGTTCAGTCCTAATCCAATTCTGTCTTGATTATAAGCAATATTAAGCTCTGATTGCTTTTCAAATTGTATGCCAGAGCTGATCACTTCTGATCCCTCTGCACCCAGCCCAAAAATATTAATAAATTGCCCGTGATTTATTTGAAGAGGTATCATTGTTTTATCTCTGATCATGAATAAAATACAGTCTATTTCATATGCTGGAATTTGACAGAAACTTTTCTGGTTGAGAGACCTACTGAACCCAAGGGACTTGCAAATTTAATTAATTTGTTGGGGGAAAAAGCCACCATAGGATTCTTGCAGACTTTGCCTATCACTTTGCCATCATATTGAAATTCAAGTTTTTAATCAAGGCATTGCAGAAGTTGATAGAAAAATTCTGATTGTGTTTCATGAGCATTTCACAGAATGGTTGGATTGGAAGGAACCTCTGAAGATCATCTAGTCCAATGGCCCTGCTAAACTTGCACAGGATTGCTTTGAGTTAAGAAGCTTAAGTATTAGATATATTTGGTGAACAGCAACTTAAAGGTGGTTCATAGCATCTTTTGGGTTTGTAACATAAAAAGTCTAAACTGTTTATTTTCTTTTTCTTAGTCAAGAAATTGTTTCCATTCTTACTAAGAATTGTTGATTTTGCATTTGGAATTGTTTATGGCAAGTGTTTTTTAATTGAAAACTGTAATGTATAAATAATTGAGAGAAACTCAGCATAAATTCATGAGTGTCTATGCAGAGGAAATATGCACGTTTAAGCAGAATTTCCCCAATTGGTTTGCCTTCAGGCAGAAATAATTTATATTCAGATATAAAAAAGAGAATGTTAATATTGCAAAATGAAGTACTAAAAAGGTTTAAAAAGGCAAAAGTTAAAATTGCTTATGAAATTTCATATGCTTTTGTGTGCGCACATTTGGCAACTTTATTTTAATTGCATTAAAATGTAGTTTCTTTTGTTACTAGGAGATTCCTAAGTATAGCCAGAATAAAATTCACCTGTGAGATGGGTGGCCCATGTGCACCTTCTACATTAATAGAGCTTGATGTTGTTATCTGTTCTGCAAGTCTGCCAAGCCCTGATTAAGTAGCAAATCCTCATTGTGCTCTATGATGTAGAAATGTTCTGCTTTACAAACTGATTGCAAAATTGCAAACAGCTGGTAAATAAAACAAACCAGGGGGACAGCATTTGTGAAAGGAGAATAATTTCTTCCTTGCTACCTGTGGAGTGCAGAGCTGTTACTGATAACAAAATTGCTGCATTTGAGCTATCCAGCCTGTCTACTTAACTGTGTTATGTTTCTGCCATAAAGTGTATGCTCAGTATCTGAGGTGGCCATACTGTTGTATCCACAAGCCCAGGTCAGGCACTGGAAGAAAGCAACCTAAACTGGATCCCATCTCTTTGTTCAGGATCAAGAGCAACTTTATCTCATTAGCTCTAATTAGTTTTTCTAAAAGCTACCCATAAGATATACAAAACCTATCTTTGTACTCTGTTGGAGATTCTTTCTGTAAGCAGCTTGTTTTGGTTTAAAATTATTCCCAGTTAAATTTTTGATTTTTGATAAAACATCAATCTCATAATTTTCTTTCTCTTTTTTGTTATAATGAGATTTTTCATTGTGTGGACCAAAATGGAAAAGGATTTAAAGATATCAATTCCTATGTAATTTTTTTTATAGGAAGCTTGTGTGCTAGTCAAAATGTGACAGTGGCCTAAAGGAGAGTCATAGTTCTAGAGATTTAGAGATTATGTATCCTTTCAGGCAGGAACCACAGGTTTGTTCTGCATTTATTCAGTTGCATTTTCTGTGTGCTTCTGCAGAACTTGTACTTGGTAAGTTTCAGTGTATGCTGTGATAAAGTCTAGATTGACAGCATGCCGCTGCCTGGCCAAGCAGACTGCTGCCCTCTATGTGTACCACAAGTTCTGCCTGTCTTTCTGTCTGGTTGGAGTTTGGATCAATGTCTGTCCTCAAGACATTAATCTTCAAAACGTGGTGGGAACTTACTATGCTACTGACTTCTTACCAAGTTTGGTTGAAATTCACTCCAAAAGTAGTTGAAGAACAGGACGATCATATGGGTTTGTTCCCTGGGGAGACTAACCTAGAAGTGTCTTTTTGCACTGTTCATTGTTAGGAGAAGACATATATTGATCTAATGGACCAAATCCAGTAGTAACCAAATCCCATTGATTTATCATGAGATTCCCCGCTCCTTGCCAAACGTTGCATATCCCAAACTTCTCAAATTTATTCCGAGTTGTGATTATTTTTTTTCCAAATAGCTTTTTCAGAAAAAAGCATGTAGAAATAGTTCAGGCCTGCAAACATTGTCACATGTTTCCAAATCCTGTACCTACATAAACCTGTTGCTAAATTTTAGATTCTTGTAGACGTCCATTTAAAAAGTCTCCACATCAGGGAGCTTTAATGATAGAAAGAAGCCTTCCCTTAATGGGACATGGACTTCTGCAGACCCAGTTGGACCATTTAAGACACTTGCAGTCATTGATTTTCACCATATCAGCTGAAGCTAATTCTCCTTAGTTGTTCTGCACTTACTATATCTCACAAAGCAGTTATATTGTATTCCGATTGCTTAAGAATTGAATACATAAGTTAGCTGGGAAAAACTTGATTGTAGAGTATAACTTAAAAAATTTAAGCATCAAATTGCTAGGACATAGTCTTTGGATATGCTTCTTTTCTCTGTCAGTGAGTGGTAGTCAGAAGCAACCATAAATCCTGCTAGATTCTTGAGAGGACAGATTTAAAGGGTTTATTAAATAATTGAGCTCATCCTCCTGCAAGTGCAGAACGTACTCCCCCTGTAAATGATATTATTACAGGGTTGTTACTGGTATTGAACTAACAAGTTGAATTGGTGTTATAGAAATTAGGAGTGTTTTCAGTTCAAATTAGCATAGTTTTAAGAAAGTCTGAAAGAGGCCTCTTAATAAAAATATTCTTCATAAAATTATTTTTTCTTGTTTTTAAAAATTATTGGTAGGTAGTAAACATATTTTGAATAAGAGAACTTAGGGAGAGTTCTGTAGTGTTCTTATTTTCACTTCGGAAAAGAAGTCCTGTGAAAATGGAATACTTTTACATGCTTTTCCCTCAGTTCATTTAAAGCAAGCTTTATCATTAAGCACAGGGAGGTAATGATATTCTTTATACTGGGAAAAAGTAAATTTCCTTAATCCTTTCATGGTCACTCCCACTTTCCTAGACTAATTCTTCAAATGGAGAACCTTTTAGTTCTAATATAACACCTGGGAACTGGTCTGTATTCTTGCCTTCTAATTAGCTCTTTAGAATATTCACAGCAGTGCGCATGTGCTAATTCTAAACTCTGTCATTTGCATTTTTGTTTAACGTCTTGACATTTTGAAAAAGGATCCTAAATTAGTTTCCATTCTTAGGTGTTTGGTGATTGTTCATTTTCAAATTGTAGAACTTCTAGAAAAAAACTATTGCTGTTTACACTGAACTATGAAAGATGTATCAGAAATATTTTAGAAAAAAACATTTAATGTGTGCTTGAATATAATGTGTAGCACTTAGGTGAACTGTTTATATAAACACTTCTGTATGAATCAGATTCTAAATGCTCTTGGTAGCAAATATTGCTCTGTTTGCTTTATGTGAATGTTCATAAGACTATGACATTTAATGAAGAGATCTTTTTAAAGTATTGATAGCCATGAGTAAATTATACTGTGTTTGATCTGTGTTAAAGATTCAAAGTCCAAGATATTTGAATAGAACTTAGAATAAAAATGTAATTAGGTTACATCCCTAAAGTCTGATATATCTTTAAACAAGACTGCAAATGAAACTTTATTAAAACTTCAAATGAATTATTTCTTTGCTTTTTTAAATTCTTTTCCCCTCTCTTCTCTTTCATGTCTATTCCTGACATTGCTGCTTGTATTTTACCTGTCTTTTCCAGGGTATTTTAATTATTTACTGCTTAATGACTAGTACTGAGATGAAGCTGCCCTCTCACTCACAGGGTTTTTTTTCTTTGCTTCAAAGCTTTGAGAGGTCTTGGAATACTGTAGTTGGACCAGCAGTTGTCATCATAAACTTTCCTGGAGGCAGTGTTTCCTTTCAGTAATTGATAAAGGAGGCTGTTTCCAGAGGTGCCTTTCCAGTGTCACTGAGAGCTGCATGTGCTAAGCCATTACCAATAATCTGTAGGAGCCATAGGTAAAAGAAGCATGAAGCTGTTAATAAAAATCTATCTTAGTCTTCAGAGAAACATTCAGGTTGGTTGGGACCTTAGCAGGTCATTAGTCCAACTGCTTCCCAAAGCACACACGTGAAGGAAATCATCTGCACCACAGAACAGCTCCAGTGCTGGAGTGCTGCATCTAATAATAACTTTATTATTGGAAGCTATGAAAAGTATGGGGAACTGGATCGAATCTGAAGAAAATGTAAACGCTGCCAAAAAAAAAAAGAAAAGAAAAAAAAAAAATAAACTGAGGCAAGCATTTGACATGACTTAGCAAAAGAAGTAATTTAATGAAACTTATCTGCTTCAGTGTCGCTCTATTTAAAAGATAATGATCATATTAATCTTTAATATAAGTTGTTTTCACTTAGTTCTAGTGAACTTAAAAAACTCTTAAGCCCTGAAAAACAGAACTGCAAAATATGCGCCATTCATTGAATTTTCTGCTCCTTTCCCTTTCTGCATTTGGATATCCACCTATAGACATTGAAGTATTTGTGAAACCTGAAATGTGAGCATCCCACTGAGTGTGGCCCACTCTTATCCAGAGCCTGGAGCCTTACAGTGTGAGCTTCCTGAATACATTTTGCATCTTAGGTAGCCTTTGCATATTGAAAGCACTTTGATGCTTTGCAAACATGAAAGGCTTGAATATTACTGTGAAACAAGAATTCTAGTCTCTCTAAAATGGGTATGGTGTAATTTGGCTAATGTTCAACATTGTTTGCAATGTTGTCCTCTATATTAAAATTGATATATATCAAAAAGTGTTTATTTATATATAATCAAACAAATCCAAAGAAAGCATCTGACAAATGCTGCTTTCATAAAATGCATTAACCTAAAAAGTTAAAGGAATTTTAATTGTGAACAATTTTGTGTTTTGGTTCATTTGAATATGAATGTAACACAGACAAGTTAGTGGAATTTTCATCTGGGACCTGTTTGGTTGTCATGTTTTTCCCCTTGCTGGTCCACAGTACAGCATTCCCAAAGCAGCTGTCATTTCAGCTGCCTGTGGGAAAACCTTGCTCTTTGCAGCTCAGTGGTGCTGGCAGCAGAAGGGGAAGGGATTAGAGGGCAGGCAGGCAGGCAAGCAACCAGAAAAGCTAGCATTATCCCTACCTTGTGAGGCGTCTCTGGGAGAGCCCTTTAAGCAACACCTTTTTAGAACACGTTTGATATCCCAGTGTGCTGGCGGTGTGATAGAGTGGAGGTGAACTGTCCTGCTTGGGTTCTGCAGTCTGCACTGCCCTCTAGGTTTGTATAGGTGTGTTTGGAGTGCTTGAGCTTTAAGGCAAGTTATTTAGGTTCTCAGAGGACAAGACCATATATGCTCGAATGCTTACTGGATTACTATAGTTATGTTTTTCTTCTCAGACAATATACACTTGTTTAAGTAATGTAAGCAGAAATAATGTATCATCCCCTAAACTGCAATACCAAGGAATACCCTGGCAGTCCTTCACCCAGAGAAGGGAAGATAAAATACTGTCTTTTTGCACTGCAGTCAATCCACCAATGCTATATCTCAGATTGTGTGAAGTTCAGCTTTCCTTTTCTCTCTTTTTTTCTCCTTTGTGTCCTCAAGTGCTCTGCTTCTCAGGCATGATTTCAGCTGGCCTTAGGCAGCTTGGACTCCAGGTAAGATCTACTGGTGTATTGCCAAACTGGAGAAATGGTCAGAATACCCTATGATGAGCCATCATGGTCACTGCAATATTCTTATGAACTGCCTGCATCATTTTGCTGAAACTCCCTGGGGAAAAAAAAATTGTCCATTTCTGTTAAGTAAATTAGTATAAGGTTTTATCAATTATCTTTAAAATACTCACTTTGATTGTTGTCTGATGATTGGTTTTGTTTGAGATGGATCTTGAAGGATTATGAAACCAAAAAATTTTGTCTTAAATTCCTTCCACATTTTTTTCCTGTTTTTTTCAGCTAGCACATGAATTCAGGTTATTGCAAGTGAGAGCTGCACCAGTGGCTTCTGTACAGTTCATTCTACCTCAGGAGTCCAAGGTGGTTCAATGGTTTGCTGAATGAGAGCTTTGTTTTATGTGTCCTGTGAACACACCTCTGTTAAAGACTTTTATAACAATCTCTGTAGATAGGAAACTGTGTCAATCTCTTAAGTATTTCAGCATGAATAGTGCTACCATAATTGTCATAATTGAAGGTAGCAACTGAGCATAATACAAGTAGTTCAAGCAGTTAGACTGAAATGTAAGCATATATCTTTTGAAAGATAATAACATTTTTGGTTTTCATTATCGTTAACTTATGCTTCAACCAGATTTTGTGTTCTTATTGTACAGTGAAATAACTGAGGGCAAAAGATGCTCTAGATTAGAACATTCTATAATACACTCGAAGATTATTGTTCCTTTAGGTTGTTGTTTTAATCTACAGTGGAATATTTTCTGAAGCCCTCAACAACTGTTTGCAATTTAGAATTAAATGAGCTGTCTGCTTACAGAGGTGCTGCGGAGGCAGGGTACCTAACAGACCTGTCACTTTTCTTGGGCAGTTGTTTCTGTCCATTATTTTCATTGGCAAATATACGAGCCGATAGAAAAGGAAATCATTAGGTGCTCTCAGTATTGCTGAGGCATGGAGCTAGAGCAGGTCAGTCACTGCATTTTGCAGATTGTGACATTTTAAATTACCTGTACACTACTGGAAGCAATCTGTGGACCTAATTAACATCTCACCTAATTAAAGTCAGGACTGTATGTAGAGAATTCTAGATAGTTTTGCACTGCCTTTATTTATTAAATACCACATTATTCAAATTTGCATCTTTAATTTCAGTATTGAAAACTTCATGTTTGTGTGCTGTTCTCTTAAGTGGGAGTAACTTCTTTTTTTTTCCTCCTTCAAGTAATCAATGCACTGCTGAATGAGTTCATTTTAATGCACTCAATCATGCCTCTAATGTTTGTAGCTTACGGGCGCAAGCATCAGTAATGCAGGAATGTTATATGGCTTTAGTTTGGGCCATTTCATAAAATATTCATGGAATCAAAAATGTGCATCAAAATAGCGGCTGGGAGAATTACATTTATGTGCCTGCTTTTATGGCAGCTTCACATTTAAACCCATTTGTGTTAATATCTAGTCAATCTTTCTACTTTAAAAAAAGGCAAAATAGTAGTCTCCATATATACCCCTTTTGGTTTGATATCTATTTTGATGTAAAAAATCTGTATTTTTTGATTGGGTTTTAAGAAGGAGAATTATAAATTAACTTTTAGATTATATAAAAACATTTCTCTTCAGTATTTACAAAATTACATTGAATTACTTTGCTTGAATGAATAAATTTATTTTTTACTTTGAAGCAACTCAGTGAAAACTGTAGCACAAATCTTTGTGGCAGAGTAATGTCTTACATTCATATAATTGTTTAAAACTGATTCTTTACTCCCCAAATTATATTGTGACAATGTTTGCCTCCCATATTTAGGATTAAACTATTGCTGATAGAATTTCTTTTGTTATGCCCTGATTTATATTAAACTATTAAAAATTATAAAATGTAAAATTTTAGTAGTGGCACTACATGTGTTGTAAGAGTTACCATTCTGGTTTTTGTTTCCTTTTATAAGAAGGGAAGAGAGATATAAGAGATTCTCCAACTCCATTTGGTATCCACTGAGATAAATTCTACATGGTGGTGTGAAAATAAATATGCAATTGCTATTAATGTTACCAACTGAAAATAGCTTTATTGCTTTGTGTAACATTCTGCAAATAGATTTTTCAAACATGGATTTTCTAGAAACACCTTCTGGATATTCTCTTTGAATTCCTAGACCTAAAAAAATACATTTCTGCAAACTGTTTCAAGTGATTTTCTTACTCCATTGTTTTTCCTCTCATTTTTTGGTCTTTGGGTTTTTTTCAGTTCATAATAAAAGTAGCTAAAAACTTTGCCTTGTCACTGCCTAAGTGAGATGAAAATACTCTTATTCTCAGAAATATTCTGCAATTGGCTAATTACTTTCTTTAAATGTTCTTCAATATTTTCAGACAGTGTTCTATGTATGTCTGTAGACAACACTTGCAGTAGTTTAGTGTTTAAAAATTGGAATGCACTGGCCAGATCAATTCCAGCTGAACTTACTCATGGCAGGGAATAAACTCGCCAGCCCTCTGAAAAGGTTGTTACACTTTTTACTTCATAATCTTTCATGGTAATTCAGTGAAGCCAAATGTAATATAGATCCATTTGAATATTACCAAAAAAAAAAAAAACCATCATATTGCTTTCACGTTTTGAAGCTTGATGTAGGTGGTTTGTTCCCAAAGAGGTTTCATGGAGATCCAGCAAAAGGAATGTCAGGTCACAGCTCTTATGGTTAGGTCAACTCTTGAGAGCTATGGGGTACACAGAATGTATGAGTTTGATTTCTAATCTGACGGAAACTTTCTCAAGGGGATACTGCAAGAGGGGAAGCTTGGGTAAGAATCACCAAACCTGATAGTTCTAACAACCTGAACAGTAGTTCTTAAGATTGCAAGTATTATTTAACTAAATGATGTGTCTTGTTAAGAGATCGTGTTACGATGTCTTAGGAGAAACTCAGATACTGTGTTCAGCTTCAAGGTGATACCACTCATTTGTTTGCTGCTTCCCGTTCTTACTGAAAGTTTTTGAGTAGCGCATGAATCAAATTCTGTTAAAGAATCCATTACATGTGTAGTGTATACAGATCACTCAAATGTATGACTATATCCTTTCAAAAGAACAATCTGTTTATTAATGAACTTCGGGGAGAATTCCAAGGAGGGAGTCTGTATGTGCTTATGAGAATCCAAGTGAAGAAAATGCTGGATCTAACTGTTAATATTAAATTTCAACTCAACTTTAAGTCGTTTGTCACAAAGCCAACAAGAGCTTCTTCAGTATCTTAAATCTTCATTTGGCAACTCAGATAAGAGGAGTTCTGTTGACTTCTGAGATGATTCTGCCCTAAGAAGTTAACTGAACTGGATAGACGAAATTTTAAATTGGAAGCCTCTTAAGAATGGACGAGAGTTTTCATCTGGCTTTAGCAAATCTACTTCTCTGTTTCCTATTATATGTATTGTTAGGGTGTCTGTAAACAGCTTGTACTGGTTTTGATAATTTCCCTTTTCCTTTCTATTTGTGCAGTCTGATGTAAAGAATATGATCTTTTGGAAAGAATGTATAGCACTTTTCCTGGTTTTCTAGTGTGTTGGGCCATTTCTCCAATACCTGTCCCTGGCTAGTATGGAACTAAATAAATCCTGGTGTCTCCCATTTAACCTGGCATTGCACTCTTCAGCACCTGTTGTGTCCTCTGGGACTCTAACACAAATTGTAGGCTGTAGAGCCATAAAATTATTTGTCTATGACACTCATTTAATTCATTGTGTCTTTGAAAGAGGAGTTTCTGGTGCTTGTCAGTTTTAGTGACGAGTTTAGTTTTAGTCATTTTAATCATCAGAGAAGCTTAATATGAAAATAAATTTAATTCTAATAAAGATGAGTTATGTTTTATATTGCAAAGTTGAAAGCGTGGTTATAAAGGGGTAACATATGCAAAAGACAAATCTAGATTGAGTTAATAAGAGAAATCTGTCAAAGCTGTTGTCTTACCTCTAGGTTGGCTGGAGGCCTGGGGAGATAACGTCATTTTCTCTAACAATGCTTAAAGAAGATCCTTCTCTAAGCTTTTCTCCCTTCCTTTCTTACAACTGGGAAACAACTTTTCTCCTTCCTGGTTCTTTTTGTGGTTTGAATGCAGCACTATAAAAAAAGAATGCAAAACAGCAATAGTTGCTTATAAATTACATCTCAGAAGAGGTGTGAACTACAAACATCTAAATGAACTTATTGTATGGTTTGTTTCAGCTTTTAATAGAAATAGCAGTTGATATATTGATGATCGATGGGACAAGATTCCTCCATCTCACACACATGAACTTATGAAGGCAGGGTCACATTCGCAGTTCTCCCTGCTGTAGGATATTCTTTGTTAAACAAGATGCTGAGACCAGAATGGAGTTTCTAAACTTCTTTTTTTTTAATGTAAATAGTCTTACCTTACCGGCTTCCCACCAGCTTTTCTGTTCTTTCCAAAAACTTTGAATTTCCATTGTCCAGAAAGCACGGAAATCTCCTAGACTGAATTGTGTGCACAGAGATAAATCTAGCTGAAGGTAGAGAGAAAACTACTTGCATGTGAAAATGAATTTAATTCTATCTTCAGACTTTCCTTTGCCTTAAGGATGTTTGAGTAACTTATATTTGAAGACCTTGGAGTGTATTACTTCAGGCTCAATAATTAATCTATCAATGGTTAATACCCTTGTAGTAAATCTACTAGATAAACTCACCAGCACTGGCCTTGCAATAACCTTAGAATAAATTACTTTGCCTGATAATGCTTTTTTTCATTGATTAATTTGTTTGAATGAGATTTTTATTTTTTCCATGCAGTTTTGATACTTTTATGCTCCACTTTTCAGATCCTTTAGCACAGGTTTTCATTATGGAAAAAGGAACTTGAAGAATGGTTTCAGTTGTGATTATTTATGCATAGATGTGATTTTGATGAATGAGAACCACAAAAGCTATATGAATCTAGAAAAAAAATATTTTCCAGAAAATCCTGACTTTGCATCCATGGAATCACCCCCCTTCAACATTATGAATTTACAAAGGAAAGCTAATTTAAAATATGATAAATTTAAATTAGAGTGTTACTGGGTGCTGTGAAATTTGACAGTATTTTCTAGCTATCTGTGAGTTGTGTATTGAAGAGTCTTGAAAAAATCTGTGGAATGTCTGGCTGCAACTTACTTTTAGTGATAAAGTTATTATAGACTACTAACTTTTACAATTTTTGTTGATTGCACTGATTTTAATTATGGATGACATTTTTCAGGTCATGTCATGAAAGCTGCTGAGCATTATGAAGCATTTTATCAGCTAGCAGAGGGCACACCATGGAAGGATGAGACAGGCCAAACTTACAATTCACTGGCGTGCCAGCAACTCTGGAGAATTTATACATTACTAGCAGACAAAATGTTAGAAAATAAAGAAGACCAAGAAGCCATCAAAACACTAATAAAAGCTTTAAAAATGGCCAAAGAAGGTAGGTGGAAAATAATGTTTTCCCATTCCTTCATTTGATGTGCATGCCATGATTTTCCCGTGAGTAAAGTAGAAAGTGTCTAGTGTTTGACTGGGTGATTATTTCCTATGAAATTCAAAGACAAATGCTACCAATACACTTGCAGATCTCACTAAAACAGAAATGCCTTCTTGCTGACAGCAAAGAAAGTTTTAGGTTCCTCAAAGCTTTATCTCAAAAAAAAAAAAAAAAAACCAACCTGACAGCCTTGTGGGAATAATAATATAAAACTGTGAACCTATAATCAGAAAGTGAGGTCACTGATGGAAGCTTAGGTCACTGATTTTGATTGGCTAGCCATTGCTGATTTGGCAATTTTTGACTGATACTATCTGCTGGAAAAAAGTCGCCTTTTCACTCTACATAATTATTTAATACTTGAAAAAAACAGGTATTTATCATAAGCAAACAAAAATTTCTATCTTAATACACATAAATACTTCGAAACCTAAAAAAAAATTAGAGAATCACAGAATACCAGAGGTAGGAAGAGAGACCCTTGGAAATCATAAGGTTGTTAAGAGCAGGCTGCCCAGGACCACATCCAATCAAGTTTTTAGTATTTCCACAGGTGGAGCCTCCATAACCACTCTGGAAAAGATTTGCCACTGTTCAAAAACCCTCACAATGAAGAAGGTTTTTGTTTAAATATATATTAATTCAAGATATATCAGCACATACATTAGGTTTTTTATTTTAATAAATATATGCTGAACATTAATCTGTGACCCAGTCTTTGAGTAGTAGTTGGAATAGATAAACTATGAAAAATGGCCAAAAAATTTTTTCCAAATTTTAAAATAAGTTTTGCAACAAATAACATTATGACTCTAGCGTAGTGACTAGAAGGGCTGTTGATGGAATTCCCTATTGACATCTTCTTATTGCTAGTAAAAAGTGCTGCATATCAGGAGATTGTCAAAATGGATCTGATGTCTTTCCAAAACTTATTTTGACCAGGCAGATGTTTTGGTGCCCTTATTTCAAATCAATCACTTTCATTGCTTCCTGAAGTATGTATCACATATCACTATGCACGATATATTGCTGTTGTTCTATTTAAGTTTAAGCTTTAGGAGCTTCTTTCTGACAAGTTCTCCAGTCCTCATTCCAGAGCCATTCTGGCTACTGGATGTTATCTGTAATGTCCCTTCTGTCCTTCTGGACCATCATCTGTGTTTATGTATTTTATTAATTAGGTTTAGATATTGCCCACTTCAGACTCTCAAACTCTTCTTAAGCAAGGAAGAAAGTTCTTTACATTCCTAGGAACTTTTAACTTATTCTTCTGTGAAACTGTATTGCTGTATCCTTTTGGTTTATTAAGTCTTTTAAGGGATATTGAATACTGGAAAAGACCATCAAGGTCTTGAGTTACAGGCTTTTAATAATTTTACATGACACCTTAAGTGCTATAGATAGAGCACTGCCATGGCCTCAGCAATTGTCATCCTTCAGAGAGTTTCAGAACTAGATGTAAGCTTCTGTGTGTTTGGACAGACAGAATTAGGCTGACAACTGTAAGTAAATAATCTCCCTTTTCATTGTAACTATATTTATGTATGCATTTTACAAAATATCTTGATATGCAGTTATGGTTCAGGTTGATTGTGTTGGAGCAGATGGATATTGAGCAACAGGAAGATTGCATTTTTGGCTATTTTTAATTTAATTTCATCTAAAGGGGTTTTTTATGGCTACTCTTGTTCTGGAGGGAAATTTTTGAATATATTGTGATACTTAAACTGACATAATTAGTTTATATTCATTTTGGTATCAAATAGATTATTTTCTGTTGAGGGAGCCATACAAAAGGACCAGCAAACAGTGTTTGTTAGACCAGTATCAGTGAAATAAAACCTGGCATGGAAAGGTGTGATCCATCTTAGTTAGCAACAGCCTGTACACAGTTTTTTATAAATACTGCTTGCAATTATAAGTTATTATTTTTTTTTTTAGTTGTTTTAACATGTAGTAGCTTGTAAAACAGACAGGAGAGTAAGAGATGAAACTGATCTATTGGTATTCTCTCTTGGTGTTTCACTACAATTCGCTAGCAAAATGCATGGGTCAAGATACATTTTGTGTTTATATATATTGGGGTTTATTATGTATTGCTAGCTACTTTAATTTTAAATTGATAATATAGAGACTAGTATGATTTTCTAACGTGAAGACACAAGGACCATTATTAAGCCATTAATGACAGAACCTTACAGGTGTTAGTTTGATTGTACTTCATTACTGAAAGACATTTTCTCTGACTTTGCTGAACTTTCTTGGTGAACTTCATTAGAATCTATAGCCTCTGGTTTTAATTACCACTGTATGTTTTTGGAAAGAGAGACATGGCAGGGGTAAAGAAAGGGAAAAACTTATTACAGTGTTTTAACATCTGTATGTTATTTAAGAACCTGCAAGAGTTGTCTGTACTGATGTCATTTTGCTCAGATCATGCTGGTAACTGTACCTTTAATCTTTTCTTTAGGAGGTGATACGAAGATGCAAGGAGAAGCTGCCTATTGCTTAAGTTTAGCGTACCATTTTTCTGGAGAACATGAGACAGCATTAGCAGTAAGTTTATTCTTCGCTTTACCTTTCTCAGTGCCTTTCTCTGCCTCCTTGCCATCTTAGGCATTTGCAGAGTGGAAAAAACTTGGAGAGACTTGGCTCACAGATCTTTTACAACTGTATCTAGTTCTGTAGGCAGGGATCCATGTGGCTCAAGCACTTGTGGTTCCAATAAATTCCAGAACTGATGGAGTCCAGGTTTCCTTGCTTGGATCTGTAGACATAATAAAAATTGACAGTTCAGGTTATATGTGGCTGACTTTCCTTTTGCGATATATATGCATATGCAAAACAGTCTCAATTTATTTAGGGTTTTGTATGAAACACCAGTTTTGAAAATTAGTTTGGTACCGTGTATTTGTGAGCAACAATGAAAAATATATCAGTTCACACACTGAGATTGCTAGAACATCAGTAATTTAGAAGAAATATGAACTGCTTTTGAAAAGCTGTAATGCTGGATGCAATTCCTGTTGTGGGTACTTGAGTTCAAACTCCTCTTCTGATGTTTCCCTTGAACATTAATAATTCTAAAACAGTGAGAGTTGTACATGTGGAATTCTAGTCAAAAAAGAGGGTTTCCCTACTTCTTCATAGGTCAGTGTGAGAGGAAGGATAAGCAGCAACTTGATTCTTTTGTGCCAGTCATCAGTCGCAGTCCTACATGATCCTCTTAAAAATGTTCTGTGGAAAATAAATTTGAATATTTTGTTCATTATTATTGCAATCAGTCAGGTTGATAATTACTCTTTCTGTTTGTTCTTTTAACTGCAGAATGACTCAGTATTCTATTAATGAGCATGTTTTATAGAGGCCATTTGTTTGGGGTATTCGTTGTGGTGGTTTTTGATTTGGTTTGGTTGTTTTTTTCAGAAATAGACCAATAAAAGTCCCAGAATAAATTCAGCATACATTTCAGTATTACTTGCTTGGTTTCTGCAGTATAGGAGGGGTTCTAGATTTCTGTCTTGAAATGTCCTTTTACATGCTTTTTATCATTTTTGTTGTGATTTTTCTACAAGATATTGACCACCTTTATACATAATTCTTCAGTGCTGAAAGTCCTATCTTCTGCATAAATCAACTGAATGCTGGAAAGGGGGAGCCTGTTCTCAATCAATTGCAGTTAAAGCTTGTAGCTGAATGTGAAAATATTTCAAAACTAAAGAGCTTCATATAATTTCATAAAGTTGAATCTAGTTGCTGCAACAGCAATGAGAATCTGATATTTGATCTCTTCCAGGAAAACAGTATGATAGATTAGAGAAGGATTTTTTGTACTGCAGTTTACCAGCCACTGGTTTTTGCCTGACAAGTGTGCTGGCATTCTTACCTGAGCGACTTTTCTGTTAAGTTTCTGTGAGTCACAATATGCTGTGTGAATGATGAAGAGTAGCAAGATAAACAAATATGCTAGATAAAAAAGCATGTATGATTAATATCTCCAAGATGTACAAAGGATCAAACTACCCTTGAAAATGCCAAAAATATTGGTTGTCCTGGCATTGTTTCCTCTGGATCAATTTTGCTTACATTTGATAGCTATTCCTTTCCCTTCATTAGTCCCCCATGCCTCCTGTCAAAAAGTTACAGCAATAATTTGGAAGTTCCATTTCTTTTTGTTGCATGCAGATTTTTTTCTAAGGAAGCTTCTGAAACCCTGAATTTTGTAATGTACTACTATTAATTTTAAATTTATAACTAATAGTTTGTGTCTAATGTTTTTAGTTCTACAAAAACACCTGACAGTTAAGGAAAACAGTGTGTAAGGGCAAGAAGGTCTCTGTAGTATCAAAACAAATTATACATTATGTTAAGAGTATAAAATGCTATTTTAACAGTAATGGAAATACCAGTACTTTTCAGTGTTAATAATACAGTGGCATTTTATTGTATAATGGCATTATCAATAATATTACATGAGAAACTTATTAAGTGCTTTTATTCAAAAAATATAGTGTGTTCTATGGGACCAAGAAAAAGTGGTACAGTTTTAGCTCCTTTTGTCCTTTACAGTGATCACTATAGGCAGCAGTAAAATATCAGTGGTTGACAGTGCTGTTGAGCACAAGTTGTCTTCACTCTCCGATTGGAAATCATTGCCTAAAATTTACCCTTCTGTTCTCAGTTTAATGGTCTCTGTATCCAAGGGGAGCTCAGATGCTTATGGAGATGAAATCATTGCCTCCTGTTCCCAGGGGCCCACTGGTTATCATTACACATAACATGCAGACAATACTGCTAGGAGCCAGTTTGCCTCATGGTAATATGTAGTTCATCACCAGCTTCTGTAGCATGCTAAAGAGGTCTTGCCACACAGCTTGGGACTATTCGGATGTAGACTCAGGGGTCTCAGCAGTTATTTCCCTGCTTTGCATCAGTTTTCATCTTCTTTATCCCTTTGTGCCGTGGTCCACCTCAGGCAGTCTCCTTCTAGGGGAATCTGAAAGGAGCAGCTGTTACAGACACCATTTCCTCCAATTGTTGCCACTTGGTTCCTTTTGCTCTTTAGCCTCCCCCAACATGCACACGCAGTATCATGCATATGAACTTGTTTCTCTTTCATTCATGTCTTCTAGAAGGGCAGAGAAGCATATGTTCAAAATAGTCATTATCTGATGCAGTAATTAAAGATTGAAATGATTAAGCTGCAGCCTATTCTATAAAAAATATGCAGTCACTTTGTATCGAATGAGCTGGTTTTGTTAGAGAAGGTTTTTTATATGCTAGGAACTTGATATTTAGCATGATTTGATTTGGTGTATAATCTGTGTAAATTAGTTTAATTTGATTTGATATATATGATTGATTTCAGTGGAGCTACTCAGATGTAAAAATAAAAGTGTGTGCAAGTTTAAAAGCCTGAGAGCTAATTACATTCAATAGCGCTGGGATATGTTCATAATATTTTTCATATCATCTGGTTTATAATCAAGCCTATTGGATTTTCCACAAAATATTAATAGTTCACATTATATAGATTTTACCTTAAACATTATATATTTTGTCAGGGAAAGTTGTCCAACTAGGCTAATTTTAAAGTAAAAGTTACTGTTTACTTGTTTTTTTTCTCAGACATATTATATGAGCAGGGTATTAAGTGAAACATTTCTGTGTCATTAGAAACCTTGCATAAGGTATTGTAATCTAATGCTTGATAGGGGAATGTATTTTTTTTCTTAGACCAGGCTTTCAAGACTGCTTCAAAGTGTAGGTTATCATGGTAATTTTTTCTTTCAATTAGCATTGTATCCCAAATCATTAGGAAAAATCCAATCGTCATTCCTCATACTAAGTGTTATGATTTTTTTTTTGTGTGTTCCTTTATTTTCGATATTGCATCCTGTGTTTCAGAGATGTTACATACTTAAATAATAGAGGCAGTGTTCATGATCACTGAGGCTCATGCCAAGCTAAATGGGGTAATTTATGACATAATGCTACCTGCATGAATTGTCAGAATTATGATATACAAGCCACAGGTATAAAATTATCAAGAAAATTTATGAACTTGCAAAGACATCTTCACAGTCAAAATGACCCTATTAAAGCAATCAGAGGTGATTAATGGCCATAAACTTAATTTCTGAAAAAGTCTATGTCAAAACTGGAAATTTTGTCTCCTCTCATGCAGCTGGGGAGAATATGAATTTATCTGGGGTGCAGATATTCTGAATAGCTCCCAAACATTGAGTAAGGTAGTTGTGAATGTGAAGTTTGAAGGCTGAACTTCATGTCAGTGGTGTCTGAGTAGACCACTGAGTTTAGGTTTAAGCTTTCATTATTGTTACCACAAAAAAAACCCTCTCAAATGGAGACTCATGATACACATCCAAAGATACTATCCAACAGAAATTACTTCAAACTTCCTTCTTTTAAATCATCCATATTGTCCTTTATGCATCTCTAAGTGATATTTAGCCATTAGTAATGAAGTGTAACATTGTCAGCTTAGCGAATGGCATCACATGAGAAAACAGTTTAGCATACCAGCTTAAGAAAAGGTCTCATAATTCCTAGAGGCTCCGCTTTCATTGAAATGATTTTTAAAGTGTTCTTGAAACTATATTCGTATAGGAATTTAGTGGTTTTCATATCTGAGGAATAAAAACCCAAAACTTTGAGTCTTCTTTGAAGGTAGGCACTTCTGATTGATCTTGGTACTGACAATAGATTATGTGCAGAGAAAGGTGTGGCCCAATTCTGAAACTGATTAAATTTCCTGTTTCTGAAGGGTCCCACTGCTGCTAGACACTGGTGAAGGTAATACAAACAAAATTATATGAGGGAATTACTACTGGGAGTGAACCTTGTCCTGACAAAATATACTGATTCAAATAACTGAGGGAATTAAGAAATTAAAAATTGTTTGTTTTGAGAATAGTAAAGAAGACCTGGAACTTCAGGAAAGAGATGAATGTCTGATCATTCAACTAATTTTTTGTTGTTAATTTAGCACGTAATTCTTAAAGTGAAAGACAGTTCTAACTTTTTATTTGGAGATGAAAGTTAAGTCTCTTAGTGAAGGAAGAATTTCTTCTGTTGGTTTAATGTAGATAAGATTTTTCCTATCTTAACCAGTTTCTTGAAAACCTGGGGGGAAAAAGGTTCTGATTATCCCTGAGATGCAGTAACACTACTTGCCTTCAATACTTTTCCATACACCACACAGTTTTTTTCCTTGGTGTTCTGGTGTCCACTATGCTTGCCTTGAAACGTGATATCATTTTCCTTTTCAGTCTGTGGTTCAAATTGCAATTCAGCTGGTTAATGGCAGCGCAGAAACTCCCTTCAGTAGTGTGGGTTTTTGTCAAGATGAATGTGCCACGAGAATATCCTAGTGAGAAAACACTCTTAAATGCAGTACTGCTGCAGAATTACAGTAGTCTAGTTATGCAAAAATTACAGAGCATAAGACACAAAAAATATTAAATACATAAAAAATCTATTACCTGGTTATAAGAAAATCACATTATCACATTTCCATGTTTTCCCACAGCAACAATGAAAGTAAAAGCACTAGCAACTTGTTGATATTGACCTTACTCTTCAGGAGTAAGGCTGGCTACCGAAAGTAAGAATGGCTAACAAAACACCATGGATGGTGGATTTCCATCTGATCCATTACAACTTTCAATTTATACATTCATACACCCCAAAAGAGTAAGACAACTGCCGTGAGTTGAAGGTTTGAGTACACAATCCATTAGATAAATCTATAGCACCTTTTCAGAATTTTAGGATTATCTGACCACTGGTGTTCTCAGGAATCAGAATACAAGTTGGTGACAAAAAGCTTAAAATCCCAATTTTGAAGTCAAGTCCTGGAACACATTGTTTTGTTTGTTTCTAATTCTGAAGCAGTATGAAAGTTGCTGGGTCTATATATATTTATAAGACTATGCAACCTTATTTTTCTGTACTCTATTGAAAATATGTATATTAAATATCCTGCATTTAGAAGCTGTGCTATTTAACATATGAAATGTGGTTTCCCAAACTTCAAAGCCTATTTTTGGTAGTAGTAAAAATTACTTTATTTAAAAATGAGGCATTTTATTACTATTTATTTATTATTTTATTATTGCCTTACACACACATGCAGGCACTTACACACACAAACACACTTTCTGTATGAGCATGCAGAAGAACTGAAGAGGAGTGCAGTGCAGCTCCAGTAAAAGTATATTTACATAATAATAAATATTCTAAGATCTAGAGAATTCTTTGTATAACTCTGAATCATTTCCATGAAATTGTTGCTAACTGTTATATTTGACCTCAAAAGAAGCAAATTGCCCTTAATGGAGTGCTCAGCTCTAGTATGTTGAAAAACTGAGGACAAAGCCATAAAAATTCCTTAAACTGCCCTGCTAGGGAATAAAAATGTCTTTACATCTGGTTTTCACAAGGCATGGAGTGCAGAGCACTCAGCCTCAGCTCAGGTCCTACTTTTTGGTGTTGCTGCTGGGATGGAGCAGTCACTGTGCGCTCTCTGCTGCTGTGGCTGGTGCAGATGGCTCTTCCTTGGGCTTTCCCAGGCAGGTTGGCAGCCAGATTGTGGATACAGCTATACAGGGTCTGTTTATGGCAAAGAAGGTTACAATTAATCACCTTGCCCCAAATGAGATTTCTAAAACTCCAGTAACTGTCTTCTGTCAGTTACAAGATGTGATATAGGCATTTTGTCTGTACTCCATTGATTTTTTTTTTTTTGAGTCGCTAAAAAATATGCTCTTTTTTTTTTCCCCTCATTTTTCCTTTTTTTTTTTTTTAACACCTGTCAGTGTAAGGTTTCCGCTCACTTCGTTCTCACAGGCTAGGAACAAAAGAGACAAAGCAGTAGAGCTGGATGTTATAGAGGTTATTTACTTTATAAACTTTAGACCACGCTGAATTTCTAGCTTAGGTGTGCTAAACCTCAGAACCTAAATGCTGTATATAATTAAGGGAAAGGAATAGTTATGGCATGTCTAAATTCATTGCTTGTGTTATCTAATAACAACAGCATACAAGATTTTAGGAACTGCCAGTCCATTAGTGTGTAGCCATTAGTGCAACTGTACATTCTATACCCAGGGCTGTAGCAAATGGCTGAAAACTGCAAGAGGAATTTTCTAATTCTCTTCGATAATACACTTACAGAAGTTAGACTCCTAATGTATTGTGAGAAAGGAAGCGTTTGCACCCAATTGTAGAAATTCAGGAATTTTAGTACTTAAATGCAAATGTATTCATAATCTGGGAGATCTTGTTTTTCGTTGTATAGTTGATTCTAAGGAACAGATTATTTTTTTTAAAGTCTGTAAAGTAAGGCTTTTAAAATTAGATTGGTTTCTCAAGTTGGTACAGTTCAAGCTACAGCAATTCACTTATTAAATATGTGTTTAAATTTCAATTCAGTTATTCTCAATGACTTCAGGGGGCAAGTCATATATTCAGGTATAAGCAAATGCTTAACAACTTTGATTAATCAGAACCATCGATGAATAGATTAGAGAATAGGTCTTGATTCAGACATTAGATCTTGAGGAATTTATCCTTTGATAGATAAATAACCTGAGAAGTTAAAACAGTGAAATGTGCCAGTGTAAAACCTAAACCTTGGTGCCTTCTTGCTAGAAGCAATTTGTTTTGCTGTTTTGCTTTCAGCTTATGTATTATTTCAGATCTGATCAAAAGAATTGGTAGCAAAGTGTGAAATAAATGGTACTTCTAAATAAATTGATTTCACATTCCTTGGTGCTTTAAATGATTTTAGTAATATTAATATTTAAAATATTTCTGTCTGAAATCTTTTTATGACTACATATAGCAGTAAAGGTCCCTGTTTCATTCAGCTGTTTTTCATAGTAGTATATTACACAGTAAACATTGTATAAATACTATCTTTTAGCACTGAAGTGGATGCAAGAGATCTCAAGTGTCTATTTGCATCTAAATGACTCAAGTTTTATTCAGTCAATAAGAACAGTCTATTAATCCTTTTACTGCATTACATGGGTTAAAACTTGAAGAATATATGGTTTTCAGCTGAATGAGAACTCTTCCTTAACTTCTATACTGGTTTGCAGAAAAGTAATGGTTTTTAACTGACATAAATTGGTTTTATGTTTTCCCAGTTTATCTCCACAGTTTTTACCATTGTTTTGCAAATTTTAACTGTTTGTTTCCTTTTATCTAGGAAAACTTCGTGTAATTAAAATATCTGCTCAAGGACAGACTAAAGATATTAATAAGCATGAAGAAGAATATTTATAGGTGCTTTGTCTAAGAAGTAATGGGCATTTAAGCATGCACATATATGTAGCATGATATTATTTTCTTAGCAGGCTACAGTGATCTGGCATCCAGGTACCTTCATGTAGACACAGCAATCTGATAAAAGCAGTCCAGACATCTGGATCACAGTGCTGCTACACAAAAACATTTCTTACACATTATTGCACTTACCCCCAGTTTCCAGTCATGTCCACCCTCTTCTTGTTTCTTCCCCCGGCTCTGCCTTTGTCTTTTATGTACTTGCAGAATCTCATTTTTCCTTTACAAGTCACCTCCATCTGCTTATGTGTCAGAGTGGCCCTTGTGCCACACATCACATTGAGGAATTCTCAAGATGAAGGGCTATATTCACATCACTACTTCTGTCTCAGCACTGTTTCATGCTTGTCACTGCTCAGCACTCAGCGCCACACTGCCTTGTTTTGTCAATAACCATTTATTTGTTGCTGGAATAGTAGCAACCATTACATCTGACCTCCCTGTTTCATCAATTATGAATAGATTATTGGATGTGAACATCTGCAAAAGCTTGCTGTTGAACTTACCTCCTGGCTGGGATTAGATAAAGTATTAAACTGTTGTTTATTGTCAGGCCAAAACTCTACTGGGAAGCCAGGGAATTCCAAGACTAGCAGACTCCCATCAGCAAGAACCAAAAATTGTTTAGTATTGCCACCGTTTCCCATAAGATCGTAGCCATTTATTATTTACACTTATTACTAGTTGTTATAACATACTTGATAAAAGCTCTTGGCAGGCACAGTGTTTCCAGCTATTGTCACATCTGTCAGGATGGAAAGGATACATAAACTGTTTTTTCCTCTTATATTGCTGTTAAAGGCTAACAGATGAAGCTTCTTCACTCCAGACTGTTAAGCCATGCTTTATTTTGAAGAAATATGTCAACAATAGCTGGCTTGGAAAACGTTGCATTCCTGTCCTAAATATAGATTGCAACAACCTTTACTAGGGCAATGTCTTTTGCAGCAGAAATTTCAAACTGTACAATAATAGCAAATGAAAATACTTGGATTTGATGTTTGCATAGTTTTTTGCTCTGAAGGGCCTGGATGACTTTAAAAAAAAATTAAACATGAATGAATAATAAAATTCTTTATGAGGTATAGGAAATAAGAAAATTTTTCCTTCAAAATTGTTGTGTAAAGAATTAGAATTAATGTAATTATTAGTGGCATAGAATGCCAGAATTAAGGACAGTAACACAGAAACAAAAGTTAATATTTATTCAATCATCTGTACATTTCATCTCTCTTAAGCTTTTTGTGCAGCAAAATGAAGCATCCAGGGTGAACTCCTGACCTTGTGGAAGCCAACAGAAGTTTGGAATTACTCTGGGGAAAGGAACTTTTTCAATTAGTTACTCGTATTTACAGATCATTCATTCAGAATCAAAGCAAAATGTACATACCCTGAATATTACACGAAGCATACAAGACTTGATCCAGGCAAAGAGCCTTAGGTCTGAACTTGATAGACTGTTAAGGAATGAGTGAAATGTTTGTCTTGCCTCCTTTAATCCTTCAAGCAGATGCAGACATGAGTAACCTGAAGCATGTATTGCTGCGTGTTTGTAGAGCATAAGGGTAAATACTGCACTTGATAGCCCAGTGTATCAGGGGAGGAGGGGTGTGGACTGGATGAGTTACCCACAGGGAGAGTGGGAACCAAGCAGCACCTCAGTGATAGCCATGTCCTAGCAAGAGCCTCTGGAAAGCCTTCAACAAGAGCATTCCACTTTGACACTTGACTTGGACAGACTTATGGGTGAACTCTTCTATTTCCCTCCCCTGTCCCTGATACCCTTGCTCCAAAATGCACACTTATGCTATGCATTATCCAAATAAAGTCCCTGGAATAGATCTGGAACAGACCAGTTTGGCCAAAGTTTCGAGACAAATCCTTTCTGTCTCTGTAGGAAGACTGACAACATTTGTGGATTTCTGGTTTGGTTTTTTTTCTGTTTATTTATCCAAACAGTACAGTCCAGTGTAAGTGGATGTGGCTAAGAGCAATGAGTTAACATTTCATGGGATCCAAGTTCGTGAATTTTAGTTGTGGGAAAAGAGAGGGAAGTAGCAGTTCAGGCAAATCAGGCAAATCATGCTCTTTTTTCCTGGGTATGGCATCCAGTTTCTGTATCCCTGAAATGTGAGCATGCAGACAGTATGCTGTGCAGCTTCTACCCTGGATGCTCACTATGCCTGAACACATTTAGCATTTAACAAGGTGTGGCCTGCCATTCAGTTGATACTGGTGTATAATATTCCTGGGATCAGTGAGCTCTGCTCATTAAGATCAATACATTACATCAACAATGCAATTTTCTTTTTGCTGTCCAACCTCTCCCACACTGTGTTTTGGCAAAAATAAGAATACATCTGGGTTTGTATTGTGAAACTTTCCTTTAACCTTACTCAGGATAGCAGCAGGTGTGTAACCACTTAAACTATGGTAATAAAGACTGCACTTTTTTTGTAATTTTTAAATATGCATATTTGGGGCAGCTACTGGGCAGAGTTCACTGAACTGCAAAGTGTCTGTGCATACAGTTCTGTTGTCTCTTCTTTTCACTGGACTATATCAAAGCAATTAGTTAGCAACCATCAGAACTATGTGGGTTTTTCTGAAAGTATTTAAGTGGTACTAAGTGATACAAAGCCAGTAGTCTCACTCAACTGCCTTGTCTGTCTACCAACACCTATTGTTGGCTTCAGAAAAACACTGTCAGATGCTGCTAGCCAGGCTGGGCCTTAGCCTGCCACTGCAGTGTCTGTCAGGAATCATTAGGTAGTGATCTCTTTGACTAATGGTCCAGTTGATTGTCTGATTCATGTTCAAGATCTGTAAATGAGGCAGAAGCATCTTTCCTGCTCACCAGCTGTGAAATGGCTAAGCACAGCTAGATTTGCAGAGATCAAAATAAATGTATTTCCAATAAAGTTTGGCAACAATATCAAATCTAAAGCTGAGAGCCGAACTACGTTTCTGTGTTTTTTAAAGTTACAGTATTATAAATCAATGTTATCTCATCATGTATTTGTCAGAGAAATGTATTTTACCAAAACAGTGAACAGCTGGTAGTAACATTAATCTTGTGTTGAGTTGGGTAGATGTTCTTTATTCAACATAAATTCATACTTCCAATATTTACTCTTTTGTCCATTATCCCCAGATGTATCAGTGTTCAGCACAGCCTCTGTCCTTATCTCTGAGTCCTGTGTATGCTAATGGGGGGTGTGTGTGTGTTTTTTATGTACATACATAAGAAGTACAGGTGTGACAACAATAAAAAATAAAAGGAGGAATTTTGGACAGAGGAGGATCTTGGGGGAGGAGCTCTTGTATCTGTTTTATAATAATGGAATAACCCCTGGAGGGTCAGCCTGGCATAATTCTGAGATAACTGAGAAGTAAGTCAGGGCCTGAGATCTGACTAGTATTGGCAAAGGAGGTAAATATGAAATTCACCTCTAGATAGAGAATTAGCATGAGAGCCATGCCACAGATAGGCTCTGGTTTGTGTATTTAAGCAGAGTTTAATACTTTACTTTGACACTGTAATTGTATACACAACATTACAGAGATGTGGGAAGAGAGCTGATTTTTGTGAATGGATGCTCCCACAGGAGTTATCCTGTGGTCTGTTACATGGAGGACAAAGTTGAAGTCCACCTTCAGCTTCTACCCTCCCACATCCTGCTCAAAAGAGGAAAAGTGATTGAAACCCACTGTTCATTTCTGTATTAGACTTTAATTTTCATGTTATTTGGTTTTTTTAAACTAGTGTTTCCACAGACCCACAGAAGTAGAAAGCTTGAGATAGTCAGTGTGCTTGGTCACATTGATCAAAAAACTAATCTGTGACCAGAATCAGTGTGGTTTTTGTAATTTCTATGTTGATAAACTTAGGTTACATTTATTATATAGAGATAGAAAGAACTGTATGTTATTCTAATCTGTTCAACTTCATATACAACAATCTTTTCTCACTAGTTGCTAGGAGTATCAAGTGCCCATATTTGAAAGGGTATGGAAATTTTATAATAATTTTATAATGGAATCTAACATGATCAGGATAAATCTATTCCAACAGCTTCCTTCTTCAGAACTCTTTGTACATTGCTAATTCTAAAATAAACAAAACAAAATATAAAGGACAAAAAAGATATTTTGCCCCTTCAGTAACTCTAAATCTCTGAAAATTTTGTATAACTTTTGAGAAGGAAATTTAGCTAAATGTGTGTCATACCCAAACTCACTGTTTTTAATACACATTACCACTATAGATTCTTACACAGTCCCATCCAATATCACTTTACACATTATTATATATTTTTATTAACATTTCCTTAGCACAGAGGAAATTACCAAGATGACATTTTCAAACACAATATTTGCTATAGAATACTTCAGCAGAAGCATCTTACCTTAATAAGATGATTTTACTTTTGTTGTCTGAATTTTTCTCATCCAGTAAAACTGCACATTTGTGTAGGAGTTTTCAGTATTAATTATTAATTATTTCACCTCTTCCTTGGATGTCATTATCCCCTGCACAGAATGGCCAATACATATATATATATGTATGTATATGTGTGTGTGTGTATGTATATATGTATGTATGTATATGTATAAAATACCAATTTCTGGCTATGCTTCTATCTAAAGGTAGGAAAACTTCTATTGGGAGCCTATAAATGCCATTAGATCCAAATGATATGTGTTCCCAATATTTATCCACTTCTCAGAGAGCTGATAGATGACTGGCACAGCCCTGCCCACTCAATACTCTCTGCCACATGCATGTCTTTTCATATGTGGTATCCACAGAAAGCCAGTTAGATGGACTGGTTGTTCCTATCCCATAAAAATAATCAGGATATTTTCATGCCTCTTTGTTGTTTTTAGGGTTTTTACAGATTCTGGCAAGCATCACTGTGCTGATTCTAGTTGATTTTCCAGCATGCAAACCTTATATTTTTTTTCATTTTAAATGAAAATTAAAAGTGTTCGCTAATTGCAAGAGACTTCGGGTGAAATCCTATAATACTTAATATGTTTAACCAACATTTTAACCTGCCCTGTCTGTTCCTCTTTCTCTATTCTGAAATGTTTCTATCCTGAGTGTTGAAGGTCAGGCACACACCATAGGAGAGGAAACACCTCTCCACTTCCATCATGTGAATGGATACTGGGTAGGTGTAGCATCCAGGAGCAGTATACAGCTCCTTTCCATCAAGCCCATGTGTCCCTTTCTGTGTCCCTACGTATTACCTGAAGCTGGAGGAGTAATTTGAAATACAGACATAAAGAGCACATTTTCTATGGTAATTTATCAAGATTTCCTCTCTTTCATGTACATGATTTAATTAATGTTATTTCCTCATTATTTAGAATAAAATATCTGATTTGTGTAGTGTAGTAGTAACCTGGGACCAAAATGAACACTTTTCATCAGTATGAATGAGTGGCTTTATTTTTTTACTTACTACTCTCTCACAGCTGTTGCAGAGATGCAGTGAACCAACTTTTTACTTCAGCTATGACGTGTATGATTTTTCTTTGGGTTTACCTGTACTTTTTAGGCATTTTAGTGATATCTTTAATAGAAATTAGCAGTAGCTAATTCAGTAGTAGTGCAGTAGTAGTGCAGTAGCCAAAGCCTTAGGTTCCTAAGTAGCCTTTCTGTGCTAGATAGTAATGACTAGAGGCCCTGTGTCCTAGTTTAATGTTGTAGAGGCCAGTTTAAACTTGGAGTGATTTCAGTCCAGCACATAACATTTTTGACACCTCCTGACACTCTAATGGCAGGTTTTCTAATACGGGCACAATTATTACAACAAATGCTGTAGTCTCCTAAGTTAAATGCAATACCAAGAGCTGTTTCTTAGACACCTGTGTGTGCTACCATCCTGGATTATTAGAGGGATGTACGCAGGCACAGACAACATCAAATATGTATTCAGTTTAGGGAGAGTTCCGAACTGATGTGACAACTTCCTAACCGAAGTGGCTTTGTACTCCTTCTGTCACACCTAATGCATTGATAACTCAATTGGCAGTGACCTGCAAGGAGTGAATGCAACATTAGAATGCAACTGATAAGAAAGTGCTTGAGGGATGATAAATAGGGCAGTGCACATTAAAAAATGTTTCTTTTTGTGCACACACAGCTTATGTAGCTAAAAAAATAAGAGCCGTGTCCAGGGATACTGCTGCATGTACTAAAACTCTTTCAGGAAGCCGGAAATCTGAGTGGTGGAAACAGCAATAGAAGTGGTGACACTCACAGCAATAGCACACACACGTTGTCTTCTTCTGAACCATGCACTTTGCCAGTAACAGGGGTTACAGTCTTAATAGAAAATGCCCAATCTTTTACCTTAGTGTAAATAGGCATCCTGGGGCATGCAGAATACTGTCATATGTCCCTGGGCATCTCCCATCCCCCTTCAGAGCTGGTAAATGACATTCACTACTCCTTTCTTGGAAATGTGCAAAAAGGATTTCCATAGAGGGTCTTTGGAGATTTCCTGTTTTCTCATGTGTGTAATAGATTGGGTCAAGCAACAAAGAGGAGGGATGAAAGAATAAGATTTAATTTTATATGCACTCTCCCATCATCACCATTGGAAAAAAAATGGATGAAAAGAGAAAGTCTGCAATACAGGTGATGTCAGTGTTAAATTAAATTAAGATCATATGTTTTTATGCAGCAGCTGTAAGCCTTCAGTTATGGGAGGGTTCATAATGATAGAGTAGATTCCAAACTAATGTTAACAAACTGCTTGTGTGTGAAAAATCAATCAGAAAAATGGCAGCATTATCTACAGTACTTTAAGATAACATTGCTTAAAATATGTAACCTGTAATTTATTCAGTTTTGGAGCATCTGAATTGTATTAAGTTGTGACAGATTAAAGAAAGAAAAATAATATTGAGTTGTACTTCAGCATATCATTCTAAAACATTATGAATACAAAGAATACCATCTTAAGTTATTGATTATCAGAAACTCATAAAAGCACAGGCTCTTGAAATCTTTTCAATTATGGATAAGGAAATTTATACTGCAAATTAGGGAGTACCTCTATGGTTTTTGCAAATTGCCAAATACAGAGGTTTAATTGCAAGTTATATCTTTTTGATTTGTAATTATTGAGGAGTTTCAAACAACTATAAGTAATAATCAAAACGCTAGTCCCATTATGGCTAATTAGAGAACAGCTGTAGAAGTAGGAAAGCTTTAATTTTGTGTTCTGTGTGGACACAGGAGGACTAGGGGGGGAAGAAAAAAGTGGAACTTCTTAATCATGGTATTTACTGGGTTTTATCTTCCTGTTTCACAGATTTTGAAAACCTCCGTAGAAATCTTCACAACACTTTGTGATTCTGCTGGCCTGGGCAGAGCATATGCAGCTGTAGCCAAGATCCTGGCAAGGTAGGTTAGCACATCCTTGTCTGACTGTCAGTGCAGATTCACTCAGCTGTGAAAGACTTAAATTGTTAGAGGTCTGTCGCTTCCCATTACTGACTGCTTAAATTTTAAGCAGTGCCCTTCTTGCAGTAAGTGACCCTTTCATCGAAAGTTATTTTAAACTGTTACACGTTTTTTAAAGTGTAAGGTCCTAGTTTTTCTTTTCCTGTAAACTATAATATGTCCTTTTTCTTCCACATTTTGAGGGTTTTTTAAGTTGTTGAGTTGGGGGGTTTTTTTGTTTGGGAGGGGAACCCTACCTTATTTTACTGGAAAATAGAAATTCAGGCCTATTTTCCAGGTTAAGAAAGAGAGAAAACCTGGAAGAATGTAGCAAGCTTCAGTAGGTGTCTCAGTGTAATATTTTCTGAACTGTTTGTTTCCATTTATTGCACTCACTTTTTCTGTGAAGGCATTTGTATTTTGTGCATGTGTAACTAAGTACAAATTTGTTGTAAATACAATGCTTGTGTTCAATATTTGTGCTTCAGCATCTGGCATTAAAATCTTCTTCAGGTGAATTAGTTCTGACACAAATAATTTTGACATAGTCTAATGTAATTATCATATGAGGTAGGGAAAAAAGAGATTGCAGTGAAGGTTGCAGCCTATTCTTGATTCATCCTATGTTTGAAGACCTCAATGCATATGATGCATGATAGGGGTTGGCCATTGTTTATGGAGAGGCACTTGTCACCAGGTTTATTTCAGTGTGCAGAGCAAGTTCTCCTCCTTGATCCACATCCCTTATCTCTTGGCCGTACCCCAGAGCATGTAGGGACCAGCCATAACCACAGTCCACTTCAGCTCTCTGATGCATAATTCATGTCTACATGTATTCTGAGCATCCTAAATAAGGGCATGGGATAAGATATTCAAAAAGACACAGAAAAGAATACCAGGTCCCAGTTTTAAAACTGTCTTAAGCCTAACCAAGAAAGATTTAGTAGCTAAAACACCACCTGTTACAGTGAGTGGCTTTGGAATGTGTACAAAGTTTTCTAAGCGCTCGGTAGCATTCATGAGCTCCTTGTACTCACAAAAAGCAGCAGTGTGGGTAGGGGGTGGGTTAAGATAGTCAAGAGAACATCCCTGATAAGCCATATCTGTTAATTTCCTCTCTGTGATTTTAGGCATTCTGGAATGAGAGCACAGATATTTGTTTACTCAGAAATTACAGATTTTGAGGTCTTTCTGAAATCAGTTTGCTAAACCTTTCATCTGAAAGGTCATGCCAGTGCATTTCTTTTCTTAAAACCAGGGCTAAAGAAGGAGTGGCTACTGATTTTCTTCTGCATCAGATCTGTACTCCACACCTTCTGGGAGCATTCTTTAGCTATCCAGGAATGCACAGTCCCACTGGTTTCCAGTTGTTGTAATTTGAAAAAGAAGGAAAACAGTAGGTGAGGAGCAGTGGGAGCAGATACTTAGAGGAGTAAGACTCCCCAGTTTAGTATTTAAGGCAGTCTTCTAGAAAAGGAACATTCTGATAGATTCAAGTGAAGGAGGAATTCAATCTCCTGTATAGGTTCAGGGATTTAACTGCTAATCTGTTACACAGGTGAAGACCCAACCTTAAACCCTTTCTCTGGAAAATGGCTGTCATGGCACTTTTTATAAAACCTGTCTGCTATTTATGCCATGAGAGCATTTACCAAATGAAACATATCTATATTTACATATAGTTCTGCCAATTGACAGGGGTGATTTAAAGAACACGGACACCAATGGAAAGAATGGTCTTATTTTACTATGAACATTAAGGCAACACAAAAGTAAAATGATACATTCAATAAAACTACATACTTGGCTTTAGCAACAAGCAAAAACAAGCAAGGTAATGCATCTAGTCTTTGCTATACAAGAGAAAGGATAGTGACTGAGAAAGATACATCACCACTTGCCTAAATACCATCATCCAGAGTCCTCAGCCACTGGGGAGCCCCGTTTCGCAGCAAGGACCTGGAGAACCCTTCCTGGCAATTGGGAAAATCCTATGCGGTCCATCCATTGGTGAGGTCACCAAATTCACCCCAAAAGTGGGTCCAGCTTTTATAGGCCCAAATCAGCAAGTCAAAGGGACTTGATTATATTTTTAGTGCAGAAACTCCTGGATTTGATGGTACACTTCCTGACCAGCAGGGTCCAGAGCTTAGCCAGAGCGCAGGATGATACATTTCTTGCAGAAAACTGCACATTATAAAGAACTAGCATAAGCATCTTTGTCATCTATTTTTAGCTAAATAATACAAGTGGTGCTTGCCACACAGCGCCCAGGATCCATCTTGTAAGTCAACTCTGGCTGAGGCCTGCTGCTCAGGCCTCTGCACAACACTTATGTACCTCCTTACATACGGACCTACTGTGAAGAGCTTTGGGTATGTGATAGGCATTAACTGTTCAACCCTGTAAAATATCACAATGGTTCTCAGCAACTTTCAGTTGTGTTAGAAACTTATATGTAGAAAAGTCTGGGCACCTATAAACCATAGAATGATAGAATCATAAAATAGTGTGGGTTCGAAGAGATCTTTACAGGTCATAGAGTCCACCCCCTGCAGTGAGTAGGGACATCTTTAACTGGATCAGATTGCTCAAAGCTCCATGCTGGTTGACCTTGAATATTTCCAGAGATGGGGCATCCACCACCTCTCTGGGCAGCTTGTTCCAGTGTTTTATCACTCTCATTGTAAAACATTTCTTCCATACATCTAATCTAAATCAACCCTCCTTCAGTTTAGAACCATTGTCCCTTGTCCTGTTGCAGCAGGCCCTGCTCAACAATTTGTCCCCTTCTTTGTTATAAGCTCACTTTAGATACTGTAAGGTCTTCTTGGAGACTTCTCCAGGCTGAACAACCCCAGCTCTCTCAGCTTGTCTTCATGGGAGAGATGCTCCAGCCCTCTGATCATCTTGATGGCTCTCCCCTGCACCCACTCCAACAGGTCCATATCCATCCTGTTCTGAGGACTCCAGAGCTGGACACAGAACATATGGGATAAAAGCACCAATATTACTGCTGCTGACAGAATCCCCATATTCAGCTCATTCACTTTTCCTTTGCTTGTATTTTTACCTGATCTAGGCTAGATTTGTGTAAATAATTTCAAATTTCATGGATAATGTCTTTTCAAAAGAAAAGATGACTGTTTCCCAAAAATAATGCATTACAGCCATAATGTCTGAGAATTTGCACTGATTTCCTTGTGACAGCTTGGAGAAAGTGACTGAGCCTTCCTGAATCGCTCAGAACCTGTCTATGGTTTTGGAATATTTTGTGAAATATTTGCTGCAGATGTTTCCAGAGACCATGGGAAACTGAAAATCTTTATCATGTGCATTTAGGCATGTCATTTTCCAGGGCAAAAAATCTGACATAATAGCGTCATGTTCTTGACTTATTCTGCCAGTGTCCACCATGGTAATGACTTCTTGTGGACGCATGATTTATACATCCAATTCCATCACATGAGCAATCCTATAAAAGGTGCATATTTTCATAGAAGTCTAATAGTGGTAAAAATCTCATAGGGCATTTTAGCATGAAACTGGAAAATGAGTTGCTGTAGATGTGTAATCTCTTCTGCTGAAGTCATCATAACTGTTCTGTGGGATCATGAATGACTATATCTTTAGGAAATTGCATTTTATGCATTTAGGAAGGTGATGTCTAAGGAGATAGAAAGTATACAGCTGTATAAAATAACATGTAGATTTTTGAAGGAACTATAAAATATTAGCCCTTTGAGTAGGAAAGACCTGTTTATCATGTTATCAGGTCTTGTGCAGGACTAAGTGTTTCACTAATCCTTCTAGCATGCTTTAAATATCTCAAGCTGTGGTGCTTTTAAAAGTACTTCCTTTGAAAAATTGTTAAACTGTACCAACCGGTTGCTACCTGGCATAAGTGAAGTTCTAACAGTGAGAAACATCTTTCTGATATGTATCAAATTGATTCCTGTTTTCCTCAAAGAGGTTATATGCCCTAGCAATTTTCGTATTTTCTATACGTGGAGCATAGGTTTTGATGTGAAAAATAAAAAATGGCCAAAAATATATCAAAACATTTCTATTAATTCATGAAATTAAGAAAACCTTTTTACATTTTCTCCTGTCACTGATTCCATTTGCTTTATTACTTTCAGCCTCTAGCCCACAAACTTGGTGGCACAATCAACAAACCCCTTAGTGGCTGTTTCATCTCTGCTCTATTTGATTTCTCCACTCTGAGTAAATGATTAAGTTTTCATGCATTGGTTCAACCAAAATCTATGTTCACTCAACCACATCCTTTATTGATTACTTCTACTGCAAACAGTAGGCCAAGTGTGATATACATAATTGGACAGTTGTCAGGGGATGTGGGTGTTAACAGTCCTGTTTTCCCAATTGGAAACTGGAATCACCTTGATACACAAATATTCTGCACTGTTTCATTCTCATTCCTTGGACCAAGGAGTCCTTTTCCTCAGAATATATGTTTTTAACTCTCAAAGGTCTGGTTGAATGGATTTAATGATTATACCATATAATATGCTCTTCAAGTTGCACCTGTGCACTGCATATAGAAAACTAGAAAAACTGGAATTAATATTTGTCTAACACTTTAACCTTGTCCTTTAACTTATATAAATCATATGCTGTATTTCTGTAGGGAAACATTTGATTTTCCTTTCTTAGGAAAAAAAAATAGGTTAAAAAAATATGTATTTCTAATTCTAAGATTTAGAAGTCTTTTGACATTTGGCAAATATTTAAAGGCCAGTGAGTTTCATATTCTCATGGTATTAAAATACTTAAATTAGGAAAGTTTAGTAAATCCAAGTCTGCCAGTTGACCACCAGGCTTTACAGTAGCATATACTTGAACAATTCAAGAATATTAGTTTGCAGTGATTTAGCATCCTTTTGTGGCAATCCTGCTCGTCTCAGTCACATACAGATAATCACTGCAATGTTGTAAATTTGCAGCTATGCTTTGCTGTTTCCTGTTTTGTGACAGTCTATTATACTCCAATAGCATAAAACAGGGAAGTGCAGAGAGAGTTCTGCCAGAATTTGAAAGCAGATAACCCTAATATAGTTTATAATAAAAACTGTAATATAAATAAATGCCAGACAGTCATTTGCTACGGGAATATACCTTGAAGGTGGTTTAGGATGGTGAGAAAATAAATCACAAGTCTTTATCACTTACACAAACTCCTATTTTGGTGAATTTCTTAATTAAGACTGGATTTTCTGTCTTGCTTGGTGCCTTGACATTTAGTATGCTACGCTCCTACATTAGTGACTCAAGTTCATGGCTAATATTGAGGTCAGCTAGAGTAACACTCCAGCCTTAAAGGGAAAAAGGGCATGGTCCCTTATTCACAGGCAGCCTCAGATATCTGTCTTATATCTTGCACTCATGGTGCTGAGACTGTATATTGTTAATATGACTGGCTTTATTAAAAAAAAAGGAAATCTGCAAATGTTATTGTCAAAGTACATTAGCCAATTTTCAAGTTAGATGCAGCTGTGACCTCAGGTTGCTCTGAGCTCACTGGGATTTGGGGGTGGCACCTGCAATCTGCAGTTTATAGGTTTGCCTGTGTGACCCTGGCAACCTTTGATCCACCCAGCCAAAGGGCAGTATTGTGTTCCAGGGAAAGGCTGTCACCCCCAGAACTGAGATATAGCACTTTTATGGAGCTGCTGCTGCACCACCAGGTTCTAGAGCATGAAATGGCAGCTCTGAATGACAGAAAGCCGTACTGAAAAAGCAGCCTTCTTACCTCTTTCTGTTATTTTGTCAGGATGTGAGGTCCACATGAATTGAAAATATTATCAGCAGCTCAGTAGAAAAAAAAAATAATGGAAGGTCCAAAGCCCCTGTTAAGTTGTCCATCTGTGTTTTCATTCTTGGCCTTAAAATGTGGCAAAATATTCTGAAGAAAAATTTTGTTATATTTTGCTGAAAGGATCCAGTTTTGCCCTCAGACATTCTGTGTGGAGTAGTCTCATTGGGCTCAGCACAGGTAGTGCTAGAGGCCATTTGGAAATAAAATGCAGTCATGGATGAGTCATCACAAAGTAAAGTTACTTCAGAACAAGGGGCAGATCTTCAGCATTTGAAGAAGCCATCTGAGTAAATATTTAATTTTGTCCCTGTCCTTTGCTTCAGTCAGGGAAAATCACGTGAAGCTGTGAAGTACTTGGGAGCGTTTATGAAGGATGCTGAGAGCACTCATCTAAGTCAAAGTGTGGTGGATGCAAATGTCTTACTTGGAAAAGTTCACAATGAAAGAGTAAGTACTGTTTGTAGTAATGATCTAAAACAACTTGGTTTACTGCATGGTAAAATCTGGTTTTAGATGCTGATTCATAGGAGATAACACAGGAAGATTTGATCCAGGTGTTGCATCTTGCAAGAGTCACCAAAGGAGAAGTCACTGTGTGACTAAATAAAATGTACCTTAATTTTCTGTGAAAGGTGAAAATCTCACATCATATTTAACACATAGAGTTTAGTTCTAAAATAGATGAATAAAAAACTCCAAATGTGGATCAGGACAAACTTTCTGTGTTGTGAAAAATCTGCATCCAAATCACCATTGGGGGCATATATGCCCATAAAGAGTCATCAGGCAATGCAAATGAAATTTTATTGCACTATACATGAATGGATACTGTATTGCATAATAATGAGCTGTTTAGAATCTTAGTTTAATTTCTTCTCTACATTCTCTCAGCCAAATTTATTAAATGGGTTTTAGCAGCAAGTAGTTTGTCAAACGTCTTTTAGTAGTGGAAGGACTTTCTCTTCTGTCTCCACTTGCACTGCAGTAGGACTTGCTTTTTCAAAGCAAAAGGGTTAAAGATATTGTTGCAGAAGTGAAAGATTCATGCTGAGTCCTTTAACACCTATTTCACAGCTGAAACGCTAGACAAAATTATTTAGATACAATAAGTAATAAAAAGAATTTGTTCTGCATGCTAGATAATGTGGAACTTAGGAAACACTTTCACTCTGAATTAAATAAAAATAGAAATACTCTTTCAAAATCATCCTTTCTATCTTCTGTTGTCTATTTTTTATCATAAATTCTATGTGTAATGTATTGAACAGAGTACTTTCCCCTTTTCACTTACACTACCCCTAAATGCCTCTTTTTTTCTGGATTCCTCTTACAGAGAACTCCCACTGCCAAGATTGCTGTCCTGTTTTTATTTCATAAGCAGTAGAACTGTGCTGAATTATTTTTCTCCAAATCTGAAAAATAATTAAATAAATTCTGTTTAACTACTGTATTTCGTTCCTTCTGCCACCATTCCTAATAATTAATTCAATAGAACTGGTATTTAAAGAACTAATCTCTGTTTGATTATCCTTTGAATTCTCTTTCTCAGTTCAGAATTTTCTGCCTTGATCTGGGGCAGCAGTGTAGAAGGGCACAAGTGCAGTAACTTAATTATATTAATTTATATAAAATAATTAGCTTAAACATAAATAAAAAAATCTTGAAGTTCGCAATTCCCTATTTTCTGTACCATTTTTTTTCTGCAAGGTCAGCAGTGTGTAAATTAACATTTCCTCTTTTGGATCGCTGCCTGCTGGTGGTGTCAGCTGTCATCACTAGTATTCTGTAAGTTAAGTCATTATTAGGGTCTTTTTATTCAATTCTGTACATCCCCCAGTGATAAAATTTGCAGTAGTACTGTCCATCAAATTAAAGATATCTCTATTTATGTCCAGATCCATCCTTGGGGACCGTTAGTAAACCGGGGATATAACTCTTCCTGTTCTTCCAAACGCAAGTCACTTTGACCAAGTTCTTTTTGCTCTGTCTACACTGTTGCCATACCTTTACAGTTCTCTCATCTCACTATTCCCTCACCATCACCTCACCATTCTTTAATGCTGTACACTCAGTTTGCTTTCTAGTCGTGATTGGTTTAACCAGATGGTTTTGGTTTCCTAAAATGCCTGGTTTTGTGTTATGCAGGAGTGTTAGGTCTCATTTTTCCAGTTTGTTAAGCAGGTTGCTTGCTTAATATGTACGCTCTGAAGTTAGCGTGATGCACTCTGTCTTTTCTCATTTCACTTTCTTCCAGTTTCTTAGTCTGATTTGCTGCACTCCTCTCACTATCTGCACCACTTAACCTACTATCGTTCTCATGAGTATGGTAGGTAGGTGTTTCTGCTTTTTATTATATTACAGGTTATCATTCTTTATTCACTGCTGTGTCCTCGTAGGCCTAATTCTTTTCTTCTGCTGTATTAAACAAACCTGGAAGACTACCAGAATTTCTATTACTGTTTTTTCCTTTTTTAATTATAAGCACATTTTGGCAGCTATAGGAATTTTCATCCCAAAAAGTGGTATCAAGTGAAACAGGTACCGATTGGAGTCTCTCCTCCCAGTCTCTATGCAGAAGGGAATTTCAATCTTACTAAATCAAGATGGGAGTGAAAGGATAAGACAGCTCTGAAAATGTTTTCAGTCAGGAAGTTTCTGCCATCAGGGCAGCACAATTCCACACCAATGGTAGGATAAGGAGATAAATTATTTGAGTTTTCTATTCAATAACTGTTGGGTTGTGTTTCTCCTACTGTTTCTCTCTTTGTGATTAGGAATATCCCTGGGTTTTGGTATAGCCCCTTCTTCCCCCATAAATGAGTAAGTTTTAATTTCTGTTCTTTTCTGTGCTTTAGGTCTATCACTTCCTTATCCTCTTTTTTTTTTTTTTTTTTTGCATTTTTAGGGTTTATGTTTTAACATTTAGTGCCATGATAAATTGGTATCTTTCCTCCCACAGATATGTTTAATGAATGAAACAATAGCAATAATTTCTAAATGGCCTGCTGCAATCTTCAATAATACTTAGCACTCATATGCGTGGATTTGTGTGTTCAACATGCTGCAAAGATAACCAAAAAAACGCTTGATTCCTGAGAAAGATATGAGCAGTGTTATCTGGATTTTGGAGGTTAGAAAACAGCAAGGGAGAGTGATTTGCTTAATGCCCTGCCATGAGTCATTCTGTGTGCTGCCCTGCCTGCTGCAACATCTCTGAGGCATCAGAGGAGCAGGCTCTAAAGGAAAGGTAAAACACAGGTGACTACAAGTAGTTTTTAATTTATTTTCTCTTCTTTACTAGGGGAACTATAATGAAGCTTTAGAATATTTCAGTCAGGCTTCTGAGGCAGCGAAAGCTTTAAACAATTTGCCCTTAGTGGCTGAAACAGAGAGTTACTGTGGCATCGCGAAGGCTCATCAGCTGATGGTGGCATTTAACAGCCACGTAGCAGCAGCAGCAGATCCCCTCAGCCTGAAGTACCTGCTGGCATGGAAGCAAAATAGAAGTGACATGTGCGCTGACCCTCTTACAGTCGGTAAGGCATTGGTTATGAAACACATTAGTGCTGTATTGTCCTCAACAGTTAAGTCATTTTTCATGTAGAGTTTTATTAAATTATTTCCTGGGTTTAATCCTTGTACGGAATGGAGGTTAGACTTACTTCTTTCTGCATTTGTTTTAGAGGCTGAATTAAACAAGTTAAAATACAATATAATAGGGAGAAGCCAGTAGTAGTAGTTGCTCTGGGTGATAACTTACTTTTTTTCAATGTAGTTTGCCAAAACATCACAGATACATGTTTTAGTCAAAACATAATTGTTTTAATCTTTAAAGAAAATAATGATAATCTTCATTTGCAGTACATTTTTCAAGTGCATCCAAAAATAAGATCCCTGTTACTGAAAATGAGAAGTAATTTCTTCTTGACATAGTTCTGAATCCAGAACACTCTGCTTTATTTTTGGTATCCTTGTACTTGACGTTAGAGAGAAAGGGAAAAAATAAAAACAAGTCTTGTTTCTTTGCTATATTTCCTTATCTCAGAAAGAGCAGAGGAGGACTATGTGTGGAGTAGACCTCTTTCTTCATGGGTTAAATTTTCTTTGCTCTTTTTCCCTTGTACAATACATTAATACAAGACAAACTGAATTATGCATTATCTTCAAGTACTGATAGTATTAAACTGTGTTGTACAGAGGAAGGGGGAGGTATAAGTCTACTCTACCTTGAAACTTCCTCCTCTGCATTCCTGTGAAGAGCGTGAATCTGGAGTACAGTGGAAATAAATGACAGCTGGGGCAGTCAGAGTATGGAGCTTCAGAGTTACTGTGTTATTCCCTCAGTTATTCTACTCCTAAAGACAAACAACTCCCTGGCTACTGTTTTCTTGTGTATCTCACCCTGGAAAATTAAGTATCACTTCAGTAGTGAATTTTGTATATAAAATAAGTGGTAATTGAAGATATTAGTAGTTTAACAGGAGCCAGGATACCAGAGGCAACACTGGGAGCTACTGAAAATTATGGAACAAGGGCATTCATTTGCAGGCTGAAGAGATAAATTAGAATTCTGTTTAAAGATCTAGTGACGGTAATACTTTTTCAATGGCTATATATATATTTGTGATTTTTGTCTCATAAGTGAACATTTAGCACACTAACAGATTTTGTTGATTGTCAGAGTTATTTGAGTACATGTCTCCTGTTTAGATCTGTACTGCAAATGCCAAGAATTCCAAAAGAGAATCCCATGTCAAGCAATTTTATATACATTTCATATGAGGATCATTGACTGTAGCTGATAAAAATAGGAGGCAAACAAAAATCAACAATGGCAACAGCAAAAAAAAAACCACCCAGGAACCTTAAAGACATAGGATGAACTTTGTATCTTCAATATGTATTTTAGTTCTTGCACCTAAAGAGGTTTTTTTTTCAGCTTTCATACATCGCTTTTTCCAGTCAGTTGAGAAACTCATTTATATCCTGAAATGATATGTGGCCCTTTAAGCTCAAGATTCCTGCTCCTCTTTAACAGTACTTCAGGGATAAACAGAGTATGATTAGAAAAGCCCTTTATGTCCTGGCAAGCATGATACCACAAACAAGCTTTGCCTGCTGAGATTCTCTTCCTTCTGTATTTCTGCCTAGTTTACCCTCTGTTACTTTCAGTATTGCAGTTTTCATTTCAGTTCCAGTTCACTCCAGGAACCCTGTGGCTACTGCATATTTAGCAGCTCTTCCAGTTCAATATCATTCTTCTCATTAGTGCTCCGAGCTTACTCTCATGATACCCAGATTACATCCAGGAAAACATAGTGTCACACTGTCAGCACAATCTGTAACATTCCTCATGTTTCGTGTGCCAAATCTCTCGTTAGTACTGGCATTACATTTTTAATATCTTTGTCTGGCAAAACATGACCTGGCACCAATTCAAGATGAGGATTTGCTGGCTTTGAGTTTCAGGTACAGCCTTTATTCTACCTTCCAGGAGAATGTCTGTGCATCCTATGATGAACTCATCACTTAGGAAATTCCTGCTGTGATAATAGAGCAGTATTTCTAGCTCTTTCAAACAGCTCAGTGTTGATAATCTACTAGATTTTTCTCAGTCTTTTTGAGGATAGAACAGATAAAGACAAGATACAATGGTGGTTCTTAATCTGTAGGGAAATTTAATGAGAGGGAGAAGAAAGGTAGTAAGTTTTTATTTCTAACTGTTCTGACTCAAAAATTTTTGTACCAAAAAAAAGATTAGTTTCTGTATTCTTAGGCAAAAGAAATATTTAAGCTAGTGGAGGAACAATTATATTTAAATTCAAGTACTGCCATGTACCTTATGTCTTTCAACCAAGACTTATTTTCTAAATCAATCATTTTAATAACCAGGCAGGAAGAACTATTAATTACTCAATTTACCTCAACATTTATTAATAAAATAGATGTTTTGACCAGAGTTGTCATGGACAAAAGGGATGGGATTGTCAGAAAACAATGTTTAAAAATGCAAAGGAGAATGTGCTTCTATCTACTGCCTTTGACTCAGTCACCTGACCTCACTTACAAGAGAGTTATTCTTATCATTGTGAGATGCCACTGCAACAACAAATACGGTTTTATTGTTCTTTTTATGTTTAGTAAAATGTATAAAAAACATTATCAACAAAATCAGTAGGCAAAAAGGATTGTGATGCCTAAAAAGGAGCTCACAGTCTGACTAACGTCGTCTGATGAGAAAACATTTCACAGGTCTTTCAATAAATAATCACCTGACTTGCCGCCTTCTAGAGGAAAGAATAATTAAAGGTGCTGAAGGCAGGAAATTTTTGAATCAGATTTTGCATGAAATGCTGACCAGAAATTGTTTTCTGTGAGTCTGGCAACTCTCAGTCCAGGTTTTTGTGTCTGGCAGGGCTGTGCCTCAGCAAGAGCCCTTGAATGCTTGAAATCATCTATGCACTTTTAAGAGTAGACTTAAAATGCATTATTTTCTTCATCCTACAAAAAACCAACATCTTCAGTTGTTTTCATGAGAAATAGTATGTGCTTTTGACCACAATTTAGATTTACATTTCCTGACTTTGGAGGACTTGGCAAAACTGACACGTTTTACCATAGGTTTCCTGTGTTTGTTTTGTTGGAGTTTTTTATGATAGCTTTAAATAGTGCGTATTGTCTTATCCACCTCATCAATTGTGAAGTCTTATTGTCACTGGAATTATCTACCATCAACTTTGCCGTGATCAGGACTATTTCTAGCATTCCACACCTGAGCAGCGTTCAATATAATTTTAAATGCCTACACCAGCTAAACCTATATCTTGGAAAATACAATCCAAACAGTTTTTGCTCTTACTCCCAAATATGTAGTCCCTCAGTATTCTTTCTCCAGCCTCCTCTCATGGATGTAGGGAATGGGACATTCCACTGTGTGACTGTGTCCTTTGGTGTTGTGTAAAACATTACATTTTCATCCTAGTGATTCAAATTTTTGAAAGCTCTTTAGGATGTTTCATGGTCATCTTCCTGTAAAAGATGTGGCTAGCACAAAATTGCTAATGTTTTGGAAAACAGTGGTCTTACCAGGTGTATTTAAGATTGAACTTGTGCATATCTTAATAAAAGGATAATCCCTAAAGGATGGGAAAGTCAGAAGTGAGATATGAGATCAAAGATTATGCTAAAAAAATTCAGTTAACATTTCTCTGCTGTAAATTACCACAGCTGTGTAATTTATGGGCCATTTTGGTATAATGTCTAACAGCAGAACAGGCTGCTTCATAATGTGATAAAAGGCTTTTCTTACTGTTTCTTTTGTCTAAAGTACATGAATTCCAGGAACACTTCTAATGTTACCTCCTCCCTCTCAGCAGTGTGTGAACTGTGTGCTAGTCTGGAGATGGTACCAGATAATTCCATTGATAATAAGACTTCACAATTGATGATGTAGTTAAGACAATACACAGTATTTAAAACCATCATAAAGAACTTGAGAGGATTTTAGAGACAGATTTGGGGTTTCTCAGAAGATGCAGCTGAACATGAAGTAAGGGAATTATACACTCGTTCACACTGGTAAATAAGAACTGTGACTTTAAATTATGTACAGGAGGTGCGTGACCAAGTACAGACTCCGAGGCTGTCCCTGTGCCAGAGGCACAGAGGCTCGCTTCTTAATAAGCCTGTTTTGAAAGTAGCTCAAATGCTTCAGTCCCCTCCTGAAATTCACAGGATAGCTTCTGCACCTTCTTGTGGGGTTTCTCACAGAATTATTTGCTCCCTTATGGAAAAATACCGTGGTTAAAAATGGTGAAATATATACATTTTTAGGAAAATTATTAGGAAAAGAAAAAAAGTTGAGAGCTGATTCTGTCTTTTTTTTTCTTAAAATTTGCTAAACTTGTGCTGCTTCTTACATCACCTAGCATTCATCACTTGCTAAATTTTTTCTTGTCTCACCTTTAGCTTTCAAACATAGCAGTCATTTTTTTATATTAATGCTAGATGCAGTCCTGAAATATTCTTAACTAAGTCTTAATGCAGTTGTACCTAAGTGTTGAAATAGACCATGCTTGTGTATAGATGCTGATGGTGTGGAACAGGCATGATTCTGAAAGTCAGCTTATGGGGTTCATATATATAGGTTATGTTATTTAATGTTAGTTGGGCTTTGCTTTTTAAGTATGTGTTACGTCTGCTTAGAGATACACTGATATTTTTAGCAGGTGAGACTGATCATTGCTTGGACTACAGAAAGAATCAAGTGTGAAGAGAAGAACTGAGGGGGACAGGGAGGTTTTTCAGCACACTGTGATCAGTGGCCGGATGCACCAGATTCTCAGTGAAGAGCCTGAGAACACAGTATAAACATCTGTGTCTGTTTTGCCATGAGTGCAGTAGCTTGTTCCATTTTCTGTTGATGGCTGACGTTTGTCTGCAAAGAGGAGAGTGTGGATATTCAGTGTTCTCATGCTTTGTACAAATACAATATCCAGGGGTTTTTACTGTGATTTCTTTTTAAATACTGACTTAAATAATTGGGAACTGCTAGACAGGATTAGATCTACATCACCTGTGTGGATTGTCTGGGAGAGGAGGGATCACTGAACATTTTCATGTTTAACCATGGATTAATGTGTTAGAAGTTTCTTCATAGGCTTTGCTGAGTGCTGGCAGTTCTTTTATGACTAAGTGGTTTTATAGGTTCAAAAAAATCACTGTCACCCTGACTGTGATTGTGAGTGTTCTTGTCATCAATAGTTATATAAAAACATTTCACCCAGAGGAGAATTTGGATCTCATCTAGGTTTTTTGCCATCTGATACTTTGTATGGAACCATCTAAATCTTACCACACATTTCCTTTAGACACATCCTGTGCTAAATATTGTTGGCATCCAGCTGTGTTTTCTCAGACAAGCTCCCTAGATCAGCAGAAAATGGTTTCCTAAATAAGGTGAATTGTTCTTTCTTGTGGAAAAAAAAAGTTGGAAGTGATGTTCAAACTGCAGTATATTGTCAGACCCTTTAGTGTAGCTTTATGCACTGAACTAGCATAGTTTTGTGCATTGCGTTGTCAGTACTTCTATGTAAGTGAAGTTCCTTTCCAATTTAAAAAATAAAAATTCTCAGGGCAGAAGTTCAAGTTCTGCTTGATTTTATAGAATGGAACAAAAGAAATTGAAGCCCTTGCCCAGCTCTTAGGTTACTTCTGGAGAAATCCTGAGATTTGAGGCACCTAGAAGTGTTAGGTTTGACTGCAGTATTGATGAAGAGTCACAAAACAAAACAGCTGGCAGGAGTTGTGCTCTGGCAGTGCCATGATGATTGCAGGGCCAAAGTAGGAACAGCCAGTTGGAAAACTTTTGAAGTGGCCCTAGGGCCTCTCCACATGTGCCCATCCTTTCCTTTGCTGCATACACAAGCAGAGGTGTATCTAGTGGGTTTATGCTCAAAAGGGAGACTGGATCCTCATAAAGAACCAAAAAACAGACTTTTGTGGGTTCGTTTAATATTGAGATGTTGTTGTCATTTAGACTTCATAAAGAATCTTTTATTGGTGCTGTCTGCAGACATGCCAACCAGGATAGACCTCAGGCCAACATGAAAACAGCTCTCTGCTGCAAACCCTTCCTTACCCAAAGCTCCCCAACAATCGCTGGACACAGAAAATCAAAGCCAAGACAAAGAAACTGTGTTCAGTGCATATTTTCTGTAACAGAACCCTTAGGTCATCCCAGGAGTCACAGGCAGTGTATCAAACACCTTCCTTCTCCTGGGTTTCCCAAGCCAGCTTTCCTTCCTGCATCTTTGGGAGATTTTTTTCTGAGATGCTCTCCCCTGCCTAGATACATCCTTTTATGTTCCTCTTATGTTTAAGTAACAAATTGCTGTTTTTATTAAGACTCTGTGGTCTGAAGATAGTCAAGATTTAAATGATTTACATTTGGAATGACTCAATCTATTTTGAAAAGTGAAGTGTCATACTTCCACAATTTCATGTATTTATGAAGACATATTTCTTTTCCCCAAAAATCCACCTCCCTTTATTCTTTTCTGTAATCACCAGAGGTATTTTGTGATTTTTTGAACTGTTTCTGAAACATTTATTATTTATTTTGTTTCTCTTCATTCCCTGTCTGTTCTCTTGTGTTTTCTTGCCTGTTCTTCAGTGTTATCTTGCAAATTATTCTTTCTCCTTTTTTGGCCCCACACCTTCATTCCATATTTCAATTTTATGCATGTTTATGCTGATGCTTAAGGAGTGTAATGCCCAGTAGCTGGCATTTCAACTTCCACCTTCTTAGGTATATCTTTTGTGCTTGCAGTCGAATCAATAGGAGGTTTTTGAGAGTTTTTTCTGTGTTTTTTCTTACTGTTTTCGCACTATTCTTCATGCTCTGTGTTTTAATTACATTGTGATCAGAGAATGAAGTGGAAAGAATCACACTTCCTATTGAGTATCTTGACAAGTTAGTTAATAGAAAATTGTGAAGTATCAAAATGGCCTTTAAATAGATCTTAATCACCTGTGGGAATGGATTGACTAAGTTTAAGTACACAACTGGGTGATTAATTGGCTTGAAGATCCAAATGCATGCTTAAGTAGATGACCATGCCTCCAGGCTCATCTGCTTGTTTCTACTCACTCAGTTAAGCATTCAATATTATCTGTAATACAGAATATTCCCATGGAAGGCCTCATACAGGTCTTGCCACAGAGCCAAGTAATTATACAGCGTTTTTCATAGTGTGCAATACAACTACATAATTTTGAACATGGAGCTACCATCCTACAATATTGACATTAGTAAGTATCCAATAGAGTAATTGATATGGAGAGGATAATTTGAAACCATTCTTAAAGTTTTTTCCTTATTTTTTTTCCATGTTTGCTACAGTGGTTTAATATAGTTCCTTTTCCTTAAAATTCTGGCATATTTTTTAATTTTGGGGTTGTAGCTGCTACGGATATTAGTCAAACATAATGTAGCTGGTGTCAGCTCCTGTGGGGAATCAATCTTCCGCAGTAGTTTCTGAAATGGGAACTGCAAGTGCCCAACACCCCTCATAAGTAAACCTTATGTTTATTCATCTGCTAATGACAATGTCTGTGAAAGCCAATACTCAACCCCGTCTTTCTTGTGAAGGTGGATTTACACTGTCTGGTATTTATAGGTCACATGAACAGAGACATGGAGCTGTCTGACTGGGTCTGCGTGCCCAAATGGGTATCTGTTAGCACTGTGCATAGCACTGTACATTTAACTCATTGCTGATAGATAACTGAAGCTGAAAAATGGAGGATGCATGCGCTCTCGAGTAGTCTTGCTCAGCTCATGTTGTGTGCCCAAGGAATTTGAGGAATAGGAACTTCAGACCATACCCAAAGTATCAAGGAGAACCACTTGGCAGGAACCAGGAGGGGAGAGGGAGATGTGCTGCACAGTATCCACTGACTTCTTATCCTGGCTGCAGCACTTGCAGCCCTCTGTTTACCTCACACTTCAGGCTCCTGGCGGGAAATGGCACTTCAGGGTGCTATGGAGCCCAGTTCTTTGACTCCAGGATCCTTCAATCTGCCAACCAGTGTCTTGAAATGTGTAATTCTCTGAGAGTGAGCTCGTTCTCACTGGTACCTTTAGCTCAGCTCTGAGAATAGTATTAAATTATATTTTATTATATTTTATTTTATCAATATTCATACAAGTATGCACACTTATGCTGCAGTAAGAAGAGAATTGAGATGAAGCATTGACAGTTTCAAGCATTAAGAAATTAACTGATATATTGAAGGATAACTGGATTTCTGTTATTGTCATCTGTTATAGATCTTGGAAATGCTCACTGTTCAGGCAGGGGAAAGTAATACCTCAGTTGCTATATTAAAACTGTTAGTAATGACTGCAACAAGTTAGCTGTGGTTACCAAAAAAATATGGCTCAGGCTAATGACATGGAATTTGATTTAGATACATTTAATTTTGTTTTAGTTAAAAATAAAATATTTCTTTCTGTCACATACTTTGATAAGTTTTTAATGATTGTGCTGAAGCTCCATTAGCATTTTGGAAGGTGGGTGTACATGTGGAGTACATGAACATATATGTGTGTACCTACAGAGAAACAGTATGGCAGGGAGGAGAATGTTGCATATGTGTTAAAAATTGTGGACCGAGTAGTGCGCTTTTTTATGCCCATAAAATCTTATTGATTTCGTGGGGTGGCACAACTATAAATATAAGTAGCTTTTGTCCCTTTGAGCTGCATTATCAAAAACTTTAAGGCAAGCAAAGGTTCAAATAATTGTGGGAGTTGCTAGGTATGGTATTCATGCTGGAGAACATAACCTAGATAAGATGGAGGTTCTGAGTGAGGCTATTCTAATAACTAGATTTTATTATGTTGTATTTTGTATTTCTAAAGAGTATTTTTGCTGCGAAACACTGGAAAATATATTACTCACTAATCATAGTTGTAGTATATTTAAGGAACGATCATGCAACTGAAATGTGGAAGATGCAGGAGGAGTCCTAATGCGTCCACGGGAAAATATGGGGTTAAAGTGGACTATATTTTAAGCAGTGTTCAGTTGACTTGCTGTGTGGGGAGAGACAGAGCAGTCCTGCCTAATGACTTGTAGGTACTGAATCCTCAGGTCTCTCAGGTGGTTTCACTCGACCAGTTTCAGCAGAATGATGAAAAGGTTGAGATAAAATAAACTGACAGTTGCTACTCATCGCAGGCAGCAAGCTGTACCCTGGCAGATGAGACCCTGGGAGCCCTCTTTTTTAAACAAAGGCTTTCACTGCAGTGAGCAATGAACTCCACACAAAAAAGGAAAAGGAGAGAGAGATTGGCAGCTGGTGACCGACAGGAGGAGGGAAGGGAGGGAAACTGAGAAACACAGCAATTGTTGGCTAATTAGAAGCCATTCCCACCTACTTAATACCAACCCATTAAGCAGAAAACACTTTTCATCTTACTCTCGCTGCTACACATGACATTATACTCCAATCAATACCCTCCCACTGGCTGCCCCACTGCCCACAAATGAATACATTGCAGTTCAAGAATGCAGTAATTGAGTTGGGGCAGTGAAACTGCAGCTCACAGTCAAGATCTTTCTCTGAAGATACGAATGTAATGTTTGTTGCTTGGATAAAGAAATCAAATCCCTATATTGACAGCTGTCAAGTATTGGCAAATGGATGAAGTCAGCAATAGATCCATTTTAACCTTGTATTGAAGTGAGAATAAGAGTTTATTTTCAGAGAGGATTTTTTCCCTCATTTGAATAAGAGATCTAGAGGGTTTGCACCCAGGTATATAGATTTTAAAGGGCATTTTGAACTCTGTTCATCAGTTATACCTACAAAATATATAAATATACACATCATAATGTGCATAGAAAAATACATCTTGTATTACAGCTGTTTTATTTTTATTTATTTTTATATTACTTTTATTTTTATAAATATTTTAAATCTATTTATTTGTTTATATTTTTTAATTTTTTATTAATTTTTATTTTTGTAGGCTACATTTACTCAGGCTATTTCTTAATCTCTTTTAGGTCTTCCTATGATTTTTAGGCATCACCTTAAAATTTAAAATTTGTTCCACAACAGTACCTTGTGCAGTAGATCCAGGGCCTTACATTTCAATCATTGGAGCCTTATATTTAAGTTCTGCATTTAGATTCTTGCAACATTTCTCTTGCAAATTAAATCCCTTGTTCCCTGAGCCATCTGGAATTGGTAATACAATGCACAATTTGCAGCATAAAGTAATACTGTGCAAACTGCAGTGTAATTCTTTCTTCATACCAGTTTTGTTACCACAGAATCAAAACAGCAGGACACTGTAACTCTCCTCCTTGGTTGGACTGAAGACATCAGTGTCAGTCTTTTGGAAGTGCTAGAAGGAGCTTCCAGTACAAGACATGACATCTCTCCATCCCTTTCAATTCCAGAGAGAACTGAGTATCAGTTCAGGAGCTGAGATTCCTTACAGTGCAAGTTTGAAAACATTTTTTGGATGCAGATGAACTGCATGCTGTGACATCTGATATTTGCAGAAAGAGGCAACCATCACTATTGATGCTGTTCACTGTCGTAGTGATATTGTGGCATTTTCAGCGTTGTGGCATTTCTTCAGAAGCTGTTTGCTCAAGTGCTTCTTATCTGCATAATTGTATAACATGCTGTTAGCTCGCCAGGCTGAGGCTTGAACCCTCAAGTCAGACGTTATGTATGTGGAATAACTTAACCTACTACTTGTGGCTCTCACCATTTAACAGCCTGTCTGTATCCAAGTAGGAACAGTGAAAGCTGAGTGTAGTCAGAAAGGCTGACACAACAGCAAATGTTTTGCATCTTTTGAAATTGCAAGCCAAACTGCTACTGGATTGCCTCTTTCCAGTCATATAATAGTATTTTAAGCTTCTTAGTTAAATTCTCATTAATTTTAACTTATCTAATTTGTTTCCCAGTATTGTAAAGCACCTCTCAGTGACCTTCTTTTGATATACTCCCTGAGCTTCTTTTGATACATGTTAATGGCACTATTAGAAAAAGGTTTGTCCTCAATTCAGGCTGTAAAAGGGAAATAATTTTCTTCTGATGGAGAGACTTGGGATCTTCACCACTTGTGAATATGTAAATGCCTCAGACATAGGAGCTGAGTATGATAAGACATAGAGACAAAGGTTTTCTTTATTTATAGGTACTTGGACAGGACAACCAAACCTACATTTAGTTTCCACATATGTATAATCAGCTATTTAAAATAATCCGGTTCTAACATTTGTCTCTGTAAACTCTGGGACTTTGATTCATTTCAACACAGTAGTGTACAAGTTCAGTCTTACTTTGACTAGAAGCCAGTCAGAAGGATCAGAGGCAGGCTAGGGAAAAAGTGGAGAGCAGTTGGCAGTCTTTGTGTTTCTCAGTGCCAAAGCCTGTGGGGTTAATTTGAAGATGCCCAAATCACCTTGGCAGCATCATCTCCAGTCGTTTCCAGAACTGTGGAATTTAATGAGCCAGGACAATAAGCATAGGATCACAGAAAAATAGTAATGGAAAGGACTTTAGGAAGTCATCTTCTCCAGCCCCTATATAGGAACAACAATACAAAGTATTTATGTAATTTCTAAGAGAAGTTTGTCTTGTCTGTTCTTAAAAAAATCTGGCAGTTGATTTTCTTCAGCATCCACAAGCAGTCTGTTTAAAGGGTAACATTATGCAGAAAAAGGAAAAAAGCAGAAAGCTTTTTTTTTGTCTAAAGTTGTCTGTAATTGAAACTCTGCATCTGTTCTTCAAATTCATACCTTCCATCTTTGTAGTAAACTCAGAGAAAGCAATTATCTGGAGCATACTCGTGTTTAGAAGAAAGTCTTCTAGTGATTTCTGAAGAGGATTGTTATAAGGATTACTTAGTCTAAGTGTTAAATATATATAATGGAATGTAGTTCTTCCTTATGAGCACAACTGATGGAAGGAGGTAGAGAGCAGATGCAAGGGCCCTGTCTCCCTTTTGTTTATTTTCCAGCTATACTGCCCAGTAGGTCTAGTACATACTGCTCAGCTGAGCACAGTAGGTTGGTATCCACTCCAAAATGGCAGGAAGAACAAGGGCTTCACCAGCAAGAAGTAAACCAATGCAGGGGGAAGGGTTGCTGCGTATTCTTAAATGGTGTCTCTAAGTGCTGTGGAGCTTTGTTATTCAAAGTCTCTTACATAATTCAGGACTATTCTCCTTATGTAAGTTTCTGAAGCAGGAAGGCAGCTAGATTTCTGAATTCATTTGACCAAGTTAATCCACACATACTTCAGCTCTTCCTAGAGATGCTACTGAACTTAAATAAAATACTTTAGATCCTTATTTATGATTGAGGATGTTTTTTCTAGAAACCCAAATAGGAGAACTGAACAGATTGTTTATCCATTCTTGACTGGATGTTTTGATATTTCAAAAAACATACTGATTTTTCTCTAGGTTCAGAGTTTACTATTTGAATCCATGTCCTCAAAAAATAAAATTACAGTACTACTGTGTGCCTTCACAACTCTGGATTCTCATAAAGTTGTACTGAGTCCCGTTTTGCCAGTCTTCTGCAATGAGAAATCAAAATATATACAAGCCAGATAGCTCACCTTTTGAGCCCTTCTCAAATGCTTTTATTCTCTTCCATTAATTCCTCTTTTTTCATTCCATAGCAACTTAATTAAGGGTTGGGTTTTTTTTCTCATCTTGGAATCTCTTTTGAAACTATCTGCCATAGTTCCCTTGCTCCAGTTTTTCAATTCAATTTCTTTTCTAAATGTCACTCCTTTTTCTGTCCTACCTAAGATCTAACACTAGCTGCCTTCATTAGTAAAGTTTCCTACAGAGACGATTCCACCTAAGTTAGAAGCTGGCAAGGCTCTTGTTTGCTTAGGACTCATTCATGGAAGAGAAAATCTGAGGCTGTGTTTGTCTTTTGCAGAAGTTATAACTAAGGGAAGAGAGTACAAAATGCATCAATCTTCAACTAGATCAAATGATCAATAGGACCCACTCAAATTGCATCCAGCAAACATTCTGCTCAAGGAGACTCTGCTTCAGAAAAATGACTTCATCGTAGTTGAACAGAAAGTGTTTCCTGTGGAAATAGTTATTGCCAGGCAGCGAGGTGATCTTCCATACATTCTTTCACTCCATGTGAAATAGAGATGTGTTTGATTTTCTTCTACCAATTTCAGTTGTCTCACTGTGCTGTGAATTTTCCAGATTGATTAATGGAGCTTCTCTGGAGAAAAGGGATGTTTCTCTCCCCTGCTTACACATACACTGTGCACTGCAGAGGCACACACTGGTTTGGTTTTTATATTGTGTTTGGGGATGTGTGTTCTTAATGGAAAGAAAGAAGAAAATTGTCAGACTTCAAATGAAATGTGTTCTCCATTATTGATTTCCATAAACTTGAGCTTCCTGTTCAAGTTTTCATAACCATTGAGTCTCCAGTGCCTCTCTATCTGTAAACATTTCCAAGTATTTGTCTCTGAGGATGCATGTGTGGGACTTGCTCATGTCTGACATAAACAGTCATCGTTAAGGGGAAGACTTTCTTTTTCCCTGACCTTGTAATTTCTGTGTGCACAGAACTTTGTGGTCTAGATAATAAGGAGGCTGTTGCATTTCATTTTACTAGACTGAGGTTTCCTATCTGCCTGAGAATCTCAGTTTCCGTGGATAAAGCAAGGGCTTAAGAGCTTTCGAAGTAATCATTACTTAGAAGACTGAAGGATTGTGCTCTTACAGCACCCCTTACCTTGTTTTCCTGGAAACAGATGAAAAAACTTTTCCTCCATCAGTGCTGTTTTAATTGGGATTCTGATGTGTCTGCAGCTGATATGTTTGGTTGCTGCAGGAGTTAGCTGAAACTTTATATTTTATTTAATATTTTAAATAATAATTTTGATTTTAGGGATTATTCACAGACACGCTCTCCACTAACTTCAATTTATTTTTTTAATTAATCCTAGCCCTTCATAGATCTTTCCTTATTCCAAAGTTGTCTCCACTGGCTGATTTTGGTGGAGTTCTTTACCCTGCTCCTCCTGACTGCATGAAAATACATACATACACCACATCTCTGCATGGTGTAGCTCCAGTGTGTGCTTCTGTGTATTGGCACAGTGTGAGACAGAAGTGAGCAGCACTCCCCTGTTGCAAAGTCACTCTTTATCCTCGTTTTCCTGTCATATGAGCAGCACTGTAAGCAGAAATACTTGAAACTACAAAGCGCGTTCCTTAAATCAGTTTTAACTGAAACTGCAGCCACTAATGGTAATTTTTAATGTATTGCATGTCACTACAAGGAAACAGAGAATGTTTCTGAACCTTCAACAGCGATCTCTCTGTGAATGTGAGATTCTTTTCAATTTAACCTTAAGGTAATTCAGAATTTCACAGCTTTATTGTGCTCACTAGGGGGATAATTGCTGTTATCATTTAACTGCATTTACACACAAATTCCTGACACAAACTCAGTCTTGTTTACATCAATGCAGTTATGTACATGAGTAATAGCCAACTTTTCCTTGAAAATTTGGTCTATCTTGATAACTAGAAAAAACTATGAAACAGTTTAACATGTACTTATGACCAATCCATGGTATCCTTTTGAAAAATCACAGTTTTTATTAATAGTTATGAAAAATAAGATCCTTAATAGAAAATTACCCCTTAATGAACAGAGTTCTGTGTTGGAGAGCAAAGTGTAAGAGATTTAACATGACAGTATTGTTCTGAGGGGAATTTTGGTGCTTTTAGGTCAACTCTTGAGTAATTTATATAGGAAAAATAGTTTAATACTTTCTTGCCCCTAATTAAATGAAATTGGTGTTCTTTCACACAGGTGCTTTATTTAGCAGGATGTGAAATATGAGAAAAGAAGCAATAATTTCATTGTAAGCTGAGGATAAAGGTCCACGAGCATGAGCCTTTACTAGTAGCTTTGTCTTACTTAAATGCCACTTATAGAACAGTTAATTTCCATTCAGCAGTGGTTCTCCATAAGTTAATTGGAAATATCCCTTATTAAGAAATTGTCTTTCAGTAAGAACCAGAGATTACTGGTTCAGTAAGAACCTGAGATTGTCCTCAACAGAGGGATGATATGGACCTGTTGGAGTGAGTCCAGAGGAGGGTCACAAACATATCCAGAGGAGCACTTCTCGTGAGGAAGGGCTGAGACAACTGGGATTGTTCAGCCTGGAAAAGAGAGGGCTCCTGGGAGACTTCATTGCAGTCTTTCGGCACTTGAAGGGAACCTGTAAAGTAGGTGGGGACAAACTGTTTAGCAGGACCTGTTTTGATGAGTAGCCATGGCTTTAAATGGAAATAGAGTAGATTTAGACTGTATAGAAATAAGGAGACTTTTACAATAAAAGTGGTGAAACTCTGGAACAGGCTGCCCAGAGAGGTGGTGGGTGCCCCACGCCTGGAAACATCGAGGGTGAGGTTGCTCTGTACAACTTGATCTGACTGAAGATGTCCCTGCTCATTGCAGGGGAGTTGGACTGGATGACCTTTAAAGGTCCCTTCCAACCCAGCTAAATTCAAGTCACATTGTGTGACTCCATGATTATTGAATTTAGTACATACACTCTTCTCCATGAAACTGCGAGAGCGTGACTTTTTACTGCACTTTGCTTCCTCTACATTTCCTTGAAGCTGTGATGAGCTCCATGATGGAGTCCTGCATGAGCAAGGCATGACCCCTACTGTAGGCATAGGTAAAAAAGAAAACCTCCTTCATTTAATTTCCACACCCCTGCAGTCCTGCGCTGCAAGGCTGTGCAGGGTGCACTTGCCAAAGAGCACTCCTTCCCTTCTAACATTTTATATCGAGACAGCAATGCAAAGCTGATATTTTTAATACCCTCTCATGACTGACTGTGGTCATTTTGTTTGCAAGAGGTGACTTGGGGCCAGAGAGAGCCCCGGGGTGTGGGCAGCGGAGCATGGGTGCCGTGCTCGGGGCCGGGGGTTGTGTTTAGCCTCTAGAGGGTGCGCTTTGATCCCTCTTGATCACACAACAATTTGCTGTGACAAAAGCGACGAGACGAGCGGGTGAGTGCAGCCACTTATGCATGAGCAGCAGCATCACACAGCAGCACACAGTGCCGAGGCGAGGCTCCCAGCTTATGTAATAAACCATTCCAGCTCGTGTGTGCTCGGCAGAGATGGAACCTGCCTCTTTTTTGTCACTGAATGGGGTGTTAGGTATTCAATCAGCATTCAGATTTATGCTTCAGATGCTCATGAAAGAGGATGCTCTCCTTCGCGTGCCTGTCAGCGGTGATGCTTGCGTGCAGGTTTTTGTATTTTTGGAGTTATTTTCTGAAAATATTAACACAAGCATCCTGCCACATAAACAGATCTGAGGAGATCTGAAGAGTTAAGAGATTTGTGATATAAGGTTTTATTTTACCCTTTGACTTCCTCATAAATCCTTTTTTTTTCCCCTTTAATGTGAAAGGTGTCTTCAGGAACATAGCTTATCATTTTCCTGTGATATATGTGAGCTTTAAAACGTAGTCTAAATTTGCTGGGAGAAAATTGTATTCAGGATCTAGTAATATAGTTGCATTCAAGACAGAATAAAAGGCTTATATTGCTACATTTGATTCAAAACAATGGCTTAATTGGCCAGGAAAATGTAGTTATCAGATGATAAAGATATGAAGTCAAGGGCAAGATATGCCTGAAAACAAGCTTTTTCCTCCCTAAAATTAGGCAAAGTTAATAGGTTAAATTTTGTTTATTGAATAAGAGAACCCAAAGTTGATTGATATAGTAATTTCAGTGTTTGCTATGGCAAATATTTAGCTCATTATCAGTTTTAATAGCATTTTGCAGAACAAGCCTTTTCTTGACATGCAGAAAATACTATTAAATTTCCCTGCATAGATACATTGTTATGACATGCAATAACTACTTGAATATAAAGGGGATTAATAATTTAAAAGGTGTTAACAAATTAGGGCCATCATTAAAAATAGACTTTGAACCATTTTGTAGAAAAATCAGATTGAGGTAATGCTCTGCTCTTATGATAAAGAATTACAGCATTAATTCTGCAAAGTGAACTTATTGCTCCTATTCGTCTCCAAAACCCTGGAGCATTAAAAGACAGGAAGAATGAAATGATCACTGCGTTTTTTCAGGCACAACAGCTCTAATATTTCCATCACAGTTTCACAGCTCAGCTTGCATGGTTGTGCTAGAGGAAAAACCCATAAACGTCATGCTTCCCTTTGTTTTGTTTTTGCTGGTCTTATGAAATCGGGTCGAATTTTTTCAGACAGTTTATATTAATATACTGAGAATTTTGCTTGTACAGCATCTGTGCAGAGTATAAAGCAAACATTTCTTCTGTATAGAAGCTGTTCTTTTCTTGGTTTTTGAATGTAATTCCCATGTTCCTTTTGCATTTTGTTTTTCCTTTCTTGCAACAATTGATGACCAGAGGCATTTCAAGGTTGAATTCTTGTTGCTTTGCAAATTATTAATTTGTTTTCTTTCCAACTTGAGATAAACAGAAATAAGCTTGCTTTTGAAGCCTTTTCTTCATTGTTTCAAATTGCATCCATGAAACATGCAGAAAAATGAATCCAATTTTTTTTTTTTTTTGGTCCAAGTGTATTAGGAAATACATTGGTGATTCTTACTCACACGAGTAATCCCTACCCATTTAAATAGTTTTACAGCAGTGAGGGTCAGGTGTGGACTCTTATTCTAGAAATAACTCAGTCGACAGATTTAAATAAGATTTAAAAGGTTAACCTCTAATTATTGCTCATTTGCTTGTTGTTTACTTTCCAATGCAAGCTGGAGAAGAAATAAAAAATTTAATGGATTTAAGTAATAAATTTGACATTTGAAAGACAGAGATACCAGGAGTTCTTAGGCCCCCAAAGGAAGCAAAACATTTGTTCTCCCCCTCCCTCTTATTCTCACTTGCCATGGCAGTCATCTCCCTTCATAATATTTCCCTCTCATCCCCCTTCCTGAGTTTTCCCTCCCCTTCCCCTTGCACTTTCTGAGACCACAGAACCCAGATGGTGCCCTCACTGTTGCCAGACCCTGGGGGAACTGCTTCTGTTATACCTACCTCTCAGTAGCTGTACTAAGAAACATGCCAAAAGTCCAGTGCTGAGATATGTTTAATTTTTATATTATTTTCTTTCCAGTGAATTTGTTTGTCAGCACCAATTTTTATCCCTAAACTCAAGTCTCTGATATTGGCAGTGGTGCAACATCGAGTTTAAATAAAACAATGAGTTTCTAGTCATCTGGTTGTGATTTTAGCAGAGTCAGATGTTGTTAAAGCACCAATCAATAAATGGTTAAAGCATTGTTTATATAGCACCTCTATTCCTGCTAATACTGAAAAATTCATAACACAAGGACATTTTACAGGCAGAGGTGTATGTTTTGGTGCATTCAAAAAGTACATCTCATTTTATATATACCACTATAGCAGTGTTTGGGGTTTTTTAATTAAGAAATGGATGGAGAAAGTAGAATATGTGGCAGAGGAGAAAAGATTCATGTTCTGATAAAGTATAAAATAGGAGTAGCTGTGGTAGAGATACAGTTAACAAGGGCCATCAAGGATAACAAACTATTAGCACGTTATTAGCCAGTGGAAGATCAAGGATAGTATTAGTCGGCTCTGTGACAGAGGGGAGAAACTCTTAATAGATGACCTAGGGGAGGCCAGTGTGCTTTAATGCCTTTTTGGCTTTAATCTTCACTGAAAAGGTCAGCTGGGATCATGTGGCAAACAGAGTTTATATGTGCCACAAAAAAAGGCAGCAAGATCCAAGGGTAGAACAGGAGAAAGTAGGCTAGAGAGCACTTAGAGGAGTTAGACCTTCAAATCAGATGGGCTGCAGAAACTTCATCCTACAACCCTTGAAAACCTGGCTGGAACTATCTCAAGGTCATCAGCCATTTTTGAAAACTGATGGAGGTCAAGTCAGGTTCCAGAGTAGCAGAAAAAGACAAACCTGATGCCTGTTTTTAGAAAGGGAAAAAGGAGGAGCAACCATGGAATTTCAGACAGATCAGCTTAAGATCCTGTCTTGGAAAAATACCAGAACATACAACCAGATGTTTAATAGATATCTAGAAGAAAACAAGGAAATGTACAATAGCCAAAATAGATTTGCTAAAGCTAATTGTGTGAAGCCAAAATAATTAACAAGCAACAGGACTTCCAGGTAAAGAAGTTAAAATAAGGATAATATATCTGATATAATCTATCTGGAGCTTTTGATATAGTGTTAATATGCAACATTTATGAGCAAAGAAGGAAGCCTGAACTACATGAATCTACTCTCAAGTGATTTAATAATGATTATTAAAAAACCCTCTGACAAATAAAAGCTATCTGTGACTGTTGTTAGAAATGGAAAGCTGTTTAGCTTGCTGTTCTACAAGGATCAAGTCTGTACTAGGCTGTATTTTCATTCCTTATCTGGAGACTGGAATAGTGAGTGTGCTTTACATTTGAAAAGAACACAAACTGGAGAAGGAACATAAGCATTCTGTTCATGATGTTGCAATTTTAAAAGATCTTGACAAATTGAGAAACACATGTAATGTTCTCAACCCCTGTGTGTGTGTGTGTATGGATAATCAGGAGTAATCAAGGGCACAATTACAAAAAGGGAGCAAGTGCCAGTTCTGTAGAGGGTGGGAAAAAAATTGGGACTTGCAGCAAATCCCAGGCTGAACCTGAATGAACAGTGTTACACTGTTGTGAAATCTGCAGACATCTTACTGGGCTATTAAAAAATGATGACTTGTGAAGTAATCCTTCCGCTCTACTCACCACCAGTAAGGTCTCAGCTCAGTATCATAGCAGTGCTGAGCTTCGTGCTTTATGGAGTATGCAGAACAGCTGGAAAAGGTGCAGGAAGGATGGAAAGGAGCTACAAATCATGACCGAAAGAAAATATTGATTTAATGGTAGATTTTGAGCTTCTGTGTCTACAGAAGAGACTCAGAGAAGAACAAATTAGCAGGTCTGGGCTTTGCAGAATTTGAACAAGGGGATAAAATAAATTATGTTCTTTTCTCTTTGTCCATGATAAGTTGAACTAAAAGTGGTGGACTGAAAAGTTGAAGTTGATGGAAGAATGCTTCTGATTAGCCACTGGGAAAAACTTTACGACAGCTTGAGGAATGGACTGTGGCATGTCCATTGTAGAAACTTTTTTCAGTGGTTTATGAGTTGTCATTATGATGAGGGTGAATTATATATGTATTTGACATTCATATCAAAATACAGGCAGCAGCATTCCCAACATGCTCTAATTCCTGAGATAAGCCTGTGAAATGCCAGTGGCAGGATCTCAAGTCTTAGAAGATAGAAAAAGGAATTATTTTCTGTGAATAAAAAACTGCATTTTATTTGGCAATAAACACTCATTTGCTAAGAAAGGGTGGGTAATAAATTTCATGTCTCTGTGTCTCAGTTTGCCCATCTGTGAAGTCAGCTTTAAGATGCTGATATTTTTTTAAAACAACTTTCCAAAATACTTCTTGGCTTAAGGATACTGAAAGATATTCCTTGCTACCCCAGTTCATCCCCTCATCCTTTCCTTTCTGGAAGTTCTCCAGTTCTTTCTTCTTTTCTGGTCTGTGCTCTTCTTCTCTGCAGAAACCATCCCAAGGCTCCCAATCTATCAAAGTTTTCCATCCCATGGATTCTGATGGCAGCAATATTCATTTTTGCCAATTGTTGAAAAGCCTACAATCAGCTTCCTATCCAGGTTTAATGTGAGGGAGGGCAATGAAGACTGAGAGTGAAATCCACTTCTTGGAGCAAAGCTCACAGCTGCAGTTTGGTCTCTTCCTTCCTTCCACTGCCTGTTTCTTCTCTCTCTGGCTAGAATTACAAACCAGCCTTTTTCATGTCCACTTTCCAGCCCAGGACCATTTCATTTCTTTCCAATATTGGAGTCCTAGAACCTCTAGTAATTAGCATTCAAAGATGACCCCATGCTGCAAGTGTAATGCCTATTTCCCCACTAGCTGGTATCAAACAAAAGATCCGTTTTCTCATTCAACATTTTATGTGCACTCACAAAGATTGTTTCTCTTACTGCAATGTCTTCTGATATAGTATGAATTTCATTAAAATTTATTTTTCAGTGTAAAAATGTTTCCATGTTAATTCAGCCTTAGTCATAGGTAACTAATAGGTGAATTTGACAGAAATTCTATTGGGTCTGTAGTGTTTTTTTCCTCTACTCAATATTAAGGGATCTATAACCCAAGAAATTAGGGCTTTTCAAGGTAAACTAAGCAAATAGAAAATTGGGGCATGGGGATGTATATTGTAACATATTAAATATTTGACTATTTTTCCATGTCTTTTGGCCTTTAGAAATGACAAATATTTATAAATTTGAAATTCAGGCAGCTATTTGAAAAATGAATTGTGTGCGATACTTTATGGTTAAACTGTATCTACAATTTCAGCGATTTCCTACAAGCATTTAAATTATTTGCTTACATTTTTGAGGAAGAAGAGAAAGAGAAAAGGGCTACAGATTGATGGAAGTTTTTTCAGAGTCTGACTTAATAAATGTGACAATCAAATATGAGGATTTTTGGAAACAGAGATAAGCGACGCTAGCCTGAAGGCTGAACTTAATGTCAAAGAGGGTGTTCATGCAAAGCAAAACAGTGTATCTAGTAAACTAGAAAAATATCATCTTTGGAGGAAAAAATCTCTAAAGGTTTTATGCCACTTTTAACAGGCAACAACAAAAAAGCCCTGGCTGTACCTCAGGATATGATCAGTCTTTTTGAACTGAATTTGTTCAGTGCTTTTTTGTTCTTCTGTGCTGTCTGCAAGCATTCCCTGTCTCAGTCATAAGGCTCGGAGTTTGGCAGTTTTATTTCTTTGTTATATTTTCATCATGTGAGATAAAAAGTCACGGATGAGTGATATAATGGAAACAAATGTTACCTGTGTCTGAGCAGGAGAAAAAAGCCCTCAGTTGCACTGAATCTGTGCTCTTATTCTTTCATAAAATTGTTTGAAATTTTTTGAAAATGATAGGTGATTTTTTTTCTTCTTTTCTTCACTGCTCAACCAAACTGCCTCTCTACCAGAAGTGGAGCTCAGTAACCACCTTAGGAAAAGCATTTCTCAGGATAGCTCAGGTTGAGACTATTGTAGGCATGATGTGTTCAGACTCTGTAGGAGGGGATGAAGGCTGCATCACTCTCGAGTAGCCCCTGGAGGTTAGCTCAGAGCAGCAGAACAGCTTTGGAGGGAGCTGTCAGCCCTCTGGGCTACAGGGATGTGCTCTTTTTAATAAGTACATTGCACAAGACAGTACCTATGAGGTAAAGGGCATTAAAGGGCATTTTCTCACAAGAAAGTGATTTTTAAAATAATGATTAATAAGTCCAAAGCTGCACAGTTAATTTGTGAAAAATACGGTGTGTTCAAAATACCAAGCAGTCCTAGATGTTTTGCATGTGAATAGAGCCTAAACAAAGTACATTCTACAGAGGGGAAATTTGGTTTATTCCTTGCTCAGAGATTTGAATTTAAGCTCTATTTGTTTTCATCAGTTGTAAAAAGGAGGGTTAGCAATATGAAGATCATTTCAAATTATCAGTGGCTCTTCAGGTAAAAAAATATATCATTTGATTAGTCAGCTTATTCATTTTTGTGGAGGAGGGATTGGGAGAACTCCTTATTTAAAAAATAAGGAATACTAATAGGTATGCGTTTGCAAGATATCACAATGCCATATATCTTCCAATAAACTGCTTTTCAAAATATGGAATGCAGCAGATTTTGAGGGTATTGTATGTAATTTGTACTTTCATTTCTTTTTTTAGTATGTGGTTATGGCAAACACTTCATACATATCAGGTTTAGCTACTTATGCTCCTCATTCAGCTCCTGAAAAGTTAGTCTTTTTTATTGGACACATTTAGTAAACACATCAAGAGTTACTCAAAAATTACAATGGAGAATTATGTTATCAACACATTAAGCAAAACTCACATGTTCATGGCCAGCAACTGAACGAAATCAGACAATAATTTAAGTATGAAATGACATGACAAAGAGTCCCTTGTATTTTCTTTTACATATTTTTCATGATTATAAAATCTTGTATGTCTGGTGTTCGTAGACATGATTCACTGACTTGGTCACTGAATTCAAGCAGTCGTAATCAAAACATCCTGCAGAACATCACTGATGAATTGGTCTAAAATGAAACTGCAAGATTGCCTGGTTTTTTATTTCCAAAGAAATGCATGTCTGCCAGAAATGAAGGATGAGGTTCTGGTTGTCCTAAAGTTATTACGGGTGGGAGATTATACGGACATATATGGTAGTGATGAACAGAGATCAGAGAGACCGGAACATCAAGGGGAAGGAGAAATGGGAATTAAGAGATCAAAGATTGTAGAGGAACTGGAGGGAGAGTTGGCTTTGTCTTCGCTGCCAAAAAAGGTGTGTTTTTTGTGTGAAAAAACTAACAGGAGCTGTAGTTATTTTGCTGTAGAAGACAACAAAAGCCTTGTAGCTTTTCCTGTGATCTGGCTGAACAAGTTCAACTGCAAAAGTGAACTGTAAAACCTTTGTCCTTTGTCTCCATTTTATTTAACAGTAAGATAATTTTTAATGAATGAGCAATGAAAAGATTGTCTCTGCTTTATTTCATTGAACACGCTTCAAAAAGGGAAAGCATAACAATAAAGAACAGCCTAAACTGGACAAAAGTCAGATTTTCATAGTAAGCACTATTTGACACCACAGTGAGGACTCAAGACTACCAGAAAGTAGTCTACACATCAAGAGTAATACCTGGAGAGGATAAGGCACTGAGAGCATGCACTAGGAGATAGCAATTTATTTCCCTCCTTGCCACTGATTTGCTTTGCAAATGTTAACTTATCTTTTCTCTCTGATGCATCTGTTTCTCTTGTTTCTTAAATAATCACAAAAAAGCATGACTATTCATTAATTCTTCTCTTAATCTTTCATTATTCAAGAAAGGAGCTCTCTGAAACCTAAGGTCATGTCTCTTTAATACTGGCTATTTATAATTAGGCAGTGAAAACCATACCTAAATATTTAAAGCAGTTTGAAATGTTGATTACCCAGTACTCCCAATGGAAATATACACTTTATTTATAAGAAGCCTAGGGAGAGAAGGAAATGTGTGTGATTTTGGAAGTTTTGAAAGAGTATGTTAGGAAAGTGTCTGTCCAAAATGATCCAGGTACAGTTGATTCTGATCCTGAACGGAAGTGTTATTCCAGGACCATTCTTTATTATCTTGTACTTCTTGGATTTTAGTCAAAGATATGGAATTAAATGCTTAAATGGAGCACTCCAGTTTTAAAGACACTTTCTACAAATTCTAGCTTTTCATATACTTTCTCATATAAAATTAATTGAGACTTTTATGAAACTTGTCTGCAATTTCCTTCTCCTCATCAGTAGTAGACAAGACTTTGACAGAAAGCTTTGTATAAAGAAGAATCTGTGAGAGTTGTGCTGGGTCATATCTTAAGTTTCCTTTATCATAGAAATTTCTATGGAAGGAATTGGCACAATAAGAGTATTTTTTTGACAGTAAATCCAGCAGAAGTAGAATTTATCATGCTTGAGTTACATTGGAAACAGTTGTTTCAGTTTGGGGAAGTATTTTAGCTCTGTTAAACTTTCATCTACAAATGTGTACTGGAAGCCAACGTGTCTACCACCAGAGAATGTAGTGTATAATTCTCATTTTTAGTACCTGAAAATTATTAAGATAAAAATATCCCTAAACTTAAAAAGCAATGGCAATACAGCTAAGCTGTAATAAGTTTGTTTTCTGTTCTTCAGGATAGAAGTCCTAGTAGCATCCTCTTAAATTCACAGCAAAAAAAATAAGTTTTTTAATAGAGTAAATTTTCCTCTAGGATTATGTGCTTATGTCTACTGCCTACCTTATCGAGGGACTTGATTCTTTGTTTAGTATAAGTAGCATTGGGATCACAATAAAAGAGAAGGCTGGTCTCCTTTGCTGTCTGCAGACTAGATTGCCTTAAGAGACACTGAGACCGGTAGAGAAAAAAGAAATTACACTGATCCAATAGATATACTGCTGAGAGATTTCTATTATATTCTTACCTCAGACATTGTACCACCATTAAATTCACACTTTCAGGCCCTGGGAATCAGGTCAGCATGACAGAGAAGTTTGGCTAAAATGAATCTGCTATATTAGTTTTTGTGAAAATGATTAAGCTCCGCAGGTTCAAGATCAGGACTATTTTTCAAACAGTCATTGTTTCAAAGCTAGGCAAATAAACCCTGATAGAAAAGAGAAAATGATAGGGAGTCAGACAAAGATGAAATTGAGTATCAGAGTAAACAAACAACCTGAATACATGCTCTCAAGTAGGAAACAACACAGAGTCATTCATTTGCCACAGTTAAAAATCAGCTGGCAGGCAATTTTTTTTAAAGTATTTTAAGTAGACTGCCCATCAAATAAGCATAATTATAATCAAAATTCTTACAACGTTCTCAAAATTCCTAAAGGCAATCAGCTCCACTCAAATTAGTAACTTGGATAAATCACAATTAATTAGCTAATATAAGCCAGCAGGTGGTTTTGAGCCCAGAGAGATTCCCTGGTTATTTAAATTATGTATACTATACTACACCAAAGATAGAATAAGTGAAAGGGGAACAACAGGCACAAGTCTGCTAAAAAAAAATAACAACAACAAAAACACTTTTTAGGGATGATGCTTAGCTAAGGTCTTCTCCAACTCCTACACCCTACCCAAAGCAATATAAGATGTCTTTGACCCTCAGCTCAGAAAGTATCATCCAGGAATGTTCTGTATAGTTCCTATTTCAACACTAAATATATGCAGGAAACAAAATCTGCAGTGGAAGTTTGCTTGAAAGGTCCTGGAAATTTTGTGATTACTAGAAGGACAGAGAGCAGCGACTGTGTTTTGTAAAAATGCACCACTGAAACTACAGGGGCAGCCTTGTCACACACATACAGGGCAATTCTTTTTTGTGAGCTTTGTAGGCATTTCCAATAAATAAATAAAATTAAAATTTCATCTTTTTAAGAGATTAATGTCCAAGTCTTCTGTGACCACTGCTGCCATGGTCAGTTGTGGACAATAACTGTTATGAACCAAACTGTACACTTTCACATAAGTATATCAGAAGACAATTAGAGTTTTTTTATATACTGGTACCAATAGCTTCATGAAATCCAGAGATTCTTTGAGAAATCTGACTCAAGCCAGACTACAAACTATTGTTTTTCAATAACTCCTACTTCCATGGTGTGTTACCTTAAAAATCTCAGAGACAGCCATAAAATTCTGTCATAAATTACTGCCACCCATAATGCTTATGCTCGGTGGTCATGCAAAATCAAGGCTCAACTGTACTTTACAGTCTTTAATTGAAGCAAATGACATTGTGTAAGAGGAAACAGCAAGATCCATACAGATACTTGTATTTTTCCCACTGATTACATCTCTGAAAGTCAGGATGGTGATGCAGTAACAATACTTTAAAGAATTAAAAAGCTTGCCAGGTTTCACTGAGTGATGTACAGGTCTGGTAGTAATATTTAATCCCAAAACATGCTCTGGGATCACCTGTGCTTTTCACATTAATCAACTCGGTGTAATGTTCTGTTTTCAAAGAACTGAGATTATGTATCACGTATTTCTGCCTCTGTGTCTGGCAGATGCTCTCTGTTGCTGGCATATTCTTCAGTCTGGGTGATGTAATTTGATGAACTCATTTTCATGTATTTATGCAGGTTTCTAGTTTATTCCACTTTTTTCTCAATGTAAATGATAAATGTATTATAAACCTGTTATCCAATAACTATTTAGCATTTTCATTCAAACACAAGTTTCAGTAATTTGAGTCTCTTCAATATGACAAAGAATAGCAGAGGAAGAAGGTTTTTCATTGCCTTATTACAACCCAAATCCTGAAGTTGTTATAAGTTTTTTTAGCAGAGAAAATGTGAAGCCCGTAGTTACCAAAGTCCTTCCCACTTCAGCAATAAACACATAGGAATTGGGCTTATCCCACATCAGTGGGGAGTCAAGGCAGTTCCCGAGTCACTTGAAAAAGCCTCAAGACACGTTAGCAAAGTATGAAAAAAATGGTAAAAACCAAAGCTAATTCTGTAGGTTAAATTAATTCCATGTATACACAAAAGTTTTTAAAAATGCGTCTTGCATTATGTTTTAAACTACCTTAAAAATTCATGTTTTTCTGGGCGCAGTATGGGAGTATACAGCTGTTCAGGGGAAAAAAAATGCAGACTTGTTGCTCAACACATGCAACACTGCCCTTTGATATCTTTTTTTGGACTTTGTAATAATGCTGTAACTACCGCTGTTCACAAATATTTTATTTATAAAAACTGTCCTCCCACAGGGCAGCTGCAGATGATCTGCAAGCTGAAGACCAGCCTGCAAACTCCTCTCCCTCTAGGAAACGGTGCTCCTGTTTGTAAATATCAGTGCTTGCCTTGGGATTTTTAACAACCAGTAGTGTGCTCCCAATTTCAGTATACAGAGCACAAGATCCAGCTCTTGGGCAAAGTGTGGAGGTGACAGTTTAGCGTGCAGTCTGTCCATGACGATGCTGGTATGTTCTATTGTTGATAAAAGCTGAAGAAAAACAGTCTGAATGCCTTTACTTTAGTATGACAGGCAGAATTGGTGTTACTCTTGCAAGAAAAAATAATCATTTGATATCTTGGAGGGATCAGCACTCACAAACCATCATTTGTTAGTAGCTTTTGAATGAAAGTCAAATAGGTGTTGATGTTCAGAAATTGTCAAGTTTAATGGAATGAGTTTTATTCACCAAAAAGACGAAATTGAGAGAGTGATGAAAGCCCCTCCTTGTGTTTAGCAGAGGTCATTTAAGTCTTGTTTCCTACATGGAACAATTGGAAGAGTTTCTCTATAGGTTTTTTATGCTAACCCTTCCCTAATCTCCATGATTAGAGATCATGCTTGTCTAATATTAACATGATACATAGATAAAGGACTGTAGTAAGCCAGATCAAAGGCCTGTGCAGCCTGGCATCTGTCCAGCACTGCCTAATAGATTAGGGGAAAATATAAGAACAGGAAATTTGGAAGCAAGACTTCTGCCTGGTATTCTCTCCATATCTTCAGCAACATGTAAGGGAGGGACTTCCTGAAGAAGTTGAATCTAGATCCCGTTATATTTAATAGGCTTTCCTGTATTTGTCCATTAACTTCTCCAGTGCATTTATTTCTGTTACATAACTGGCAGCCAAGACACCTCTTTGAATTTGGCAGCCAAAATGCAGCTTCCTTGGATCTGCCCTTAGCCCATTGTTTTGCAGCTTCAGTTGTTGCCCCTCAACTTTTGCTTTCATTTCTCACTCCTTTATTCATGGTGCTTGTGAAAATAGATACATCTCTTTATATCCTGCTATCAGTCATCTTTCTGTCAAGCTGAAGCTTCCAATCTCCCTGTGCATAAAAGACATTTTCCATACATGCATTAATTTGCGATTTTCAACACTGAATTTTATCTGATGCTTTATTTCCAGTCATAAACTCTTTCTGAAGCTCTTTAAAGTTTTGATTTTCATTAGCCTGTGTAATTTTTTGTCAGTGGTAGGTTCTGTCACTCTGCTGTTCACTAACATTTTGAGTTGTTGTTGTTGTTTTTTTAAAAAGTTTGTGGTACAAATTCTGCCTTAGATCCCTGTTGAATTCACTACTGATATTTCTTTGTAATGAAAAGCAGTCCGTCTATTCTTACCTTTATTTTCTACCTTTAACTGGTTGTGAATCCAGAGGAGGTATCTGAAGCATTCTGGGAATCTAACCAACCAGGTAATAGTCATCCAGATCTCTTGTATTCCTCAAGAGAAAATAACCTCAGGAGACCTCTACAAAAGCTATCTTGATTTTTTTTCCTCATTATAACATTTTAATTTACTTATCTATAATTATATCCTTTATTAGAGTTGTAGCTAATTTGCCGGGTATGAAAGTCAGATATTTACTGGTCTCTCCTCCCATCCTTGGTTTTAATTAGTGTCTTGTTTAGCACGTCATGTTACTCTAGTACTGAGGCTGATTTAAGCAATACCTTTGTACATGTCCTTTAAACCTCTTGAGCAAATACCACTTTCTTGCCTGATTGATTTCTCAGTTTGTTCTAATCCTGCCTTAACACTGTTTCAGTTTGGTACTGTTCTCTCTTATCTAGAAAATAAAAATGCTGATGTAGAATTCTGCTGGTGGTCTTCCTTAGTGACCATCATCCCAAGAATACATTTCACCTTTCTTTTATTGTCTCTTATTCCTTGAGCTCTCGTTCAGCTGTTGTGAGTGTTCTCGTTCAACATGTGTGTGTGTTTTTCTGGGAAAAAATAAAAATAAATATGTAATTTTGCTTTTTCCCACTTCTTCATTCTAGGGATACAAATAGAAATAGGAAAATAATGCAATCTCTGGAGATGTGATACCTGATATTACTGCTCTGTTATTTTTGTGTGATCATCATAAAATAAAGCAGTGGGTTAAGTTGTACTTTTATTCCCATACCCTGCAAACTTCCAGCTTTTGTACTTTGGAAAATTCTGATATCTTGGCACCGTGCAAGTTCACATTAGAGTTCAGTTTAAAGCCAGGTAGTCATCAGCTATTCATAGGTGCAGTGAGGGTGTCGAGTTGATGTTCCTGTGTTGTAGCAGAGAGCAGGTTTCTGTGTCAGTGGCAAATGAGCAGGATACAGAGTGATTGCAAAACAGCTCCATCCTCCTGGGCTATCCAGGGGAATTTCTGACAGGCATGTCAACCTACAGAGGCCCTGATTCTACTTTTAATTGAGAGCTATATAACAGAGACATCTGTACCTTGCTTCTTGCATGCTGAAAAGTTCAGAGGAAGCTTCCCCAGTAATCAGTGTCAGAATACAACATTGTGTAGTAACTAAACTTTTAGTGTCTTTCTCATTTTCCCTGTATTGTCTTATTCATTTGGGAAAAAAAAATAAAATTGTTGTATTGTTCATGACCATTTCCACGCTTTTTTCCTTTATCCTTCTTTTCACGTTTTTGCTGTCTTCAGGGTTTTCTTTCATCTTTTCCCTGCAGTGCTTTCCTGATAGGGACTTCACTCCTTTTTCTCTCCTCACAACACTGGTTAAATGATCAGAGACAAAGTTTGATTTGATAGCAAAGTCCCATTATTTGAATTTAGAGATAACATGCTAATTGAAATGGGAGTGGGAAAAGAGTTTTATTCAAGGAGTACTGCTTTAATTTGTCTGCAGAATTAGTCAAATACCACAGCATTAGATATTGGAAGAACATTCAAACCTCTTTGGGGAAACAAATTGAGGGCATAGTTCAGTGAAAATGTCCTAGAAGGCTTTGGGTACATGAGAGAAAGGGAGAGACAGAAATAATTTGGTACGCATAAATGTAGTGAAACAGTAGAAAGCGTCAGCACTCAAAGAAGGAAAGAGTGTTATCTTCTGAAAGTTTTACCTGATAGCTCAAAAAGTAGAGGCGGGCATTTGAAAGAAACAAAAAAATTCAGTTTGTTATCTTTTGTGGCTCATTTTTGCCTGGTCCTCATTTTGTAAAGGAGTCCTGAAAGGTTCTAGACTTGCTGGCTTGTTTTGGAAATTTCAGAAGATGCAAAGTGTGCTCTGTGGTATGTTGTGTGAGCTTTTCAAAATTATCTTCAAAGCTGACATATTACATTTTTGCCAATTCATACTTTCTCACAAGTGTGTGATGTATACTTGAGTTAAATTTCTGCAAAAATAATTACCAAAAATTCATGTCCTTTTTTCAACAGCTTAATTTTTAATCCTTTACTTCACAGTGTCCTAAGACTGCTGTTTTTTTCTATTTACTTTCTGTATATAGTGAAGACCTACATTTGTAAAAAACAATACATAAAAGTATGTAGGTATAAATGTAAACTTGGATATACCCCCTGTGGTTAATAAAGTGACTTGGGAAGTTTTACAAAGTCAGGATTCAGTCCAGACTTGAACCAGTAATTTGACTTATGTTAGGCTGTTTGTTTACACTTACTTTTGGTGAATAGGTATGTCCTTAGCAAACATATTATATACAAAATCATTAATTAGCATTGCCTCACTAAATTTATTTGTCCATAAACAGATCCAGAACTCTTCAAAATAAATCTCTCATTTTATAATTTAAACTTCTCTACTAAAGCTGCTTTTAAGATGCCAGTAGCTGTAGTCTTTATTTAATTGTAAATCATTTGTGAGTGTGATTAAACTTCAGATGGAGTTATAACAAAATGCTTTGTTTTGTTAAAGCATTTCTTAAAGGCTTGTGGGGAAGTGAGTTATAACTGTTCCTATCTGTGACATGTTTTTCCTATAAAATTGGAAAACAAATTTCATACTGAACTTGCCTTTTCATATAATTTTTAATTGTGAGACTACATTGCCATTACAAATAATAATTTGAATGTAAATATGTAAAAGAAATGTGTATTTGAGATGTCTATATTTTTAATATAGGTGAACTTAGCAATCTCTAAACTAACAATGTCCCGGAAGACTCAGAGTGATACCTCTTCCTGAATGCCATCTTATACTAGCTCTTCAAAGAGTGGTACAAATGATGTATGCAAGATGGAGATCTTTAGTGTCAGCAAAAAGTAGAAGAGAATATTCCTTTTTTTGAAGTGGTATTGTTTATCTCCTCTGCGCTCAAGAAGGAGTAAAACCATACAGAACTAAATACCCATCATAATGGTCTGATTAAATTGCATATGAATAAGGTGCACAATTTAGTACCTAGATTTGGATTAGTGTTAGAAAACTAATCCGAAATTTATTTTATTTACATATTAAACACTTACATTAATGAATAATACTACTGTTAAACACATAGTTTAAAGTTCTTAACCAGACATAGAATGCACAGAAACTAACAGTGACTTTGTTGTCTCTTCTTTCAAGTAAACAAATTTGCAGATAGGTTCAAAATGTTTAATTTAATTACTATTAAAATTTAAATCAGTGACTAGAAAGGGAATCTAGTGCAAATGTACACTGCAGCTTACACTAAAGGAAGAAATATTGGGCCAATGAAAGCAACCTATAGAAAATGTGAAAAAACAGCCATGTGCTGGCATATTAGGAATGTCTCTTCATAGATGTGCAAGTTTTATTTCACATTGTCCTCACCCTTCTCCATAAGAATGACTGATAGCTTCACTTTGTGATTTCCCAGCTTTTAAGAGTCTATTTTTATTTATTTTTTATGACCAACCTTGCACTTGTTAAATGTAATTTTTGCTTTATGTAACATAGAAAAAAGCACATCTGCAGTATGCTGTCCCATGAATTAACAAGAACGGCTGGACATAAGACAAGAAATCCTTTAAAAACATATGTTCACATTAAATATCTGGGCTAGCTCAGTAAAGGAGGTCTTATGGGGTCATTTTTGATGCAGTGCAAGTAAACCATTTCTGCTCTTCTGAAATAGTTTCTTTCAGGTTTATATTGAGCTTGTATAATGGCACATTACATAAATAAGGGCTTAGTTTGTACATTAGTCTTTTACATCTTGGATTCTTACTAAATCCTTGTTTTTACTAACTTGATGGTTAAGAGATATTGATTTCTGCTACACATGCCTATGCTGTTTATTTTGATATGTCTGGGATTAAAAACAAAATTAACACGCATAATCAGTTTTCTTAGAATTAAAAAGGGTGCTTTGGTGCCTTTGGTTACATTCTTCTGAAGAAAAAGGAGAGCAAAAGAGATGTGATAAAAAAGGGATCGATTTATTCAATCACTGGGTATAAAAACATTAGCCCTGGGAAAGACCCTTCCTCTAAGAGCTTTAGCCGCCTAGTCTCACTTGTGTGGCACAAAATAATTTGCATTTTTAGAGAAAATTCATGTCTTCTGTGAGCTCTAGTGAAACATGAATAAATTGCTTTCTTTTCCTCTTTTTCTGATTTTATAAAGCTGAATCCATTAGGGGCTGAGTCAAACTGTAATGAAAGAAAGGCAACAACTGAGATGATGGAAACCCTGGATTAGATTTCTTAGTAGTCCAAGCTCAGCTGTCATGGCCTACGTGTCAAGTTAGTGCTCTTTGGGGAGGCCTGGCAGTACATGAGAATATTTTTTTTTAACTGCTGTGTTACAACAGGTCTCTAAAGCAGCTAGGAATTAAACAGAGATGCAGAGATTAAGAATTAAATAGAGCCACAGCAAGCAGTTCACCAGGGAGACTTGCAGTGGGGCAAGTAAACCTTCCCAGGGCTATTAGCCCACTGCCATGCCTGGCAGGCTCGCCTGTGACCTGGAGACTCTGAAACCTCCAAGTCTTATTCTAATTTATAGCAATGAATTTTGTCTATTACACCTTGTGAGCTTTGCTACGAGGTAGGACAGTGATTTGATCAGAATACACAGATTCCAGTATGGGTTTTAAGCCACAGTTACTGCTCTTATTGGGAAGACCTGCTTTCCTGTCAAGGCACCGAGCATTCATCTGAGTACAGACTGGCATCAAATTATCAAATTACTGTTACCCACAGTCTTCTACCTAGTGCTCGGAATTTATCCAGCTTCCAAAGAGACTCTCACATCCTCCCATGAAGGGGCATGATGGCACAGTCAAGGGCTCCCCAGGTCTGCAATAGATTCAGACACCTGAAATCATCTCAAGCTCACCATTCACTTTGTGAATTTGGGGAAATTGTGATATTTCCAAAACTAAGATAATTTCATAATAGATTTCCTTGATTGTGAGAACAGTTTATTAAAAAAAAGAAATCTGCCAGAATCTCTACCATATTCATGCCCTGGGGAAAAATCCCTTTCTTATTTCTCAGCTGATGGCTTTGCATGATTTATCTCATCTTAGGAAAGCATTTCAAAGCAGCAGCAGCAGCTGGTGTCTGCCTGCACTTCCACTGGTGCCTTTGTGAGGGACAGAACGGAGGAGCAGCACCTAAATAACCCTGTTTCTTTTTCTCCCCTTGCACTGTGGTTGTGGAGAAGGTCCAAAAGAAACCAGGCCACCCATTGCTGCTCTCCTTCCCTCGCACCTAGAGGTCCATGCCTCCCCTCAGTGTCTGCCATTCTGGGGGTACCTGCTGGGGAGTCTCATCACTGTGGTCAAGGAGTGGAGTGCCAGGGTGACATCTTTTACTTCATGAAGACATTTGCTTGCCTGGCGGATGCTTCTAATCTCTGCTGTTCCTGGAGCAAAACAATGTGACTGGTATGGCATAATTCAAAGTGAATTTAAAATTTCTGAAGTCAAATGTTTTCTAAAAAGATCTGTTTTGAAGCAATTTGGCAAAGCTGACATAACCATGCTAACTTCAGTGAAGCTGCATTGGCTGCATCACTTGAGAACTGGGCCCAGAGTAGCCAGAGCATTTATTTTTAAATTCTAGCTACTGCTGGCTTTTTCTTAAAAGTCTCTGTAGTTCTATAACTTTCTAAAGTAGCTCACAAGTCTTGTGCTACTGCTAATAAAACAGAAAATCCATTTCCATTTTTCAGTGTAATCTTTTTTTCATGCGAATCTATTTCTCATCAAAAGAAGCGGGTGACTGGCGTGAAAGCTGGAGCTCTCTACTTATCTGTAAAGACAAGTAGTGGCCTTTCAAGTTGTCACACGTTGTCTGGAAGAACATGGCCACAAATTCAAAAACTAGGAAGGAGAAACTAAACACCCTGTGTTGCTCTGACCAGCGAAAGTATTGTTCCAATGCCTGGTGAGAATTAGGTCTGATCTCTGATTCTGTGTTCTCAATCTGTTGGTAAAATCCGCAAGGAAAGATGAGACAAAGAAGATTCTTCAAAGTGCCCATGGGAGAGGTATCTCCCATAGCATACCAGTGTCACCATATGTGAATGCAAGGACCCTGCATAAACCAGGACCTTTATTTCCCACAGTGATTTTTTGTTGGTTATTTTTGAAAGATAAGTAGGAGCATTTTGTGTCAGGATTGAGGGGAACAATATTCTCCCCAGGCAAGCTCAGTCATAAGAAAATTGATGCATAATAAGGGATTCCATATCTTCTTTTTAAAGAACATAATCTCCCAGACACTTCCCTACATCTCCTTAGCCAGGGAGGATGCACTCATTCTTAAGGTGCATTAGAAGATAAAAAGCTGAAGTCAGATAAGGAGAAAAAATTCTCCGTGGCATTCCTTTTTTTTTTTTTCTTGGTAGCAGATGCATTGCTGGATTTTCTCTGCTTTGCTGGCTTCTGCTTCTGTACCCAGATGATACCTTTGGTAAGCTCTTGGAAGACAGTTTCCCAGGCAAAAAAATCCTGCATTTTAGAGACCTCAGATGACAAACAGTTTGCAAGCCACCAGGCAGAGAAGTCACTGGAGATGCTGAAAGTCTCAGCCATGGTGAAGTGCTCTTATATATGTAATTATAGAAGAGTAGGTAAACCTTTAGAGGTCAGAAAGCAGCTGAGCCAAACCAGAACATAAAGACTGAGATCTGCAGAACAAGAAACTCTCCACAAAATTACACAGGACGCACATGTCAAAATGCAGAGATAAAGCAAAAAGAACTAAAATCAGACAAACTTTTAGTCAGAGCAGTCTGATACTGCTTTTAAACCTCAGTATGATGATGGCATACAGTTAAACGAGAGGATGTGTTTAAGTGATCTGTGCTTTCCAGCTTTCCCTCCCCTGGGACACCTTTCAGGAACCTGAATTTCAGAGAAAGGGGTGCTAAGCACTGTGTAACAGTCAGGTCCTTTGAAGACACATCAAGCTGCATGTTAAGAAATAAATATTACACACTGCCAGTGAGCAGCTCCTCTACTCAGTGGTGTGTTTTGCTCAATGGGTAGAAGACGGTGTTTACAAAAGGCAGGTATGAAATGTCCTGCTATGCTGTCCTGCAGGTTTTAATTGTGCCTTTATACCAAGTACTTAATAGACAAAATGCTCTATGTCTGTATGAGTAAAGGATGAAGGATAAGCTTTGATGTGTAGTCATGCAAGAAGGTTGCACAGTAAATGCAAAAAGTAGCTCCTCCAGCAAGGTATTTAAAAGTTTTACAGGACAAAGACTGTAGTGACTTGGGGACAGACAGCAAGAGTTTTTCAGTGTAGTGGCTTTGGCATGAATTGGTGTCAGAATCATTGCTCTGCCTGAAATCTGTTATTATTTACTGAGCACCCAATATACCTGGCTTTGCTTTCTTTTAAAGTGAATGTAGCAATGATAATTCTGTGCACAAATTAGGAAAAAATATGCTGCTTCTGTTATGATCTATATGTTGTCTGAAACAGCCCACTTACTGCTTCTTTGCCCTTTGCAATGGGAGTAGATTTCATTCATAATCTAAAGATGTGTGTTAAAACTTCTATGCGTATATCATTGTGGCAGACACATTTTTGTAAAAGTCTGTAGGAATGCCTGTAAAAATACTGGCAGAAATTCTCTGAGACTAGAAAATGCCATTTCTGTGAGCAAGGTAAGGGTTTCCTTTCATATGTATTTCTGAGCAGATTTTGGGCTCAATCTTTAGTGATGGCTCATGGCTCTCGGCAGAGATAGAGGTAATAGAAGTGGTTTTATACTCCTTGTGTGTTTTCTCCTCACCAGCTCCTCAGGGTAGCTAGGGGCGAGTTTGGCTTCTACCACAAGAGCCAGCAGACACCCTTTCCTCAGAAGTTTGCTTTTTCAGCAGGTCCCCCCAGGACTTGTCCTGTCTTTAGGAAAGAGCAAGTAGGTTCCAGTTGTGATCTTCATTCTGCATTTGGATGGAGGCTGAAAGAAAAGAAACCCTTCTCTAGGCCATTTGGGAGTTCCCCTTTGCACTTCGGAAACTTTGATTAACCAGCTGGGCAGATGCTCACCTGCTTTGTGTTGCTGGAAAGCTTTGCCTTTGACTGAGAAAGTTTCAAGACACTGAATGGCAAGTACTCTCTGGAGTAGAGCCAGAGACGAGATGCTGTATTGAAATTTTAAGCTAACAGTTTGGATTTAATGTAGAATTTGTTGACAGTAAAGGTAAAATGATAAACTAAACACTGGCAGCTATTTTGTTTAGGTTTCTTCATGTTTGAAGTGATCTTCTTGATTATTGTTTTTCAAAGCTCATTTTTCTGTGTCACCAATATTTGTGTAGAGTTTTTGTGGTCTCTAACTTCCACATATACAAAAGACATAGTGTCATATTTTGGCCTTAAGAAAAATCCCTGCTTTTCTATCTACAGTCAACAATTTGACCTGATAGAGCTGTTATTTGAAACTATTCAACAAATATTCAACAAATGGTTTGTGCAAAAGATGTCACACATGAGTGTGTAACAATGCACAGAACTGAAAAACGTAGGATCAAGAGAGATTTCTGTTGCTGTAGAAATGTCTGCGATATGCCCAAACTATGTAACAGAGGAAGATTGATTTGTCTGAGAACTGTTGAATATGAATAAGTAAACAATGGAAGTTAGTAGTCAGGGAAAAATTCATATTCCCATTAGGTTTTCTCACCCAAACTAGAAAAACCTTGCACTTTCCTTATAGTACCATAGTCTGAGTAGGCTCTTCAAAAGCATATAAAATAAATTCTGCCTCTCATTCATAAACTTACCCATCTGTGAAGCCTTTATTCAGAGAAACCTACCTGCTCAAGTGCTTACTGTAGTTCATTAAAGGCTCCCATTTGTACTCATAAAGCCTCATTCATTGCCCTGAATAATATATATGGTGTACTGCAAGAGAACCAACTCTTGCTTTTACAATCTAAATTAAACAACTTTGTCTAATAAAAGAAGCACTGTCTCACTTCCAACTAGGCCATAAGCCCTAAGGGTCTTGTATGTGTGTGTTTATTATTTATTTATTTTTGCCAAATTGTCCTTCAAGGATCTGAAAGCTGAGAGAACCGAGCTGCCTAAATTGTTTCTCTTTCTCTGCCTGCTTAGAAAGACAGATCAAGCATGGGCACAACTGTACTGAGGCAAATACTCATCCATAAACTTATGCTAAAATGCAATTGGAAGATCTGTGTTTTTCTCAGTCCCACCTTCTAACCTTCCCAATCTTGAGAGTCCATCTCTATTATGTGTGGCTTTTACAAATGCCCATGATTAATAACTGCTGTGATTCATTAGCCCGTGTTGTTGGTATTGTTTCCCCAATGGGAGCATTTGCTATCTAGGGATAGTCCATGATTACTCTGCCTCCTGGAACAGTAAGATGCTTTCAATCTAATGTGCTGTCCATGTTTTAGCATAAAATAATATTAAGGCATCCACATAATGGAACCGTCTGAAGATCCATTTTATTAAGCACTGAAAGAAAATGTGTGTGTGTTTGCATGTGCAAGGGACGCATAATCAGCAAACCTATTTCACCAGAAACATTGTTTCCATGAGGGTTTCCTGTAAAGATGCAGCTATTTTGTGGTACAGTTCTTTGGCTGTGAGGATGAAAAAATACTCCATAGCCAATATCTTACCTGGTGCAATTAACTTACTCAAATTACATACAGGCTATTTGAAGAAGAAAAAATAGGAAACAGAGGTAGGCTTATTGTACTTATTCCATTTTGCGGGTATTTATTTTAAATGCAATCTACCTTCAAGTACAGAGCTGTACTGCTCTTAAAAGATTACTGCTTCAAGTTACTCCACATACCTTAACATAGCATGTACCCTTTTTACATTATACGATCAACTTTTTGACAGTGCAGGGCCAGCACAGCTAATGGAATAATAGCCTGCAGGGTCCAGCTAAATGATATACGAATATAATCAACCTTTGTGATGACTATTCAAAAGTAATTCCTTTAGCTTTCAACTGCAACATATATTTCAACCAGGCAAAGCCATATGAAGAAAATCTCTGCAGACTCCACTGATACAATATGGCCTTCATATCCCCACAGTGTGTTTGCTGCTCACAGTGAGTTTTAAATTTAAGGTAATGGCTACTGTATATTCATGTGAGCATAGAACAATACCTTTGATTTGTTGGAGAAATGTTACATTAGCTACCAAGGGCCCTATTCAGTAAACTTTGACATAACCCTTATATATGGTTTACTGCTTATTCTAGATGGAATATGCCTGATAAAAATGCTTTGCATGCCCAAATTGTAGAAATTCATTAATCTTTATATTCATAAAACCTCCAAGTACAACTACCTCCATTCCAAGTGAACCTAGTCAGGATGGTTAAACAGGTAGGCCCAACCTGCCTTTAAAAAGGTATTGCATCAATTTTCGTATATCAAGACAGAAAAATACATAGGAAGGTAATCTACAAGTGTGGATGTGCATGTTGTTGGCAGTCATATTATTGTCTGCTCTATTCCTACTCCATTTCACCATTCTTCAGATTATATAATTCAAAACAGCTGCATGACCTTTAAAAATGCAAGTAATTTTTAAATTACAGTAATGGGTTATATCTCATCAGCTGCATTACACTAACATGATACTACACTGAGATAGTCCTGCTTTTTTGCCATTTGTGACAAAAATGCAGTGTTGCCTAACTAGGGAATCTGAATTTGTGGAATTAATTCTGTTAAAGGATAGTAGATGTAATGAAAATACTGTGTTGCTTTATATTACTTCTTTTGTATCTACACTATGGTAAGAGTTCTCTCTCATTGACAGGAGTTGCAAACACAGCCTTGTTTGTGTACGTGCACCTGAATCCATGTGCAGGCATAACAGCACTGTTTCCATATCTTGTTTGAGGTGCTGTGTTATAGGATGCTGCTTAAGCAAGTGAGCTGTAGCGGAGGAGTAGGAGAGGCTATGGGCTTTCCTCCTATTTGCTTGCCATGGCACTTCTTGAGCCCACAGAAAATTACTGCGTTCTCAGCATCCTGCAGCAGGGAGTTCCAGTAATGAGGTGGCAGTGCACAAAGCCCATCCTTTGTATCCAAGCCCACCACCTCCTACTACCAGTAGATCCTACCTCATTCTTTTATTGGAAAGCACAGTGAGAAATGGTTTCTGGGTCACCTCCTGCATGCTACTCTCATTCTTACTTTTGTCATCTCCTCAAAATATTGTCTTTCTTTATTTTTGAAGCAGTTTCGGCTGCCTGAAACAATAGTCCTCTTATGACTTCATCATTTTGTGGAGCTTTCAGTGGAATTCTTGTCTAGTAAAGTCCACCAGTCTTTGAATAATGCAAAACTTGGATTTGAATACTTTCCCATCACATGGGCATGCAGTCTCAGGAACACAGGTGTCATCTGTTTCATTTTCTTTATAATCTTTTGAGAGAATGGTGCCTAAAATTCCTGTACTCTCTGAAGTTAGTTGTAGCTTCCATTCTTGTTGGTGTGGCCTTCATTATTTTGTATGACTTTTCACTAATCATGTCATGTAAAGGACTTGCAGCCCTGAATTGTTTTTTCCCAGAAACACCATGAAATAATGAGATTTTTAGAAGTGTAACATTCTGTAGATAAACACAGGGAAACAGAAGAAACAGAGATGCCAATTCTAGCTGCACTGAAAGTCTGACCAGACAATTTTAATTATATTTTATCAACAGCAGTGGTAATCTGTCAGGAACATCCTATTATGATTAATTATATTTACATTCTATTAATACATATTAATGTTATCTCTGCATTTTGCACAATAAGATGGAAGGAGAATGCTTGATGGTGTGATCTGTGGTGGTATATATGTATTATCATTATGAATATGAGATGCTTTTATTGTTTCCAAATAGCACAGGCCAAACAAATGCCAAGAAAATATTTAAGGCTCAGTGTTCCATCAGTTATCCTTGATATGCTTAATATGTGCTGGGACGGCAGAACTGTTAATCAGCCAATAATAGCTTGATGTCCAAGTGTGAAGGCAAAAGGCCAAAAGGTGCATGAAAAAAGCAATTTCTACTGTAACTGCCCATCTGTCATGTGCACATCCCCACTGCCTCTTGCACATGTCAGTGTATGTAGCTGTCAGAGATATGCTTTTATGTGTGTTTGCTTGGAAATACAGATGTTACTGTAGCCAGACACAGTTTGGGCTGGAGTCATCCACAGGGAAGAGCAATGACACCATGCTGGTGTAAAGCTGGGGTGGGACAGGGTAGTTTTGATCCCTGTGAGCACTTCCAGACTGCCTGGCGCTTCTGGCTGCTTCCCACTGGTTGAGTTCCTAAACCAAACCGAGCTGTGAAGGTTTTATTAGATTTTTTTCATTTAGACATGGTCTGCTAGGGAAGGAATTTCCATTCATTTACTTTAGGCCTGGTTTCAGAATATGTTTCTTGGAATGACTACAGTTGTTTAATACACAGTAAACCGCTAACACATACACTGCCCTCATACAAAGTGAGACTTCATATGAGAATGCTAATTCTTAGATATTCTTCAAGGATTTACTTATCCTGTTCTTATTGTGTACTACTATGGATAAAGTCCTAGTTAGCAACTATACTTAATAAAAGCCTATAAAATGAGAAAACATAAATTTTATTGAGTCTTGAGTAGTCGAGTAGTTTTAATCTGTTCCAAACATTGCACCAGCAGAGACACTGCTTTGAACATTATTTTTCACCCCCACCAGAACTGGATGATTTATTTTGGCCATGAATTATATTATGATGCCATACAAGCACCATTGTATTGCTGTGACTGAAAGATAAAGTCCCATTTCAGGCATCACAGTACAAAGAGGTAGTGACAAATTGAGGAGGATCCATTTAAGAAAACATGAGTTCCTTTCAAATATTGAAGAGACTGCATTTGCTTAGCCTCCAAAAGAGAAAATTAGAGAAAGGAAAATAATCGCTCAAGCTAGAAGGAGTTATTCTAAAAGAGGACAATGTTCCATTGCTCTTCGTGTCTGCAAAAGGTAGGACAAGACTCAAATCAGTTTAATTTGCAATAAATATTTATCTTAAGTATTAGGGAAGAAACTGAGCAATAAGACTGTGAAGCACTGAAACAGAGAGATTAGGGATGTTGTGAAACAGCCTTCATCAGAAGCCTTGGAGAATAAATGTCAGGGATGGACTAGATATATGTTTGCTTTCTTCATTTGAGGAGGTGAACCAGATCAGTAGTTCCCAAAATAAGAAACAATGCCCCAGGGATGGTGTGGCTGGAACGAGGCAGAGGGAGGTGTGTTGCTGGAGAGTCCCTGGGAAAAGAGCAGAAAGTGCGGGAGTTTGGTGTGGAAATGGAGTGAGGAAGGAACGAGGCTGAGCATCACAGATCACTGGAGCAAAGGAAGTGCATGGCTGTCAAGAACTGCAGAATTAAGCCATGACCTCCCAGCCACCTGTTCTTTGGATCACATCCCATGAGGATGACCCTGCTGAGAGGTGGCAGCCTTCCCTCTGCAGCCTCCTCACCCTGTTCTTGCTTCCTGCACGCTCACTTCCTCCCCTGCCGAGTCTTCCTCCTGCCTGCCATCTTTCAGTGCTGTCTTGGCCATTGTCTTCTCCCAAATGCATCTCCCTTGTTAGCTCCTCAGCTGGTCCCACCTGAACCTGTCCTGTTGGAGAACTGCTGCACAGGAGTGCAAGAAATGAGAGCAGAAATCCCTGTCAGTTCTGTATTTCTAGGATTATATCTTTTGTGACTCACCTCTGTGTTTAGATTTCCTTCTCTTTTGACTTTTTACTGTATGACATTTTTCAAATGAACTGTTTAGGCCTTTTAACCATTAAAAGTGTTTTAAGTCTACAACACTAATGCACTTTTTTTTTTTTTAATAACAGAACCTGATAAAGAAACAGGTGCCTCAAAGCCTCTGTGAGTCTCTGTCCAAGGCACCGGTTCTAGATCCTCCTGGTACAGTATTTGCTCTTAATCCATAGACTTTGTACCAATATGCTGATTTTTGCAAAGTGTCATTGCTATCAATAGTTAACCTGATTTTGACAGGCAATTACACATCATCTCTGTTTTACTATGTCTAAATAATTATATTTTTCCTGCTCATAAATGAATGAATTCACACTTCCCTCAATTTTTTACACATATTCCCAGTTTTAGAATTTAATTGCCTTTGATCGTGTAATTACTTTTAATTTACAGAAATAAGCCTTTGAGACAGAAACAAATCTGATTAATCAGATGCCAAACCCAAACATAAAACATGTAGATATCAATGTATGTACATAAACTTCTGACATTTTAATATTTTTCTATTTGCTGTTTTTTATTCTAGAGGATGCCTGCTTACTGACAGAGAAGCTGATGTGTAATGAGTACTGGAAGATTCTTGAAGAGATGTGCAACAAAGTAGGAATTTCAGCAAGGATTTTGCCATTAAAAGGGGGTTTTATCAAAAATAGTATCTGTCATTGAAATAAATTTAAAAAAAAAAAAAAAAAGACGAAGAGTAGTAGAATAGAAAGTTTGTGTTCTTAATGCGTAATGTCTTCCAAAGTGTCCAGAGCTCCTGTTAAGATATTAAACATCATTTATGTCTGCTGAATGGGAATCCAAGATGCTCAATACCTTGTAAAATCAGGTTCCAAATGTGTCTGGAGAGCTTTCTGTAAATCCCAAATGATGGTCCCTTTCATAAAAAGTTGTTCATAGAGCTACCAATGATTTTAGTGTGTGTGTAATGGTTGGGGTTCTACTGTAGCTGAAATAGAACAGATCCAGCCTGGGTAGTACACTGTGGTGCAATTTTTATCCAATCTATAGCACAGGTTGGACTCACAGCTGAGTTGGTTTAAAGTCTGTCTGATGCAATCCAGTGCCATGTGGTGTGGGATAACCCTGCCTGGAGGTGGGACCAGATGACCCGCTATGGACCCTTCCCACCTGATCCGTTGTGTGACTGCAATTCACACCATCAGGTAGACTACAATGCTGCTTCAGTGCTTTCTGGTAAGTAATCTGAAGCACTGATTTTGGACTCTGTGTAGAGAACTGTGTCCTGTTTTGAGCTGATGAACTTCCTGACCGTGGGTTCCCCATGTGACCCACAGCAGTCTGACTCCTGTGGTCTTCACAGTCCTCTGAGGACTCAGAGCCGATTACCATCACTGTTGGCCTGAGGAAGAGCTAGAGGACAGAAGATGGCAGTTATCACTTTGCAAAATACACATAAAACCAGGATTTGGAACCTTTGGATTTTATTTAGGAAAATTTATGATGCATAATTTCACATATTAGAAAACCCCTTCTTTTAAACTAAACAAACAAAGCTTTGTCATTCCCAATAGCCGACCATTCCTTTCTTTAAATGCACATTTCCAGATTCAGAGTTTGTAGCAAAGTCCGTTAGACCTATAATCAGGTTTTATGATGGTGTTGGAGCAAGCATTAGCTTTTGCCATAGTAATAACTCAATTCACACTTTTCTTCAGGATTGTAATCTCAGTATTTGCTTGACATGTGACAATATGGTTTCTCCCTGTTAAAGAGTGGTAAAAATGTATCATTAACCAACTCTTATTAGTCTATTTTTGATCAAAATTGCTGTATGCATGCATTTTAAATACAAATTGCTCAATAATTTTATTCTTTTGTTTATAGGTCTTTATTGTCTGAACACCGTGCTTATTATAACAATGTTAATTTAGAAGGCTTTTGCAAGGCTGAAAAGTTGTATAGAAATATTCCCACATGCAATTATGTACACACATAGGCAACAAATCTCTTTGCTGAGTGCTAAAAAGAGGTAAACATTTTATGGAAACCAGAAAGAGAAACAGGAATACAAATTAAACACATCTGTGTTGTTTACCCCTTAAGTTTACCCCTTATATTTTAATAGTATTGATATGAAACAAGAAAAACGTTATAAAACCAGCACAATTTTGCAAATATCTTAAAATCCTATTAATATACAAACTCTTCTAATCTTTGTAAATATAACATGACTGCTAATTTAATTATTTGGAATTTCTTTTCTTTTATCAAAATACTGTTGAAAGAAATTACATATTTGAATTTGGCCTTTGTAGTAAAAAAGAAGTACATAAAATAACATAAACTACACCAATATTCTAGAACAGGCAATTTGTCAAGGGCAAGTTTCTAAATTCTTAAGGGCTTTTAACCTCACGTACACTTCTGCAGGAACTGAACATTCTGTTTATGTGTCACAAAAGTTATTGTACAGTTATGTTCAATAGCATCCATGATCATCACTATTTTTTGCCAATCTGCACTTGTTACTACATAATAACTCTGCTATGCTTGTGAAAAATGGTCATGAATTAATCTCCTAAAGCATTTGCTCTCCCATACTTTTTAACACTTTTTCGTCATACAGCTTTTAATAAAAAGAAGGGGAAATTTATCATCCTATAACAATGTAAATCTGAATTCTGTTCTTGAGAGTCACAAAGTTTTGGGAGCAAATTATGTTTATTGAGCTAAATACACCTGTCTCCCATCCCAGTAACAATTTGTCTGATGAGGAACCCTCAGTCTGGCAGAATGCAGGTGTTGTTCTGCCCCTCGCAGACGTTTTCAGTGGGAAAGCGGAGGCTCTGCTTCCCCCTCCAAATTAATGGGACCAAGAGGTTAAGCAGGATGTTGTTCAGTATGTTATTGTTTGGGTCCTGGAATAAACCTCTCAGCTGTTAGAAGCAGTCAGAGCTCCACGGGTCATGGCAGCCTTGGTGTAACACCTCACACGCTCCAGCTGAAAGCACTGGTACTTGGCTGAGCTATCGACCCAGTGCTACTGCGGAAGAAAAATCACCACTCTCTGAATTACCAGTGCTCTCCCAATATCACTTTCCTTTGCTGATCTCTTGTCAGACACAGTCCTGCTCCTAAGATCTGCCAGGATCAGAGTTCACATTGGTGTCATGGAACTTTTGTCCTTCGTCTCTCTACATGAGGTGCTTTAATTCCTTTAAGGAGCTCCTCTTATGGAACGCAGTTATTCTCCACCCTGCCTCATTCTTTATCCTTGCAATCCTTCCTCCAAGTTTTACCAGAAAGCACCTAATCCACTGGCCCTCAATTTGCAATCAGAAATGAGGACTTATGAGAAAGTAGGAATAGCAATTTACAAGTTTTTCTGTGCTCTGAGAAATCACAAGCAGAGTTCACTTTAACGAAGTTAGGAAAGCAGGCAGATCAATTTAGCCTGTAATGCCAGTTGTCCATTTCAAACAAGAGACTTGTCAAACATATTATAGCAGATGAATCTCTGAATAGTTCTGAAATGTGATGTCTCTAAAATCTATATTTTGTGGGTGCCTAGGATATGTTAGGCTGGCAATTAAGGTTGCTTTTTGAGTAGGGTTTTAGTAGGTTTTGCTGTGGATGTATCCAGTGGTATTGACTAACTATTTATAGCAGAGGGGAAGGTTGTATCTCGGAAAGGATTCTGTTTATAATTATGAAAAGCATGTTTTCTGACCATTAATAGGGTATATCTTGTTAATTATGATGATGTATAAGGTATTTCCCCTATGATGCCATTTAGAAAATTAATGTTTGAGTCACAGAAAGGTCATTGCCATTCTGGAAGGAATCCATTCATCTCTAAATAGACCATCCGAATATAGACTAAGAAATACTCTATATATAATTACCTGGAAATAGATGGAATAAATAAGATTGATGATACATATTACTAAAGCCACACATTAGTTTTCTGCTAGGAAAAAGTAGATTCTAACAGGAAGAAACTATAATATACATGTAAAATTGCAAGAAATAGGTTGAAGTCTTGAGTAGTAATGTGAGGTTCAGATATTACACATGAGGTGAGAACTCCTCAGCCCTACAAAGATGAGAATGAGGATTTTTCTTCTTTTTTAACAAACTTGTGTCTTGTTTGACAAGACACATAAAACTTCTTATATCACATACAACTTCATATATATAACTTCATACTATCTCTATATTTGCCACACAAATGCTTACAAGTAGACAGAATGTATGTGCTGTCTTTGAAGATAAACATGTTAATGAGTATTTCCATGTGTGAGTCTTCTTTTGACACAGGCCTGGAGTGTCCAGGAGCTGAGGAGGATCCCAGGGAGGACAGGTCTCAAGCAGTCCCAGCAGTACCCATTCTCCAGCTCAGTTCTGCAGCTTGGTTAGCATGGGAGATGTGGGACAGAAAACCAGTGGACAACAGATTTTCAGTAGCACATGGATGACCCAGGGACTGGCAACTTGAGCATCCTGAGTGTCTGGGAGTGGCAGTAGCTCCTGGCTCCCACTCAGCTCCAAACCCAGCTAGGACTGAGGTCTCCTTCACCAGACAGATGGATGAGAGGTAACTGTTGTTTCTGGGGGCACCTTTTGTAACTGGCACATCTAGCCCCTCATTTGGGACATACTTATCCATACACAGAGGTAAGCCAGCTTTGTAAGGCTGCAGCCTCCTTCACTGAGCTGTTCTATCCTTGACAGCGTTGCTCCCTGATTTTCCTGGACTGTCAGAAAACACTGTACCATCTGGCCACAAGTTCACAGTTTACGGTTGCGAAGACTTCAGTCTGGACTTAGCCACACCAGTGCCTTTAAAAACATCTTCAAAGAGCCCTCCCTGAAGCCTGGGGGTCACTGTTATTTTTTGCTGCTTCCTTTCATAAGAGTTGTCTGCCTCCCAACTCCTCAGCATCGCTCAGCTGAGGAAATTAGACACTCTCTCTTTCCAAACAAGTCCCAGGAAAAACATTTCCCTGGCACTGCTGGCTGCTTTCTGGGCAGACCAGGCTCATGCCAAGTTTGCAGTACAGATTAAACCAAAATTCATTTATGATAAGGGAAGTTCAGGATTACCTGCTTTCCATCTCCTGGTTGCTTCTCTCATAGCAGCCACTTTAACTTTTACATTCTGAATTACAATGAGCTTTCACATCTGCTGAGCCCTGACACTCTCAGTGGCGATCTGTGATATTAGAATATTTTGATGAATTAGGGCTTTTGCTTTTACTTTGCCTCTACAAGCCTCTGTTCTGGGAGGGCAACATCACCAACACATTCAGGTTCTGTAGTGCTTGTGGCAGAAACAGATAAACAGCTGCTCGTGACTGCACTTCCACACACACACCAAACCATCTTGGAGCAGGTGATGTTTAATCAGTGTTCCTGGTTGTGGTCACTCATATAAGTCATATTCTAGGATTTTTTCCTCCTGACTAGCAAATTCAGGATAGTGGAACATGCCTAGAAAATCTGTGCCAGAAATTTGGTAGTTTATACAAAGTAAATAAAAAAATAAGCTGTCAATGTGAGGAAAGTAAAAGAATAAAAAAACTAAACTAATATATTTGCAAGAAGTATGTTTGCCTTAGTCACCCTCTCTGTTTCTCCCAGATGCTGCATCCCACTGTAGGGAGCTGGGGTATTTCCATCAGTGAGACAATGCACTTTCCCTTGAAAGCTGCTGGGTTTAATCTTACCATCAGATGCTGTGATTCATTTCTGCAGTCCCTGTTGTACGTTTCTTAATATCAGACAAGAGTGAAATATCTTCAGGACTGTGAGACTGGAAGTAACTATTTTTTCAAAGGAAAGAGGTACTGGAAATATATAATGGTCTTCATCAGCTGAAAGAGTCTGTGGAACCAAACTCAGACTCATGAGCCTGTCATGGTGTTGAGTAAGTGAGCCAAGAAGAGGCTTTTGCACCTCTAAAATAAAGTGAGTTTGGTTCAGTCTCATCTCAGGCATAGGTCAGAGCTGTGTTCAGGGAAGACAAGAAGCTCTTTCGCTTTTTCCTCTGGTTTCTGAGTCCTTGAAGACCACTCCGGGTGTGTGCTAAAGCTCCTTCCTGTGACAGCTCTCCTGTAACAGAACGACAGGTCAGCTCTTGACTTCTGAAGCAAAGGCTTCAATCTCTTCGCAGGTATTGCAAGCTGAAGTAAAAATCTGCGTGTGGCAGCCCCAGATTATGTGTCGTCATACCTTCACTTCCTGATTTCTGTACTGGGCCTTTTCAGTTTCTACCTGGAAATCATCTTCAACATCTTTGAAACGCAAGTGTTTGTAACAGTGCTATGAGCTGAAAAGGTTTATTTCATTGCTTCAAGGGGCCCTGCCATCTTTAGCTGGTTTTTTTTGCATCCCTGCAGGATGATCACCCATCTGGGGTAAATACTTTCCGTGATTTTGTCTGGTTTGCCACGACCGGTTCATTGGTCAGGAGCTTGATCCTCTTTTCTCACCATTTTCCACATGCACCATTGCATCATTTAAAAAAACAAAAAGAACAACCTTTTTTCAGGTAGGTGATATTCATAGTAAAACTAAGTCAGAATCTCATTCACCAGCAGAACGCCTTTGGGTTGACACACAAATTACAGTAAATCTCAGATTTTTGAGCCTGCTGTATCCTTTTCCCATTTGCACTTTCTTCCCCACTTTTCCTTAAACTCATTCATCTCCTTCTTCACCTTCAAAGTCTCCCCTCGGTCTCCACAATTCCAGTGCTTCATGGCCTTCCTTCATTTTATCCTTGCTGCAGAAGGAAGACTTGATACAGATGAGAAGATGAGGAACTCTTTCAAATTAAACTTTGGTGCAAACATCTTACCTGTAAAACTTCCCATTACAGCCTCAAGAGAAGCAAAAGTACTTAAGCCTGGAATGTCACTGATCTCTGGACACCAGCCTGCTGCTAAATGCCTTCCAAACTCTGCCATTCCACAACTTGACCAGGCATCCCACAACTTCCCCCTCGGGCCTGGCTGTGGACTGCGCAGGTCTGTGTATTGGAACAACCCAAAGCAGTAGTGCTTTTACCCAGGATCATCCACAACTGCCTCCCCATTAAGTCCCTCTGCCTGGAAGCACCCTGATGTCTCCTTAATAGGGGTTAGCATTATTTATGGCGATTTACAGGTGTGCTGCTAAAAGATGGAACTGTAAATCACCTCAAATGTTGTTCCATGATGAAGTGCCTCTACATTATTTAACAAATTGTCCCAACATGACTGAGCGATGCATGATGGAAAAACTTGCCACAGAAATGTGATATTGAAAAGGCCACATAAATACTGTGTATTTAGTTAAGATTTGTAATTGCAGTTTGTATTCTTCTGTCAGTTTTGTACTCCAGGAGGATTTTCAGTTTCAGAAAAGTGGGGTACTTCTAACCGGGGGTGTCAGCAGGTCAACACAATGACTTATATGTGTGACACTGTCGTGCAGCTGGCTTTGCAGAGGTGTTTGGCACAGAAAATATCAGGTTGCACGTGTGCGTCTTAGTTACAGCTCACTGCCTAGGGTGTAAGGTAGCAAGCAATGTTGTTTTACAGTGTATCAGAGTGATTCTGCCTCAGTAGAAAGAAGATTGAGGTGTGATGAAATGCCAGCCAAAAGTGCCTACAGGTACCTCAAAATAAAGAACTACATGTGTTCTGAGATGTTGGTTTCTCGTATTTGCCCATAATCTGAGCACTGTGCTTTCCCAGATCAAGGCAAGGCTTGCAATTTTGAAGTGAGAGGAAAGGTGGAGCAACATCTTCTTCCTAGAAAGCCTGGACTGAAGAGGAACCACGTTCATTGTTATGTTTCTCCTGTATTTGCAGTTGTTTTCCTTCTTTGGATGTACAGGTACCGTTATGTGATAAAAGCTTCTGATTTTTATCTATTCAGTCAGGGACAGTTTAAAGACTGTCATGCCTAAAACATGCACCTGGTTGAGGTCTCACAGATCCAGCACAAAACCCAATGAAGCAGCCCAGCCACCTGCTGATTTCCTCTGGGCAAGAAGACTTGGCTCACAAACACCCATCAGGGCAAAGAAGGGAAATGATCTGGAGGGGTGAAGGGAGCATTGGTGTCAGCACTTCATTCCCAGGGATTCGGTTTGGAGATGTATGAGTCAGAGTCTCAGATAAGAAATGAAAGATGAGAAATTAACAGCCCCAGCAATGCCTTTACTGCTTTTCAAGGAGTAACTTTTTTTTTTTTTTAATTTAACCTTTTGAGTTTTCCCAGTTAAATTTTTAACATCAGTCAGGGCTCGCTTAATGAGAAGCCCAAGACCTTCTAAAACTATTGCTGAGGATATTTAAAATGTTTCTACAGAAATGATGTGTCTCATTTTCACATGGGTAACAGGACTGTTTGTGTTCACGTGTGTCTATGGACACAAGGACTGCATAATAAGCGCCAGCCTCAGCCATCAGAGCTGCATTCAGGCTGCTGCTGCATTGGTAGGATGAGGATTGTTGGAATAGAAGCTGGGAGGCAGGAAAGGGTGAAGGAGGTGCCCCGGGTGCTGAAATGTCTACCTGAGCAGAATCTCTTCCTCAGGTGGTTCAGTCATGGGTGGAACCTGGCTTCCTGATTCCCCCTTCCTTTCCCTCCTCTTCCCTTCCCTTCCAGCAGGACCACACTCCACACGACTTTCCCTGTCTGTTTGTGCCTCTGTTTGTGCCTCCCCAGCCTCAAACCAGTTTAAAAACGGTTTTAAGCCCACTTCAAGCCACTGGAACAGATAGGAAAGGGGTTTAGCTGTGGATATATCCCCACAGGTTTTGTGCAGTGAAGCAGCTGACAGAGGTGACAGACCCCATGTGTGTCCCACACAAGGGAAAAGGCAGAAAATCACACATGTACCAGGAAGCCCCAGGCAAGAGGATTTATTAATGCTCCATCCTCTGATGTCAGGCAGAGTTTGCACCTTATTTGACACCAGAGAACCTAACCTAAAGGCCGAAATTCAGGGAAGTCAGCTTTCACCTCCCCTCTGCAGTACACCTGAGGGTGAACTTAAAAACAACCTGCTGTGCCTCTGCTGGGGAATTAAAACCACTGCTTTGAGGGAAATGGGTATTTCATGGGGTATCTCATATTGCCAGTGTCCTGGGAGTGAGATATTCAAGGGTGGTACTGGTTCTGTTTTTTGGAGGTGTTGTCAGATGGGGCACGGCTGGTTCCAGGTCAGGAACCCTCTTAGGACTTCAGAAACTTCTTTCCAGTTCCTCATCCATCCATTCTCTGTTTTCCTCTGCTACAAGGTTGGATAGCAGCACATCCTTTCTTCCTGTGAATGTTGTGGGGATCAGTATGCTACTATGAATTGCGATAATGAGCCTGAAAGAATTGTAAAACTCTGGAAAAAGAGCGTCCTTATAAAACAAAAATAAACAGTCAATCCATTAGAATGCAGCATTAAACACACTGTCACTCACCCCCAGCCTGTTTTTCCCTTTTCCTGCATTCACTCTTCCATACTTTGCCACTGCTCCTGCTATTGGAGCCTGTGACATGTATAAAAAGGGACTCTCACCACACATGCTGGAGTTTGGACCATGTGTTTTTCTTCAGAGAGCACCTCCGCCTCAGCACTACAAACCTTGTCAGTGCTGTGTTTTGCAGAAATAAATAAATAAAGGGGCGAACGAAAATGTCATATACATAAATATGCCACAATAAGTTTAGTCTCTGGATCAAAGTGCTCAAAACGACACAGCTTTGAAACAGAAAGGTAGGAATCAAAATTACACATCCCTGCGCATCAGCCCGGGTGCCAGCTGTTTAACTGAGCTGTGCGTACTGTGCCTGATTAAATGAAAACATTTTAACAGCTGTCTAAAAAAAGGAAAACCCTTCCCAGGGCTGCCTCGTGTTCCATCCCCATGGGCTGCCTGGGAGAGCAGCCCCTTGGCTCCATCCTGCACCCACCTTGTCCCTGCTCATCAGCACACATGTGGGGCCATCGGGATACAGGGCTGCTCTGGGATCATCCAAAGGACAGGCAATAGGGTCCTTGGCGAGGTCCGAACCTCACCGAGTTCTGGTGCCATTGACTGGCAAACCTGTGTGGGCAAGAGCCCATTGGCTGTCTGGCTCTAATCCATGAGTTGAATGTGCTGCTGTCTGGCTCAGGGGAACAAAGCAGCTCAGCAGGTTGCAGGGAGAGGCTCTGGTCTTCATATCCAGGCCAAACACAGCCCAACCTCCCCAGCAGGGAAGAGGCTTTGTAGAAGAGAGAAAGCTTTAGGTAAGTGGTGGGTGGTCTCTGGTGGCTGCATCCCAGCCAGTCTGCAGAACCTGCTGGGAGCTGTTCTCCAGCCTGGGGCCAAGCAGCACTGTGTGACAGCTGATTCCCTTCCTCTATTCCCCTGCCTCCCCAAAATGGTGTGGGCACAACTGAACAACTTGTTTGGAGCAGACACTGTCCCCAGCCCATGGCCCAGCATTGCCTGGGAGGGTGTTCATCAGCTCCAGCCACCACGTAAGAATGTATCCTTAAAGAATCTGTATTTCTAAAATAAAGAGCGATCAGAAAAGAAATTTTACAACTCAGGATGTAAAAACTTTTTTCAAAAGGTGACACTTCTGTTTTTTTTTACACAGCATCTGCTGTGTCTGTGTGTTTGTGTGTACCTGTGGGGTAGATGTTTTTCTTATGCCAAGGTCTGCACAAGCCCTCCTCATCACACTCTTCTTTGGCCCAGGGGGCTTCCTGCTGCTGCCCTGTGGGCATTGTCACACTTTTCACTGCCAGAAGCCCCCTCACAAGAGTGTCGGGATGGGAACAGGACATGGTTCATTCATTGATGCACATCTACAAGTTCTGCCCACAAAATATGGCAAGAAACCAAACTGCTTTTCACTTTCGGGAAAGCTGCAACCACTGCTGCCGTAAAATATTGGCATGGTCATAACATTGGACTCTTCCATGGGTTTCCCTCCCATCTGGTATAGGCAGGTCTACGTCTGACACCCTGGTTTGGAATGGCTTTCTCAATACAGACAAAGCTATCTGCCTGTAAACTGTCCTCCCTAAAAAATGTGCATTCTCAAAGTGTATCCTGCTTACTTCCATAGCTTTCCCTCCAAAAGTATGTGGTGCCACAGGCAAGAGAAGAGCTATGAGGGAGTGAAAAGATGGGTAAGAAAGGGCTTTCCACATGCAACCAGCCTTCCTCAAACCCAGCAGGCCACTCACGTGTGCCCACACACACCCTGAGAGGACTCTGTCCCCAAATGCCACACACAGACGGACAAAGGGAACGCGGCCAGCCAGTGCCAGCCAATGTGTCACTGTGCTGCATCTGCTGTGTGCTCTTGGTGGCAATCACTAAGGCCACATCTGCAAGGACAACTCATCACATCACCCTCAGGCCACCTGGTGGCTCTTTGTGCCTCATGCTTTGGCCCACCCAGGGCAGTGTTTTTGCTCACTGCCTTGAGGGTATTCTTTTCTTCCTCTGCCCAGAGAGCTTAGGGGAGCAGTTGTAGTGGTGATGGCTCTAGGACAGGTCATCTCCATGTTCTAGGACTAGGATATCTCATGCTAGAGCAAAGTGCAGAAGATGTGTCCAGCTCTGCAGGAGCAGCCATCTGTCATGTGAGGGCCAGGGCTGGATGCACCCCACCCTGGACTGATGGGGAACACCCCCGGGCTCACTGCCCGAGAGCTGAGCGGAGCTGGAGCACAGGTATGGCTGCTCACACATCACACTTCTGGCAAACATTCCCGGGGTGTCCGTGTGTCCCTGGGACCATGGGGTGAGGGAAACACCCCTTTGACACTGGTCTGTGTGAAAGGCCGCTTAGAGTCCCTGCGGGCGGTGCCGGGCTGCAGTGGGGTTTGAAAAGCTGCTGATACCTGCAGCAGTCCCCCCACCGCAGCTCCTCTACCCTGGCCCCTGCCCTGCACACTCTGGGGGTTCGGGGGGCAAAGAGGCCTTTCTGATGGCTGGCGAGCCCCCCCTCATGAATCGCCAGTGCCCTCCGGCAGCCGGGGCAGCGCGGACAGCGAGCAGCCCTCACCAGAGCCTCGGGGCGGGCACTGCGGGCTCCTTTTCTCATCCCCGGGGGGCAGCGGCCCCGTCGCACGCCTGTCACCGCCGCCTCCTCCCCGTTATTTACATCCGTCTTTAGCAGTCTAATTACCCGCTTTATTGCTTTCGCCCGGGGGAAGCCCGGGGACGGCGGCGCAGGGGAGGACCCTCCTCGCCAGCCCCCGCACTGCCCGAGGCGGGGGGGCCACGGAGCTCAGCCGGGGCTGCCCTCGCCAGCGCCTGCTTTCGGCAGGACTTGGCGCGGGAGGGGCCTGAGGGCGCTGCCCCACAGCCCGCCTTGAGGGTCGGCTTCGGCGTGTGGCACAAACGCGGCCTCCTGCAGCGGAGGGGAGGAAAAAAAGCGACAGGATAGATGGATTTTCAGATAAGCAGCGGAGGTAATTTATTGGCCTTTATGCTCTTCCGATGGAGTGGGGGAGAGGCGGCGGAGTCACGTCTGCACATCATTAACCGGGTTTACTCCGCCTCGGCCCGAAGGGGCTCCCCCCGGCCCCCGCTGCCGGGGCTGCCCCGCGCCCCGGCCCCGCCACGGAGCGGGCCCTGGGCCGGGCCCGGAGTCACCGTGAGGGGGCACCGCGCCGGGGTGCTGCTCCCCCGGCCCCGAGGGGAGCCCCAACCTCTCCCCGCTCATCCAGGTTGTCCGCGGCGCACTCGCTCTTCCAAACTCATCTAAATTACATCAATAACAGAGCGCACTCTTTAATGAGCTCTCAACTTTAAAGACTTGAAGGATATTAACAAGCCGCTTGACAAATGGTGCTTAGAAGCACATTAAAGACGCTGCTAATGGAGCGCATAATGACGGCTAATTTTCGATCAGATATAAATTAGAGCCCCAACAGTTATTTGCCTTAAGGACTTTATGTAAATGATCCTGTTCTGTATAAACGGGGAGGCGAGCCCAGCCCAGCCCCGCCGCGCCGCCGAGCGATGCCGCAGCCCGACGGGGCGCGCTACCCCCGGCCCCACCGCCGCGCTAACTCCGCGGGGCTGCGCGGGGCGCCGCGCCCGCACCGCCACCCCCGCACAGCGGCACCGCTCCGCACGCCCCAGGGCCGCCCGGGTTGCCCGGGGCGGGGTGGGGGGGGAGGAGGAGGAGGAGGCCGAAGGCTCGTCCCGCTGGGGCTGGTGGCGGGGGTAGGGGCCGGCTGTGCCGCGGCGGGGGACAGTGCCCAGCGCCCGCGGGGGCCCCAGCCCGCCCCGGCCGGGTAGCGCTGTGCCCCGCGGAGGGCTGGGCAGGGGCGGGGGCCCATCTGCGGAGCCGGATCCCGCACACACACGCGCTCCCGGGGTGTCCCAGCTGCCTCCCGGCGCGCTGCGAGCGCCTCATTTTTCCCTCCGTTGTTTTCGTTCGGAGGTCGTGGCCAGTTTGGGGGCAGGTTTCTGGTTGGTTTGTTCGTTTGGGTTGTTTTGTTTCTGTTTCTTGCTTTTAATTTTTTTTTTTTTTTTTTTTTTTTTTTTTTTTTTTTTTTTTTTTTTGTCAACAAGTGCCGGCTGAGGGCCCGGCCCCGGGCCAGGGAAGGCGTGACCTACCCCGCGCAGCGGCCGCAGCTCCTGTCCGCCTACCCCCTGCCTCCGGGATGCTCCCGCACGGAGAAGCCGTGTCAGCAGGTCAGCAACGCCCCCGCCCTGGGAAGGGGGTCCCGGCTGTCTGGGGGAACCCGCGGATTTTCCTTGGGGGTTTTTCTGACTGGTGGGCTGTGATTCTTTTTCTATCCCCCACCCCCCGCCCCGCTGACTTGCGGAGTGTCCTGGTCTTCCCTCCAAGCCCCTCCTTTACCTTGACGGGGCGCGCTGAGCCGCAGCCGCGGGGCAGTTTCCCCTCCTGCGCCGCTGGGCTCCCTCCTCCGGGAGGGCTCGGGGGTCTCACCTGCCAAAATAATAACAAACCGTAAAGGAGGGAGGGGAACGTTGTCCCCCCCATCCTTCCCACCCGGGTCACCGCGCCGGAATCACAAACCAACCGGGCTGTCCCGGGAGTGGGCTACTGCTGGGGTTGCCCCCGAGAGAGGATTTGAGGAGGAAAAAGACGACCAGCCCCCATCCTCAGTGGGGCAGCGACCGGCGGGCCGGGGCGGGAAGGGGCGCGGGGTTTGCGCGGGAGCGGAGGGCCCCGCCGGTGGCCGTACTCACCCGGGCGGCCCCGAGGCTGCGCCTCCTGCTCCGCGCTCGCCTCCCCGATCCATCGATTTGTTCCTGGAAAAACGCGGCGCATTCTTATAGCAGCTACGAGCAATTAATATTGCATTAACCCTATTAAAAAAAAAAAAAAAAAAAAAAAAAAAAGGAAAAGAAAGGGGAAAACCCGCACCCTGGCAAAGCCATTTATTATTAACGCGAGGGTAATTGGAGACCCGAGACGCGGGTGTGTGCGTGTCGTGGGGCAAGGCAGGCAAATACAGGCGTGACAGTGTGGCGAGAAGGAAGGGGAACCGAGGGTGGCTAATATTTAATTTCAGGTCTGTGGTTTTCTAATTCGAGATTAAAAGCAGTCACGTCTTTGAAGCCAGACACTTGGTGTAAATGTACAGTTAAAATATTCTATTCCACGGTCCCCAGACAGAGCTCTGCTACTCCCAGGCTTCATTAAATTTTAATTATCATCCCAGACTGGAGCAAGGAATGAGGGGGAAGACTGTCCACCTAATTGCAATTGATAAAGGCAAAGAAGCCGAGATATTTTTCCTCGTCGTGCACGCACAGCAGTTGTTTTTGTTGTTGTTGTTGTTTTAATGCGGGCAAAGCCCGGCGAGAGCAGCGTGAGCATCTCCGCCTATAGATCTGCTGTTTACAAAAGATGCACGTGAAGGAAAGCCGGGAAGTGATGCTATAGATGGGTGTTGGGGGAGAGGGGGGGCTCTTGGAGGATCTGGCGAAAGATCAACCAGAGAGACAAGGACCCTCATTAGAGCTCGTCAGCTTATTGTCTCCCAAAACAAAGCGCGCCAGATCCTCAGCCCTGCTCGGCCCGGGCAGCGGAGGGGCTGCCCTGGCGCCCGCCCCGGTTCTCCCGGATCTCAGGCACCTCTGTACCCCCACACACCCCACCGCCCCCCGGCTCTTCCGTGCCTTTTCGTTTGTTAATCATTTGCAAGTGTGCGACCGGCAAGTACTGGGAGAAGTCGGCTAATTGCCCCAGGTTTTTAATTTGGGAAACTAGAGAGCGATCTATCTCCAGGCAGTAAAAGGTAAAAAATAAAACCCACCGCGTTTGCTTTCTAAGCAGCTTCCTATTATCACATCGCCACTTAATTTTATTTCCATTCTCTCCAAGTTAAATAGAAAGCCGAGCTCACAGGGGAGCTGCCATGTGCCTACAGACTGGGGATGTCAAGCAGAGAGACTCTCTGTGCAAAGTTAATTTCAATTCCCGAGGAGGATTTCACATTCTCGCTCGCTCTGACCCACAGTAATTAGCTGAGATAACTAATGATTACTTACTTATTCCTTGTAATTATCTGGATTTAATAATTCGCTGTGTAATTTATTAATTCGCCCGTAATAGCCTTTAAGTGAATGGCTCATTTAAGAGGGCGCAGCGGCGGTTCAGGGGCTGTTCGCCGCTCGCTACCTTCGCCTGCTGACGGTCTTGGGGGGCACTCTGCTGCTTTCGGGGTCCGCCTGGGCCCTGCCCCCGCCGGCCTGCCTCACCCTGGCCCCCTGACCCACCGCTTCCCTGCTTCTTCCTGCCCTACCTCACCTCTCAGAACGAGCCCTGCGCTCGCGGAGGTTGCGCGGCAGCCCAGCCCACGGAGAGGGGGCAGGAAGGCACTGCCCGCGTGGGGGGGTCTTGGCAGGGCGCGCAGGGTGCGCTGGACAGCGTCACCCCCTCCCAAAAAGCTGCCAGCCGCGGCCGCGGATGGAGAAGGCAACCCGCCCTGCGCACCCGCGGGAGCCCTGCGCGCCCGCGGGGCTGAGCCGTGACGCTGCGGTGGCCACGACGGTAACGACAGCGACAAGGGCTGGCGGGGGCCGCGGGGAGGGCGGGGATGTGGACACCGACGAGGACACAGCGCCTGTGCCCGCCGGACCTCCGGGCAGCAGGCCCTGCCTCCGCGCCCGCGGAGCCGCCGGCACCCTCGGCGTGCCCGGGCGGCTTTGAAGCTGCAGCTGGAGCTGGTGGCTGGGCGGAAATATGAATATTTAATAGCGGTTCGTGTATGATCTCCCTCCCCCCCCTCGCCCGCCGCCGTCGGTTTTTTCCCCGGCTTTTGTGAGCGCCGCGCGAGGAAATTACTTTTCCCTTTTCAAATTCGAGGTTTAGTGTCGCGCGTTTGCCTGCGTGGCACCCTCGGCTCCCCCGCGGCGGGGCGGGGGGGGGCAGAGCTGCCCGGGGAGCGGGGGCTCAGCGGGGACACTCCACAGCCCCATGTCCCCCCTCCCCAAGCACAGCCACGGCCGCGTACACGCCGAGCCGCGGGAGCGGAGCGGAGCTGTCCCTGGTGCTGCCGCCGCAGCCCCGGTGCTCCCCGGGCCGCTTCCCGACCGAGGCCGCTCCCCAGCCGGGGTCGCGAACCACCCCCGGACGGAGGCGGTGCGGAGCTCGGGCAGAGGCTGGCGGTGGAAAAACAAGAAGCAGCAAACGCGCTTTGCCAATAAAACGTTAAAGTCCTGTTTTCTTTTCTTTTTAATGAAAGACGATTTAACAACATTTAAAAATAACTTAGTACATTACTAGAATAAATAAACCTCCTATAAACAAAACAAAATAAAAACCCAAACAAAAACCAACGAAATCGGGTCATGTACAGAACTTAAGACTTCAAACAGTCTCGGATAGAACAGCGATACAGCGAAATTTGTAAGAATATATCTATATGTGCGTCAACGCCAATGAAATATTTACAATACATACAGGTACCCACCAGAGTACCCTCAGCTTATTGTTGTTGTTCCTAAAAGAAATGTACCAAATCGGTTGTGAATTTACAAGCAGTGCAGCCTTGCTCTCTCGCTCGCTCCCTTTTCCTATAAATTTTAATTTGGCATTTCTAAAAACAGACTTCCAAAAAGGGACTTTCCTCCGTGGAAAAGTATTGCAATTAAAGGTAATAAATAACAGACCAAATAAATAAATAAATAAATAAGCAATCGGATAGATAAATAAATAACCGAGCCGGTCTGAATACCGTCGCGATACATCTTTGAAATCGAGAAAGACGGATATTGTGCTGGCAAGAAACCCGAAGCGACAATTTTCCCCCCTTTCCCCCCCCCCCCCCCCAGCGCTGTCACCTACGCGGCCACGTCCTTTCTCACTTCGGGAGCAGCGTGTGGTGGGGACAATATGGGAATCCCCATTAAATATGTAACGCGGTAAACAAATACCTCGGACAGTGAATCAGGCTACACAAATAATGTAGGACATCTACTAGGGTGCCGACGCCGTACGAATAAGAATACTCGCCAGAGAAATACCTTAGGTTCAGGTGACAATTTACAAATGGCCAAAAGGGACATTCAGAAGAAGAAAAGCTCACGTTCATAAATCCTACCAACACAAAATATTTGATTCTCACTAACATTTTTTTTTACTTTTATCAAGACTTAGATTAAAGAGGTGTAATTAATTAGAATGAGCACAAAATGAAGTTGCTAGAGAGATAAATTAATAATTTACAAGGGGTTGTTTGGCAGTAATCTAATAATAGCTTTTGAAGACCAGTGAACACAGCAGGATCAGCTCTTTCCCTAAGCGTTATAACTTCAGAGAAGGAAAAGGATAATAACCACAGTAAAAATATATATATATTTATATATTTATAATACGCAGTGTAAATGCAGAAAAACCTGCCATCTGTTTTTTTTAAATCATTATTATTATTATTATTATTTAAATCAAAATACTTTTTAGACGTCTCTCGCGGTGCGAAGCCTCAACTCTAGATTCAAGTTTGGGTCCCGAGAAAGCCATGACATCGTGGCCACCCCGCTGCCACCCGGGCGAGGTCTGTTAGGAATAAAAACCAGCGGTACTTGCCGGGGCAGGTCCGGGCGCGGCTCCGCGGGGAAGTTCCCCCCGAAATTTGGGCGCGGGGCGGGCGGCGGGGTGGGCTGGAGTCGTTTAGGGTTGTTTTCCTCCTTTCCTTTTTGTTGTTCTTGTTGTTTATTGAATTTTTGTCGGTGACGGTGACGCTGATGCTGTCGGTGCTGCTCCGCGGCCGGCTCAGATGCCCGCCGAGTACTTCATGCGCTTCTGCTTCTGGCGCTGGTTGCAGAACCAGACGCGGACCACGTTCTTCTTGAGGTCCAGCTTCTCGGCGATGGCGGCGATCTTTTCGGAGGAGGGCCGGGGCTGCAGGGCGAAATAGGCCTCCAGCGAGCGCTTCTCGGGGGCGGCGATGGAGGTCCGCTTGCGCTTCTTCTCCGCGCCGCTGAAGAGCTCGGGCTTGGCCAATTTCTCGCGGTGGGACTTCTCGGCCTCCTCCAGCCACGCCTGCAGGATGGGTTTGAGAGCGATCATGTTGTTGTGGGAGAGCGTGAGGGACTCGAAGCGGCAGATGGTGCTCTGGCTGAGGGAGCCCACCCCCGGGATCTTCAGGTTGGCCAGCGCCGAGCCCACGTCGGCCTGGGTCACCCCCAGCTTGATGCGGCGCTGCTTGAAGCGCTCGGCAAAGGCCTCCAAGTCGCGGGGGTCGGCGTCCACGTCGCTCATGCAGCCCATGTGGGCCGGCAGCCCGTGGGCGTGGGCCATGCCCAGCGCCGCCGGGTGCATGGGGTTCATGCCGGCCATGTGCGGAGCGTGGCCCGGCGTGGAGACCACGGCGCCGTCGGGGGCCGCCATGGCCCCCAGCGCCAGCCCCGGCGTCAGGTGCTCCAAGAGTTCCCCCTCCAGCGCCTGGTGGGGCTGGTGGTGGTGGTGGTGGTGATGGTGATGGTGGTGGTGGGTGCCCGACAGGGCGGACGGGTGGGAGATAGGCACGGAAGAGGAGGAGGCGGCCGAGGTGCAGGGGATGGTGTTCATGGTGTGGTACGTGGCGTCCGGCTTGAAGGGGCTGTGGTGCGGCGGGTGGTGGTGGTGGCTCTTGCTCGGGGAGACGATGTCCACCGCTGCCAGGGCTTCGGCGCGGGCCAGCAGGCTCTCGTCCAGACCGCCGAATATATTGCTCTGCAATTGCAAATAGAAGGCACACATAACGCTCAGCAGGGAATTCGCCTCCCCGCGCACTCCGCCGTGCCACTAAAACCTTCCCAGCATGTTAAAAGAGAAATCCTGGAGAAGGGAGGGGGGGTGGGGTGGGGGGGAGGAGAGGAGAGGAGAAGAGGGAGCGAGCGGGGCGAGGGAGCGGGCGCGGCGCGCACCCGCTCGCACAGAGGAGCCGCGGCAGGCGGGCGGACGGACGGACGGACACACGCACCAGCCGCACGCAGCATCCCAGGTCATAAAAATTAATACAAGCGGCAAGAGCCGCCGCATGCATAAGTTGGGCGAGCGCCCGGCGCCGCTGGGTGATTTGCTGCACGGCCATGAAAAAATCATCAGGCGGATCCGGGGAGCCGCCGAGGGGCTCCCCTTAAAGCGGGGCGGCGGGCGGCGGGCACCTACCGGAGGGGCGGGTAGGCAGGCCCGCCGCATCGCCTCCGCGCCGCCGCCGCTGCCGCCGGGGCCGGAGCCCGAGCTGGAGCCGGAGCCGCCGCTGCCGCCGGGGCCGGAGCCGGAGCCGCGTCCGGCAGAGCCGCCGGTGCCGGTGCTGCTGGGGGAGCTGGCGGCGGGGGCGGAGGCGCCGGCGGAGGGACAGGGCGAGGCGGTGTGCAGGGCCGAGTACTTGGTTTCGTGGAGGCCGCCGCCGCTGCCGCCGCCGTGGGGGAGGCCGAAAGGCTGCTTGCTGCTCAGAGACATCATCATGGTGCTCGCCGCCGCCGCGGCCCGGCCCGCCGGCAGCCGGCCGCCGGAGGAGGGCAGGGGCGCGGGGCCGGGGGCCCGAACCCCCCGGAAAAGCCACAGGAGCCCCGCGCCCCCACCCCCCGAAAATTGAAAAAAAAAAAAAAAAAATCCCACTCGCCCCCCAAGCCGGCTGCCCGAGCCCCGCCGGGGACGAGAGGGAGAGGCGGCTCCGGCTAGCCGGGGATGCGCGGGATGCCTCCCGCCCGCCTGCCCGCCCTCCGCCCGGGCGCTCGCCGCTGTCCGCCGCCGCCTCCGCTCCGGCGACGGCCCTCGCCTCTCGCGAAGTGCCCTCCCCGCCGCCGCGCCGGTGGGTTTTACTCTCTCCCCTCCCTCCCCTCCCCTCTCGCCTGTCACTACAGCCCAACTCCTCGGGAAGGGCCCTCCGCGCCTGCCTCCTCGGCCCCGGCCCCCTCCTCCGCCGCTCCCTGCCCGCCCCCCGCCGCTCCCACGCCCACGCGTGCTCCCACACTCACCGCCGCGCCGCGCCCCGTCGCCTCCCGGAAAGGGGAGGGAAAAAGCCAAAAAGGAAAAAAAAAAAAAAAAAAAGAAAAGAAAGGTGGGGAAAGCGACCACCCCACCGCCTCAAATCCACCCTCCATGAAAAGAAAAAATAATTTTAAAAAAGGAGGAGAAAAAGTCCCGTCCGGGCTCACCACGAATCTACAGCCAGAGTGTCCCGCCGCTGCTGTGGCACAGCTCCGGGGGGTGGCAGGGGCGGGTGTGCGCCGGGCGCTGCGTGGGGACAGCGCAGGGAAAGGCCAGGAGCGGCGGCCAGGGGCTGCCCCCACCGGCGTCCCCCATCGGCGGGGAGCCGGAGGGATCCTCCTGCAAAAGCGCACCGCTATCCCGCCAATTTCCCACTCTTGTCTAATAGGAAAAGAAGAAAAGGAAAAGGAAAAAAAATTAAGACGAGAGAGAAAAGGAATCGGGGAAAGTCAGTTTTCCTGGAGGTGGTCGGGTTTATTTCCATGAATTTCACTTTGCAGCAGAAAGGTTAAAATAAGTGCTTAGGTGTTTAATTTCTCACCTAAACAGCAGACTTGGTAATTTTAAGGGAAATAAAAAAAATTACATTGTATCAGCTCTCACTGTCGCCAGCTCGGAGAAATGAAATAAATCAAAGTTAAAAGCTTGAGTATCATTTAATTATGGTGTGAATAGCGCTTGGAAAGAAGTAGAACAACATCTCTAAACAAATTATGGCCGGGCCAGGAAGGAATTATTAGATTGAAATTTCATTTAGGCTCGGGAGACACGGCGCTTCAATATGTAATCTGTTATGCCTCATCTGATTTGTATGCTTAATTCAGCTTGACGAATTTATTAGTTTTCATAATAGTAAAAAAATTGAGCAGCACTATGGGCCTAATGCATTGTGTGTACTATAAATTGTATGTCACCGTTGAAAGGCTGAAGTCTATAGAAATCTTTTATTAATGACAACATAGGAAAGAGGATTTTCTTGCAAGCCTTTAAGGAGTTCATGCCAAACCTCCGCGCTTCGTGTCTCGGTAGGCTATTAACATATCGTCATACTAATTAGGCTACTTCATGAGTGATATAATTTCAAACTTTAAATTATGTTCTAATTAACAAGGGTTGTCCAATTTGCTTAATCTTCAAAAGGCTTTTGGCTTGTCTAATTAGTCTAAAGCATCGAGCATCTCCAACGCCCAAGAAAGAGCCATCAATAATATTTTGCGCGTTTTGAGGCGATCGCGGGCCGAGCCCACGCGGGGCGCGGCCCGCCCGTGGCGGGCAGGGCTGGCAGGGAGGCCGCTGTCCCCCGCCTCCCTCCGCCGGGGTCCCCGCAGCGCGCCCGGCCGCTCCTGCGCCCCCGCCTCCGCCTCCCCGGCAGCGGCCGCAGCCCTGCGCGCTTCGGCGCGGGCGTGCCGGGAGGTGTGCGGGAGAACGAGGGAAAGCTCCCGCTTCCCGCGGAATAAAAACAAAAAAGGGCGGGGGGGGGGGGGGGGGGGGGAGAAACGAGAAGGAGAAGGAGAAGAAGAAGAAGAGAATACCTCGTTGGCACGGGGAGGTCCAAGGGCAGCCAGCCTGCCGGGTGCGCGGAGCCGGGGAAGGGGCTCTCCCCGCCCGGCTCTCCGGCTCAACTTTGGCGGAGAGAAATGCGAGGAGTAACCCCCCCCCCGCTATACATTTAACCCCTCCCGCACTGAGTTTAATTACTCGCAATAGTTGTTCTAATGTATGCTGTCACACGGGAGAATTGAGAACGCATATCGTTAATATGAATTAATCTTGATTTTAATAGCAACTGACAACCGATCTCCAAAACGCTGAGCGCTCGTCGCCGCTCCGAACGGCCGCCACCGGGACGCGGAGTGGCTCGGCCGCATAGCTGGGCCAACTTTTCTCGATGCCGGGCCCGGTGTTGACCCCGGGGGTCCCCGCGGTGGCTCTCCGCGCTGCAGGGACTCGCCGCTGCTCCGGCCCCGCGCAGCGCCGCGCTGCCACTGTGCCCGCTGCCGGCAGCGCCTTGCCCACGGCTCCGCCGCCCAGCACACTCTGCCTTCCCCTTTCCCCCCCTTTTTTGAGTGATTTTTCTGTTTATTTGTTTGTGTTTGGGTGTTGTTTTTTTTCCCGTAGAGCCCCCGCGCTGCCCATCTGCACCCCCGCCCGGTGTCGGGAGGGGCGCCGGGGGGAGCCGCAGCAGACGCGGAGCCTCCGCCGCCCCCCGGCTCCTCGGCGGCCCCGTGGGCCCCGCAGCCGCCTCTGCGCACCACTGGGCTGCCTAAATAAAAGGAGAGCCCCCCCCTCCAACTTACCCACGCCCACACCCTGACCCACGCAGACATCTGGGGAGAAATCACTGTCGCCTCTCATGTATCCATGTTCTGATTTACGATTAAAATTTAAAGACGCGCATTCATATTTTACCGAACCTAATGCGCCCTATGAATTTTTAATCCATTAAGATGCGGGCTACACTTTGAGCAAACTCTACCTTTGTTTTGAGGGCAGGGCAGCGCCGGCTCCAGCCCTGCCGCCCGGTGCCCCACACCGCTCCCGGTCCCCGCCGCCTCCGGGACGCTCCCCCGGGGCTCCGGGCACGGTGGGCGACCTGGCCCCGCCGCCGCGGGGGGTCCGCAGATGCGGAAAGATGCACCGGCCCGGGACGCGGCGTTGGGGCAGCCCCACACGCCGGGGCGGTGCCCCGGCATCCCCGGCCCCTTCGGTGCCCTCCAGCCTGGCATCGCCGCCCGTTCCGGCCCCTGCTCCCCCTCTCCCCGCTCCAAATCTGCGGCCGCTCCGCCGCCGCGAGCCGAGTCAAGTCACGAAGTCAAACTTCAAGCCCTGAACGATCAATGAAGAGTTTTGCCGTCCGTGGCGCCTCGTGCTTCCTGGCACTAAAATAAATGCAAGAAATCGAAACTTAATTACTTGAAAGAAATCCAGAAATCCCTCTGCATAATTTATCCAGGCATTTTTCGTGGCGTTTGTGTAGAATGCACGCGTTTGACTCGGCACGCTCCTCTCCCCAGCGCCGCCCCCCTCGGCAGGAGCGGGGCGCCGGGCGGGCGGGGGCTGCGGGCCCGGCCCCGCGGGCCCCCGAACCCGCGGACCGCGCCCGGCCGAGGGTTGAGGGGGGAAGACACTGGAGTAAAACGCCTTTGTGCCCCTCTCTTTTCCCCCATCCGAGAGCATGTCCTGGGACAGGGTGCCAAGTGGGAACCTCTCCTCCCTGCCTGCAGGGTCTGAGCCCTGAGCAAGGCACTCCGCAGATATTTTCTGATCAGGAGTGCCTGGTGCAACAAGCTGAGTATCCTAAGCATGATGGAAAGTGCCAATAAAATAACTCAGTTATTCGGACAAATTTCTCCCCCCCCTCTTTTTGATGATCCTCCTGTGGATCCCATACTCCTTCTCAGGGATAGGGTATCGCACCTGGAAGCTGGGGGTGGGACACTGACTGGCAATGCAGCCACGGCCTCCTCATTTGCCATCCAGCCTGGCTGATGAGAGCCCTGCTTTGTGAGCCTTTCGCTGAATTCATTAGGACTGGAAGTCTGCCGGCTCGGGAGCAAACTTTATCATAGACACCTCATCGAGAACTTGAAGTAATGTTATGAAAGAATGAAAAATACATTTGGGAGCTGCCTGGAAACTGAAGTACATTTTGATTTAACTTACATTAACAGAAACCTAATGTAGAAGTGAAGGGATCTAACAAAACCATTAATAATTTAAAAATAATTACAGATAGTCTATCCTTACTATTCATAACCACTCAACATTTTAGACAAAGAAAGCTGAATATTCTTCGTGGGAGAAAGATGTGAGCAGACTGCTAAGCAGGAGCCGTCCAGCTCACACTGCTTCTCCTCTGTTCACACACACTGCACATTCCCCACAGCATCCAGGACATTATCCCAAAACTGCTTTACCAAGAGGGAGGGTGGAGGTGGAGGCAGTCCCTGTCTTTGTACAGGGCTTTTTGGCAGGAATTTGGCATAGATTTCAACCCCTCCTCTTTGTTGGAGCTGCTGTTTGAGGTGGGCTCAGCATGGCATGGGAGACCAAGAATACTCCCACACCTCCTCGAGGGTTCTGCCAGCCCTGGAGACCTCAGGAAAGGCCTTTTTCATCCATAGCCTTGGCTAACACCAGTGGCAATGGCGACTCTCCTGCCCCGTGTTCCGTGCCATTTAGCATTTAGGGGTATCAGCACAGCATTCACCTGCTTGTCTTGCCATGGCACTGTACAAAAGTTACTTTTAATACATTCATTCTAATTCAAGTTTCCATTGTATATTTTATAGCTCAAGGGTCGCATCCTGCAAAGTCTGTGATTTTGCCTGTGTTTCTGTTTGTTTGGGTTTGGTTTGGGGTTTTTTTGAGATGTGGGCACTGTCCAAACACTCTAAAATCAAAGCAGCTGGGTATGCAGCAAACTTCACTGCTCTTCCTTACAGATCAAGATAAAATCGTGAAGAGGGAAATTCAGACATAAAGTGGCTTCTCAAGGGAAAGAAACACTAGATAATATAAAGCAGACAAATTCAGATCTAACTCTCACAGGAAGCTACCTTAAAAATAGTGTCACAGGTGGGATCCCTCCCTAACCACATCCTCAGCTCTTGCTTGCATTGAAAACATTAAGATCTCATGGATCATTTTAAAAAATCCTATAAATCACACTGTGAGTGTCCTTGGGACTCTACTCTTGCTGATTTAGACAAAACCCTGGTATCTTAGATTAGCCTTCATTAATTATTTTCATTAATTTCCCTTGTTATAGATGTATTATCACAAATCATATTCCAAACACATTCCCTAATTAAGCACGAAATTCCTCTCTCCCTCCGTATGCCATTTAACTGGAGCAATGAGGACACGTGTGTTCAGCCTGGTGCCTGGAGGCTGGTGCCAGGCAATCAGTGCAACAAAAGATGGTGCTTGCATATCAGATATCTTTCAGGACTTGCTCTAACTTAGGGAAAATATTGTGATTTTTTATTTGATCACCAACATGGGCATGTCCTCACCTCAGAGCTCTTAGCCCTTGTAAATTTTCAGTGTCTTCCATCTACTTTTTCAAGGTAAATCTGAGTTCCTTGTCTCCCCCTTCCACCATGCAAGGTGTTGGCTGATCTCTTTACATGTCTCCAGGATTCACCTGGCAGCCTTCTTCTTTTAGCCCAGAAGAAAAAACTATGGCAGTTGATACGCATTGGAAAACGGATGAAAACCTTGTGTTTCTGAGCAGGCTGTCAGCAATGGATAGATGCAATTTAAAAAATGGTATAACAGTTGTGTCACTGGGTCAATGTTGTAACTCAGAGCCATTAAATAGGGTGTTAAAATACTTATTAGGGAGATAGGGTCCGGTGGCCCCATGTGAGAGGTGTGTAATGTACAGCTGTGGTATTGGGTGTGTGCTGTGCCATGGACTGTGCTTTCCACTGTCTCTGTAATTTTGGTGAGATCTGGCATGGACTCATCCTGCTTCACGAGTGGGTAGTGAAAAATGTCTGGGAATTATTCTCTTTTCTCCCTTTGATTCAATGTTCACACCATCAGAGCATGGTGGGACTGGAACGTGACTGGTGGGGAAGGCCCACTGGGACCAGCATCTCCTGGAAATAACAGATGTGTGCTGGAGCATCAGTCTACAAGGCCAGGCACACTGGGCTCAGACCTAGTCCTGGAAAACCTGGCTTTAATTCCCAGTAGATATATCTGTACAGAACAGTGCTGATAATGTTCAGAGGTGTCCACCTTGTGTATGGGCATAGACACTTGGCTAAGTTTTATTCAAAGCTAATCACAAATCCTCTTCTTTTTTATTGGTTAAAATTCAGCAGAAATGCCTTCCACCTTTTGTACAACCTCCGGGCACACATCAAAGCCCTTCCCTTCCCACACAGAGCACGGGCAGGCATCCACCTGTGTTCCCTATCCCTTTTTATAAATGAAGTATTGCACGTTTTGAAGACTGTTAATATAATGAAATCAAATTGTGAAATGCATCTGCAGTTTGCATCAACATTTCCTGTTAGAAACAGTGGCTTAGGACTATGTTATCACGTATCTTTCCCAGTCCTGAGACAGCCATCGAATTCTAGTGAAATCTCTTACAAAGGCAATCAAGACGATCAATGGGAGTTTTGCCAGGAACATCAAAGCTTATTAAATGGTTCTGTGTTAAGAACTGCAAACACACACACACACAGAGGAAAGAAGACAGATCAGAAAATGGAACTGTGAAGGTAAAGAAAAATTGAAGAAAGCAAAGAAATGATGCTCAGAAAAAGAAATGCAGGACATTAATAATTGACAGCTGTATATACAGCAAATCCAAACCAGAGTTTAAAATGCAGACAACTCAGTGTATAGCCTGTAACACAAATGCCTTCTGTAGAGGCATTTAGTCACAAAAACTTTTATCCACACATCCTGCTTTAAATTTTAAAATATTTTGCTGAATTGGAGTGAACTAAATTTGTGCTTAACTGCTTTGCTGTTCGTTTTGACAGGGGAGACCTGGGACAACCCAAATAGGCTGTCATTTGAAACCTTTCAAATCATCAAGCTGCATGTGTCTGACTGTGTTTGTTGCTGTGTATATATCGGAAATATAACATCAAATCATATTTTTACTTGTTAATCCCTTAGCAGTTCTGTTGCCAGGTAGGTGCCCTGACACAGTGAACTTACTTAAGTAAAATGCATTTCGCTTTCCTTGTTTAGGCCAGCATGTTTTCTTGGGTAAGTGAATTTGTTGCTGAACACCCAAGAGACAAGAAAACACTCCCTAACACATCCCAGCATCCATGTCTTTCCCGGTGACCTGGGCTCCCAGCGTGTTCGTCTGCCTCTGAAATTGTTCCTGCTGGGTCCAGACACTCTAGCCCAAAGTAGGCCAAAATGGTGGGGAAGTTTTTGGTGGTAGGTTTTTTTTTGTTTGTTTGGCATGGATTATTAGGAGTTTATGTAAGGGCATCATTTTTCTTTTGTTTTTATTCGCTTGATACCATTATTAATAATGTTTGTGCATGTGTTTGAATCAGGAAGTGGATTCTGAAAAAGCTTTTACAACCATTTGAACTTTTCTGCTGTAAGTGCTGACAGCTGTGCAATGGCACCTAATGAGGGAAGACGCACTCGGGAGTGCCATGCTTGGAGTCGGGTCCTGTGCTGCTGATGGGTGAGGTCCTGTGAGGGTTTCCACGGCAGAGTCAGGAGAGGAGGGAAGGGGAGAGGAGCTGAGGGGTGGGGTGGGGTGTGCCACCCCCCCCTCCCCCAGTCCATATAAATACAGCTGGGGCAAGCAGGAAATTAAATGCCCCAGTTTGTTGTAATGAGTAGAAGGTTTGGGTTTTGTTTCTTTTTCTTCCCAGGAGGTCGAGGCAGCCCAGGTACTGGAGAGGTGAGCTCAGGACTAGGATTCCCCTGGCCCTTCTATTTCTCTCTCTTCTCCCTCCGTGGTCATGGTGATACTTTAGGGCTGTGGAGGCTGGTGACACCCAGAGCTCACCTGTGTTCCCGTGACTCTGGGGAGCCCTGAAAGTTTGCTTCAGACAGGGTGACTCCTGGAAGTGCTTCCAGAAGGTTGGGCTGGGTGCCCTGGTGTTGGCATCTTCTCACTGCCTGTCCCTACTGTCTGCTTCTAGGGAATTGGGAAAATTCCTCAACCAGAGCCAAAAGCAAATCCTTCTCCAGGCGCCCAGCTGAGTGTTGTGACCTGCCTGCTGCAAGGATCATGCAAGAGGTATATCTTGGAATGAAATCTGGTTGAGTTCTTATTACATATCTCTCTAACACCCCAGCAGGATATTTCGTGGCATGTCATAGTATGTTGCAGGGCACATGTCAAGTGAGAAAGAAGATGATTAAATCTCTGCTCATCAATTGCTCAGAATACTTAAAAATTAACCAGAAGACCAGAAATGTTCAGGAACCTGGCAAGTAAGGTTACATGCCTGGAGGTCAAAGCCATGGAATTTAATCAATTTGCAAGGCCCAACTGCTTTAGATACTAAAGGGTGGTGGTGGTGAGACAAACCCAGAACAGGTGGGTGGTAGAAAGAGGGAAAGGTAGTGATGAAAAGGGTTTTGCTCTATTTGGTTCACAATTGTGCCCCAGCTGTGGGTGGGAGCCTGTTTTCTGTGAGCTGGGTAAAGACTGGCTTGGGAAGGGAGGTAGACAGGGTTGGTTTGGGGGCTGCTGTGGAGGTCAGAAGACTTGTGTGGGGTTTGATGTTCAATATTCATACAGTCGTGTTTTAGCAGGGGCGAGCTCTCTACACATGGCTGTCATTTTCACAATCTTGTAGATAAGCTGTGTCAGCACAGCTTTTATAAATCCCATTTTTACCAAAGATTTATGATGTAGCTGTAAATGTGCGCTCTGGACTGGTATCTTCTACAGAGGGTTTTAGTGAGGAATCTTATTTTTAGAGGGTTAGTGCATTTATTTCCTATGCCTAAGATACACGATGAAAAACGTAATTTATAATGCGGCGTAATAAAAATGGATGATGTTGGTGGGGATAGCAGACTTACTTCTGTACCTGCACAATATATCTTTTTGGTAACATTTTGATAATGATTTTACTTGTGCATTAGAGTGGTGTGAGAGGTGGTGACAGTGTGACAGGCAACAGAAGGAGCTACTGTGTCAACCTTGACCCTAGCCAAGACCACTATCCGTGTATAAAGAAGCCAAGCTGGCTAAAGAGGGAGGAAAGAAACATTATTTCAGCAAAGGTACATGACTAGACTTTGCTTTTATTTATTCCACTTTAAGTCAGAAAAAACTGAGTGAATTAGAAGCATCTTTGCTGAATTAACACATGTGTGAATGCTCCAAACATTTCAATGTTCTTTAAAAATTCAGCCAGACCTGGGAATAGCTGGGAAGCTTCTGAGAGCTGAGATGTGCTGCTCTTTGGTAAGACTGTCTATTTTAAAGACTCAGTCCAATGTTACATCTGGCTTCAAAATAGGCTGCAATTCACTCTTCGATTTTGTGTGGTGTTGCCTCACCTGTTCTAAGGTAAGATTTAATTGTAATAATCAACTTTCTTTTTATTTTTTTCATAAATCAAGCTGTTCCATGTAAAAGGGTGGAAAACAACAGCTCTCTGTATCTGTATGAACAATGGCTGGTTTTCCTCTAACTCAGGGACTTTGTGTTCTGAAGATGCCCCTGGCATCTGCGGAGCAAAAGCCAAGGAAATGAAAAATAAAAGCAGGACTGGTGCCTTTTTGGTGAGCAAAGCTCCTGCCAAGTCAAAGATGAGCCGTCAAATCAGAGTTTGATCTGAATCTAGAGGAGAGACTTAGGTTGTACTGGTAGTACTAAAACTAGTGCTAATACTAAAGCTGCTAAATGGAATTTGTAGTCTTATTTTGGCGGGGAGGTGTGCTTGTTTTTTTTTTGTTTGTCTTTCCAGTTAAAGAAATTGCTGACAAACCAGACACTATAAAAACTTAGTCCTTTAGTGTATATACACAGTTGCCTCTTGAAATCATCATCCCTCTATATTATACAAGCAGAAAATCTTAGGTAAGTTAGCACTTTCCTAGTTTGTTAGTAAAGGTATGGATGAACAGGACCTTTAATCCTATAGTGGCATGCATCAGAATATTAAGATTTCATGTTATAGCATTGCTTAGGTCAGGGTTATAACATCAATTTTTTAATCCTTTCCAGTAGTAAAAAAACCAGTCCCCAAGTATAAGTTAGCAAAGAAATTATTTCAGGTTTTGTGATGTTCTTGACACCTCCTTCCTCCCCCTCTTTGACAGTTTGTCTAAGTAGGAGCAAGGAAGAGGGAACCTCCCCTTTTGGATAAATCACCCCCAACAGTTTTGCAGAGGACATAAAAGAGAAATGTGGCCTTTATCTGAAAGAGAAGCAACTTTGGTTGTCTATGTCTCCTTCAGATTGCTAAAATTTTGCTGTTCAGAACTTGCTTGAAGTCTACTGATAGTTTATGCTTATGTGGAAAATATTTTTTTTTTAATCTGCCCTGATTGCTATAATCTGTCACGAAAAGTGAGAACAGCACTTTATAGTGGGTAGAGGATGGCGAGATCACAGGTGATGGCAGTGAAGGATGTGAGCAGGAAGCAGATGCCTTCTGAGGCTAACTTTTGTTATTTAGAAAGGTCTGTGTTTCATAGGAAAAGCAGTAAAGGACAGAGAGCACTTGATGCCAGAGGGGAAAAAGTAAACCACTCCTGCTACTGGATGAACGCTTCTGCTCCTCTGGTGTGGTGAAAGTTAGTGCTGTAGGGGATGGGATTTTTAAAATTCTTGTGAATCCTTGACTCTGCAGAAGGAACATCTTCCTTCGGGACTGGTCCAGGGTGTGGAACAAACATGCTCAGGAACTGGGGACTGATGCTTAGTACCTTCTACCTCAGGTCTCTATCACTTCTCTGACTTACTGATACAAAAATCTCATGCCCATCACCAAAACAAAGTGAAAGAGGAGAGGGCTATAGAAACATGAAAATCTAAGCAGGAATTAAATGCATCCTGATGAGTGACTGGGATAAGGGTAAGGGAGCACAGCCACCCCATGGCAGTCATTATTTGCACTGCTTGATGAAGCCCCCATAGTGGCACCTGGATGCTCTGGTCCTGAGCATCGACACCTGGAGTGAAAGGAGAGGTCCCAGCAGGCCATGGGTGCAGGCAGGGGATGAGACGTGCATGCTGCTCCTGTGAGTTGCCAGGGCCTCGTGAGGAGGACAAGCTGTCAAGCAGGAGGATGAGTCCACTCTGAATTAACGTGGTGGTTTTGTTATCCTAAACTCAGCTGGGAGAAGGGGAGCTCTGGGGTTTGCATAACTGCAGGGGAGAGTCCTGAGAGAAGGTGTTGGGTGTTCAGGCTCAGTCTGTCACACACAGAGACTGTGGGTGGTTGAGTCTGCAATTTTTAGGAGCAATTACCACAAGAGAAAAAACACTCCTTTAGTGAGGTGAAGCAAATATATGCATTTCAGTACTAATTCAAAAGGTCTTTTTCATCTTTGCACTTAGCTAATGCAGTTCAGAAACTTCCTTTTTTTTGTCTCAATTGGAATTGAATTGAATCAAGATTTCAATCCCATTTTTTTCAAGATAATACTATTATTATAGGATTATCTTGAAATAAAAGAAAATCCTAAACAAAAATGCTGTGGCAACTGACTGACAAACAATGTGTTCAGAGTTTAGAAACCAGCCCCTGACAGCTGTTTTCTGTTTGAAGTTTCTTACTGGCTCCAAGTTTTTGGAAGTTCAGACTTCACAGGCCCAGCTGTTATCCAGCCTGGTAACCACCACAAACTCACTTTTCCTGTTGTTACTCTATCATGTTCGGTGAGAGTCCAATTGCAAACAGTTGAAATTGGATACTAATTCCCTGTGTAGGGCATGCTGGAGTCTAACGTCCTGTTGCTCTTGGGGTAAATTGAATACAGGAGATTTGGCAGTAGGTGGACTTGATAATTTTTATTTTCATAAGAAACTGACCAACCAATATCAGTGGAGGACAATTCCTCTTAATTATTTTAAATCACCAAGCAGTTTTAGTCACCAGGGTGACACATGAGTATGAGGCTGTCTACTCTTTTCCAGGCAGGAGGGGTCCTAGCAGAGCTAGGAGCTGGCCCTTGGAGCTCAGCTGTGGGATGGTGCTGAGTTGTCAGCTCTTCAGAGTGACTGCTCTCCTCTGGTACACATTTATGTGCTGAGAAGCACAACAGTGATGGCTTCTGGCTGGGGTCTTCAGAGGCCTCTATGACACCAATAACTAAAAGTTAATTGCAAATTTATTTCCACGTAGCAATAAGGGAAAAACACTTGGGGCCAGTTTCCTTTAAAGAAAAAGGGAGGAAAAGCCTGTTCTACACCCATTTGATTAACCTGTGCTGTTAATCACTGCCAGGTTTATGAACCTCTATTATAAACTTGTTACTCTAAGGGGTTTCAGCTCAGTGATTGAAAAACAGCTTTAGGGCCTGGGTAGGTAAGAGTAGCAAGAAGTACAAGTAGCAGCACTGAGCCTTTGAAGAGGTGTATAAATAATTAGCAACATATTTCATGTGGACTCTTTCGTCAAGATATCCTGTCAGACCTGGGATTTTATCAGAACATGACAAAAATGTAGAAAGAGCTCTACATTTAGTCCAGCATAACAATGCTGATATCTAAAATAATTTACTGCTTTAGAAGCTATTTTAGGGCACAGGTAACAGCTCTGCACTGCTGAACTGCTCTATCAGCTGAGGCTTCTTCAGAAAGCAGAAGGTGTCTGAAAGGTTCTTTACACTGTTGTGTCTTTTGAATTTTTAGATCCTTATTTCATGGTTGCAAAACATACAACATAGGTGAAAACCTGAACTGCATCTTAATAAAGCAAAGGGATGAATAAATAGTAATCCATGCAACTTCAGAAGATGGAGGGCAATAGAGCAGGTAAAATAGAAAATAAAGGTGGGAACTTCTCAAAACACTGCAGTGGGGCTGCGAGGGGAGGGAAACACAAACAAACAGCCTCTAGGACACATCCTACCCTACACATCCCTGCCCATGGCAGGGGGTTGGGACCAGATGGTCTTCAAGGTCCCCTTCCAACTCAAACCATTCTATGATTCTGTGATACCCATGTATCTCACTCAAAGGTGACAAAAATGTTGTTCTTATTAGTAAACAATAGACACAAAGCCTAATGAAAAATATCTATCTGGAAGCTGATGAACTGTCTTACCTACTAAGCCCAACACTGTTTTAATCATGACTTGGTTTACAATCATTCCACTTGGTTTAACTTTGCTGTTTATTCTGTTGTTCTGGGGTTTGTTTTGTTTTGTTTTTTCCCTGTTTATGTGAAAGAACAATTTGCTTTTTTGGGCAATTACTTCTGCTCTCCCATTTTCAAACACTAATCCCTATCTCTGGGGAACAGCCCCACCTCCTTGCAAATGGCTTTGCTCATTCCTACCTGGAGGAGCTCGGTGGGCTCTGGTGTGAGTTTTGTCCACGGAAGAATTAATTTAATTCACTCAACATCATCCAGCACCTGCTGGTGTGTGTGGACCCCCTATGAGCAATCCATGCACTGGGATGCAGAGGTTATTTTAGCCAGAGTGTGTCAGTCTCTGCTACTTTCAGAAATGCTAATGGGACTTCTGTGCGGTCAGGACTTTGAATTTGGAAACTAAAGTGAGGATTAACTTCAGTTGTTTAGAGTACTTGCTCTATTAACCTGAACAGAATCATGATTTCACTCTTTACCTTTTTTACCAAGGCTTTCTGCCCAGCTTTGAAGTCTGGAAGAATAAATCAAATTCAAAGAGTGAGCTTCATTTTTGCCTCCAGTTCAAATGTTTGGGCTGAGTGGTGGTAATCTAAGTGCAAGACCATAGGTCAGTGAATTTGTAAGTTGTGGGCATGATGCATTTTCTGCCCCTTCTACTTACATTAGGAGTTACACAGAACTGTTTAAATAATGACTACAGTTATTTTTTTAAATAGCTTTAGTGCCCGTGTGCTTTTGTATTTTAAGAGACTAGTGTTTAGGCACCAGGCAAAATATGCAGAGAGATACAAAGACAGCTTTTCTCCTTAACAAAGCTCATTCTTCCCACCCTGGTTTTAACCTGGAAGAAATGCTGTAGAAATCCATGGGCATTACAAAGGCAAAGTATGCAATGGAAAAAGCAGGTCTGTATTTTTTTGTCTAGCTTCAGTCTCTCCTGGTATCTGCTGGAAGCTGACATTAACTTGTGTATTTCATATCCCCCAGTCAGACTGACTTATTTGGTAGCCACCTCTGTGGTGAGTTTGGGTTTTATTTCCACAGTAGCCCACAGGGCAGGTATTACACTTGACAAGTAAGTGGAAGCAGTGCCACTCAGGCATTACTTTTTAATATGCTAACCAGGAAAATGAGCCTTTTAAGTGCCTGACTTGCAGGAGGTCATCATTAGTCTGTCAAGGTATTCCTTTACTGCCATCTTCTATAAACGTATTTGATATGGCAACTCCCAGTTATGCTGCTCTGAGCAGACAAGACGTACTGTTTATGAAAACAGACTTCTTAAAAGCAAACTGTGGTGGCGGGTAAAGGAGGAGAGGTTGTTTACAATATTTTAAGCCAAACGGTTCCTTTGGCAGGAGGTTTTCTGTAACAAGTGAGAACAACAAGAATTAGCTCTCTCAGCACTTCAACAAGCAGAGATTTTTGTCTGTAATGAGAAGAAGGAGACTTGTTTGACATAAACTGCAAAACAACACAGCAAAGATGAAGAAGGAGGGCAGAAATACATTACTGAAGGTGAGAAGAAACAACTTCACTGCTCTACTGTGAATTCAAGATTCTTGCTCATTATAATGTATAATTACAGCTGGCATCATTCCAGAGGAGGGGTTGAAAGAAGGTAGGTCTTACCGACTGTGTTAAATCCTGTTGGGGAACTGACCACAGCAGCATCCCACCTGAGCTTGTGCAATCCAAAAGATTCCTGTTTTATTCTTCTGTACCAGGTCCTTCTTTATGCAGATATGCAAATTCTCTTTGGACTCCTGAGATTTGAAAACTGATTAGAATTTTTATGTTCCTTCATTAAGGGTAAAAATAGGCTATCCCAAGATAGGCAGCCCCCCAAATTATATACTGATCTGAGAAAATGGGAATAGCTTACTTTGCCATTAAATGAACAACTTCTTTCAGCAACCATGGCTTGGTTGTGCCTCTTCTGAAATTTTTGCCGTCTTTCTGAAATTTTTAGCTGCTAAATTCGCTAGAGCCAGATTCTATTTCCTTGAAGCAGTATGTTCATCACGTGTCACTAAATGGCAAATCTTAGGTTTACTCTCTATCTCTAGTATGTGACTGAGCACAGCAGAGGGATTACATGTGTTGCTATCCTAATTTCCTTTGCATTCCTCCGAAGGAACAAAGCTTGAACTCGAAGAGACAGGCATGAAGTTTGGCTGACTGAATGTGTGTGGGTAGACTGTGTCTTTGCAGCCTCTAGGGCAGGGGTTTTGTTTTTAGAAAAAATGATGCACCAGGATACTGTAGGACAAAGTGAATATTTATTGATTTCAGGCTCAGGATGGTTGTTGGTGATCTCTTGTAATGGAACCTGATTTCCACCTATGACAAGGTGACCTGCTGGTCGACAGCAGCTGAACATGAGCCAGCTGTGCCCAGGTGGCCAAGAAGGCCAAGGGCATCCTGGCCTGGATCAGCAATAGTATGGCTAACAGGACCAGGGCAGGGATTGTCCCCCTGTACTCGGCACTGCTGAGGTCACATCTTGAGTGCTGCATTCAGTTCTGGGCCCATTGCTGTAAGAAAGACACTGAGGGGCTGGAGCGAGTCCCGAGAAGGGCAAAGGAGCTGGGAAGGGTCTGGAACCCAATCCTGTGAAGAGCAGCTGAGGGAGCTGGGGGTGTTAACCTGGGGAAAAGGATGCTCAGGGGAGCATCACTCCCTGGTAGAAGGCTGTAGCTGGGTAGGGGTCAGTCTCTACTCCCAGGTAATAAGGGACAGAACCAGAGAAAATGGCTTCAGGTTGCACCAGGGGAGGCTTAGGTTGAATATTGAGAGAAATTTCTTCCCCGAAAGTGTTGTCAGGCTTTGGAAGAGACTGCCCAGGGAAGTGGTGGAGTCACCATTCCTGGAGGTGTTTAAAAGATGTGTACATGTGACACTTAGGGACATTGTTTAGTGATGGATCTGGCAGTGCTGGGTTAATGATTGGACTTGATCCTAAAGGTATTTTCCAACCTAAATGATTTAGGAATTCTATGATTGTGTCTTAACTATGCAGCTTTCCTTCTGTTTGGACACGACTGTGTGCTGGTGATTAATATCTCATTTGTGCACATGCACGCTGCTAAGATGTGCTTATCATGAGGTTCTATATGATCTACTAAAGTTTATTTTTTGTCTATATGATCAAAAATACTGAAATCAGCAAGAGGAAAATGAATTATGAGAGTTCTTGCAATTTCAGGTCTATGGTGTGAGTTTGGAAAACAGTGTATTATTTTTTTAGGGTTTTTCCCCCCTTGGCACTGGTATGAACTTTAATTACACCACATACCCATATGTTTACTTAGAAAGACAAATAGTCTGTTTATTTCAGCAGCTGTTCAACAAGCCACCAGCACAATCAATTAGATTAATCCCAGGAAATAAAACTTGAAATAAAGATGATATCTGAAATCATTTTTATTCATGGTTAGAGACCATGCAGATTCTTTTGACAAGTTGAAAAATCTTATGGGTGATGTTGAAAACTTCAATGTACAAGTGCTAATTCGATTTGAGGGCAAAAAACCCCTGTCTTGATAGAATGGTTTCTGTAGAGATATTACTAGAATAGCAAACCCCCAAGCAATACAAAGGCAGCCTGAGTATTGTATGCTCATTACCTGAATTTTCAAACACTTAACAACTGTGAAAAGTATGAATATGCAAAGCTTCCAGACCCTGACCAACATTTTTCTTTTTCTCTTCTATTCCTGGAATGAAAAAGCCAGCGGTTTATGTCAGTGCATATATATAACTGCCATTAGCTCAATTTAAAGTTGCATATGATATAAGGTCACAGGTCTCTAACTCAGCAGAGCATTTAAGTAAATCAGCCTCTTTGCCAGCTGCAGCACTTTAAATATGTGTGTGAGTGCTCTGTTGAACTGGGGCTAAAATTTCAGCTCTTGTATCTTCACAGCTGTTATGCAGGGGAGATAAAAGGTGGACCTTGCATAGACAGTGCAATATTAAGAATTTATTGAATCACAGCTGTGGAGATTTAAAATGCTAAAATGGGTATGAATTCTTATCTTTAATGGTGAGGATCCTAAACAGTCATACTCTTCTCTAGAAGAAAAGACATAGAAGAGACTTACACTGAATGTCTTATATGAGGGAATGGTTTGAATAAGAATTGCCATCCCATGCGGACGACCCCTTGACCTCCATGAGGATTTCAGGGACTTACTGCCAGGTTGAGTCTGAAGGCTGCAAAGGCAGTGTTAATTTGCCTGATTTTAAGTTCTGGGCCAGATCACCCAAGCTCTTGTTTGCATATATAGTCCATTATGTCTGAATATTTTGTGGCAGCATTTTATGACAGATAACATACCAGCCCTGATGTTGTAACTGGAAATGTGAAATACCACAAATGGTACACAACAGTTACACTGGCATTGTTGCCTGACCCTTATCTTTTGCTTTTTCTCACATGAGCAGTGCGACCAAATATTGATAGACAAAAAAAAAACCACCTGAGATTTCTGTGTGGGGTCCTGTGCTTACTGATAAATGCTCAAATCTTTGATATCTAATTTGAACAAGACAGTAAAAACTACGAGGGTCCAAGGTTTTGGTTTTTTTAACTATAATAATTTTGCTATAAATAAAGGACACCAGTCTCTGCAGGTTAAGGCTAACAGGTCAATAACGAATCTGTTTATATTAGAGTGTTTCTTAAATATAATAAAAACATGTTTTAAAAATTAAAAAGCTGAACTGTGTATAAAAGTGAAGAGTGACATGCACAAAAAAACCCAGCAGTTGATGTGCAATGAATGCTTTTGTCTTTTACAAGCCAAGTTTTTATTCAGTACAGGCATTAAAGGACTTATTCTGGGCATTTTCTTCCAAAATACTTGTAGCCTTTCTCCTCCTTGCCAGTTCTTGGTGGTGCTGTTTGTAAGTGACTTCTCAGCTGTTCGAGTCCCTTGATCATAGAATCATTTAGGTCGGAAAAGACCTCTAAGATCATCAAGTCCAACTGTTCCCCCAGCACTGCCCAGTACCCCACTAAGCCATGTCCCTAAGGCCACATCTTCATATCTTTTAAATACCTCCAGGAATGGTGACTCCACCACTTTCCTGGGCAGTCTGTTCCAGTGCTTGACAACACTTCTGGTGAAGAAATTATTCCTAATATCCAATCTAAACATTCCCGGACACAATCTGAGGCCATTTCCTCTTGTCACTTGGGAGAAGAAACTGACCCCCACCTGGCTACAACCTCCTTTCAGATAGTTGTAGGGAATGGCATGTAGATAGATACTCTAGGTTATAATAAAAATGTCGAGGTTCCAAGCAAAGAGCTGGGAACAGCTGTATTTCCTCCAGGTTCCCAAAGTCCTGTGGATGCTCGCATCAGTGGTGTCTGTTGGAGCACATGTTTGCACCTTCTGCTCAGTCTGAATGCTGCTGTTGTCTTTCTGTGGAAACCAAGTGGCCAGTTGAGCACCATGGGGGTGTGTTTCAGTGTGGAGATAGATGGCAATGTGCTCTGGGAGCTGGGAAATGCTTCGTGGTCCTTAGTGTATGCTAAATTACAGTGCAGGAGTGGAGGGGGAATGTCACTGCAGTCTGGGAATGGGGCTGGGATTTGAAATGAGACTTGCTGAAAGCACAGCTGCTCACTCCAGCATTTCCACAGTGAATTTTCTCAATGGACAGATTTTCTACTGGAATTTTTCATGTCTCTATTACTTTAATCTAAAATGGGAACATCAATTCAAGTTTCTGCTTAAATGTTGTCAAAAAATGTGCCCACCTACTTGCCCACTGTAAATGTGTAATGATATATGTACTAGCTAATACATAAACATTTTACTGAGCTCAAGAAATTAGGTTATGATAAAGGAAACCTGATGGTCTTCGGAGCACTAAATAATTTGTAAAATTCATTTGTAACAAAAGCAACTCATGAATGAAAAGACAACCACAGGGGAGGAATGGTATGACTTTTATGCAGCCAAGGTTCAGAGCATGACTCAGTTTTAATTATGGTGGGCACTGCCAGGTACTGAGTGGGATTTAAGGTTTTAGCTGCTGTGTGGCTTCCTAGCTAAGAAATGACAAGTAAGGTGAGCAGTAATCAATATGCTGCTGCCTTCTGAAGTTGTACACATTCCCTAATAATTCAAATTTCTGTATGGCTGTCGTTGCTAAAGATGACCAGAGAAAAAGGGGCTTGTGAGAATAAATGAAGCATGCATTGCTTTAGACTGTGCTATGTCTGACTTGTGCAAAATGACTCGGTGTTAACTCTGTAGTTTTCCTTTTGCATATGAAGGCTGGCTCTGTACTTTGGAATGCTGAATAGAAAATTAGAAATGCAGGCCAGTCTTCGGGAACATTTTACTTACTGTTTTAATAAACTTTTGTTTATGCCTAGAGGTGCCATTAAATTACCAGCCAGACATTAATATACAGTACACAAGGGATCTTGTATATAAGCAATGATTATTACTGCGTGACTCAGATGAAGCTTGCTGTGCACCCAGATAGCTGCTGGACGGGAGGTGAAGAGGGAATACCTGTCTGGATGGAGAGTGGTGCTGCGTAGGCAGTACTGGATGTGCCAGTGGGTTGGGCATGTTTAGAAGAAAGATATTTTTCCAGAGCAGAAGCATGGCTCAAGGGGACAGTGGTCTGTCATGGTAGAAACACCTCTGCTTTCTTTCACAAAATAACAGAAGGCAAGCACATGGTGTGGGTGATCCTGGAGCTAAAGGTACTAAGCATTTTTAAGCCAACTATTATTTTAGACCCCCTTAAAAATGGAGTCTTTTTACCCCATTGAAACATCTGCTTCAGCTGCTGATTCTGACTGTGCAGGGATGCTGGAAATGGTTAATTCCAAACATGGCTTGCTTTCTGTGCTACTGTCTCCAGAGTGAGAACAGCAAAGACTGCAAGAATGAGCTGGAGTTAAATGTGGGCTATGGACACCACACTGGAAAGCATCTGAATAACAAGAGTGGAGAGGTAAAATCAGGGGGATGTGATTTGCTGCAGGTCTTGTGATTGCATGCTTCTACAGACAGGTACAACTTCAAATGCAGGATTGCAGGAGTGTTGTAAGTTCATCTAGAAGGAAGAAATTCAAAATCCCTCCAGCTCCTGAAAAAATGTATGCCAATTAATTCTGAATTGGGATTTTCCTTTACATTTGATCTACTTAAGAATGCACCACAAGGAAAGCTTCCTATGAGGAAAGCTTAGAAATGCTCTCAGGGAAAAGGCACCATCATAACTCTCCCACTTCCTAAAGGGATCAGGGTAGAGCTCTGCTTAATTCACATCCTCTAAAGGAAATATAAGGCCCTACCTAATACAGCCTCTTCAGGTTCTGCTGAAAAAAAAACTCCAACCAGATAATCCCTCCCCATCTCTGCTCTAACTTCCCTACTGTGCTTGCTGACTGACTTGTACCTACAAAAAATAAATTAGCTCCTTCCCTCATTTACTGCAGCTCAAGGCTGTGGCATTAAAGCTGCTTACATGGAAGGAAAATGGGGAGATTGGATGAGACCTGAGAAATGAACAATACAAAAGCACCCAAGGATGACTTGTGTGGCATAAGATGGATAGATGTCAGGCAGGAACAGTGCTGCTTGGAAGTCTTTGTCAAATCCTGATTATGTTGTAGGAATATTTCAATTTCACAAAAGAATAATTTTGCTTTTCCTGGGAATAGGAAAGAGAAGGCAGAGTGTCCCAGGAGCAGACTTGTTCAGCAATGTCCTGGTACAGGCATGAGCAGATGCTGAACATGAGAGAAGGGTGGAGTAACAGGCTTTAGCAGCTGCGTTGTCTGTGCCAAAAAAGCAAGTGGTGGATGTTGGAGCCCTCGATGTGACAGAGGTGCAAAAGTCTTACCTCCTGGTCAGTGAGGCAGCAGTAAGGGAAATGGATCCACAGTGCAAGGAGAGCAGCAGGACAGTAACGCTTGGATAGAAATGGCTTTTCCTTCAGGCTATGTCCCTCATGGTGCTGTTTACCTTGGGATAGTTTGGATCCCAAAACTCCTGTTTCAGTGTCACTTTAATCCTCTGCTCCCATGCTGTCTCTTTCTCTTTGTTTAAACAAGCAGTTTGGTCTGGACACTTCTGGAGTAACAACTGCATTTGAAACTTTCATCAGATAGTGCTGACTTCATGATTTGTATCTGATTGTCTGCCAAAAAACCGAGGCAGTCATGTTTTCCTTCTATTTGGTGGTTGGAGGGGCTGTGTTTGCTTCCGTGGTTTTGTTTTTCATTTATGCCATTATTTGCCAGCAAAACACAATCGTGTCCTTTGTTTCAGTTCAGCTTTATTCCCTTGTCCTCATGTGATACTGTTTTAGGCACAAAGCGTCCCAGTTTTTTTAATACTTCATAACTTATTAATGCTGCAGATTGTGGGATGAAGAGTTGTCAGCAACCTCATTTTTTATGTATTGACAGATATAATATTTGATTTGCTATTAAATAGCTTTTAAAGGATTTCTTCCTCTCTGGTTATATTTTTCCTAATTCTTTAGTGTATTTCCTAATAGCTTATCTCCCTTCCTGGCTCCACAGTTTTTTTTCCCCTTTTGCATCTGCTTTCACATTTGATGTTTTCTCACTTAAATGTGAACCTGATCAACATCAGGCATATCAGACCCCATCTATTAAAGTGCTTTCATGCCTCTCTAGGAGAGGCTATGTGGGAACATTCCTTTTAGGACTGACATATGCAGCACTTGGAAGCACTTACTGCAACATCACTTCCTCGTCCATTTTAAATCAAAAGGTGAGATAGGTTGGGATCAAATAACTATATTTGCACATACTGTGGAATTTACTTCAATGTAGGTAAATGATGGCACTGTCAAGTTACATGTCTGTAAGATTGGCACGGTCAAGTTACATGTCTGTACATTCCTGTGGAATGCACTTTGCTTTTCTCCAGACTGACGGAGAGCTGGGTCCTGGCCTGTGGTGAAGCCAGGATGCAGCAATGACCTGCAAAGGTCCAAGAGGTGGGAAGCATCAGGTGCCATTAAGACAATGAAGTCAAACTGACAAATCTCAGGAAGTGTAAAGCCTTCTCTGGCATTCTGCCTCAGGGAAGCTGGTGAATTGGCTCAGTTTCTTTGAATCTTTAAACTCTTTAGTAATATTAAAATCAAATGGGACAGATGCAAGAGAAATAAGGCTCTGCCCTCTGTCCAGCTAAGAGAATACAAAGCTTGGACAATCCCTTCTTCTAGACGAAGCTCCCTTCTAGAACTGAAGTCAGCTTTCAACAACCTTGAGACAAACCTCCTAGAAACTTCTAGCAGCTGATTTTTCTGATGGCTGTTCCTTCCAAACTCAATCTTTGTGACAGGTACCTGATTTCAGCACTAGAGGGGCTGGGGTGACTGCTCTCCTCTTTCTGCTTTCTGTGATTTGCATGCTCTTCCCATTACGAGTGGTTAATTACTCTAAAAGTGTTGTAAAATGTTTACATCTCCACATCTGTGCATCCACACCCAGGAATAAATCTCCTGCTTCTCCCCTGTAAAAATACAGCACAGATTTTTGTACTGAAACTTCTCATGTTGTAGGTATTTTGGTATGACTATTATAATATTAGAAAGTTATTTTTGTAAGCATAAGGAGAAAAATATATAAAGGTATCCCCATGTTATCTCTGGAGTCTTTTATTGAATAGGTTAAATCCAGTTGTTCATTGTGAAATTATCTGGGGAAGCTATTTCCTGTTCTTGCTTTCATTTATCAGGTACAAATATGTACAGCTTTTCATGGTTTTTAAAAAATAATTTTTTGTCTTACGTTTTTGAATTGCAGTTGAAGAGGCCCATAATTTGTATCAAGAACACAGCTTTATTGTGCCAATTTATTTTCCTTTTTAATTTTTTTTAATGCAACCTTCTGAATACATTATAGCCTTGCTATCTACTGGGAAACCATATTTCAGTGAAAAAGTGCTAAACATGAAAATGTCTCTAAATCTATATGGTCTCTTGGTAGTCTAGGAAGAGAAATCAAGAGAATATCATGAGTGGAGCATCAGTAAACCAGGTTCTAGGAAATGGATCAGCAAAACCCCAACTTGTTGTCTTTTAAATTTTCTTCCTAATGCCTAAGATTATCTCATGAAAATTTCACACTGAGCTCTTAAGTAAAAGAAAAATTGCTTATTTGTTGAATAACTATGTAAGAGGACCTTTTAATACAAGTTAAAAACAAAAACTATTAGGCATTTGAGGTCTCTGGGGCAAAAAATCATACCATTATAGAAATAAAACCAAAGATTCACAAAACCCTTCACCATCTCATAGCTTCTATTTAGAAAAGCATACTCATATGTGTGTTTAAGTCCCATTAAGTGGTGTCCTAAATTGAACTTGTGCATAATTGCTACTACTGTATTATGCTAAGGATAGTAAGTCCTGCAGCTGGCAATACCTAAATGTTTATAGGTATTCAATAATATTCTGTAGCAACAACCAAAAAATCCCTCGCAGATGCCAAAAGCAGTATAAGCACCTAGGTCAAGACAGAATAAAGACTTGTAAATTCCTCTTCCATAACGAAATCCAGCTAATGGGATCAGTACACCAATCTCCTCAAGCGCCTGAGAAAATCTGAGATCATGCCATTAAGTGCTTGTGAGAAATATAAATGTGTTGTAAACCGCCTCCCATATATTTCCACTTTTTCTCCTCAACTTTCCTATTTATAATTAACACCTCTCTTTATCTTGTTCATTCTGAATATCTTTGTTCTTTTCAAGCTAAATTATTTAATACTATCTCTTCGTCTCATTTAAGCTCCCTTTATCTGGTGATCCCCTCTCCTTTATATTAAAATCTCTCCTGTCTAAATGCATAATCAGATGATATCTGCTGCTCAGGAGCTTAAAAATCCTCGCACATTCCCTAAAATAACTGTGCAGTTATTAGGCAGTGAGGTACGTGGTGCAGATCAGAGGCTGGGCACACAAAAGGAATAGGCTCCATGTGGCACGAAGGGGAGCCAGCGTCTCGGCATCAGTTACAAACCACACAAGACTGGTTGTTCAAAATGTGAGGGCCAGAAATGTCCAGTCCACTCCTGCATCTTTGCAGACATGAAAAGCAGTCCCTGCTCACATGAACAGTCCTGTTGGTTTCAGCAGGCTACCTGTGAGCAACAAAGACCAGGTGCCACGTAGCTTCACATGTCACAAAGCTTTTGTATTATGCAGAAGGAAGCACAGGGGCCTTTGGAGGCAGGAAAGCATCTGGAAGCCCCGAGGTATGTTTGCAGTTGAACAAAAATGAAAATTTGGTCATGTGAAATCAGAGAGAAGCGAAATTCTCGTTCCTGTTCTATGTCTAGGCCACAGCTAAATATACTCCAAAATGGTTTTGTACAATGTAACAGAGAATTCATTTACACATGTGCCAGACTATTCCAGGATCTGAGTCCTGGTGTTTAATTAGAATATGTGTATTATCTGTATGGGAAGCTGAGAAGGAACATGAAACATTGCAGGATACAGTTTTGGATGACAAACACTGGTTTGTCCTTCTCTAATAGCGACCAAATGCCTCAATATGGATAATAAATTCCCCTATAGCAACAGTGATGCTGCCTAGCAGACAGATTTACGATGTGTGAGTCTTCTGCCAATTACACAATTCACATGTAGTGTTTTCTTCCTTTCTGCTCCACTCTGGTGGGACAGGGCAGGGCTTACAGAGTGCTCTCTTATTTTAAAGCAGGAACGGTTTCATCTATTTAAATCTAAGAGACATATAGGTTTACCACAATAATAGCATGACAGCATTAAAAAAAACAGCTAAAATGTCTTTGTACAAGTCTTTCAACACATCTGCATATGATTTTAAAGATTACAGAAGAAGAGAGCCTCATGAACCTGGGTATTTTGTAATTCAGTTGGCAAAAGGTGTTAAGTACAAATCACAGATCTCTTGAAAGAAATTTAAAGACAAAGCAACTGCTCAAAGCAACAGAGCCTCATTAAAGCTTGTAATTTTATTTTGGGTATAGACAGAGGTTCTATCTGATGACCATTTGTTTTGGGGAGTTCTTGTTTGTTTATTTGTGTTTTTAAATATATATATATTTCTTAACTGTTCTAGATGTAATAGCCAGTGAGATATCTCTTTAGAGAAGGAGAGACAGGCTTAGGACTGTGCACAGGAAGTGACCCTGTGGAGGGGAAATTGAGAAGCACTTTCCAGAGCCTAGGTCTGAACCTGAGGTTTCTAACTTTTGCCTATTAGATCTGCTGTGAGCAAGTATCTGAAACTTGTTGGCAAAATTAACTAAAATTAACTTGAACAGTGGGCCAGATTAGAAATTCATTGTTAGTATCCACCTGCAAAGAGTGAGGGGCAGGATTACTACCATGTAAAAACTATAATGCAAAAGCAGGGTGAGGCTGCTGTCTTTATTGCACAATTGAATTTTACTGCCAGACTGAGCATCCTCCATACCTGCCCCTTCTTTGCATCCCTCTGCAGCTTCTGCAAGAATTCACACTGCAGCAATTTCATTAAATTCAATTTCTATGAAATTTGGCTGCTTCTAACTTCTGAGTGAGTAATTTTTGGCCTAAACAGCTTATTTATGATGATGTTTTTTCCTGAATTGTGCTGAAGCTGCTTATGCCTTCTAGCCTTGCTGGTGCAGCATGAGGCCTCTGCATCTTGTAACACACCAGCCTGGCTGGAACCACCGGGAACAGGGTGAAAATTCGCCTTCCCATCTCTGTTAGGAGCTCCTGTGAATTGTGTACAAATACACAACAAAACCCTGGGAAACCATGGACATCTGCCTGGTCTCCTGCTGTGTTCAGATCAGAGGGCCTGTGCCCTTGCTGGTGTGCTTTCAGAGCCACACAGGAAAAGATGTGCATGCTCTGATCCATGAACGGTGCAGATGTCCTGGAACTAGGGCCACCTGTGAGTGAGTATCCACAGAGAGATTTAATATAGTTTATACAATAAACATTAACTCTACATCTTCATCTGATTTATCTCTCCTGTGCAGCAATCAAATCCTCCAAGTAATCAAATCCTATGCTCGTTATAATCACAGCTTGCTCTAGACAAACACGTTATGCATTTATTTTTTCCCAAAACATCCAGCCACAGTGGCTGCACAGGGCAAATGCAGTGAGGTTTTGCAATTTGTCTCTCCCACCAGAGAAGGGAGACGCAATCAACATGCACTCCCGGTAAACTTTAGTAAAGCAGCAAAATGTATAATCATTTTAAACCACACATTTTAGATCCACTGGCGGGAGGGAGAAGGCCATAATATCCATATCCCATATCCAAAAAATTCGGTTCTGATGTATCCATGTTTGCACAAGTGAACCTCCCAGGACACGCAGGGATATACACCTCTTGGAGATCACAGCTGAGCTTTCAGCTATAAACATTTCTTTCCTTGGCAGCAGAGAGCAGAAAGCCTGTGGCAGGGCTATTCCTTGAAACCCGAATACAGCCGCAGAGGCTGTGCAGGATGAACTTCCCTAAATGTTTAGGAATCACGCCGCAGAGCTGCCACGTGTGTGAGACCTGCGGGACGGGGCAGCCGCGGCAGCGCCGGTGGGAGCCGCTGGATGAGAGAGCGTCTCCGACTTCATTATTTCCCTGCTAATGCGAGTTGGAGTGCGGCCGTGGCCGGGCGGGGGCTGGGCTGATGAATCCATCGGGGAAGCGCCACAAGAGGGTAACAGGGAACGGAAAGCGCGGGTCGAGCACCAGCATGAGGTTTTACGATACTGTTTAAATGGAAATGTAAAGCATGTTTAGCACTGAGGTAAACCAGGGAACTGCCCGCCTTTGGGAAGTGGCTGGCCCGGCTCGGGACACACCGCGGGCGATGCTGTCGGCATGTCGCGACAGGGGTTAGGTGCCCTTGGGTCTGCCTAGAACGGAGAGGCAAGCGCGAACTCCAGGGCTATCCCGATGCACGTGTTGGCGCAGCACCGGGACGGGCGGGTGTGCGCGCACAGCGGTAACAGGTGCGTGACGCGGCGCCGGCCCCCGCCCGCTCCCGCGGCCCGGGCTGCGGGGAGCCCAGCTGCCGGTGCCCCGGTGTCACTGGCAGCCCCGGCGCGCGTCCTCCCTGGCGGAGAGATCCCGAATCCCGAATCCCGCCTCCCTCCCGGCCCGCCGCTTCCCGGCTCGCGCCCGCCCTCTCGCGCGTCAAACGCCAGCCGTCACGCGGGCGTTGTAATGCACCAAAACAGCGCGCACCGCCGCGCCGCGCTCGCCCTGCCGCGCCGCGCCCGCTCAGCCCCGCGCCCGCCGGCACCGGCTCCGGGCCCGCGCTCTCGCCGACCCGCCCGGCGACAGCAGCCACGGCGCCGTCCTGTTCCCGACACCGCCACCCGCGGTGTCTGCCTCGGCGCGGGGATGCGGGGCGGGGGCGGCCGGAGTCGGCGGGGGACCGGAGCTGCGCGTAGCCGGGCGGGCGGGCGGAAGGCAGCGCGGCGCTGCGCGCCTATTCGGAGGTGCGTGGTAGCGATGGCGGCCGTGGGTGAGACTTTTCCTGTCAGCGGATCCGGCTGGCCCTGCCGGCGGGCGGTGGGGCCGCGCCCCGCCCCGCGCCCACAGCAGCCGAGGGGAGCCGAGTGGCACCGGACCGAGGCCGGCCGAGCCGCTCCGGGCGGCGCCGGGCGGGGCCGATCTGAGCGGGGGAGCGGCGGGCAGCGCCATGGGGCTGCTGGAGCGGCTGCGGAAGGAGTGGTTCATCCTCGGCATCGTGCTGGTCATCGCTGTGGCGCGGCTGGAGCCCGGCGTCGGCGTCAAAGGCGGTGAGTGCGGGCGCTGTGCCCCGGCGGGGCCGGTGGGAGCCCCCGGGACTTTGCCAACTCCCGGCGGCCGCGCTGTGCCCCCGAACACCCCGTCCCGCCCGTGCGGCGTCCCTGCGCCTCCATCGGCTCCTCTTCGCCGCCTGCGTCCCAGTCACTGCTCCTCCGGCACCCGAGAATTGCCCCGGGTGTGTTCCCCGCGTGTCTTTGCTCTGCTCTGTACCAGTGGCTGGAGTAGTGTCCTGCTCTTTCGGGATTTAGGAGTGATGGAAGCTGACTCGTGACTGGCTCTGAATATGCTCCTGTTCAACTAAGTCATAACTTCCAGAGCTATGGGCATGAAGTCCTGGCAGCTCAGAGTATGGATTTCTGCCATCTGGGAGCTTCCCCGGAGGTGTAGCAGGAGGTGTATCGTGGTAAACTCTCAGGCGCTATGTTTCGGCCAGACGTTTTCTTTCATTTTATAGTGCAACACCTGTATTTTAAAGTTTTGGATTCTTTTTGGTGTTGTTATTGTTCCCTCTTACTTCCTCATGAAAGGTGGAGGAAAACAGGGAAACTGATCCTGTACAAAGTGGTGTCAAATGCTTACAGGGGGCAAAGCAGATCTGAGCAGGGAGTTCTTGTATATTTCCTGGAACAAGGACTGATGAAATATCCAAAGTTATTTAAACATGAACAATGTATCTTTAAATATAAACACTGGAAGCTCCTTCTGGTTAGTTTCCATTGGAGCTTCAGCTCCAGATGTTCACAGTTTTCGAGAACAAATTAGATTTTGCATTTCTTCTTCCTAATTGTTCTCTGATGGCTTAAGAAAAGGGATGCAGAACACTTCAATAGAATTCCATGTTATATGAGAGGAAGAAGAATCTATCTGTACTTTTATAGGCACAGTTTTGGTTTTTTTAAAATTTCTTTTTTTTTCTTCTTAACAGAGCTGAAATTTGAGGATAGACAGCTTCTCACTGAGGAGCCAAGCTTTTCCCACTTTTTAGGTTTGGGGAAAAAAAGAAAGTGATTAAAAAAAATATGGCTCTGAACGCTTGCTGTGGCAACTAAAGCTCCGGTACTTCGTGGAGTACAGGGTAGGCAAATTCCTGCTGTGCAAGGATCCCTTCTAACATCTGTGTGCTGTTCTGCATAGGTGAATAGGACCCTCATGGAGCTTCTTGCAGGATCCATGCTGTGTTTTCAGCAGACCTTAGAGACAACTTTGGATTGATAGTATCAGGTGTTTTGTCCCTTTCTGGTTTGACTGCCGTGCTGATTGTTAGCAGCCATGTGGGAGATCCTTTTTACTAGAATAGGAGCTGATTTTTCCTCAGCTCACTTCCTGCATGGAAGCGCTATGATGGACCACTTCATTTAATTATCCTACTGCAAAGACATGTCAAGCTTTGGCACAGTATTGTTCCTGGGACAAGGTGCTTGAAAACTCTTGGAAGCATTGATTGAAAGTAGTGAGCATATGTTCCCCAAAGTGATATCCCTTTCTTTGAATCTACGTGATCTCAGTGCTCTGAGGAAGAAAAATATTTCTTTTTAAAACCAGAAAGAGGTGTGGGGTGGGAAATATCAACATATGAAAAGACCTAAGTTTGTCATCATCCAGCTGACGAAGCTGTGCATGGTAATTTACAGGGCCTTAGTGAATGATGTGGATGGTCCAGCATCCATACCCATGGAACACTGGGCCATAAATAACAAAGATTCGTGTTGTTGTCACCTTCAGGACATAAGCCAAGCCCTTCTTGTGTGTTTTCCTATTTGATAATTGAGCCCATTTAGTTCCTCTGTGAAAAGAATTTTTCTGACCAGGATATGACCAGAGATGAAGGGGATCTGTTGTGACCAGAGTTCCCTGTGCTCCATGAGTGTGTGGTTGCTCTGGTGGTAGAGATTTCTCCTGTGAGAAGGAGTTCAGGTAGCCCAGTGAAAAACCCTAAAACAGAAAAAACTGAGTCCTGGAAGAACCCCTATTTCAGCCAGACTAACCCACTGCCTGTCTGCTTAGTGTGTTTGTGCATGTACGTATATATACTCTAATCTTCTAAAAATTTAGAAAAAATAGGTAATTATGTCTATAAAATATAGTTCTCTGTATAGCTATATATATTTGTGTAAACTTCCTGGATCTTTTCCCCATCTATTCAGTTAACATGCCATAATTTTGCAACTAGTCATGTGCTTTGTTGCAACTGTAACTTTTGCATTTCCTGTCTTATTTTTACCTTACCCTTCATATATGTTGTTTGGTTTGGTTTTGGTGGTCTTTTTTTATTTGGCACACACAGTTTTAGCATCTCATCAACAGAGTTCTAGAGTAGGATTTGGGTTTAAATGCCTTGAGATGCAAATTTGACTAGTACAGTCAAATCCCTCTCATTTAAGGATCATTGACCTTTCTCCAGTGTGACCATCAATGTATCATTCATCTGAGGGAGCAGAAAGGTTCCTCTCTTCTGGAATGTCAAGTCAAGGCTTGCTTGTTTGCTGCCGCAGTTTTGCTCATGACGATTTAGGGTCACTTGTAGAGGGAGGATATTACTTTGGTCCTAAGTAGACTGCTAATATTTTCCTTCTTACATAGTATTTGGTTGAATGCTCATGAAAAAATGAGTACATACATTTTGTGCCTGGTGGCCTCCGAAGGCAAAGTGTATTAAGAGAGTTCATCATTTTTATAGGAGTGTAAAAAATACTGTATTTTAATCTCCTTGAAAAAAGTATATAAATATATACAAATGTAAGCCTTTAATACAGAGGAATCCTTGGAGGGACAGGCATCTGCCCTTGCTGATCTCACTGCAACAGTGTCTGAAATGTGTTATTGTGGGGCTGGAATGAACCATTTTGAATCATGTTCTGTTGTGAGGGAATAACACAGAATTGTATTGCCCCGAGGAAATCTTTGCAAGGTGTGATTCGGGTTCCTCTGTGCAGGCAGGCAGACAGGTGTGTGTGTTGTAGGGCAAGAAGTAAGAGGTAGATATGTGAGCGATACCAATGGCCCTGTGAAGGTACCAGCTAATATTTTTATTTGAATGTATGGTTTGAGTTTGCTGATGCTGTTGGGATACTTTGATGTGAGAACTGTGAAAAACTCCCCTTTGTCAAATTTCCAGAACTTACCTCTGAGTTCCCAATGGCTTCTAATCACGGAAATCAAATTTATATGAAAACTCACTCTGCACTCATTGGTTTACTTTTATTTAAAAATGAATAGTGTGCTTTCTGTAACTTAATAGAAACTCCATTCTTTTTATTAGAGACTTAACTGATCAGAATTTCTCCAGGTATTTTTTAAGTATTTTCATTTATTCTGATGTAGTATATGCATATCATTATCTCTTTGGTTGTAGTTCACTTTGTTCTCTGTGTTTTTTAGGACCCTTGAAACCAGAAATTACCATAACTTACATTGCCGTTTCAGCTATATTCTTTAACAGTGGACTCTCCTTAAAAACAGAGGTACTGTAATTTCTCATTGCTTCATTCTTATTATGCTTTAAGAAGTATTGTGTTCATTTTGATCAGATTTGATTGTAATTGGAATGTTGGTGGTGGTGCTGGGAGGATGGCTAAGAAGAGAAGATAAATGTTAGACATTTATGGAATAACCCTCCTTGATTTCAGAAAGTGCCTCTCAAAGGAATGGAGATGATGAGAAGGAGTGTGTGAATAAATGTCACCCATACACAGAGGGTGGGTTGTTTGTCTTTGCACAGCTTTAACTAAATGGAAGTGATGAGCACAACTTAGAGACTGGATCTACACCCTGATTGTTTCCCAAACCCAAATCAGGGTGAGATGCAGCTGTTCACTGCTGGATTGATGGAAGGACCTGGTGTCTTTAAGTTACCATGTTGGGTAGGGACAGGAGAGCATCTAGGAATCAGCACAAAAGAGTTCCTATGCAGATACAATGCTAATATACAGGTGCAAAGTTTTGTCTATATTTTCCTATAGGGTTTCATTGTGGACAGGTGGATTTGAGGTGCCTACACTCTGCTGCATATCACAGGCAGTGAGATTTGTTTAAAATTTTGTGTCACACATTTTTCCAAGAGGAACAATCTGGAATTCAGAAGAGATGAAGGTGAGAACCTCTTGGTGCTGTGTAGAGGAAGCATGGAGAAAGGAAATGATGGCTGTGTGCCAAGAAGGGAAGGAGCAGCCAGAGTTGAAATTAAATACTGCATGTCTCTGCTAGTCTGGTTTTCTGATTCCTTTATGCTGTTGGCTAACTGGTCATGGTATTCATAAGTTGCACGATACTAATGCCTGAAAGAATCATCACAATTTTGTCCAGTTTTCTCCTGATGACCTGGGATTTGAGTGAACAGTGTGCATTCAGCAAAAAAAGTCTCTCTACCTGTATTGTGGTTATAGTGGTAAACTTTGAAGTGGAGGTGGTGTTTGAGGTGGTGGCTGCCCTCTCCTTTGCTGTCGCCTGGCAGTTCTGCCACTAGGACTTCTAGTTCTGCCAGGGCACAGTGTAAGTGAAGTGGGTAACTTTAGTCAATTCCATAGCAGCTATTTAGATCCCTGTGTTCTTATGGGGATGCAGGAAGAATCATGTTATCTATTTGCCTGGGATGGTAACTAATCCGAATGGAAATAGGCTGTGAAGAGGCACTTTCTTCCACAGAGACGAGAACCTGAAATACAAACCTGAGTAGTATTAATAGAGTGGAGTTTTCTTCTTTCAGGCTTAGGAATCTTCACCTGAAAAAAAAAAGAGTAAAATTTCTTCCCCTTTCACTAGTTTGTATCCTTGAAGCTTTGTATTTGTAAAGCAGCTGTGAGAGAAATCAGAAGCATTGTCAAAGTCTTGATTAGATTCTCCATGCTGGTATACACCTAACCTTTTCCAGTTAAGATGATGCAACTGACAATTTTCTGGGCAGTGTGTCATGTCTTACTTTGAACTTGCATAACTTTTTTTCATCTATGGTACTAAAAGCAATGTATTGATGTAAATGACGCTTTTACAGGAGCTGATATTTATGTCCAGGTAGCTGATCTCTGGTTGTTTTAGGAGCAGCGGTTAGGGCAGGTGCTGTAATCCAGCTTTATGCTTCATGAAGGAGCTAGGCCTTTCCTGAATTTGTGCCAGGGAGGTAGAAGATAAAGAGGAACAAAATTTCTCACATTGTACCTTGTGCTATTATTTTCTAATGTGCTTATTAAAAACAATCCTTATATGTGTTAGGTGGCCAGGTCACACAGAATTTTATTAAAATACTTTGAGGCATGTTTTAGTTGTTTAAGGTACAACCTAAAGGTGGTATTATTACTCAATATGCCTTTTTATTGGATTGCAAAGTAAATAGTTTCTGCTTTTGGCTTTGTTTGTTCTTGACCTGTGTATCAGCTGTTCTACCTTAGATAATGTATTAGTTAGATGGAAACTAGTGTTTGGTACGCCTTATGACAGGATGAAAAGTTCTATAAGTGTTAATGGAGGCATTCTGATAAAGCTGACAAAATTAGAAGAAAGCCGGACACTCTTTTAAGGTCACACTTCTGGTTTAATCTGCTGTGAAAGTGTGAACTCAGAAAATTTTGCTAATGTGTTCAGAAAGCATTTTACAAAATAATTGGCAGCATTCAAGGAGAGCCTGTCTGTGCATGGCCTTGTTACACTTTCAGAACTAGAGGTGACCAAGGTCCTCTTATATTTGTAGAGCTACTCTGTGTCTAGGAATGACAAGAACATTTGATTCCACCTTAATATAATGCTATTTCAGTTTTCACTGACTGGATAGCTTGCTCTTTCAAAGCAAATACCTCCCGTAGGGCCCCAGAAATTAAATCACATACTTGAGTTATCCATTTCAATGAGGAATTTGGCAAGGCACTGAAAATACTGTTTGCTCAGTGTGGGTGTTTGCTTAGAGGAGTCCAGCTGTGACTATCGCAAGCATGGCTGGATGGCAACGGGGACCCACAGTGACCAGGGAGAGGCTGGGGTGAGCTCCCTGAAGGCTGGGAAATACTGGGAAAGACAAGGTAACCTGTTCTGTCTGGTGTGCAGAAACAGTCATAACCAGCAGCTTCCAGCAACTTTTTTGAAGTGGCAGATGTATTTTGGGACAAGCCCTGGTAGGTTGTTTAAGAGGGTGAAGGCTGTTTGCCTCAGTGTTTGTTCTGTGATCATAGAGTCTAAGGTATACTATTATAATAATAACTAGTCTAAATAACTTTAACTATTCTCAAAGACAATCACTGAAGAAATTTTCAAGACTGGTGATTTAGGTCTGCAAAGACCTGTTCCATTAATACAGCATTTTTCCTTGCAGAAGGTTGTGTCTGTTGTATCACCTTCCTGGCTCCGTGGAAGTTATAATGAGACTTTCTTTTTGTCTTGGGTTTTGGTTTTGGAATTATCATTGCGTCTTCTTAAAACCATCTGGTTGTGAGGCATTTTCCAGTTGTAAAAATATGAAATTAAAAGGGCACTTCTGTATGTATGATATATATATGTTTTAATGCATCTGGAGTGTCAGATGGCTAAAGAATCCTAGGAAATCAGGTTTTGAATAAAAGTGCCGTCAGTTCTTTTGCATTGTTTACTTGAAAAGAGTGTGAATTACCATGAGAGAAAGGAAGAGGAATTTTTATTCTTAGTCTGTGAGATTTTAAATGAGCTGAAATGTACAAGGCTCCTTCCTTGTACTCAAAACCATGTGTAGAAGGTCCTTGAAATGCCTGAAAAGGCAGAAACAGAGAGACACAGAGCTGGCTGAAGAGTTTGTTTGGTTTTTTTTAAAAGGGTACTTGATCACCTCTCTGGAGTGCTCTTACACTATTTAAAATTAAATTTTTCTTTGTTGTTTTCTGAGTCTCCAGTGGTGTTTTACACTTTATTTCTCAGAAATTTATGGCTTAACTGTTTTTAGCTTGTTATTGTCTTGGCATTCTTTTTTTGCTATTCTTCATCAGCCTAATTTTTTTCCCTATAAATTTCCTATCTGTTGTTACAATCAAAGTCTGCTACAGAAAATTTTGCTTTTTATGTTTATTTTTTCCTTTAAAAAACGTGACAAATGAATGCTTGGACATAACTAAATATCCTTTTCTTTAAACAATATAAATGAGAATCACAGTTTGTGGCTCTCTGTAGACACAGAAGCCTGAAATCATATGTGCGCTACAAGTTTTCATGTGTTTTGATATCAAGAGTCAGTAAAGTTAACAGCCGTCAGCACAGTTAACACAGGTTTTGAAGCAGTGACAAAGTGCTAAGGCTGCCTGCTGAAAAGCTGCTGTTCTGAGAGCTACACTTTTATTGAAGTGGTGGACAATCCTTTTGGAAAAATGCCCAGGAGCAGATAGCTTTTATGTTGTCTGGATGTACTTCATTATTAAAGAGGAGATCAGATGATCCCTAAAGGTGCCTTTTTGACATGCACTCCTTTTGTATTATAAAGATGATCCTAGTTTTAAAAGCACAAACGTGATCTTACTTCAGCTGTTATGCCTCCAACTTCCTCTCTTCTTTTTCTTTTGCAGGAGCTGACAAGTGCTTTGATGCATGTGAAACTACACCTTTTTGTCCAGATTTTTACACTTGTGTTCTTCCCAACAGCAATATGGGTCTTTCTTCAGCTATTATCAATCACACCTATAAATGAATGGCTTTTAAAAGGGTATGTTTAAGCATAATGGAGTGAAATATGTTTGTAGCTGTCATCTTAAAGGGCTGCTTATCCTGCAACTGGTATTATGTTGTATTGTGAAATGATTTTGCTGGTTGTTTCCTGTGCTTCAGCACTTTGCTGTTGAAAACAAAGTACATGCAGAAGATTATCCCTTCAGGAACCTGGTCTCATTTTGGGAGTCTGGACAGTTAGTCTCGTATGTAGGGAGCTTGCAACAGGTTAGCTTTTTCATTCACAACACACAGCTGAAGTGATGTTCTGGGTCTCAAGGAAGGTGGGGAGGAAAGAAAAGGAATGCCAAAGGAAAAACATAAGTCAGTGAATAAATATTGTGGATGCCACGTATTGGTCTTCTGTTTTCAAGTAGTCTGTATTGAGCATTTCTTGCATGGGTTCACTCATCTGCTTCCAGCTAAATTATGGGGGGAAAAAAGAGTAAAGTTCTTGTAGGACAAGAACTTTGTGATGAGCAGAAACTAGGTTACCATGAAAACAATGTGTTTTAAATCTTGGGTGTACACTGCAAATGTGCAAAGCTGCACTGATGGTGTGCTAGTGATAGATGTTATATAAAATTAAAAAAAAAAAAAAAAAGGGTTTTTTTTGAGTGGAAGGTCAATACTTAGTGCCATACAGGTATTTTGGGATGTTTGAATGCAAAAATCAATTATTTCAGAAAACTACTGAAAGAATCCCCATTGTTTCTTACTGCTTGGTGAAACATTGCTTGGGGAGTTCCTTGTCTTAAAAGTTTAATGAAAAAGCTGCTCATGTTTATGTTTTTACAAGGCCTAAACCTGAAAAAGCATTTTATTTGGTGTGTAAGAGGCTTCTCCAGGTGTTCCACCAAGTGTGAAGTGGTACAAATGATAGTGAAAAGGTGAAATTGAGGCAACATCAATTAAAAGTTAACACTATTTTGGTTACGTGTCAGTAAATCAAGGAAATATGAAGATCGCTATACAATATTTATTTGTGTTTAGCTATTTGTAGTAAAGGATACTGTTTAAAGTAAAATGATTGTGAAGTTTTTTCTCAGCTAGAGCAGATATGTGATTTTGCATGGTAGCCAAAATTTTTTCCTAATCCATGGGAATTCCAATTTCTGAAGTGCAAGGTGAAAGAGATTTTTGTGGTTTTAGTTCCATTAAGCACTTGTCATTCCTTCTTTCCCATGACTCTTATGCCACTTTGGTTCTTAGTATTTAAGGGACAAGATCTGTTACATGCACGAGTAAAATTGTATGTATACACATGCACACCTGTGAAACTGTGTGTAAAACTACAGATGTATGTATTTTTGTAAAGAAAAGAAACACTTGTGTGTTTCTAAATGTGTCACTTGTGTCTCTAAATGTGGAGCCTAAACCAGCCTCATTTGTCATGAGAGTGTGTCTGTGTCTTACTAGTGAGCTGCTATACTTCTGTATGCTTCCAGCTGCCTTTCAAGCACTTGTTCTTTGAGTACTATTTCTGATTTGGCTACATTTTATCTTTTAGTGCAGTAACTCTGTTGTATTGAGGTTTCATTGAAAGGATGGTCAGATTGAGGAGTTTAATGAAACTTGTTTGTTTTGTTTGTTTGTTTGTTTGTTTTAAGAGTACTTTCTTGATCGATGCTGCAGCTTAGGACATGCTCAGAGCAGCAGCCACTGCAATGGCAGCTGTACCTTCAGTGTGATGCAGGTGTAGAAGATGCTGAGCTCCATCCTAGTCCTAGAATAACACATTTCAAAGCAGATCTGTGAGGAGCTGATGTGAGGAACTGCCTTGTGGCAGCTTTGTGTAACCAAAAATTCATCCTAATGCCCCACATCTCTAGTTTTTATTCCATTAGAAACACTAAAGTACCTAAGGAAAACAGAGAGAAGAAGACAAGTTTTGGCAAAGTTACTTCCTTATCACACATTTAGCACAACTTGTAGAGGAATCTGGTTGATAGCCCTCAAAAAGGCCTGGAAAAACAGGCATATGCTCCCAAGGACATCCAGCTCCCTCTGGCAGGGTGGCTTCCCTGGGCACTGCAGTTCTCCACTGCTCTCTACACGGGTTATGCCTGAAGGGCACAGCCCACAGACCTTTTCCATCTTGCATCAGATTGCATGGTAGATTTTCCCATCCTCTCTAATGGTCTGCTTTGCTGTAAGTGAGAGCCAGATTCAGATGGCACCAGCTTTCCACCTGTGTTTCTACAGCTGAGTAGTGGGGTTTTTTCACCCCCGTCTATGTCTGGGATGATATTAAAGGAGGTTTGTTGCTTTGCAGTTATTTTGAAATTTATAAAATAGAGGGGAAACTGACATAATTCCAAGCATTTTGTAAGTTAATTTTTCTGTTAGTTGGGTAGATTTTGCATTGACAACATCTCTTTGAAAAGGAGCATGAAGCAGGTCATTAATGTATGCCCAGATTCACCTCTTCTGCCACTTTTAGCATACAGCATTTACAGCACAGGTGGTAAGGCGTGAGATGCAAAGATTGCGTAGAAGATATGACTTTGGGGGTTTCACATCTAAAACGTGACTTCAGACCCTACTAGTCAGTTGTCTGTAGTGTTATGAGCAGAGCAACAAAGTGGACTTCTTATGTTAGTAAGTGTTTGGATCCCTGTTGTTAGTACTTATAGCGTGGCCTGATGCAGTGGAATATTTCAGTTGGCTGGTTATTATCTCTAGTAGTCTGTTTGCCATGAGAGGAATCTGTTTGTATATTGGTAGAGTTGTGTTGTTGATACAAACAAACAAAAAAGTTTACACGTGCATGTTTCAATTCACGTAAAAGTACTTCCATTTAGTGTGTACCAGATCTTTTTAGATTAATATTGCTTGAGAGGGATTTTTATTTTTAATTCCAAATGTGTTATTTTCAATTTGAGAGAGTTAATGGAGATTGTATGATTAAATCTTTCCTTTATAGTGTGGAAAATCCCTTCCAACTGAGATGAATGCCCTTCACACATTTTGTACCTCTCTGGATAACTCTGAACTTAATCCACCCCCTATTAGAGCAGGTGAGAAGTTCAAGGAGCTGGCTGCCACACAGAAAAGAGAGAGCAGTATCACAGTGTGGGGGATGGACATCAGAATCACCACGTGTTAGTCTGTTGTATATTTTCATGTTTCCAAACTTTCCTGCACCATTTCTTTTTCCTGTATTTCTTTTCTTTTTAATATGAGCTTAATCTGCTGTGTGCTGACAACTTCCTGCTACCATAGCTTGTTTTACTAGAAGCTGAAGGTACTCTGTGTTTCCAAGGTGGTGCTTGGCACCTTGTGGTTGTATTTATATAAGACTTACACTGGTTGCCGCTTTCCTTTCCCACAGTGTCTGTAGCTGACAAAGTGAATATCGTCATTGTCACTTACTTGTGTCCTCTCTTTAAACTTTTTGTATATTTGCAGAATATCAGATTCACTGTAATACTCCCTGTTGCCTGAATTTAATACTTCTGTTTGCTGCAGCTTTTTGACACTGCCTTTCTCGGGAGTTCGACTGACACAGTTACAAATGCAAAGTAGTTCACCACTAGTAATTGATTGTTCTGTACTAGAATGTCAAACTCCAATACGTGAAATCATATGTAGATTCCACACTTCTCTGAATTTTGCAAGCTCTTCGTTTCCATGCATTACTGTTCCTTCCAAGTCAACAGTTTTTCTTCAGAAGCCCTGTTTTACTTAGCCCCAAATTTAATTGTAATCTATTGTGATGTGGTTTTGTGGACTATCTGAAAACAAAGAAAAGCTCAACACTTTTTTCTTACTTTGCAACAGCATTTACTGTACACACCAATAACTTTGTTGCACAAACATTGCAAAAAAATGACGATAATAATAGAGTATCTTAGATTTCTGAAGTGTAAGAGAAAGCTGTTGATGATTTGATGGCAGTCAAGTGATTTTATCTAGGCAGATACAGTACTACAGATGGGGAACTGGAGTCACAGAGAGGTGAAGTGTTTGTGCTTTTTAAATGGTGACATGACTCTTCAATGTGGTGATTGGTAAGAGATAGCATAGAAATGCTGCCAGCAGGAGCAGCCCATCCTAGTGCAGGGCTGTAGCTGGTTGCAAACTGATTGCATTGCTCAGGTGATAAGACTTTCTACTCGGCTATTTGGTATTTTAAGGTTGTAGGTTGCTCAGGGTTAGCTTCCTGTAAGGAATGTAACGTTCTTTTTGTTGTTTTCAGCTTGCAGACAGTGGGCTGCATGCCACCTCCTGTGTCTTCTGCTGTAATTTTAACCAAAGCTGTTGGTGGAAATGAGGTGAGTTTTCATTTTGTCTTTTTTAAACAGGCATTCAAACATTTATTTATGATGAACTCAAATGGCAATGCATAGACAGAAATGTGATGCTATTGGGGTTTGTACAAAATTCTGGAATTAAGGCTTGGGCATTGTGTTGGTGTCAAACAAGGAAAACAGTGATATGTTATCTGCTGGCATTGGTCAAACTGAAAGAAACTCAATTTTCTGAGGTGATAGAAAGTTTTCTGATGGAAATTAGTGTTGGGAGATTTCTGCTGGTTGCTGTGCTGTAGTTCCTAACCCTATAATGTTCTTATGCTGTGTTGTAGTTATCGCATAGACCAATAGATTTGCAGTGAAGCTCTGCCCTTGCAGAGATTGTTTGGATGTGTTCAATATTAACAGTCCCTGTGGTAGGAATTTCTCAGGCTTGAAGCTGCAAATGTAGCAAGTGATATGGCAATACAAACATGAATTTAAAACATATATTGTTATTTGAGACTACATGAAGTGAAAATTCAGGGAACGTGGAGTTTTCTGACAGTGATGCAGTGCAAAGTTCTCCACAGACAGGAAATGCTGGAATAGAAGTTGTTGGTAAAACTCAGTTTGGTCATGTCAAAATTCTGTCTTAAAATGGCATATGCTGATGTAATTTCAGACTCTTTCTTTATCCACAAAACACTTGCTGTTTTCAGGAAGGCCAGGTAAATGGCATTTAGGAAATTAATCCAGCTATGCTACTTAATGAGTTTGTTTCCTTTAGGTTTGCTTTCTCGTAATTGCTGAAGTTGGAGGAGACCTGGTAGGTGATGAAGGGAGCGAATTAACACTGACAGATGAAAGCTAGGGCTATCGAGATGCTGTTCTGAAGGGTTAAAGACAAATCTTAATTCGGCCATAGAACTCCTGTGTGAGGTTGGGTGAATCACTTCAACCACGTTTTAAATATGACCATTAGTTGTGAACTTCTCATTTTCTGAGTTCAGGCTCTTGGGACCGATTAATGTCAGCTTTGAAAACACATGATAGCACTGAAATAGATTGAAGTTGTGCTTTGTACTGACAAAGTGCTGTTTAATTGCTCTATCCTCTGAAGAGAGACCCAAAGTATTTCAAGTCAACCATCTCTAATTATGGGCTATCTTGATGCACATCACTGTCTGCCAGTTTGCTGCCTTGAGAAAAAACAGCATAAAATTGTCTGATGGAGGTGCTGTGGAGTAATTACCATAAGGAAATAATTCAAGTACCTAATAGTGATCAACAGAGAAATGAGAGGTTTTCCAGTTATGATTCTACATGTAAATTATACAAAGATGCCACACAGTGAACAGTGAGGATTAAACGAAGTATTGAGTGAGTGCTCATTCAGTGTTAACACTGGCTGTGCCGTCCTTAGAGCAGGGAAAAGATCCTCTGGAAAAAACTACAGTAAGTTAGGTTAGTTGAAAGCAATATAATACAGTGTGTAGGAGGGAGAAAGGTAGTTTAGTTTCTTGACTATTAGAATATACTTATTCTGGTAGTGTCCTTCTGGGGTGGTGAGGGTGCATGCATTTTATACCAGCTGAAAAATGGCTGCTTTCTATTACGTGATTGTATGAATCACTGACAAGGTAAGCTTGAAACTCTAATTCTTCTGTGCCAAACTGGTGTACAAAAATGTGTACCTTGTAGTGATTTTTACAGATGGTTGCTGACAGCAGAGAGACAGAATGAATCAAGAATTGGGTTTTAGGAACTGAGAGTTCTCAGTCAGGCTCTGAGAGAGTGTGTAAAGGCGAAACTCCCTGTAAACACGCTCAGTGTAGACAAAGTGTATGGCAAAGTTATTGCCAAACTTGAGCATGTTTCCAATGCAAGCATGTTTTTGGAATTTGTTTCTTTGTCATTCAGAGTAATTTTTCTTCTGATGATCAACAAATCACATCCCTCATGCTAGGGGATAAAACAGTCTTGCATCTCTCCTTGCCAAACTTCACCTAAGCTGTTATTGATGTATTTCTTTTTCTAACATAAGCAGAACACGTTTTTTCCCATTTCAGTTCCCTTTCTGATATATGAAGAATTTAAACCAGGGAGTCAACTGGAAATAGAAATGATTGTACTGTGAGAGCATTTGTTCATAATAATGCTTCTTAAACTGCTTTTCCCTCAACAAGTGTGTATCCCTTATCTAGAGAAATTGATTTGTCTGAGGATGTATCTGCACTGCATAATGTAATGTGAAGATAAATGAGCTTGCTCAGAAGGATTATAGCAAGGAAGCTCCACATGAACTAATTAGTCCGAGAAGTGTCCTGCTGCTGTAAAGTACAGGCACACCCTCAATAAGTGCTCTGAAGACCTCTTTGGATGTCTTGAAACGCAGCACTTAAGAGCTGTGGTGGTTGACTGTGTTATGACAGTGTAGAGGAGTTTAGGTTTCTTTGTCTAAGTAGAAGCAAATGTAGAATGTTAGTTTGGATTTGAGTTATTCTCAAAGTATCAGTCACTCTGTCATGGTAGAAGTAGTATAATACATCTGGGGCTGGGGAAATGTGATCTCTATTTTTAGCTGTCATTAACCTTTTGGGTAAAACAGTAAGGTATCATGTCTCTGGGGCTAGCTATGCATAATGGCACCTTTGTGAAGTGTTTGAAGATCAGTGTTGAGAAACCTGATACAATATCTATATTTTATTGGTCTGGGACAGGGTAATTAAGTATTTGGTCAAGTGTTTAGAAAGGGATCTACATTGTTAGAGGCTACTTGAGTGGTGGATTTTGCTGGATATTAATTGAAAAGTTTGGTTGTGAGATAATAAAAGGGAGACTTCCTTTTTTCTCTCTGTTTCTCCTTCACCCTGATTTTCCATCATTCCTCCTGTAATCTTTTCCTGTGTGTTACTTTCATTAACCTTGCAAGCAACTTTCTAAACTACTCTGTTCCTAGCTTCTGTCACAAATGCACTTAGTTCATTAGCAAAGTTTCAAGTACTGAATTTATTTTGATGCATATGAAGCCCTATATGAACAAAAAAAGGCTCATATATTGACTGGTGAAAAATGAGGAGGGGTGACCATAAGAATCAAAATCTAATTTTTAGTTTGTTGATGTTTTCTCATATACTTAGTTGTTTCTGTCAGTCAGTCTCGTGATTTGTGTAGAGAACAGTCCAGGAAGTTAAAAAAATTGGAAAAAACCCAGAAGCCTCTTTGCTCTTTTCGTACTGTGAAGGGTCAGGAATTCAATGACATAGCTTGACAGCACAGAAGGCTTTGTTGTGTCATCTTTTTTTCAACAAATCTTGTAGTTTTTCAGTGAAATTATAAAAACAATTTCTTTAAATGTCTGCAATAGAGACAAATAAATATGTCATCATTTCAAGGCACGGTAAAGACAAACCTATTAAAAGCTCAGAGATTCTCCGACAGAAGTGCTGTAGAGATGCCAGATATTACTACAAAGTATTCAGACAGCAAATGTCATACTCTCCTTAAGAATCAAAGTAATGAAGAAAAGAGATTGAAAATTAGATCTATAAGTCTATTATCAGTTTGGGAGAAAAAGCAATTTGTGATGACTTTTATGGCAGCTTAATGACATACTTTTGAAAAGTGTAACATAACAGGCAGGAACTGTGATGGAATTGTACAGATAAATCGTGGCAGACAGCTCATTTTATTGAAGAATACTTTGGCTATTTTGCTATCTCATACACCACACAACCACTGAGGGCTTTTTTGTTGTTGTTCAGTTGAGCTATAGCTTCTACAAAACCTCTTAATCAATGTGCTTTTTTATTTAGTTTTTGCAACTTTTATGTGGCTTTGCCATGCCCTTTTGTAAAACAAGGTGTTGCATATGCAAGACCAGATTTTGAAATACAAAATAGGCTACAGTGAAGAAAGCTAGAAAGGTGTTCATGTAATAAAATATAAAGAAATAGTTTTATTATTGATTTTTAGATTTGTTTTTTGAAGCAGATGTAGACCATAAAACTGAGTGCAAATTTGCAAAGTCCACAGCTAGCCTTTCTGGGGAAGAATCAAGGGAGAGCAGCAACGTTTACCCAACAAATCATATGCAATAGTTTTAACTGATGTTTTCAAATACATATCATATGAATAGCTTCTGAGAAATGAAGACTGGAGAATTCCTTTGTTTGTGTTTTTGGGTTTTTTTGAAAGTACAAATAAAGGAAAAAATGAACTCTAACACTACTGTAAAGTCACAGGAAAGATATTGATTTCTCTAAAAATATCTGAAGTTCTTTGAACTGTATATACATGTACATTAACCTTCTGGAAAACAATATAAAATGAATAAAAAGAAGTGCAAGCTCTAATGGTTTGTGATTCATACACTGATGCACCAGTGTACCATGAGTGTTTACCCTTGGAAGGCAACACGTGAACATTATGAAACAAAATTGTGTTAAGGTCTTCAAATAAACTAAATGTATCATGATGTTTAGTTGTCTTCTATACTATAGTTTTTCCTCTCTAAAGATGTCAGTAGCATTGTCTAAAATTTAATTTCCAGATTGCACTTAAAATATTCATGTGTCCAGGTTTTGTTTATGAAAGGGTAAGTAATTTAATTCTATTGTTTCTAAGTGTGATACTGGAAAAGGAAAAGAAATGTCATGGTTTTTTTCCGTTTCCTAACTAGTAAATTTTGTTTGCCTACACAGATTAAGAAATTCTAAATGAAAATATAACTAATTCTACCATCAGATATTACACTGGAGTCTCTGAGAAGTGTGTGGGTGTCGCAGGACAAATTTAGGCAAGATGTCTGTACTTCACATGTACAAATATAAAGAACTAACTGTGTCAGCATAAACCTTGTATGTACATAGGAGCTGTTGTGCTATTAAACTCACCCACTCTATTCTAGTGTTACAGCCTAATTTTTTATGTATCCTAAGAGTTTACTTTTCTTTTATCATTGCTGTGCTTTGAGCAGATGGTTTTTATTGAACTATTTATTGATACTTAGGGTTTTTTCCTTCCCTGAGTGGTGAGTGCATTTTACATCCATCAATGCATAGGAGTAGCCCAAATTATAACTTACAATATGAATTTCATCGCTGTAATATGTCCCAGGCATGCAGCTCCATTAGATATCTCTTGAATTCCTCATTGTCTTCTCAAGTCTTCTATAAGCCAAAGCAATTGGGAATCTTTTGGGTTTTTTCCTTCTCTCACTGATCTCCTTTCATTTATCACTAGTAGTTCTAATACAAACCCACTGGTCAAACTGTTGAGAGTGGAGGGGATTTTCAAAGGCATACAGCTCTGCTCTTAATTCAGTGGAGCAAATCCACGCTAACATAAGCCCTTCACCTGCAAACTCTTTACATTGTACTAAGTTTCAGGTTTTCCAGCGCCTTTGAAAAGCAGCTAATTTACTAACCCAAGGTGTCAGTGGTTGAGTTAGACTCGTGGTAAGATTTAATTTTGTCTCTGGTTGCCATTACCTCTAACTGAGTGTCTTTCGTATGGCTCATAAGGTGTCCAGTGTGAAAAGCTCATCTCCTACGCTCCTGGAGTGCAAAAGAGAAGGGAAGTGCAAGACTCCCTTAGGCTACATAAAATTGTGCAATTAAGATGCATAAGCCAGAGCCTGAAGCCTTGTGCGTGTTCAGCCTCCCCTTGTAGCAGTTCTGCCATAATCTAGAAAGCTGTAAAATAGCCTGTTTAAATTGCACTAAACTGGGCTGTGGCTGGAAGCTACCTGGCGTCATCACACCCTTGTATTTTTACAGCTGTGTTTGCACAAGTGTCCTAGATCTGACTTCGTAAGAAAAGAGTTTTTAGAGGCTTTGCTGTTGCTATTCTGCAGTGCTTGGCTGGGAAGCCAGTTTTTTGTCTGCTATGGCACAGTCACTGACCCTGAAAGCTGTTTGTGGCATAAAGAAGCCAGGACAGGAGGAGAGTCTTGCTCTCACGCTTGACAAAAGCGGCCTTTCTTTAAAAGGTGGTTTTGAATTTGTCTTGGTTTGCAGGTTAATTCACTGTGAAGTTATACTGTGCAATAGCTTCCTTTATTTAGCAGTGAGTGCTGTGTGAAATACATTGCCTATGCAAAGCAAGCATTTTTAACTGTGAACAAATCAGGAATACTTATATTAAATTGGGGTCTAGTGCTCTAAAATTCAGGCTCTGTACTCTTTGCTGTAAAATTTTTATGCCTATTTGAGAGATAGCAGATGTTTTGCTAGCAAGGAAGGTGTTACCCACTCTCCCTAACTCAGCTTTTGAAGATAAAGGCTATCTTTTGGAGAGCATTGAAAACTGGAAGTATTATTCAAAAAGTTACAAGTGATTTGTTTTCAGTGGAGTGCTTTACGCAGTCTAAATTCCACTGAGCACCTGCATTCTGTCATGGTGGTTTTCTAATGAACACTTTTGTTTTGGCAGAGCAGTGCAGTTGTTTGCTGGCACTGAAACCTGGGCCTGTGCTGGGTTCTGGTTCTACTGTCCCTCATGTGTTGCCTTATAGCTCACTGCAGATTGATCAAAATTAAATCTGTTGAGAACAAAAAATGCCATTAGGAATTTCTTTAGTGAATTTAGTCAAGGAGAGCATTTCTGTTCAAGTTCTGAACACTGACTTGTAAAGAGATAGTGTTACATTATTTCCCTTTTCTTAATTTTGTCCTTTTTGTGTTAAAATCAAAGCTTCAGTGTATTTAATTTGGAATATTTTTTCTTCTATCCAAGCACTTTTTTAACTGGCATGAATATTTTTGTTTACTACCTAATAAGAATGTATAGGAAAGAAAGCAATCAGGCATGCAAGTTGAACATTTCCATGATTTCATTAGCTCTCTTTTTGGGTGTGGAGTATTAAGTTCTGATTTGTGGAAATCAAAGCTGTAAAACATGAATCAACATTTTCAGTTAAAATTACTATTCTCTTTAAATTTCATTTCTTTTCAATGAAATTAATTTTTTTGCCCTCTTTTCATGATTATGAAAAAACATGGTGAGGGTTTTTGTCTTCTAAATTTTGTCACTTCATTCAATATGTATTAAGAAAATGTGTTTTACATTCTATGAGGAAAACCTCATTTGTCTGAAGAAAGAACAAATTCCTACGTTACTTTATATACTTTTAAACAAGTCCGAATTTATTTCAAATTATTTTATAGGAGAAACTAGAATATTTTGGAAGTGTTTCCAGTTTGTACTTTACTGTTAAACTGACTTTTTGTTTTTTAGTTAAAGCATGTGGCAAAAAGTGTGGAGAGCAGTAGAGCAGCAAATTTTTGCTGATTCCAAGGAATTGTTTACTCTCCAGTTTCTGGAAAATATTGGCCCTATGGTGAAGTCTGAAAAGAGCAAGGTGCTGATAAACTGTTTCTGGACATGTTGAAGTAAAGCCGTGTTTCCTGGGAGCTGTTTTTTGGGCATGCAGACCCCATGTTCTGGTGCTTTCCTGCTCGGCCAGGATTTTTGCACGTGTTTGCTTGTGAATATGTCCTTTTCTGTTTGAAATCCAGTGCTTTGCTGCCAGTTCTAAATTAGCAGAGGGAGGGGAAACAGCAGCACTTTGAGTAGCTGGAGCAGAAGCTTAAACTCTTGTCCTCATGTAGGAAGCCTCTGTGAGAACATGGTAGCATTTAGGAAGTTTTGAGGGGCAGGAAGCTGGTGGAGGAGTGCCCTGAAATCACAACAGCCCCTGATAATTCAGCTGTGTGATGGGAGAAGAAGTTTTGCTGTTAAACACAATCTTTGCCGGCCTATTCAGTACCTCATGGTATATATCCCCTATACAAGCTGCATTTCCAGGCTGTTTGCCTCCCTGGTACTTCGGGTCCCCTCTCCACCCTCAGCCTGACCTCCCCAGTCTGTGCTGTCTGCCTCTTCATCCTGCCCTGCCCCAGGCCTTCGGATGCATCCCCTGGGAGTTGGCACCAGGAGGAAATTTCCCCAGGATTCAGGGAACAAAAAACTTGCCTTTAATTGAGGTGGATACAGTAGGTCTGACTTAATCTATTTGTTTTTAATACTAAAGGGGTGTTTAGTAAGAACTGCCTAAGCAAACAAAGAAGCTTTGCTTATCAGCAAGGAAGTCAGCAGCCATATGCTAACTAGGTAGTCTAATGCAGCAATTCTGGTAATTATGTGGCACATGAACTAAGGGGAAGCTTCCTGGGCTTGAACTGAGCTGTGTTTGAGCTGGGAAGTTGAGAGCAACAATGTATTTCCTGAATTAGTTGCTAATTTACATGTGTTACTTTCATGAAATTTTGAAACTCCATGTTCTAGTAGATATTGTGGATTATTGCAACAGTATTCCCAAAATGTTGAATTTCTAATGTGTGGATGACTTTGTTTAGATAGACCTATTTTTTTGTTATATTTTGTAATGATCTAAATTCATTTTGTTTAATGATAGTGTTGCGAAATGTCTGTAATGTATATGGGGATGCATGCTTTGAGGCGTACTGTGTGAGTGCTCCAGCTCCAACTGCATATCCAAAACCTTTTAAAAGGAAATCTCAATGAGCCCCATGGGACAAAGTAAATTATTACATGTGGTGAACTCTTAAGTCATAGACCAAGGTCATGGCAGTGAGAGTGTATTTCAAAAAGGTTTTATCTGTGCTTGGAAAGCAAATGAAATCTCTCATCATTAACTTTAGAATTATAGTTGTAAGAGGATTTTCACTAGAGGTGAAAGATCAAGTTCATGGCGGACATAATGGAGTCTGAAAAGTTATTTCTGAGACATAATTCTGGGGCATGAAACATTCACAGAGGTTTTCACATTATTGAGTTTACAGCCTGTTATCTGGATACTGAAGATCAGAATGGTCATAATTGCTACTGTTGTGACTTTATTTCAACCTTTGCCAATGGGGAAAAAAATTCTTTTTAAAATTATATTATGAAGACTTTTTGAAAAATTTCCTGGATTTTCAGCTGTGTCAGTCTCTGTCTTAGCACACAGGCTACCTTAGCTAATAGTAATAATAATAATATAACAATAATAATAATAATAATAGTGATCCTTCTTTAGGAGGAGAATTTAGTAAACCTGAATGATCTGTCAAAGTGTGTGTGTGTGTGTGTGCATGCAGTGATATGATCTGTCCTTATTTGCTGATAGTTCACATAAGCCAGAAAGAGCAGATGTTGAAGGGAAATGGGGTAGAAAAGCATAAGTAGAACTAAGGTTTTTAGAGATGCAGATTTTTATCCTGTCAGTGGAAATGGATATTCGTTTTTCTGTTTATTCAACACTGTATTTTCTAAACTTTGCATGTGTACATGCATTACAGTGGTACCAATGAGCAATAGAAACCTGCTCAAGAGTAGAGTCTGAACTCTGTGCCTGTGTCTTGGGACTGGTTTTGCAAATATCCCTGCCTGTAACAGCACTCACTTGCTTAGAGTATACAGTGCTGAGTCTGTTTGCTTGCAGAAGCGTTGAAATCTGCCAGTGATGTGCTGCATTTAAAAGCAGAGTATTTAACAACTATCACCAAAAATGAACCCCTTTGTGTTTGTGTTTTCACTATCATGAAGCTGATTACGTTTACAGGAAAGTTTCAGCTGTTGCAATTTTATTTGCAAGAGCCTGTTTAGTCCTGTTTTCATGCCATTTCACTTCTGGGTTAAAATTAAAGGTTTAGCTGTTTTTGTTTTCTTGAATTCTTCCATCTCCTTAAGAAGTGGCATTTGTTCCTCAAGTGAAAACTACAAATGACAAGCACATACATAGTTTTGGAAAGTGTTATTTTGATTTCTTTGAAGAGATAAGCAATAAGATTTGTAACTGGAACTACAGAAAGTCAGCTCTAAGAGTGGCTATAGTTTCTATTCTACTTAATCAAATTATTTTGTTTCAAAATGGATGTGTTTTTTGGGAAACTTCATATATTCAATGTATAAGATTACTTAAAAGCCCTATAAGAAGAGGAAGCATAAACTGAATTGATAAGTTACCTGTAATTCAAGAAATGGCAGCATTAAAATTGGAGGTAAAATCTCAGTTCTGATCTATGCATGTGTTTTATTTTTCTGCTTTAAAATGGTCATGCAACTTAGAAAATATATCTCATATATATATATATATATAACATTTTTTTCTCTAATGTTCGCGTCATATATGTTATCTCAAAAACACTTGCTGTACTTTCATTATCCAAATGGCCCGGAATATAGGTATTGAGTGAGGCTTTCTGTGTAGGTTATGTCCTCTGAGGTGTATATTTAAATAATTTAGTCAATGGCTCTTATACCTTTTCAACCAGCAGTGTCACCTCTTTTGTGCAGTTGTGAGGCATTTCTGTTTCTAAGCATAGTCACAAATGTCTCTGACCTATTGATACTGGGACATTACTGCTGTTTGTAGCACCTGTGCTGATGACTTCTGCATGGCTTGGTTCCCTGCAATTTATGATCTGAGAAACTCGGAACAATGGATGGTATTTGTAGGTATGAAATACACAGAAAAATACACAATATTGTAAAGTGCTGTCCTCAAATACCTTCTGCAAACAAGTCACTCCAGGGCATCTCTGCTTCATAAGGGGTCTGCTGTCATGATCCCTTGAGTAACAAATGCCTCTGATGGTACATTTGGGTTTTCAAACCTGCCTGAAACTCCCATTAGACAAGACTCAGTTTCATCTTACCTACTTCTGCAAATAACAACAAAATACCTACCTTGTAATGTTGATTTCTTTCTTTTAGTTGATTCCTCAGCATTCTTATTCAATTTTCTTGAAATTTAAAGTATTACAATGACATTGGCTCAGTTTTATAGGTAACAATTTTCTCAGTTTTTACATTTATACAGATTTAAAACAGTAGTCTATGCACTAGTTTGGTTTAACTTTGTTTTATGTAAATATGAAATCCTAGAGCTTAATGATACTGTGTAACCCAGGTACTTTGTGAGTGTGACAGCTGTGCTTTCTCTGTGATCAGGATTCAGATGTGCATGTTTGTCTTTAGAATGTGTAAAGATATCATACTGTATCTTGTGAGGTAGATGGCTCGTTTAGCAATACTTCCAGCAGGTTGTGTTCATGGTTTCTTTATCAGCTTGTGGGTGTTTTTGTTTGGTTTGTGAGTGGTGGGAGGCAAGAGTATCTTTTCATACTCTAATAATTTTTTGTAGCTTAATGCAGATCTGCCATACAAGCAGATTTTAAAGAGATTTCCTGTCTTTCAGGCTTCAATTTTGTTCTAAATTGTGTGATGCAAGGCAATGGAAAATTTCATTTTGTCAGGTTATTTCCTTCTGTAGAACATATTGTAATATGCTGAGACTTTATTCTGATCCATCTCATTTCTTAGCTGTTTTTACAAAACTGGAAATAGTTGAATTGGATTTTCCTTCTAATTAGCACATGCCAGCTGCTGCCAGCAAAAGAACACCTGTGCTGCTGGTGAGGGTACCTGGAAACTTGTGCATGATTCTTCTCCTTTATCCTAGTGTAAATCAGGTATTCTTCTGTTGAAATCAAAGCAATGGACTGGATCAGTGTAGGTGAGAGTCAAAGAAGAATTGGGTCTATGATTTCTAGCAGGTGGATTCCAGAGGCAGGAATTGGTGTGGTGTCCTTATGCAAAAGTGTGCAGCTGATGTAAATGCCGAGTAAATACATAAATAAGTAGAACACTGCATTTTTGTCCACTGTATTCTCATGTTAAATACTGTCTTTTTGTGAATACAGTCTTTATTTCAAATAACTGAAACTGCCTCTAAATTTAAAATAAAGAAGTGAAAAAAAGTATCAGTATCGTTCATGCTGTAAGTGGATGCTGATGGAGCTTTTCTTATGGGTTAAGTTCACGTTATTATCTTGAAGTTAGAGTAATTGTATTCAACTCTAGGAAGTGTGTTTATCAGGAAGCACCACTAATCTTTCCCTCTACTATCTCCTTATGCAGGTATTAGAGAAATATGAAGTCATTTTATTAGCTGACAAACTGCTTAATTACAAGATAAGCAGAGCTTTGCTCCGTGGAGGAAATGTGTAATTCTTCCACCTACATTCAGAAGCCTGTGTCCTCCAGCTTTCATTGGAGGCAAAGGCAGCCTCCAAAACCCAGGAGAATTTAATCAAAGTGCTTTTTGGATGTTTTCTCCTAGGCTTGTTCATACAGACAGAAATGAAACAGAGAAATAAAATACCTAAACCATGAAGAACTGCACAGTATGCATGTAGTCAGCAGTGAACTATAGAGCTATACTGTTAAAATGCCCCAGACTGGGAAAGAGTAGCAGTTGTATACACAGCCTTTCATATATGTAGTTTGAATCCTAGTTAGGATTTAGTGCTTGGGAGGGATTAATGGTTCTGGAGTGAGATCAATGCTTGAACTATATGCCATTTAAAATATTACTCATTAAACTTTTTTGGTGTAGGCTAACTGGGAGTTCTTGTTCATGATCATGTTACTAGTGTCCAGAATGGCTTTTCCTCTCTCTCTTCCACTGTAATGATAGAAAAATGGGAACTATTCTATTCTATTTCTGAATTAGGAGAAGTGTTAACATGGATTTTGTTTGAAGACCTTTTTCCTCTGGAGCTTGTTTTCTTATTTGATTTGCTTCTGTATGAACATCTTGGCATTCCTGTCATGCTACAGCTTTCTGGAAGTTTTCTGCTTCCGGCTGTTGAGCTTTTGGAGAAGGGCTGTGGGGAGCTTTATTCATTATTAGAAAACCTCACTGAAGAGCTGTAATTTTATAATAGAGAGCGCCAGGCAGCATTAGCTACCAGCGTTTAGATACCCACAGAACACAAATCAATACTTAGAGTAAACAGAGTATTTATGTTCTGAAGCATTTGCTTATTTGCTGTTGGAGTCCTGGTGATGGAATATGGCTTTGCAAATAAGTCTGTAATACATGTCTAGGCTGTAACTGCAGTATTTAACACAATCCTACAAAAATGTGCTTTTAGGTACTGTGAGAAATGTTCATTAGAACACATACATAGTTTGTATTTTACTATATTTGATATATAGACTTCATGTGAGATTTCTTTGATTTTTTGACTGCCTTTTTCTGTGTGTTTTTGTGAAGTAGATAACTTCACAATGTGGAGTACTTACAGTGTGGAGTATTGTTTATTGTTGATATAAAAGGAGTAGAGGGAAAGGCAAGTGTGTGGTATTCAAATTCACCAATCAAATTCTATGGCCGGTGAAGACAGAAGGTATTAGGCATGTACAGTGTATAAAATACCAAAATTAAAATTCTGCCTAGTCTGCACTTCATTTTTTGTTACTTGTATTGATGCTGACTCATCGATAAAATCACATGCTTTTTTAAAACATATTAGTTTGACCTGTTCTGCCTTACAGTACTTTTCTTGTTACACTGCAGTCTGGATTGTTCTGCAGTAGACAATGTATTAATAAGTACAATACAAGTTTTTACTGTGATGGTATGGAATATTTTACTACTTTTTCTTGTTTCTGTTGTATAAAGCATCATAGCTACTTGCAAGATATAGCAGTCACAGAAGTCATCAATTAAACTCTAACAGGCTGATATCATAGCAAAGCTTTTAAGACAAACATTTGTGGAGCACGTTATATAGAGAGAGCATAAAAAACAGCTTATGTTGTCCTGGTGCTGCCAGTATTTTAAAATTTAATTATTTGACTAATCCACATTCACTCTAACAACGTACCATACAAGCAGAGGAGAATTTGCTTGATTCGTATTCAGGAAGAAATGTCTTAGCATCTTTCTGAATATGCCACAAGTATGCTGAATTTTTCAGGAGTTTGTTTACTGCTGATATGATGCAACTAAAGCTAGTGGTGCACAGGTTCTTTTCTTACTGGTCCAACTGTTACAGTACATTAGGAAACTGCTAACATGTTTGGGACAGCTTTTTAGTGGTGTTGGTCCCACAGAGAGGGGAATGTTGTGACTGGAAGGAAGCAGGATAGAGCTGTGGTGTGAGAAATGTGGAAATAAAGAGAGTAACACTCTGTCACTCTGTAACATCAGGATCACTAGAAAAGTTTAGTACATGGTTTTCAAACTGCTTCTGTCTGTAGCACTTGCTAAAGGTTTTCTTTGGAGCTGGTGTGATATATTATTCAGAGATTTTTCCATAGCTTTGTTCTGAACACTTTGAAAATATCCTGCAATGAGGCAAAGTTAGATTATATGGGCCTGCCTTTAGAAAGCATTGGAATCTGACTTTTTTGTGTCCATTCTTTTTAGCTTGCCCTTGCCAATGGAAGGGGAATAAAAAGTGTGGTGGCTGATTTGAAACAAAAGGACACCCACACAGAAGTGAATTCTTGCTGTTGTTATGTCCACCCCTGGATTTTTAAAGCGATGCTTATTGGAAATACGTGGCTCTAATAATGTTCGTAGTATGGGCACGCTTAATGCTCTCGTCAAAACATGCGAGATTTCTATTTCTTCCAGGTCTAAGCGCTCCTTGTGTTGCTGAGTGCAGGCAGTAAGTGAGCCCTGGGAAGGCCTGGAATGTAGGAGCTCTTCTGTAGGAATGGGAAAAGAGCCTTCTTCAAGGCTGCCTGCAACAGCTCTTGTCCAGCTGCCAGCAGCACATCTGATGTGACCTATAGTGATTTGGGGCGGGTGGGAGTCTGGACTAGAGGTTGTGACAAAACCCAGATAGCCTCTGCTGGTTTCAGGCCAGCCAGAGAGCCTGGCCTTGAGTTAGACCTTCCTTTGGCCTTGGAGTTAGACCTTCCTTTGTCTGTGTTTGCTGCACGTTTGACCCCCGTGGGCTCCGTGCATCATGAACTGCTCAGTGTCTCAGCCCAGAGTAGTCAGTCGGGCACTCGGCTGGATCTGTTGCAGTTGTCAGAGGGTCATTCTTCAGGGATAATACTGCTGGCAGCTAAAACCTATGAATCACTCAAAAATAGAGTGTTTGAGGTGTTGGAGTATTTTTTAATAGGCTTTTAAAAACATTGTTTGATCATGAAGCGTGTGTTGGTCTTTCAATAAAATCTTCATTAAATCCACCCATTCCTTACAGGATTTGCTGGTTTTTTTTTACTTCTGTTTGCCTTTGTCACATGTTCTTGCTTGGATTATCATTCATTAGCTTCTCCAAAGAGATTAACGGTTCCTTAGAAGAGGATCATGTGCATTCTGGTGTTCTGTGCGAAAGTGGTGCTGGAAAGCAGAGAAGCCCTGGGATCCCTATAGAAATTTGAAGACTATTTTGATACTCTAGTCCACTCAAAAAATCTGCTGATACTGTAATGTTTTTTCCCTTGCCAGGACCCTCCTTGCCTGGTGTCATTTCTTGAGCTCTCCAGGGATGAGATTAGTCTAAAACAACAAAGTAGCCAGATGTCTGGTTCTGAGAGAGTCCCAGAGGCCAGGGTATGGTAGGCAACAGTAATCGCTGGGGGCTGAAGATCAAAGATACCTGAGAATTACTTATGGGCACATACTATGTGTCATTCCCATTATTAACAGTCTGAGAAAATTTGTATCCCTAATTAACCCTTTTGTTGGTTAAATTTTCTTGCCAGTACAGTCCTGTCTGTAATAACTATTTGTTCTTTTTGATACTGTTACATAAGTACATGTTAGTTAGAAAAAAAAGTAAACTAAATACTCTCATAGTAGCAAATGTCTGTAACTCATTCAAATTTTTTTTATCATGGTCATTTGTAAATATCAGAACTTAGCATGATTTCTCCTTGTTTACTGTGCTGCCCTTTGAGCTGGTGTGATTGGTATCCAGAACTGTGTCAATAGTGATAGTTAACTTGTCAGGGTAGTGATTTTAGTTTATTGCTTCCTAATAATCTAAAATGAATTAGTATGTAATCCCAGGGACAGGATGTCTGCATATCATTGCTTTCCCCCACATTGGTATTTCTAATTAAATGCTAATTAATATTTTTAGTGATCAACACTTGTATGCATTATAAATTCTGAAGTAACAAACTAAGATTGTAAGTGCTGACTCTGAATTCTTGTAGTGCTTTAGGAACGAGTGACTCCTGGAGAGAGAGAAAAGAGAGAGAAAAAGTGCTTCTTCTGTGGTTTGGTTTTTTTTTTAATCATTAGGTGAAAATAGCAAGGTTATGAGTGGAGTATCTATTTTACTAAGTAATAACATTTTCTGCTCTTGTAGAATTGAAGACTGAACGTTAGGTTTCCCTAACTTTTGAATATATATAGTTATCAGAGATACCTGTTGTTTGTTCTGATCACTGTAATTTCACTATCTTTAACATGATATAATATTGTGTGTGATAAATGCTGTATGTGCATATTTGAGTGTGAGTTTCTGGTCACACTAAGTTTGTGTGTGGTTTAATGTCTATATTGCAGGTCTTTAACAATTCTAACAGGCATTTAGTAGTAAGGGAAGTAGAATAAGTAGTAAGGGAAGAAAAGATCCCTGGAGTCCTTTAAAGGATTGAATTGATTTGTCTGTTTCAGTCTTGACAGTCTCACTTCAAAACATTTTGTTTGAGCAAAAAAGCTGACCTGCCTGAAAGTCATTGTGGTTTGTTTTACACTTTCACTTTTGTCAGAGGTGGTGTGACAAGATACTGTCTGCATCTTCCAGCACAGCCTGACTTCTGCTTCATTGTCCCCATTTCTGTTCAGCTGCATACGGAAAGCTTTGCTTGGAACAAATCAGCATTTAAAGAAATGTGAGGGCAAAGCTTTCTGGTGAACCAGGGTTATTTAACCCATAGCTATCAGCGGGTATAGTTGATCATCTTATGAAAATTTTAATGAGGTTCATAATATGGATAGGATAGAGACAGGTGCTGTGCTTCTCAGAGGTGCAGGAGAAGGGGGAGCTGCATAGGAGTGAGTGGTTTGCAGGCAGTAGCTGTTTTCATAAGGATGTTGGTACCCTGGATTTTAAATCATTTGTTGGCACTCATGTGCCGTAATCCAGGCACAAGCACTGAGACTGCTTGGCAGCTGCCTGCTGCTCAAAAGATTCTGCCTGGCTATCCTAACATGAAGAAATCAGGTCTTCGTAATGTTTTAAATCTGTTTTGCACAACCATTGCAGGTTGCTTTTTCCTTCCTTTTCCTCTTCAGTTGTTCCTTTGGGAGGTGTGCCTCAGTTTTATTTGTCTGCACTGCTCTGTTGAAGGTCACAGTCAGAACTGGAATAGGTAAAATCCAAGTGTCTATGAAGTCGTGTCTGCAAAGACCACTCAGTATGACCGTCCTTTGCGTTACCTCGCACAAGCAGCAGGGTGCTTCTCAGGAAGGTTTGGAATCCCTAGCTGAGGTTTTGGGAGAGCCCTACTAGATTGATTTGCAACATATCTGAAACAGAATTCCTTTCAGTTCATTCTCTTTTGTTATCTGCCTAGAGCTCTTGGAAGCCATTCCATTACTGCTGACAAGCAAGAATGTGACACAGTCAGCAAATTTTAGATGAGTTTGTAGAAGTGCAGCATCTCCCTGTGTTTTCAGGCTGGTAAAATTGATATATTTTGATCGCTAGTGCCACCTCACCAGTTTTAGTAAAAAAGTGGCTGGATCTGAGGCGATGTAGAAGATTCAGATGCAGTGCAGGAGCAAAGCACTGCAGAACTACTTCTGTGACAGATGCCAGTGGCTTTTTATGTTGAGACATGAAGTTATGAGACACTAGTTGTTATTAAACAAATACTTGGAGTTTGGAACTGGTGAAACTACTGGTACCTTCTGCAAGTAGATTGTCCCCCACTTTCTTGTTCATGTAGCACATTTCTGTACCGTGAAATGTCATGAAGACCTGTAAAGCACTTCTTGATTTGGATTTATGGAAAACTGGCTTTAGAGCAATGCCGGTGCTTGAGTGGTCTCAGAAACAGGTGTAAATACCTTACACAGCTGTATTGGATTTGTGTGGCAAAGCCAGGGTGCTATAGGGGTGTGCTCTGTGAGAAGCTGCTGGAAGCTTGTCCTATGTCTGATGAAGCCAATGCCGGCTGGCTCCAAGACAGACCAGCCACTGGCCAAGGCCCATCAGCAGGTGCTGGTTGTGCCTCCGGGATTATGTATTTAAGAAGGGCCAAAAGTTGCTGCACAGCAGCAGCCAGTAGAGAGGATTGAGAATATCTGAGAAGAACAGCCCTGCAGACAACCAGGCCAGTGAAGAAGGAGGGGCAGGAGGGTGCTCCAGGTGCTGGAGCCGAGATTCCCCTGCAGCCCATGGTGTACCATGGTGAGAGAGCTGTGCCCCTGCAGCCCATGGAGGACCATGGTGCAGCAGAGATCCACCTGCAGCCCCTGGAGGAGCCCACATTGAAGAAGGTGGATACCTGAAGGAGGCTGTGACCCTGTGGGAGGTCAGTATTGCAGCAGGCTCCTGGCTGGACCTGTGGACTCATGGAGTGCAGAGCCCTTGCTGGAGCAGGTTTGATGGCAGGACTTGTGACCTTGTGAGGGACTCACGCTGGTGCAGCCTGTTCCTGAAGGACTGAACCCATGGAAAACTGCTGGAGCAGTTTGTAAAGAACTGCAGCCTGTGAGAAGGACTCATGTTGGATCAGTTCATGGAGGACTGTCTCCTGTGGGAAGAACCCCATGCCAAAGCAGGGAAAGAGTGCAAGGAGGAAGAGGTGTCATGTGATGAACTGACTGCAAGCCCTGTTTCTCATCACCCTGCGCCTCTGGTGGGGAGGAGGTAGAGAATTTGGGAGTAAAGTTAAGCCTGGAAAGAAAGAAGGGGTGAGAGGAAGGTGTTTTTTTAGATTTGATTTTTTTTCTTATCCTGCTCTGATTTGATAGGTAATAATTTTTTTTTTCCATAAATCAGGTCTGTTTTGCCCGTGACAGTAAGTGGGTGAGTGGCCTCCTCCTGTCCTGATATCAATCCACCAGTGTTGTGTTATATTTTTCTCTCCCCATCCTGCTGAAGAGGGGAGTGATAGAGTGGCTTTGGTGGGACCCTGGCAACCAGCCAAGGTCAACCCACCACAACAAGCTGAATAAATTTGAGTACATTAAGGTGTTATATTGCATATTAATGAATACTGCTTCATTCTGGGTGCTTCTGTTACAACAGAGTCTTTATGAATTTGAAATAATTTTCATGAAGGAAAAAACATAGGAAGTAAGGAGATTGCCCCCTAGAAATCTGTGGGAACAGTATTTTCTAGTTAGGGCTGATGGGCATCTAGGGATGACAGGGATGTCCTGCTGGCACAGCTGCGCAGGGATGAAAACAGTTTTCTGTGTTGCTAATATGCTCCTGTCTTGTATTTAAGAATAAAGCTATAGGAACTGTGATAGAGGAATAGCTTTAGAAGCAGTGAGGAAGAGTGAGTGTTGTAAAAGAAAAGACGATTGTGGTTTAATTGAGGGGTAAATTATGCAGGAAATTAAAACACAACATCTGAATGGATCTAGTGGTTTGTTACTTCAAGAAAATATGTAGGTGTTTTATAGTGATGTCATTAAATGAAATGTATCTGTATATATTTTGTTCCATACTGCAGTTGTTATATTTAGTAGTTTCAGGGCTGTTTGCTGTTTTAAACAGCCCATCACAACCCAAGCTGAAGGAGAAACTTAAGCCATAACTTCCCTTTTTATTTACCTGAGCCATTACGACTTTGGACTGTGTAAAATCAAATTAAAAAATCTCATATTGACGTCATTGAAGTATGGACATGATGTAAAGAACACATAATGAAATAAAAAGAAAAATCTTTGTTTCCATTCAGAAGTTTATTTCCAGTCTCATGTTTCATTCACAAAAGTGGAATTCATCAGAAAAATAACGAATGTAACTAACATTGCAACTTTTTGCAAGGTGTCTGCACACGGCTGCATGTGTGTAATCACAAAGGGTTCGCCACCAACTGCAAAAGCTGCTTAGTGACTTGGTTATACTCCAGTTCTTGGCAGAGAATTCTTGCTGTAGAGTATTTGTTTTTCCAGCATGTCAGGTACTACTTGCTGTTACTTTAGTTTGTGGAGCTTTTGATTTCTAATGTGGGGAAGTAAGGAAATTAATTAGAACAAACTCTAGAAAGCTATGAGTGTTCCTATGATATCTTGTAATTAAAAATGTCAGCTCCTTTTCCTGGTTTTTGGATGACCAAAGTTGTCTATGTTTAGAGGTGTTGAAGGAGAAAAGCTGTAGTTAATGTTCCAAGTGCTATTCCGTTTTATGCCAACAGTGATGGCAGAAGAGATGATGGAAGGTTTGGGAGACAGTTGACAAAGCTCTTCCTCTCTAAATTGCTGATCCTAAAAATCTAAATCAAGTCATAGTAATATATGAGCTTATGGCTGTATAAGAAGTCTCCTGACTATATAAAATACTTAGCAAACCCCTAGGTTATCCTAGTGTTTTATTGGTGACCCTGTGACCCAGCATAAATTCAAGGCAAAGGGCTGTTTTAACTGTGCCCCCTTCCCAGCTGAGAGGGGCGTGCTGCTAACAAGTTATGACTGTGATGGCAGAAAAGAATGTCTGTCTTGTGAAAATTAATTGCTTGTAAGCAAATGTTTTTAAAATGTGACATGGTTTTCATGACATACACTTTTTGTTACTGTTATGTATTTGAGGAATAGCAGTAGTCAGAGTTTGCCTAAGGATTGCTTTCTAAAATATTTAAATTATATAGCTAATGTTATTTTCCGTGGTCTTTCTCTGACAGGCTATTGTGACATGGATTACTACGCACAGCACTTCTTTGTACTGATAATATAACAACCAAGCATTTAAAGTAAAATGCACATTTGCTTCTGAATATTTCCTTCTTTGAGAGGGCTAAATTAATGAAAATTAATGAGGTTAGGGAAATTTGCTTCACAAGTGATCAAGTAAATTGGGCTTTGCGCAGTCTGCAAAATGTTATTTTAACAAGATTGTATTACATTTCTGTTGTGCCTTTCATTGTTAAGGGTAATTAGACAATATGTGTGTTTTAATGAGAATAAAAGCTGTATTAGAACCAAAAGCTTTTCTCCTAGTAGTCTCTGGGATTGTCGTGTATAATATGAGGAAAATACTGCTTTTTACTGGCAAGTGTGTTTATTTTTCTTTTTGTTAAGTACTTTGTACAAGCAGCATATATACTGTAAATAATGGGTTTGTTAAAGAATTGCATTGAAATACATTGCATAATAAGTGTATATTCTTTTTTTTTAGGGCTCAGTAGAGGGTAAATGCAGATTAGTATTCTGAGTTGTAGTTTGCTACCCAAAGCATCTGAAATGTGGGAATATCTTTGAGGTATTAAGAAATATTGTTGGGAAGAGTAGTACAAGTCTAAGGCTTCTTTAAATGGGACAGTTTCATAGGTCTTGTATCTAAAATCGGCATTAAAGTGATTCTTGGAAAAATATCTGATGTGTGTGTTTGGACACTGAAACCTTGTCATGGGCTCTGTTCCTTAATCAGTAGCTGTGTCCTGTGTGGTGGCAGACCTTGTACCAAAGACTGCGAAATAACTTTACTGCTGAAAATGCTCCAGCATTCCAAACCCCAGCAAGAACAAACAAGCCCACCCTAAACTGGTTTCCTTGGATAGTATGGCACAGAAATGACAAAGAGCAGTGCATTGTGTTTGAAATCTTGTTGCAAGGTCTGGATCCTGCTGGCAGCAGCAGTAGGTCCTGTTCCAATCCCTAGACTTTCCAGAAGTTAAAAGGCAGGGAGTGAGTCTGCTGGAAATGGCCTGACAAGGTGCGTTCAAATGGAGTAAATCAGGATGTGCAGCAGGCACGTTGAGCAGGCATGGAAAATGGATGTGTGTCTTTTGTGGGAAGGTAATTGGGATGGGGGCTTGGCAGGAGCTGGATCGGCCGAGGTGGGGGCTACTGCCACAGGTTGATGGGCAGGTGATCCGGCAGCCTCCGCCCGGGCGGCGCAGGAGGGCTGCCTAATATGCTGTGTGCCCTAAGGGCCTGGGGGAACACAGTTGGATTATTATGTTAATGCCTGAGCCTGCTGCCCTCTTCCTATCCCAGCTGGGCTCCCTGTTGTTAGGAACTGCTTTGCTCTGACAGTGGAGTAATATACTTCATGATTGAAAGGGCAAAGGGGCTCACAAGAAAAAAGAGCAGGCCTGCACAGATATGTAAATGAAGGGGGGAAGGCTGTAGGAGGGTTTGCATGTAGGTGTGGGTAGAAAGTTTATTAGGAAATGAGTAATATAAATCTGTTAATTGAATTGTTATTTACAAGTCTCATTTCCTGATTTGTTTCTTTGTGCATTACCCCCCTAATGCTGATGTACAGTGAATTCGAAGTGCTTACCAAAGCAGGCACTTAAGTTGATTTATTTGAAACCAAGGTGCTATAATACACTGGTACCAGTGTACAGTGCTGACAATGGTGTATTTTTCAGGACTTTGATTACTGTTTCATGCTTTGCCACTATATTGCTACACTACCGCTTATAGTGGTGATATGATTCTTTTATATATTACACATAAGTATATCACTCTGAATTTTGTTGATAGTTCCATGAGAGTAGGATATAGATACAGATTACAGGAATACATTTGTTATGGTGTTACAGCAAATTGAACTTTGATTCAACGAGATGGTGACGGTGCTGTGATATTTTTCTGAGGTCTTTCCTGCAGTACAATTGACTAAACAGGGACTGGGTTTTAGAATGAATGTATGTGAGAGATGAAAATCTGTTCCATTGACAGATGTGGGCGGGCTTGGTGTTTGTTTGGGTTTTTTTCCTTATGATGATATGACCTGATATACTGAGTCTTTCTCTGCCTTTTATCAAGCTTCTATCAGTGGCAAAACATGACTCAAAATACCAGCCAGATGGGATTTCTAACATCCTTATTTGTCTGTTTTGCATCCCAAAGTGCTCATCACAGACTAGTCAAAGAAATTGCTGTTGTCTAAATTGAACTTTTGAAAGTGAGAGCTATTTTTACAAAATGCAGCTAGTGTGTCAGATATAAAGTCGTTTGATAGGTGAGGTGCTGCTTACCTAGCTGGTACTTGGTGTTTGTCGAAGATGTAATTTGTGTTTGCTCCTAGTGTATAAGGTGTCTTTTCTACTCTTCACACATCTGGGTATCCCAGTTCTTCTCTTTGTGTTCATGTGTGTTGCTACTCTGCCTTGCCCATAAGAAGGTGTGTCTGTCTTGGCATTGGTACCTCCTGCTGTGCAGCAAAGTTGGCAGCTCTCACACTTCTGACCTGGCAGTTGTGAATGCTCTTCTTACACAGTGTTGTCCATTTACACATCGTAGGGCATCTTATGTTGCTGAAGTACTGTGTGGTGAAAATGAACTCTGGATCTAGATTACTTCTGCCAACTTAGTGTGCATGCAGTGTGTTCTGGGCATAGTGGAGAATTTCTCCTCTATAGCCCTTGCCCCCGGGTGCCCATGAGTAACCATCACAGAACAGGTGGTAACATTATTGTGTCCTGCTGGAGCCTTTGTACTTAACACAAAATTATTGATCTCTTTATCGAGTTCTCCTTGGAGTTCTTTGGGGGCAAATCAGAATGTATTGTACCTGTCTCTACATCTTAGCAGTTAAGGTGAGAATTCTAACAAAATCCTGAGAAATCTGAGCACTGTTATAAAAAAAAAAATCACTTTCTTGTTGGAGGAGTGCATTTTTCAAAAATTGCATTTTTATTTTTCTTTCACATTGTATCTGCACATAGTTCTTGAGTAACAGTTTTGGGAATACAGCACTTGGGCTACAAACTACCTCAAATTGGGAATGTTTCTTTTTTTTTTTCTTTTTTTTTTTCTTCCCCCTGCTTATGCAATTTAGACTTTGCAGAAATGTTTCCCATTTCTTTCAGGAAGATATGTTTGTAAATACTGTGTTTCAGGCCAGGTTAACCTCAGTCAGTTTTGCAAACAAATAATTTTCACTTAATCAACATTTTTCTGTGTAATTTAGGAGTTTCATGTTTCCATTTCTCATGGTAAACTGATCTCCCTGGCTGTGTCTTCTCAATGCATCCTAAGGATTTGATAACAGGGCTGCATTGTGGATCAGCTGAAAAGCTTCGTGCAGCGGCAATCACAGAGGCCGTCTTCCACTAGGCATGGGAGAAATTCAGCTGAAAGCAGCAAAATACAAAAAAAAGAAAGAAAGAAAGAAAAAAAAGAAAATTTAAAACATAAGACAAAAAGTAGTGATTCTAGAAATAAGGGGAACTTTGTGTTTAAAGCACATGTTTAAATACTGGAATATCCCTGAAAATTCCAGTCTTCAACCAACTCTGGATGTCAGTGAAAAGTTCAATGAATGCTGTGTGCCTGTTCAACATGAATGACAATTTGTGACTTTTTGCAGTAAAACAAACTCACAGCAATCACAATTTTTGGTGATTCTCTGCTCTCCACTGAGCATGAGTAGAATTCTGTACATGAAACCCGTAGGGTTTAGTGTTTTCTCTCCACCTTTTCTTTAGAAAAGTAGTGGTTATATGGAAGTCTATATGACCCATTAGAGAGGCAAGTAAATTACTTCAAGGAAGTAATAAAAATATTCTTAATTTAGTTGCTAATGAGTTGCTATGTATTTTGTATATATGTTTACATAATAGATATATACATATATAAAGGAAAATTCCAAAGAACAGTTTCAACATTTTTACAGTTCATGATGTATTTCTGCTGCTTGTTAAGTAGTTGTGAAACCAAGCTCCTGGCCTAGACTTGATTGGCATTTGAGTGTTAATCCTTGCACTGTATGGAAGACAAGCCCCTCTGCCCACTTTGGATTAGGGGATGTAGCAGTCCACTTGAATAACAGGGGCAACCAACTGCTTAGAATTTAAAGATGTTTTGGGCATGATTCAGAAGAAGGGTAGTGGTAAATACCAGTGTTGTAGTTAATTTGTTTTCAGAGAAAAGTAGCTTGGACCTTTAGTTGTTACTGATCCACCGCTGAATCCTTGGGCATATTTTGGAGATATGTAATATATAAAGATGTACATTTAGGCACTTTCTTACTCTGTGCATGTGTAAGTTCTAGTTATATGAACTGCTAATATAGAGGATGAAAGTAGCTGAGCAGCATTTAAAAGAATGCAGTTGCATGCATCAAGATTGTTCCTTTTTAACCTTCCTACAATGTCTGTTGTGTTGGTCTCTTGCCTATTCTATGCAACTTTTCTTTTTCCTCTCTTTCTGCCTCTGCCACAGTGTGCAGAGCTTTGGGTAGGCTCATAAAAAGGGAATTTCCAGTACCATATAATACTGGCTTATAGTAAAGCCTAACCTTTGGGCTAGGTTAAGAAAAAATAAACTGTATTTCTTTGAGATATGGACATTTGTTGATGGGATGGCAAATTCTGACAAGAGCTCCAGAGCTCAGGATTCATGGATCTGTGCAGAGTGCCACACTTAATTTATATTTTACAAAGCTGCTACTTCAACCAGCCTCCCCATGCTATGGCTTGCACTAGTGTTATATTTCCCATCTCCTGGCATTGCACAGCTAATAGTGAAGCTGTTACCAGTGGCAGCAGTGACAGGGACTTTCATAACAATGTTCTGAGCTGGTTTTGATGGCATAGCAGTTAAAATGTCTGGTTCTGCTACTAACTGCCCAGAAAGCAATATGACAGTGGGATATTTATAGAAAAATACTGGTGCAGGCACAGCCTTACAGTTAATGCAAAGGGCACCTTTTAAAAAGTGGCCTTGTGCTTTCATTTCACTTCAACAGGGAAGTAATACTCTTTGGAGTTGTGGGATGCATTGTTTAACTAGACCTCTAATCATGTTATGGATGATGTGTCTCCAGAAGAATCAGGGGACAAGACCTTTAAGTGTTTTTATCACAGCTTAAGATCTCAGAAAATGTGAACTTAAATAAAAGTATGTTTGGGAGGTTGTTATTGCTCTGTATCCTTTCGAGGATACCTTTCACAATTTTTTTTTTTTCTTAGAGAGAAAGTATCTTACAGTTAAGGAATGTTTGACCATAAGAGCAGAACAAGTTGGTAGTACTTGTTTACCACTGTTCAGCTGAGCTTCATTTATTAAATCATTGTTCAGCAATCTTTTTTTTCTGGTGTGAGACCCAGTGTCTCCACTGCTAAATAAACCTAAGTCTCTAAGAAATGCATGATGTGCATAAGGCTTGTGGGTAATTTTGATACCAAAATGCCAGTGACTGGTTAAATTCTTACCTTTCTGCCCTATAACTGTGTTTCACAGGCCAAATATATGGCTGTTAAGGCTTATACTTTACAGTATGCAGGTACAAGGGGAAAGTTACCTTGTTTTTCCCTGACTGGGAAATTATGGAAATGGGCTTTCCATCTGGAGAAGAATACATACAAAAGGTGTGGTTATATGCCTTTCCAGAACCTCAGAGCTTCCTGGTGTGTCAGAGCCACATGAGGTTTGTGGAGGAGTAAGTCAGCTGCTGGAGCATGGTGTTTATGCACATGTGTACTTGGTATGAGAAAGCCTGTGTTGTAACAAGCCTGTCAGCTCTAAATCACTGTTTGTGCCAATGTTTACACTGGCACTGGGCAGTAATCTTAATGTTTGCATTTGCAATTTTTAAGTACCTGAGGAAAAGAGAGAAACTGCCTCTTTATTAATGTTGGTATTCAAAAGTCCTCTGTAGGTGTTGAGGTCACTGCTCCATTGGGGTGTGTGACGTAGGAGCCAACAATGGAAGGCACTGTGTCTTATGAGAGTGATTTTGTCTTTTGTGCTGCAGCCAACAGGAGGATGGGAAAATTAAACTGCATCTTCAGGGTACTGATGGGCTTGGGGTATGGCTGGTCAAGGACTGTCACACAAAGATGAGGTGAGAGTATTGGTGGCTGTCTCTGCTTACAGCCCTTCTCATTGTTGAGAGGAAGAGGATCACGATTGATAAGATTGGCAACCTGAAGGAAAGCCAGGGCTTTGCAAAAGTTGTGTGTTGCCTACATTTGTGTTTCTGAACAACACCTAGATAGGCCTTTTCTCCTCTGAATTTTGTGAGCATCACACCAGTTTTGTTTGCTGCACAGCCACATGAGCATCTGGTGTGGGTACATCTGTGCCATTTAGGGTAAAGCAAAGAACTATGAGCAAAATGAGAACATTGTACAGCTGATGGTGTGGGCTAGTCAGGCACTAGGCATTTTCCCTCAAAGCACCTCATCTCTTCTGTACCTGAGGAGACCAAATCTTGGTTCTTTCAATGTGAAAATGGGCATTCCAACTCCTGATAGAGGTTCTCTCCTCCTGGTTTCATTCATGTGGTCTTTCTGATACTGATGACAAAAGTCTTTATTTTCATTCAGCTCAGTTATACGAGTAATCTCAAGTAAAATGATCCGGCTGTACAGTAGTGTTGCTTTCCAACCTTTGCTAAACATGGATTCCCTATTACTCATCTATATATTAGTCATCTATGTATTAGTATTGGTGGAAATTTGCAGAGTGATACATAAAAGTTCCTGAGACCTGAATGACTAATGTTTGGCATTTGAATTGTTTACAAATGTTTACATTCAGGTTTTATGCTCTGGAAAAGAAACCCGCACTTTAATGCATATACTCTCTTGGTTTTCAGTTTCCATCTTCTCCTGCCTCTGAGTGAGAAATACCATGCTGACACTCCAGAACTCCCTTGAGTCTTCCCAGTTGCTCTCAGTAGAGATAAGTTAGCATTTCTAACAAAAGGAAAGTGAGCGGGATAGTTTTCTCTATCTATCTCAGAATTGCCAAAATTATTGGTGAAACAGAGAAATCCTTCAGTGGGAAGCACCACACAAACTAAATGAGTGTCCAAAAAGCTTTCCTTTTGACATCCTTTTGATAGATGTTTTTGTATTTGTAAATATTATTTAGCAAACTGGAGAATGAATCTGACTTTGAACAGAAGCAGCATGGCTTGTAAGAGGTGGGAGACAATAACTCTCTGCTGGCAGATGTCCCAGCTTGTTTCTGTGCCCTGCTTGTGGCAGAGTGCTGTGCCTGACTGAAGAGCACCAGCTTCTACTCAGGTGATGGCAACCTCTGCCAGCCTGGAACAGAGCTGTAGTGTGTGCTGCTTTGGAGGGCTCAGCACAGTGTCTTAGAGACCATCATTCTCCGGATGGTGTTCCTCTGCTGAAATGCAAACAAACAACAGATTAGTTATTCTGTTTTCATTTTTTGGTGCATTTTCAGTGCCATTTCCATAAAACTAATGGTTATTGAATATGGTCGAAATAAAGCAATGTTTTCATATTATCAGCACAGCTCTAGAGGTGGGTTGGGGATTAGGTGATGTCTTTGCTATCTTTTTCCCAGTCAACAAATTGTGTTGGACCACAGGGGACATGCCAGTGGATAAATACATAATCCCCTCCATACTTCGGTGGAGTTTTTTGTTGGTGTTCTGGAGGATTCTTGGTTTTGCTAGGTGTAGTTTTTTGTGTATGTATGGATTTCTGTGTCTCTGGATTATTTGTGTTTTTTTTAAAGTAAGGGTATAAGGTTATGTACATTTCTACTCTACTAAAATAATTTGGTATTTCTTATAAGAGACTTTGAACATCAGCACACATTTTTGGGTAAGATTTCTTTGGACTCAAAATTTAGTTGGTATCAAAGTCTGGGTTTTGTGGGGTTTTGCTAGTTTTGTTTTGTGGGGGTTTTGTTGTGTTTTGTGTTTTTATTTTTTTGTGTGTTTAGTTGGTCGTCGGTTTGGGTTTTTTGTGTGTTTTTTGTTTTGTTGTAAATGTATACAGCTGTTGTGGTACCCTATTACATATACAGCACATGGACTGGATTCTCATGTAAGATGCATACTCCAGCTTCTGTTGAATTCAGTATGAAGTGTACATACATCAGAGTCAGATCTAGACCCTATTTGTTTCCTAGAGATGATGCTGGAGTGTTAAAAAGGCATGTGCTTTGCCTTGGAGGGGGCAATTGGGCAGCTGGAGATTTTGTTGAGCAGTTAACACTGCCTCTTTCATTTTTTCCATGCTGTAGCAGGATTTTTATATGCATTTTAACAGTTATTTAAGAGTCCCCATATGCTTAGAAAGGAATCTGAATATATGTGCCTTTTTTAAAGCTGCATCATAACTAGGTTATTCCATCAGTACAGTAGAATGACTGGGAGCTGCAGTTGGAACAATATGTAAAAATACAGCTTGTAAAAGATTTCCTTTATTAACTGTCATCATCCACAGAATATATGTTCAAATAAACGTTGTGTAATAACTAAATTTGAGATTAATAGGCCCCTTAAGAAACAGCGAAGTCATTCAGGATAGTCAGTGAAAAATAGCCTGTAAGACTGTAACATGCACATATTGTCCTGCTTACATGCTCTCTCTGGTGTCATTCCCATTTATCAATGTCGGCAGGCTCTGTTCTCATTAAAACACTCTTGCACAAAAGCAACTTAATTTTCTTAAGAGAAGAGGACACCTGATTCAATTTAGTGCTCGAAACCAGGAACTTAAATATATATATTTTTTTTTCCTGTCTGAACTCAGATGAATAGTTATGAACAGCAACACAGATTAAACCTTATTAGATATATTTATATTCTGTTTGCAGTAACCGTACTGTGGCAAATAGCTTTCTACAGAGCTGTAACATCTTGTTATTGGAAACAGCAGTTAAGACATGAGCTGTGGTAACACTCACATGAGATTTTATTTTTAAATAGGAGATTGAAGGAACTGTTTAAAGGGACTCTGCCAACTCATTCAAGCTACTTCTGACATCCTGCCTTCTTCCACCTTTTTGAACTGCACTGATCTCTTTGGGTACATAACATTTCCTTTTCTGTTCTGTTTGGTCAAACCATTTCCATCACTTTCTTTAGTCTCTCTTTTTTTTTCTTTCTTCTTCTTTCAAATAGGAGATACAGTTGTATTAAATTTTGCAATAATAGTATGGATGCTGTAAAACGTTACGCTATCACATCGTGTTCTCTGTCCTCTGCTGCGTAATCCTGCAGTAGAACTGTGAGAGTCCTTGTCTCTCCCCAGTTCTGTTCTCCTTTTCTGGGTTTTTCTTTCTTTTTCATTGGGCCAGGTGTGTTAAACAGGATAATTATCTTATTCGCGATGCTTGAGCTGTATATCCCACTAGTGTGTGGCACGTCCCACTAGTGCTAAGGTTTTAACTGCAGGGAATTGCAGACAGACGCAGAGCAGCAGCACTGTATAATGCCCAGGCTGCTTCCTTCCAGGACATTCTGAGGCTGCTAGGTTTCATTACTCTGCACCTGTGCCCTTGACCCTGGACTGTCCTTTCCACAGAGCAGGGATGACTTGGGGCCGGACAGGCCCTGGTGTCTATAGCGTGTCCTTTCCCAGCTGTGGAGTGCCTGGGGGTAAGTGTAGCCTTAAGTACAGCTTGGAAGTTTGTCTCCCTAAAGGCTGCCAAATGACACTCAAGAATCAAATGTTTTACTATTGAAGCAGTACATACATGTTGGTGAAAAAAATCTCTTTTTTCTGTGGTCCACGTACAAAGCTGTGAGGCACTGCTGTTTCCCTGTACTCTGCAGTAAAATTTCAGTTTAGTTGTACCTGATGATTTCTTTGAAATTGTGCTGATAATGAAAAACGTTGCTGTTTGACCCAGGTGTTCCAAATGTGGCCAGGGTATATTTTCCTGTTGTTTAATGTAGTTTGGCTACACTATTATCAAAACACTACCTAGTCTAATAAATTCTAGTATAGTTTAGTTTATTACCAAAAAAAGGCAATGAAACAAAGTTCAGAATGTGTTTTGGATTTAGTGCTGTTGAAATCTAAACACACTTGTTTGATTTGCTGCCCAGTTACATGTACTGGAACGCTGTGGGTACTTGCTGCTGCATTTGGGTCCCCACCTGGCGGGGAATTGCTCAGCCCTTTGCTTGTGGCTTTACCTTTTTCTTCCAGGCTTTGTCTTTTACCAGCGTTTGTTTCCAGGAGGACTGTCCTGGATCTTGTTGCTGTCACTGTAGAAATCTTAGCGGTGTTTTCCATACATATATTCCAGGATAAGGTGAGAGATGAAGGGCTGAAGCTTTGCGCTAGACTCTGGTATGAGAAGAGGAAAGTTTCTGTGAAGTGCTGCCAAATAGGTGTCCTTCAGAGGTGGCCTGGTCACTTCTCACTTGAAATTCTGCCTGGAGATATAGACCATGAGAGCATTCCCACAAGCCCAGTGCCATACAGAGTTGACTAAAATTATACTTGCCTAATAATAAGTAAATTTATTTATTGGAGCAAATGCATGCTATTGTTAACTCAAGTGATGCTGTACATGCTCTTCTGTACTTGCCCTGTTAGGAGTCCTGGCAGTGACTTTCAGTCGTGTCTCTGACTTGATATAAACTTGCATGGTTTGTCTAGTGGTTAGTACTGCTGCTTTTGAACGTGGTCTGACCCTGTATTTCAATACATGGCTATGCACTTATCTTTTGAAAGGATTTTGCTATGGATTTTATAGAGAACTCTCCCCTCTTACTAATGATAAGTGCAATGAACTGTTTGCAAACACATGCAAATCTGAACTTGGAGTATTATAAAGACATCTAAATGTTTTCATGTTTTATTGTTTCATTTAAGCTGACTGCAGATAGTCTGATATCTGTTGAAGCACAAAAAGAGCAAACACTAAAAAAAGTCATACAAAATAGGGAGTAATAAATGTTTCAAATAGAAAATGAAGAGCCTGGCTGTATCATGTGTCAGCACTAATGTTTATTTGTATCATCCCTCTAAGGATTTCAGAGTGCTTTTTAAGGAATGAATTAATTTTGACAATGCCCTGTGAGGTATGTATCCCTTTGATAGAAGGGAGTTGGAAGCACAAAAGTGTTTATATTCTACAGGGTCATGCTACTAGGTATGTTTAATTACAAATTGGTACAGTTGATTCAGTTTACTACCAGTTTGTTTAAACTGAACCAGAATCACAAATAGAAGCCCCAAGTTTGTGACTACGAGAAGAAATTACTTCTAAGTTTATTTTGCAGGGGAAATGTTTATGAAGAAAACCGCAGATAGAGTAATTGACATATATAAGTCCTCCCTCACTGAGGCAAATAATCTGAATGATTGTAGCTTAATTTGCAGTCTTCCTGATTTTTTTTTTCCTCTTCTTTTTCCTGTAATGAGAGTTTAATCATTTACTATGGACAATTTCTGACACTTTGGAGAAAGGGAATTAAAAATTGCAGACTAGTGTTCCCCTGAACCAGTTGTGAATTATTACTTTTGCACATGACTGGCTAAATAACTGAAGCATAAAATTTGTCCAGGCTTGTTGTCTTAGTCCCTGTTATATGCTTGAGAATATATAAAAAGTCCAGAAAACTTCCAGATGAATCAGGAAGGAAGAAAAGAAGTTTGATAATGACCAAAAAATCACCATGTAGTATCTTTCCTTAACACCTTTCCAGGTACAAAATTTCTCCCAAAAGTGGAGTTGAAGCCTGTTTTAAGTAAACAATTGTCATACCTCTAGATGGTCCCCAAATCAGGATTGGTAGCCATGCTCTAGGTTTGTGTGGATGGGTATAATGTGTCTTTGCCTTGCTACATGTAAGTATCAGTTGCACAGCTTCAAATACAAGTAGAAAATCCTGATTTAATTCACACTTGTTGAAGAATTGTTTATACTACTCGCGCTTCCTTTCAGCTATGATCTCTGGCAAGAGAAGCTGTTTGGACTTGTGCCTCTTTTTTTTTTTTAATGTTCAAAAAAGAAATGGTGATGTGAAAGAGGTGTTAAAATATGTTACTGTAGTTTACAACTGTCAACTATAATGTTTTATTTAGCTGTATCTATTCAGATGCTCCCTCCACAACATGGAGTGCCATATGCCATTGTCCCTGTTAGTAAGCAAGTCAGCAAAGGGTTTCCCAGTCTGCATTTGTTTTTGTGTTTGGGCCACTGAGGAGCTGTGGTCCAGTGCCATCTTTTATTGATAGGGCCAGCAGAGGAGGAATCTAATGAAATTATCAAAGCTTTGAATTAATTATGAACTTGAATAAGAAAGCTAAGCTCTCTAGAGCCAAGGATCTCATTACCCATTCATTTTCATTGCATCCTCTTATGGAGCAGAAGGCAGGTTCAGCTACTGCTCCTACCCTGATTTTGGACTTTATTCAAACTTGCTCAACTCACTAGCAGCCTCTTGTTATTAATCTGTGGCTGGAAGTGTCCAGGGTGATTAATTTGACTCTAAATCGGCATGTAAATGGTAGATTTCCCTCCTCCCTTTCCTCTTACCTTTGCTGTGTGGCTGTTCATCATCAGACTGGCTGCCATACAAGAGTTTCTGTTCTTTCTTGGTAATTGGGGAAAGCTATGCAAGACTCAAGGTTTAACTTCCTGGAATTTAATGAGTTCATATTAAGAAATAATACTGCTACCTTATATTTCCTGGATACTTAGGTAAGCACAGAGACTTCTAAAGTCATTATCAAAGTTGTTTATTTTCTTATTTTAAAAGACAATGGAGTAAAAAGTAATGACATTTTGGCCTCAGAAGTGTGGGTCATTGCGGGGGGGTTTTGGTTGGGTTTTTTGTTATTCCTGTTTTAAATTTGATGGTCAAACTACAGGAAATCCTCTATCTGTCAATACTTTATTACAATGAACTACTAAATTAGTTTATTTACCAGGCTAATATTTCATTAAAATTGTTAAGAGTGTATGAAAATGCAACATTCTAGTTAAATCAGTTTATGTTTATTTTAACTGATAGGTCAGTATTTAAAAATGTTCCTGGCAAATTAGAGCACAATCAGTGAGACCAAGCTTCTGTGTAATATTCTTAGTTCTTGTGGATATTCCTGTTCAGTCTATCGGCAAGGATTTTCTTCTCCCCTTGCTTTTGTCCATTTCAGCACATTATTTATGAATGCATAAACCAGAATCCATCAGTCTTCATAAGTTACAGGCGACTGGCAATTTTTTAAGCAGTGGCTAACTGCCTAATGGTCTCTGTGTATGTGTGTATTTGGAGAATCTAATAGCTTGTCGGGTGGGCAAAGAACATTTTGTTCTTGCACTGTAGCTATTTTACCATTGATGATATTTATCCTTTTTTTCTCTTCAGGCAGCTGCTATATTTAATTCTGCTTTTGGAAGTTTTTTGGTAAGTAACACAGTATTTATAGCAAGTGCCTTAATAGTCTCATTTTTAACAATATCATTGGTGTGTTTGTGTATTTTCACATTATTGTTGGTGGAATTTTGCCGTTCAGAGGGAAAAAATTTGAAGCATCTATCAGTTTATGTCACCATGCCCTTAAATATAGATATTACAATTTATTTTCTTTTTGTTAAACTCTTGAGAAAAGTAGTGAATAAATTGTCTCTGCTCATGGTAAATTAATAATGTGTAAACACATCTTAATTTTCTCCTTAATGGGTTAACAGAATCTATTATTATGCAGATGTTTCAGACATGGGCATCAATATATTGATTTTTCTAATAAGACCCATCAAATACTCATTATTTTCTATCAAGAGGCCATGGATTTTGAAAAGAAAACATGACCCAGCTGATCAGAGAGTAGATGCTAATTTACTCAGTGACTTGTCATTTGTTTAGCATATTTTACTGTCAGTGGAGCCACTCGATGTCTCTGAGGAACACACTAAAATAGCTAGATATGGGAAAGCAATCAATCCAGCTGAAAATATAACTGTTTCTTTAAAAAACAAAAGCAGTGTTTGTGGTCCTGATGGTCTACAAACATTTGGAAAGGACACTGTAAAGAACACTAAATATATTTGTGAAGAAAGGAAGGATAGATTTCTGTTACTGATGTGTTGTTTAGAGAGATACTAATGAATATTAAATAAAAAATTATTTTATATGTTGGCAAGCTACTGTGACTGTTTTATTTATTTGGGCGGCTAATAATTGAATTTGTTCTTATTTGCTAAAATTTGTGCATGTTTAGAAGTATGTGTGTTTGTGATTCCAGTCTTGTGTCCCCAGGAGGAGGACTGTGAGGTATAAAATGAATAAATGACAAAAGAATTCAAATTAGGAAATTAAAATCAAAACTGCGAGGACAAAATAGCTCACTTTTTATTCATGGCTTGGGTTTTGGGTTGGTTGTTTGTTTTTTTTTTGTGCAAAGCTGGCTTTTAGGAGTTTAAGTATATAAAGCTGTACTACTAAAAGATAAAGTCACATGGCATTTTGAAGTTATGCATTGTGCTGCTGCTTTTTTGAGGGACTAGTTTAAAGTTAGGACGGTGGATGTAAGTTTTTGGGGGTACAGATGGCCATTCACATATTTAAAATATCAATTCCCAAATGCTTGTCCTTTTTGTCACTGTCATGTCCTCCTTCCATGGGAAGGAGGCACTTTCTGCCTCAAACTGCAGAAGTGTTGGAAAAACTCTGAAGTTTGTGTGTGTGTTTGCGTGCTATTTTCTCTTGTCGCTTGGCACGAGCTCCTGGTTTCTCTGCTGTCTCCAGCTTTCAGTTCAAGAGGTTTCTGTGAATACCCAAAGGCTCAGTTCAGCTGACATTCAGAGATGTCTTTTGGCTTCAAAGAGGAATTTAGGCTTCACTGCGTCTGACTACAATGCTGGCTCCTAGTAAAGCAACAGATACATATTTTCAGTTTCTAGTAGCTGTTTGTAGCTCTTTTGAAGAAGTCTCAGTTCAAAAAGCTGAGTTAGTTTTAGTCTTCAAGTAATACTCCTGATTTTGGTTTTGATCTTAGTTCATGACCATTGGAAAGTTCTGCTTTCATGTAATTACATCATTTCACTTTTTGTTCCCTTTGGGTCTTTTTGGAAATGTTGGAGCATTGCAGTAAACATTATTCTTAAAAAAATTCCCTGGAAAGACTTTTCCAAAATATTAAAGATCAGCTGGAATGAAACCGTAGTACCAGCTGAATTTTTCTTATTACTGATTTTTTTAGAATAACGTTGCAAATACACTGGCTATTAAATTAAAAATATATCCACACATTTAAACACTTGTTATGGTAATTCTACTTTGAAATCATGGTTGTGTAGGGAATATTTTTGTATGACGGAAAACAAATCACAAATATGTTTACTGAGTGCTTTGCTCTTACAAACTTCTCCAGTTGTGAAGTTGATAGGATAAACGTTGTGATTGAGATGTGATAGTAGGCCAGGGGCAGTTGTAAGTAGGCAGAGTTGTTTACCAGTAGTGAAACAGTGGTGTAGGTCTACATGGCCTTTAACTGAGTGGCTCCAGATGTGGAACATAGCACTGGCATGTATGTGGTCACTTACAAACAAAGTTTGCTGTTTAAAAAACTGGCAAAGCATTAAATGCATATGTGTATTATGTGTGTGTGTGTGTGTATGTTTACTTGTTTGACATCAAAGCTGTTCTATTAAATGTAAAAATAATTGGTTTGTTTCTGTGAAGATAATAGAAGGTCCTGGTGGAGGTGGTTTTGGGAATCCATCAGTTTATACTGATGCCTAACTTATGGATTTGGCTATGGGTGGAGAACACGTCCTGTATCTTCAATTCATGATGAATCTAAATCACATTTGCATTTTTCTTAGGAGAGTCTAATGATGAGCTGTATGTGGACAGGCTTAGATGTAGTTCTATACCTTTGCGACCAAAACCTTATACTTACACATGTCCTGGAGATAATTTGGAAGCTTTGACCTCTGCCTGGCTGAAATTTTTACCATGTTCCTTGCCTTACCACGTGGGCAGGTTGCTGCACTTGTGTGTAGCCCTGCCAAAGCCAAGACAGCATGTTGTCAGTTTTCAGACTATGCCCTGTGGGCCAGGGCCTGCGTGTGATAGTGTGAAACAGCCTGATTCAAAAGGGCTGAAAGATGTGCTGTGCTGTTTACTCTCCTGCCCTGCCCCTGCTTTTTTTCCCCCCATTAAAACTGGGAAACAGTGCTTGAGAAGTTAAATTAAAATAAGTTCTGGAACAAAATGTCTGCAGAAAAATACTCAGCATAATGTTAACATGATACTGAGATGAGCTTATTCAGATGACAGGTATGTCTCGATGAGCAGAAGTGCACTTAGATTAAGGACCTGGAGGTGTTTTCACTGGTAAAGAGATTTACAAAAACTACCAACCAACTGCAAAGTAATTCCTTTTCAACTCCATCAAAGCCTGTATTCCTATAAATATGCAGACAAAACAATGCATGGAATGATACTGTACATATTTACATTATTTTATTGACTTAGTTTAATAACGTCCCAGGTCTAATTAAAACAGTGTTTGAAAAAACTAATTGTTACAGAAAAGTGTTTTTATATAGCTAGATTAGTAATAACTAATGATAGATGAATTCAATTTACATAAATTTCAGCCAAGAGAATATTTAGACTCATACCACAGAGGATTGCTTTGAGTTGGGTAGTTAATATCATTATCTCCTCCCCTCGTTTAAGCAGTTTGGTTTACAATAATTGTGGAACATAAGAAGTGATTTCAGTTTTTTCTCTTAATGGGGTTTTGATATAAACTGATAGTGTTTTACTGATACAGGGTAGTTGGTTATCACAAGGTTGCATGCAAATGCTGAGATAGAAAGCACCATGTTAGCTGCTTAAATTTGTAGGAGGATACTTTTGCCCCTAAAGGCTAAAGAAATTGCCTGGGATGTTAACCACAGGTTTGCTGATATTCTTGATGTAGTATGCATTGCCACGCTTCCTAAGCATTTCTATTCTGCTTCTAAAAGAAGAAGAAAAATACATGCTAATGTCCAAATCACAGACCAATAGCAGGAGACTGCAAAATGTGCTGTGCTGATGGTTGTTGCATGGTGTTTCCCTGAATGGTTCAGCTCCTCTGGCTTTGTCCACCAAGGCATAACCTGTCACTGAGGCTGTTCCTGCGCTGAGGCCAGGAGATGTGCTTGGCTGGGAGCTGCACTCAGTTTGCAGTGACAGCGTAATGCCACATGCGGGGGAGACAGAGATGGCCTAACATCCAGAACACTATGTCCTCACAAAATGCTCTGCACTTCTAGACTAGACCAGTCTTGTCTAATCTTTCTACCTCTCATTAATCTCCTTTCTGCTTGAGACTGTGGGCTGGGAAACCCATGAGAGTATCCAGCCTGTGGTATGAGTCATTGTAGGCTGATTCTTCAGTGCCTTGGGGTTATGAACGGTAAGTGTGAAAGGAGAAGCCATCAGCTTCACCTTAAACAAAGAACTGTAACTGAAATCTGAAGGTCTGTGGTGACAGGAAATCAAGAGGAAGAGAGAGGATTCAAGCTACTCTGCTCTGGTGACCACTGACTCCTGAGAAAACAGCAAAGTGTTGGTTAAGACTTCCTCCAATGCTGTCTTAGATTAGCTTTTCTTTCTCTGTTGAAACATAATAGATGAAATAAGGCACATTTCAGGTGCCCATTGTTCCATTAATCTCCTTTGTCCAAACTAGGTATGTATGGGTTTGTTCTTTTATCTGACCATCTCTCAGAGGGGACGGAGCTGGTTCATGTCATTCACAAAGCTCAAATAATTTCTGGAACAGCCACGTGGCTCATCAAATCAAGGCTAGTGTTTTTATTTACATTGTCTTCCAAATGCAAGCTAAAGCTATCAGAGAATAAACTTAGCTTTTCACATCTACACAAAGCGTAGTCGGTTAATGAAAATGTATGGAATTCTTATCTAGTCTGCTTTAGCAGGCATAATGATTTACACAGCCTGACAGCACTAGTGCAGCAAGTAAATGCATTAGTCATAGTGTCCATTTTTCTTGCAAATTTGTGACACAGATTTAATTATGGGAATGACCAGCAACTTACAAATCTAATTTTGGTAGGCTGAGCCAACTTTTTTATTTTAATAACAATGGATTTTTTAGCAATGATTTCATTACTATTTAAAGAAATCCAACCATATGGAAATAACCAATTGGCTGAATTTATTTACTTTTTTTAACCTTAATGGATGTTGAATAGTTGAGGTTTATTTGGGTTGTTTTTTTTTAATTATCATCACTTTTTTTATCTTCGCTATTTCTAGGATAGATATCCTTATCTGGCTTGAGTATTTCTAGTACAAAGATTATATATATTTTTCTAGAATCAGATAAATGTTTGTATAACCCTTTGTTCCCTCTTAATTGTGTCTTTGCAGTATGAAAAGGGGCAGAGCAGTCATCTGGGATTCCCTTTTTGCTGTGCTAGCTGTTTACAAGGAAATCTTGCCAGGAAGTCTGTTCACAACAGGTGCTGAATTCTAGATTCAGTCTTATTTAATTTCAAAGTGGAGCTGCTTCATGGTGAGCCACTACGCTCCTGGAAGTGGTCTCCTCTTCCTCTGTGAAGCAGTACAGTGGTGCTGCTGCTCTGCGCTCCAAATGGGATTGGGGTAGTTCTCAAAGTCCTAAGCAAGTTCTCCCTGTTAATCAGCCACTTGGGAAGCCACCTCATCCTGGAGGGATTGGTTTTAGCTTGAGAGGAAGGGGATGGCAGATCTTGGCAGCAGAAAGTGTGTAGGCCAGGTATTATGAACCTGTCAGGAAGAGTTTATATTCCATGGAATTTAAATTGTCTTGGGAGCCGGTTATATGACGCCTTACTGTAACTTTTCTTATTTTATGGCCAGTGCTCAGATCTCCTGTCATTATTTAACATCTTCATTTTGATTCCTGCTAGCTCGAGCTGAAATCTCAGCATAAGCTTGGGCATCACCGGCTGTTTCCTGGTTTGCCAAGTCACTTTTCAAAGCTTGTAGGCCTTCACTCTTACTGTCTACCTGAGCTTGCAGTTTATAACATGCTCAGTTTAATCACTAAATTTGAGTTAGTTTGTACTATTTTGGTGCAAGAATAACAAAGCTCCCTGTGAAAGAGGGAGCAGGCTTTAAAAAAGTGCCTTGACACACATGATTATTTTGAGGTGTTTCTAGGCAGGTGCACAGATCCCCATATTCCTTCATTGATCTCTCTCCCTCCCAAAGCCAAACTGAAGAGTGGGTGTCAGATAGAATGAGATGTAGAATTTTTTACAAAATAATTACAAAAAAAAATCTGCCTGTCTGTGTCTTATGCTGAACTCCTTGAAAATAAAATTTTAAAAAAGAGTGAGTGTAAAGGTGCAGTACTCAAAAAGTAAATGGGATCTTGCTTCCAAGGGATTGAGAGAAATTGGGCAGAGGGATAACTGGAAATTCGAGTATTGTAACACCCACTGTGTGGTCTCACTGACACAGTTGATCTGAAAAGACCAATTAAGTCAGTAGGGATTTGCAGACCCAGACAGCACAGAGATCCAGTTAACAAATAACAACACTGCTGGTGGTTATCTGAAATGTTAGAGAAGGAGGTTAGGTAACAGTAACCATGAGGAAAGAAAATGTGTAGTCAGGGTCTCAAAAAAGTGTCCTCTAGAAGGCCAGTGACTAGTCCCTGTATTTTTTTTACAGTGGCCAAGAGGAAAATGCCTTGAAATCTACATAATAACAAAAAAATGAAACCATTAGCTGTCAAATGTGTATAAATTATGTGGGCTGTAGGTGGTCTCAGGGCTTTCTTAGTTTTCCCATTAGCTTTTGCAACTGATCATTGAATTCATCTTGCTTGGTCTTATGGGACTCAAGCCGTCAGTTCTGCCAAAAAAAGTTTGTTTAAAGATAGCTATAAGTAGGCCATTAAATACATCTCTTTGTATTATCTTTGCAGCCAAAAAATAATTAACTACTACCTTTCTACAGGTAAATATATTTGGGTATTCTGCTTTTTCCACTTCCTCGTATGACAGCGAACAGTTGGGAATTCTTTTCTTGCACCTAATTTTTTTGGTCAGCAGCCCTGTGCAGTGCTCTTGCTTGGTGTGGTGCCTGGTGGTGGCCTTGAAGACAGTATGTTGAATCCTGCCCCCACCATTACTGTTTCCATGAATTAGCAGGCTTTCAGGAAAAGAGAGAGCTGGGGATATATGTACCAGTAGCATTTCTTGAGTTAATAAAACAAGCAGCAAAAGTGGATGTTGCTGGAGAAAATTCAGAGACAGAATTCAGGGTGTTTGTTGCACTTTGGAAGGTTAGTGTGAGAGTTGAAGCAGCTTTATTCTTCCAGTCCAATTGTCACTTAGGGATTGCAAAGTAGAATGGAGTGAAGTTTCTGGAGCTAAGACTGGACATTCAAAGTACCTAAAATTTTGTGATCTGGCGTCTTTCTTCTGATTACATAGTGTGGGGAAACTGGAAATGAAAGTGCCTCTGTGACTGTGGTGCAGTCATCTCTCTTGTTAATGAAGACTGAATACTGGAAATTTATAAAAAGCTTGGTTCCATTTTAAGTGAAAGCTAATGAATTACAGAATCAAAAGAGTGTCTGTCTTTGGTAACTATCATTTGGGAGTACATCTAGCGAAGTAAATATATGTGTTTAATATTATATAACCAGGTGATTTGTTGGATTAGTATGTAAATCACATCTGTGCTGATACACAGATTTAGCATAAAATCAGTTTGTCTACGATTACTTATGTCATAATTAGCAAGATACATAATTGTCCTCTCTAGTGTGAAAATAGAGCATTTTTTTGAAAAGAATATACTTGCTACCTTTTTTCTGGTTTTATTTGTTAATGGTAGGACTTGAAAAAAAAACAACCAAACAAAAACAATTGTCCCGGGGTGAAACTTGTGTGCAGATCATAATATTGAAAGGTCCTGGTTCTAGTTTGTGATGTTTTCTTGTGGTCTATTATACAGGGGTTTCCTGTCTTTTGACTCTCTTTGTTTTGGAGTGAAATTAACAGGAAGAAATACCCCCCGTTCTATTAGCAAGTAAGATCAAGGTGTCTGATTTCTAGTTAAGTCACTGAACTTGGCATCATGAAACATTGTCATACGACTTAAAATTAGTTTTAAAAAATGTTTGCATTGGAAAGCTGCTTTATTTGTTTCTGATGAATACTTGAAGAAAGATATGTCTGCTTTTTTTAAAAAGGTGAAAATATACACTACAAAACTGTGGACAGTTTATTTGTAAAGCAAGAGATTTAAAATTCTTGCAAGAATTTAGTTGTGTCTGTGGGAACCAAATGTTTGAATTTATTGGTTCTTTATGTTAGGTAGGTTGGTGCATGAAGGAGAAATTGAGAAGGGAGGCACTGTGAAAGACAATTTGATTTTTATTTTGCCCTCTCTGTAGTATCTTTTAATACTGGAAGAAGCATTCCTCTGCATTCCTCTAGGGCTGTGGTTGTACACAAACATGTAGTCATTTGGCCTGATTTAAGGGTAAATGTTCCCTGCAGACAGATTTGGAAATGCACAAAATATGTAATTTTCTCTCTCACTTTTAAAAAATTCATCAAAAGGAAATGAAAATGTTTTTAGAATCTGCTGTTAATGTTCTCCCCCAAAGTTTTAGCTTCTGATTGAAATGGAGCAATGTTCTTTCCTCTGTGCTGCAGCTTTTAGTCACCTGCATAAGGAAAGTGTATGTGGGGTGAGAGGGAGGGGAGAGAAATCATCCCTTCCTTGGGAACAGGGTATTTAAGCCTGTCTTGTGCTTGATTAGCACTTTGAACTTGTGCTGCTGCAAGGAGTTGTTTCACCCAGCGTCTGTGTATGTGTGCTGTAGAATACAAGCTGGTGTGCTGAGAAGTCACCTACACTAATCCAGCAGGGAGCACAGAGCTCTTTTCCTTCTCTGACCCCCAAACGTGGATTCAGTAGCTAGCAGGAGGTGAGTTCTGGCATGTAGTACAAACAGCAATACCAGTACTGCACTGCTCTATACAAACTTTCTTCTACCTTAAGTTGACTCTTTAGGGGAGGACAAATATCCTAAACACATTAGTTTATTAAGCTTTCTGATTTTTGGCCCAGAACAGGTTAAATCTCTGCCTGGATTTTTTTCGTGTGGTTCTTCTCTATCTGATCGAACAGTGCCTGTTCAAAACTCGGCAGTCCTCAGTCTCTAGGGGTGAAAACAAGAGGGATGTCATTATTACTGTAAGTTGAGGGGCTGGAAATCATTCCCCTTGCTGTCAGGGTGACAAATACTGTCTTAGTGGAGGTGCCAGAGGTTAGGTCAAAAGCTCTCACAAAGTCTTTAGCTCAACTAACAAGTAAGGCATGGTTATAAAACTGGAGCTTCCTTTGGAAATTTGTGTTTATTATTTATTGTTGGCCTTTTAAAAGTCAGTTTTGGGAAACCATCATGATCTTACAGTATGAGTCAGGAGTAGTTCATTAATTCTTTTTTTTAATAGCTGTACTTCTGTTGTTGCAGAGAGGCTCCCTTCATTATTATTTTGCCTTATCTTCTTTCCAGGTATTAAAACAATCTTCAGCGTTCATCTTTAATGGCGCACATTTGAAAAGACCAGCAATTGTGAAGGAGGGAGGGAACTGTTTTAGTTTATGATCTGTCATTACGTGGCTTCTTTTGACAGTGTTCTGTTAATGGTATAGAGTTTACATTTTAACTATATGTAAAAACAAAAAATAAGCAACTATGTCCAACAAAAAAGAACACTCCAAACACCAGCCCTGCAAAATCCAAACCATCTGGGAGGTAATTCCTTGCGGCTCAGGCTTGCTTATAGAGTTTATCACCTTTCTGGTGTGACACATGTGCAAATGCACCTCCCAGCATCTTATTTCCTCCACCTTCATCCAATTCTCCACCCACCTACTCCTGATTACTTTCCTACAACGATAAGTAAATTGTTTATTTGTTGTCTCTACGTCTTAAAAAAGGTTGGATGACAGAATTCCTTTTTAAAATTATTTTCTGATGGTACCTTCTTGGTCACTCCAGCACAACTTGTTGCAAGAATGGTTATGTGATGCCTTTTCCCTGAGAACTGGTGGAACATCAGACTAGATGAACTTCTAACTTTGTCATAGATAAAGTCAGTATGCTGTACAAAGGGTGAAATGTTTGAAAACTTGCTCTTTTTTACTTTCCAAGGAAAAGAGTATTTTTACTTGTATCTAAATTCAGTGACCACGTCAAATAGAAAATTTTGTACACTCATGAATAGAGATGGGTTGTTCATATTATCTTCTGTCTTTCAACCAGTGTACTGAAAGCTCAACATAGGACACTTTGCTTGGATATCTTTAGTCTTCTAGTGGTTAACTTGACTTAGAACAGCTTTTTGCCTGACATAAATCCACTGGAAGAAAGCTGCAAGTGGTTTCACCCCCTTTGCATACTCTTTCCACATCACCTTGTACTGTGGCAGATACAGGTGCCAGCATTCATGGCCACCTGAGTGGAAAAATTATTCTGGCTTCTTCCTCCTGGTGCATTTGAGGCAAGCACTGATAGCCTGAAAATGCACACCTTGTCATGCCTCATAGCTTAATTGGGGTCTAGTTTCTTAACCACATTTTTACTACTGTGTGGAAAGCAAATGTTAACTATTTGAAGGGGAACTATATTACATAGGATTAGATAACATGAATAATGGGAAAGCCAGGGTTTTTAAAAAACTCAAACCTTTTAATAAAATGGTATGTCAAATATATGAGCATGTCTTTCAAGCAGTGATCAAAAAACGTGTGAAAAGTTTCATATCCTTTTAAAAGTCAAATAATTATCCACCAGCATAAAATTTTTTTGTTAGATGGACAGTACAAAGATGAAAGAAAATTTTATAGATAACATTGCACTTCACAGCTGACTGAAGCAGGTGTTAGAAATGCAGATTAAGTATACTGACTAAAGACTATATAAATTTGAAGTGAAAATGCCACTGGTCTACTTGCAGAGCCCTGCACATGTGAAGTTTCAGAAAGTTAAATTATTAATTTTATTGTGTGAGAGAGTGCAGCAGTTAGGGAGAAGGTCCTTGTGCATTTATGATTTTTTTTTTCCCCCTGTAATCTTTTTAATATTATGTGATGAGCAGCTGACAGAATTTGCTTCCTTGTGTGATTTTTGCTGTGGAAAGAGAATTTGTAATGCAGGTAGGTAAATCCACAGTGTAGGTTTATTTGCCAGTTAGATGTTTTACAGGAGCATGCAGTGCAAATACACAATTGTGAATAAATACAATTTCTGTAAAGGATGGAGACTCAATGTTGGTAGTGTTGCTGTACAAATCTGCAGACACTGGGAAATCTGAATCTGGTCCTTCATCACAAACTGACATAAGGTGTGTTAATTTGCAGGTCAGTCTTTTTTGGATTTCACAGGCTTTGTGTAGACTTTATGCTCCACGATGTACAGGTGCCTTATTGGGTGGGTGGTGTGAAGCATGGGAGGAAGGCATTGGGAGAGGAGTGAGGGTGTTTTCTTCCAACAGCTCAGTAACCTGCTAATAAACTGTACTAGACTGTGAATTTAATTTTGTCATGAATTATCAGGTGCCTGGAGCTAGTAATCAATCTGTAGGAGGTCTAATTCTTGGACGAATTAAAATTGGAAGTGGATTGGAAGACAGAGTCTCTTAAAGTGAGCAGCAGTGCTGAGGCCCCAGCTCAGCACGAGAGACAGACAATGCTGTTCTCACTCCGGACCGCTGTTAGAAGAGTGTGGTGGGACCCCACAATAGCCCAACATCTGGCTAGCAGGGGAGACAGTAACAGGGTCATGGTGCTGTCCTCCGTCACCTAGAATGACTGCGAGGGAAGGAGAGCTTTTCCGTGATTTATTTCTTAAGAAATCCCTGGATCTGCTGGTTCTAAAAGTAGGCTGCCAAGCAAGAACTACCTTTTTGACTGATTTCTTTTTTTTCTTTTTTTTTTTTTCCATTACTGTTTTGTCCATCAGCTCCTGGGGCTTGGTATTTGTATTGGCAGCAGTTCTGCTCTGGCTGGAGGAACTAGTCTATGGTCTGTAAATATTCTGTATATGGTTGTGAAAGCTTGGTTGTAATAAGTGGAACAGATATTCAAGTGTCTGTCCAGCGCATCCTGGGAAATGGCATGCAGCTGGCAAACCAGTCTTTTGAAATTTGAAAAGGCTACAAATTTTTCTAAGTGTTTTACATGCATCTGCTTTTTCTTTTCTTCCTATAAGAACAAAAGAATCCCAGAGGTTGTTGTACTGTTTTCCATGGGCACCTAGACATAGCTTAGCTTCTTATTTCTGATAACTGGTGCTTAGAGATAGGTACTTTTGTTCCTTCAGTGATGATCATTGTATCTTTCCCTGGGCTACTGAATTGAGTTCCTTACACTGGGTGCAAAATCTTATGAAGTTGTATACAGTCCCCAGAAAGGCCACTTGGTGCATTTGTAACACAGACAATGCATTACAATGAAGCATTTAGCAAAATAACTGTGTCGATTTTACTGTAGAGTTAACTCATGGATAGCATTTTGGTAAGGTTTTTGTGGTCATTGACTTTGATAAACAGCTTCTATCCATCTTCTTTACTTTGCAGGCCAATTAATGCAGAGCAAGAGACTACAGATTCATTTTATAGACTGTGTAGTGTCCCCAACAAAGAACAGTTACATGAGCTCATGTATAAAATATATTTATTACTATTGCTTTCCATATTTTTAGTAGGTAGTTAAAATACAAGCTAAGAGCATCACTGTAATACAAACAGCTTGCAAAATAATAAAATCTAGATGAAGTCTAATATTTATAGAGTACTGCCTTACTGCCTAGTTTAGTCAGTTAATAAAAGTATAAGTAGGGTTTTGCTGCATGCTCTTTCTTTTTCCTCTTCCCCAGTCCCCTCCTAATTACGGTGTGGGCAACCCAGCAAAGCTGGCCCATCTGCCATTTTGTCTTGCAGTTTCAAAATCCAGTCAGTGTTTATATGTGTTCAAGTCAGACAACTAAAATAGGATTTCATCATTACTATCATCTCAGTTTGCTTACCCAGAAGCAGAGTTAGTGGAGGGCTGCTCCTCCCCTCATTCATAAAAGTCTGTCAAAATGAGATATGTCACTCCAAAGACGTTTGGAAAAATATATTATGAGAGTCCTAGTACATCAAGCTGTAGTATAATTATTGCACCGTAAATGCTTACAAAGCATTATGCTGGCTCCTTTTTTGTTTTTCAATCTGATTTCTCTTAACTCTTGGGATTAAAATTGTTATGCTAATTCAGACAACTGCACAGTCCAGTGCCAGCTGAACTTGTATTGAGAACATCCCAAGCCAGTGTTATCAAATAATGCACAGAAAACTATAGAGTCTGTAATATATGGGAGGAGGTATAATTTGTTTTATTTGCTGTTGGTATTATTTTATAAGCTGTTAAAAACCCTCTACAGCCTCTTCCAAATAATTACTGTGCTTTCCTGTAGGAGCAGTAAAGGGCCATGGCTGACAGAAAAAACACTACGATCTTATCAATCTGTTTCATAAAGCTGTTCAAACACCGTGGAATAGTGAGATATACATTAAGACTCACAGGTGTATATTTTTCTGCAGGGGTACATACTGCCCCTAGGCTGTCCAGTTAATGTTTTGGTAATGTACTTGGGGCATAGATTTCTTAAAGCCCTGTCAGAGTTAGAAGTTTCTTTCTCTTTGGAGAACTAGCAAGGGGATGATCCATCAGACATCAGAGCTCGGTCAAGCACTGAAATGTCCAAGCAGATTAAAAAGAGGTTTGTGACAGAGCAGGATTTTGGGACAGGAGAGCCCTGGAGAGCAGGAGGTCTAAATTAAGACGATGCACTGGATAAGCAAGAGAGGACGGGCAGATCTCTGGGGAGGGCCTGGATTGTGCTGGCTTCCATGCAGAAGGAAGAACAGCAAGTTCTGGCTCAGGCTGGACTGGGGCTATCCTGAGGCAGCCCTGCCCTGGGGGCTCATGTTTCAGCAGGAGGGTGCACACATCTCAACTGTCTTGCAGATTTATTCCCTCTGCACCATTGCCACACATCCTCTGCCTATTCTGTTGTTCTCACTCCCATGGTTTCTTCTTCTCTTCATCAGAAAGATGGGAGGCCTCATCTGAATAACCATTTGACAGTCAGCACTAGTGTAACTTGTTTGTGCTGAGATGGGAACATAGCTCTTTGGGGTGTTAACATCAAGTAAAAACTGCGACAGTGAAAATCTTTTGAATTACATTTTCCAGACTGAATCTCTTTGCAAATATCCCAATAGAAAAATAATTGGTTTATGACATTACACGATAAAATTTTTGAACTGAACTCGGAGTTCAGTTTTCATGGGCAATCAGGCAATAATCTTGTAGAGGACTTGGATGCTGTCCTCCAGGCTTTACAGGAAATATCTTAAATCATGGTGAAAAACTAATCAGCTGGACTAAGATGCTGAGGCATTCCTTGTGCCATTAAGATTCTTTCTGATCACCTGTATACTCATACTGTTTCAATGGAAATATAGCAAATTTAGCAAATCAAGGAACTATTTTGAGGTGTTTTCCTGCACTAGATTCCCTAGTGCCTGACCTTTGTAGGTGAACGTTTGTCCTTCTGCCACTCAGGAGCTGTGATGCACATCAGATTGTACATGTCTGGCATAGTGAAGGTACACTGTGGGCGCATTAAAAGCATGAGGACAGAAATGTTTTTGAAGTTTTTTCTGCAAATTGTAGTCTAAGAATTAGGGCTTGGTTATAAAAGGGAAGGTTTTTCTTGTCTAATTGTTATGAAGTCTGTTTGACCTTACTTTCATTCCAGAATAAGTGTGGTAAATGACTGTGCTATACTGGAACACAAATACAGTTGTTACAGTGTGAATATATCCATACCTAGAGGTACCTTAGATTAGCTACTGCAGAAATGCCTGAATTTACTCTGTATTACAAAATACTATGAGCATTTCAAAAGGACGTGTTCTTTCTGTGCTTTCCATTGACATGTATAAAAGAGGATTTTTGCCCTACCGTGCAGTAGTTGTGTGCATAACTGAGTGTGTTACGTAGAGAGCTGTTAAATTTGCACCAGCATAAATATTTGACTCAAGTCACACAGCTTTATCTGCTTGGGCCATAATCTCATGCACTATCTGTACTTGCAGTAGCATCTTGCATAGACAACACTACTCTCAGGAGCTGGATTGCTGACTTCCCATCACATTTTATAATGTGTTAAAAACGCCACTATGCATGCACAAGGAATAGGAGGAGAAAAGAAGCCTTTCAGCGTAATTCTTGCAATAATATCTTTATAGAACCTGGGATTTTTTTTTATTAGAAATGCTCAGAATTTTTGTTGTGTAAATTACAGAAGAAACATTCCTGAAGTCCTTAAGAAGGAATCATTTTCCTCTGCATCATGATAAATGTAGCAATTGTGTGTGTATACTAGAATAGATCATATTGAACATCCCCTGAGCTCCGTTTGCAGACAACTCCTATCTCCACCATGACAAAATTCCCATAAGAGTTTAAATTATTAATGCCTTGGAATCTGCGGGGTTCAGCAGATATGTTCAGCGTTATTGATGGCAAACTTTATCCCTTTATTCCTAAGACACATAATGAAATAGGGAGTCCCTCAAATAACTGCATTTCGTGTTTAGGCTAATTTTGTAGAGGCCAGTGGGCTTTGCCTTAATGTGTGTAAATACAATTTTTCTGTTTTACAGCAGATTGTGTGGTAGCTGGGAATGAGACTGATTTGGCACTAATTTATGAATCCTTCCAGCGTTCTCTGTGTGCCGCACCCTGTGCGGGCAAGATGCTCTAATTACACCTACTCTATATAATGAGAGCTTTTAATGACAATTACTGATTGTAGTTACGGATGTTTAGGGACCATTTTTTCCTAACTTAAGATGATGTATTGACTTTTATAAGAGAAGACTTGTATTTTCACTTTATGCAATATCTTTTCTTCCTCCCCCCAGCCTTCACAACTGATAGGCTGACTGGTGAAGCTGCTAAAGTATTGCCACAGAGAATTTTTGTTCAGCTAATTTCACTTCAACAGATATAATTTTTCACTCTTTTTTATTGCTGAATTTGAATAGGCACATTCACATGCTCTTTTTCATAGCAATTTAGTATTTGGAGTGATGTTATACAAGTTGCATTGGTTTTGTATAACAAGATAAAACTACTTCTCACTGAATATTTCACTGCCATGTTAAGCAAGGCCATTTGCACAAGCTTCATTTTCCTCTTAATATACTGGTATAAATGGCATTTTAATATGAGGATGTCGATTTTAAATAGGAGTAGGTTTTATCTTTTTTCCAGATTTCAGTTAGGTTAAACTATTGTGAAAAACAGAGATTCCACTTGTGATCCCAGATTGCAAAATTGCTTTACAAAGAGCTGGCTCACTTTAAGTAAGGCTGTGAGACTTCTCATTGACTGACTGTTGTATTGAAATACAAATAAAGATTTGGGCAGCTTCCAGTTTAGTGGCTACTTGAGAAAGCGAGATAGCAAGACATCAATAATTGAAAGATCAGTTTAACACTTGTGCAGAAGAGACAGTTTAAAGATTATTTTTTTTTCCCCTTTCCCTTTCATTTGCTAGTTTTTTGGGTGGTTTAGGGATATCTTTCCTTGCTTGGGCTTCTGTGCTGCTGGCAATCTTGTTTTGATATGGGAAGTGAAGCCTTCTTGTAATTCCAGGGAAGCAAAAGAAGAGTTGTTGCGATGCAACTAGCAGTGTGACTGGGTTGGAAGACAGACCTGGTCTGAGTATTTAAATAAAGCCTTTCCATGTTTGCATGGCTTTTTCGTGCTTTGTTCTGCTTTTAAATCCTGACCATGGCAGTAGTCTAGTTTATCATACAGCTGTCTTAGTGAGAGGGTGGTATCCCAGGATGTGTAAAAGCTTAGGTGGAAAAGAGAATGGCAGCTTCTGGAACTTGTTTATAGCTGAAGACAGCACTTAGGTAACTGATGCCCTGTGTTCTGGCATCGGTTCACAAATGCTTGTGTGGCTGGCACATGGCTTGCCTTGTCTTTTGCTGTGTGGCTGGTTGGGCTGTGCCCAGGACTGACATGGAACAGGTCTGGGTTGCCATCAGCACAGGCAGACATCAGCCTGCTGTGGCTGGATCCAGCCTCTGAATCCCGCAGGCCTCCATGCCCGTGGGTGTAAACTGATCAGTTTTGCTTCCTCACAGAGGGCATCTCAGTTAGACACTTGGACACTAGGCTATGCTTGATGCTTTTGAGTGGAGGAAACCTGGGCCATGGATCCAGGATCTTAGTCCAGAGAACAATGCACAACACAGGTGCCAAGGAAAATGGCACACACCAGGGAAAGTGCTGGGAGGCACAGCATCTCAAGAGCTGGCTATAAAAAGTGACATCTCCCACTTTCTCTTTCCTGGTAAAACTCACAATTAGTTGAAATTGCAAGAAGCTCACAAAAATAGGAAAGGGACAGAACTGGACTGCTGAATTTCTGAATAGATTTGTATCTCTGCAAGCAAGCTTAGCCTCTGGTTTCAAAAGTGGAAATGCAGCCGGAGAGAGCAAGGATTTTGTCCCAGACTTAGCTGACCTCTTCTCTGTGCTGATTGTTTTTAGTCCATCTCACCTCCCCATCTCTCCCCCGCTTATCTACTGACAGGTTGAAGCTTTAATTTTCTAATTACCTTTAGCAGGAACCACTTGTCAGGAAAGCCAAGAATCATGGACTTTGGAAAATGAATTTATTTTTCACAAGCCTTATGCAACAGGAGAGTTATCCCTGGTAAAATTACAGGCTCCAGTTCCTTTGTTCTTCTGTCACTGCTTCTGTGAGTCTTGCATTTGTGCCAAGCCATTTTTCCTGCCTTCTTGGCTCAGTGGGCTTATTTTTCTGCATTGTTTGTCTTCTCTTGCTTACAAAAGAACCAGCCCTTTCAAAACTGACTGGTTCCCGAGACTCTTAAAGTGCTGTAAATGGAGTGGTGATTTCAGCTCCTGCCCCGTGTCTCTTCATTTCCAGTATTCTCTTCCCAAGACTTCCAAATCTATGTAATTCAAAGTCGATGCCACAGTTAGTGGAAAGTATGCTGCTGTATTGGAGAGGAGTTCCCCTCGTGTGTCTTCTTTGCTCTGTGGCCGCACCATCCCTGTGGTGTCAGCCCTCTGTAGCACGGGGAGGTTTCTGGCTGTGTTGGCAGACTGCGCTGGTGGAGGTCAGTGTAGCAGTGGATCACAAATGGGAGCTCTCTTCACTGTCTTCCCTAATGGACAGGCAAAAAAATGTATCACAAAGACTACAGAACCACTAGGAGAATTATTGTATATGACAACATAGTATTTGGGAGAGTATATACTTTTGAAGCTTATATGCTTAAGTTATTTCTTTTCCTTGATTAATAGGTGTTTGTCTTCTTAAAAAACACTGAAAATATGTCTGAAAAAGTAAAACTGAGTGTGAAAAGTAGGCAGGGATTTTCTGTGTGACCAGAAAGAAACACTTTGAAATAAGTTCTTAAGTGGAGTTAGTAAACTTACATGCTGGAAGTGTCATCTTGGATATCTAATGCCTTGTTTAGGGAGCTGTCAAACTTTTCCCTGTAACTTGAGGGATGAAAATTTGGTCTTATCTAACAAAGATGTGGTAGCCTTTTCCAGGAATCAAGTTGGTGAGCAATTTTGAAGGCCTATCCTTTGCTTCTCAGTATAACTAAGAGATTGTTAGGTCAGATGTTGGTTTTTATGGTGCATGCCACAGTAAGTTCTTTCTCTGTGGTCCTGCAGGAGGCTTGAGTGGTGCATGTGTTATTTTGCAGAGCTCTGAACAGTGATGAAGTGGCTGGGAGTGGGGTATTTCATGGAATGTGTTGGATAGTCAAACAAGAGTAACTTGAAGATCAATTTGGGATCATTAGAAATGCCTTGATTTCTATAGGTTGTTTAGGTGAGTGGAACTACAAACGTGAAAAAAACATCAAGCAAGCTAAAAAGCAAACTTGACCTTTTGAAAGAAATGTTATGAGTTTGGAACTAACCTTGTTTGGAGAAAGAAATGTGGCAGCAGAATGGGTTCTAATGTGGCACCAAATGGGCATTTGGCAGTTGTGTGTGTTTCGGTGGGGACGTCCCAGTGGGTCAAGTTCACTGCTGATGGCTGGCAACATTGAGGATCACTAAACTTCTTCCTTTGTTTGCTGTGTTGCTTAGAGCAAGAAATGTGTGTTAAATGCTGCTGTTGTGGGGGATTATACGACATATTTCAAATAAAGGGTATATTTTCCTAAATGTGATTTTTGTTGCTCTTCAAATTAACTTTGTTCTGAGGGTTCTTTTAGTAGACAGTAGCAGGGTCTGTCAGAGACCAGCAGCTGTCAGAGTTTTTTTACAGACACTTTTGGGTTTTTTTTTTTTACAGCAGCTTCAAAAGGAAAGTGTGATCCAGCAAAATTGGATATTTTTTCTTCTTTTTCTTTCTCTTTTAATCTGAGGTGCAATTCCTCACAGACTTCCCTGGTGACAAAGTCAGTTTAAGAGGTGACAACCCTGCTTTCCGCTCCTCTCATGCTGCAAAAAAAAGATGCCAACATGTTGGTTTCTTGGGCCGTGTTTCAGACTGGAACAGTGAAATGAGCTGAGTTTTAAAACAAAAACCAGGGGTTTATTTCCCCCACTCGATCATGTCTGTGATCTATTTTAGAAATGGTCTCATGTGTGACTGAAGAGGAGAAGATAGTTAACTGTGGCCAAAGGAGAAGAGGCTAAAGACAGCAATTTTTGCTATAGGAGATTGAAGTGAAGCTGTGTCTTGTGTAAACTTAAGAGGTGGAATTCTGCCCTGATAAAATCAATGGAAAGGACTGGTCTGGTGCCAAAGTGCAAGGTTTCTTTAAGTAATGCTTTGCTACAAAACAGAAGGATTAGAAGGAGCAGTTGCTTTTTTTGGTGGAATTGTTCTTCTGGGGTTTTTTTGGTAGTGTATTTTGAAGTTTATCTCGTCAAGTATTGAAGTGCTCCAAGCTATAGCCAGAAAAAAAACAATCAAGCATGTTTCATATTGTTCTCATATCGACCTTATCTCTCTACAGCTACCTGAAAGGAGGTTATAGCTAGGTGGGGGTCAGTCTCTTCTGCCAAGTAACAAGCAATAGGATGAGAAGAAATGGCCTCAAGTTGCATCAGGGGAGGTTTAGAAGGATATTAGGAGAAAGTTCTTCACAGAAAGGGTGGTTGGATATTAGAACAGGCTGCCCAGGGAAGTGCTGGAGTCACCATTGCTGGAGGCATTTAACAGACATGCAGATGTGGCACTGAGGGAGAAGTTTTACTTGGTGGACATGGCAGTGCTGGGTTCATGGTTGGACTTCATGACCTTAGTGGTCTTTTCCAAACAAAATTGCTCTATGGTATTTTATTCCATTCTTACGGTTAGAAAAGTGGAAATGCTGTAAATTCATACACTTATTCTTACACAGTCTTTCTGATAATATCCTTCTTATGCTTCTATTGGGTTCCTTCCCTGGTCCAAATAACAAATCGTGTACACAATATTCTATCTTTTTATAAATAGGTTGAGTTCCTTCCAGCTGGAGAAATGTTACTGCTTTCAAACCCCTTTTGCTTGAATGGAAGATCTGCAAATATTTTTAAGATGAAGTTACATGAAATCACTTTCTTTTCAAATGCTAAAGTCAAGAGTTCAGATAAAATATATGTAGTAAAATGGAGGCATAAGTAGCACTTAATATATTGTCAACACTGCCTTTTTGTTTTAGCTCTTTAAGGGCTTCCAGTTTCACTTTTGAAATCTGTGAGATATGTCCTATGGTTTGATAGCGAAGTTAAGACTTGGTAATGCTTCTGAAAGGTATGTATATTACAAGAAAGAATCTGAAGAAAATTCTGCTAGGGTACCCAAATCAAGTGGAACCTGAACTCTTCTGCTTTTTGTATAAGAAATCAGAGGAGAAATGCCCTTTGTGGGTTCCAGTGATGTATCAGTCGAGTGTGGGCTACACTGCTCCAGAGAGGACTTCTGTTCTATCTTATCTGCTGCTCGATGAAGCAAAGTGGGAGAATCTTCAGTCCTTATTTATTTACAGACAGATCTTCTTATCCCCTAAAATGTGAATAAAGGAGCAATCTTTTCTGTATTTTTCATTGCTAATATGACTGTGACATGCATGTGTCGTGAATGGTGTGTTTAACCATCTTTGTCAAATGCCATCTCATGCCTTCCCAATGATCAAACAATAGCAGTCAGTAGTCAGCACTTTTTATGTAATGCTTCTTTTTAATCCGTCATCTTTGCTAGCCTGTTACACATAATTCTGTGTTAAATTATTTGAATGCTCTGGGTGTGCACTTTGCAAAGCTCTATCTCGATTCCTTGAACTCTATGAATATCTACTTAATCCATTCTGTTCTAGAGCCCATGAACAGATAGGTGTGCTTGTTCACTTTGTACCATCACTTGTAACTTCTGTGACTCTTTAGGGTTTTTTATTGAAAATCCAGACTTAGAAAAAAGCAGGGGGAGGGGGCACCAACGAAACCAGACAAATCCCATCATATATCTATCTGTCTCTTGGCTTCCTTTTCTGTCCTCTGGGATTCTTTAATGTGTGTCTCATAAGCCAGGTTATAGACTTTTGGAGGAAGAGACTGCCTGGTAAATAGATACAGTTCACTGCACGTTGGGTCATCTAACTATTTAGTGATATTGTAAAACAAATAACATAAATAACTCAGTTTTAATGCTGGGTCTTCCCTGGTAATTGTAGGTAAGCACTTGTCTGGGTTTTTTCAGATTTTTGTTTCTTCTGTATGTGTGTATGAAGGTTGCATACAGATGAAATAGGAGACTGATTAACTGGCAGTGTAGAAAAATCAGTGCAACCCGCTACTCTGGCAGTTTGACAACCATTTGCATACTAAACTGAACAAAAAGGAGAGGTGCTCTTTAGCCTGTTTCAGTCACAGCAGCCTAATGAATTGTCCATAGCTATGGAAGTTATTAAACATAATTTGTGCTCGAGCTTTCTGAAAAAGAGTTTATTGTATTCCCTTTAAAGATAATCTGTTGGTGATTTGGTACAAAAGGGAATATTTATGTTTTCACTGTACTGTTAAATAATTTGAGCTTGTGCCATTTTTTTTAACGTACTTGATAATATTCCTGTCTGGCATTTCATTATACAGATAAGACTTGAGGTGAATGAGAGAGTGTTAAAATTGTGTACAAGAAGAGCATTTAAGAAACCTCATTCATTTGTTTGATTAACATTTAGCTACCTGTGTTCCCTCCATATGCAATCAAGGCATCATTTAAGAAAATACTGTGTTCAAATATGCCATTTCACAGAGGAAAGACAAAGAGAGTTTGCCAGGGCAAAGGGCAAGGTCATCAATTTGTATTCACTGAATGTGACATATATTGCATAAAGAGGATTTGATCAAACCTTTTTAATGTACTTTGTTCAAGAGGTTGAAAGGAATACTGCTATAATTGTCTACATTGTATTGGCATAAGAAGGACAGATGGCTACTGGAAAGCTCTTCGCATATTTTCTTTCAAAGGATTACAGGTATATGATAAGTGAAACCTTGGTTTTGAATGGGAATGCATTGATACCAGTAAGATAAATACATCCATTTGCAGAATTTCACCTAATCCAGATGGCCTAATATAGCACTAATACCATAACTCAAGTACTTGGGGTTGTTTGGATTTTTTTAAAAAACCAACAGCCCAACAACTTATTATTCTCCTTAATTTTGAGACTAAATATGTCCCATGATAGGGATAAACAATTTAAACACACTGATGAGCGAGTTCTTTGTATCTTGTTGACCGTTGATGGTCACACAGTTTCAAAATGCACTTTTTATCATGTCTCATTCCCAATGCCAATTAAAAAAATTATGTCAGTTTGTGGTTTTTTGTCTTGCTTATACCCAATAACTGAACAGTTAGCCTTTCAGGCCACTTGGAACAAGATTTTATGTTTATATTCCTGAATTTTCTTTTTTCAAGTTTTCCACACTTTATGAGAGTGAATGCATTTGCATTTATTGTGCCTGTGTCCTGGCCGTCTGAAATTCTGCAGAATTTTGCAGTGCCTGAAAACCTTTCCCCGTTGAACACCTTATTATTCCACTGGGTATCAGATTTTGTTCTACAATTTATTTTTACCTGTCCTCTTTGTCCAAAAGAATAACTATCATGTTGCAGGAGAATCTGATACGTTTTGCTAGCAGGCCTGTAATACTGGAGCGCATAATTTGGGAAGAGCTTGGGGCTATTCTCCTAGCGGCTGGGCATTTTACATCCCTCAGCCACCAGCAGTACATCTTGATTCATTAGGACACAGTGCAGGGCTAGGCTTTGTTTCCTCTGTAGCCTGGGAACGTTCACTCCGTGCCCGCTGTGCAAGAGGCGGGTGCTCCGTGCCGAGGCAGCGCATCCCCAAATGTTAACAGAGATGGCATCTCTCAAATAATGCACACTGACCGAGCAGTCCTGGAGGGTGTAGCTGCAGATGTGTTCGTTCAGGCTCGTGATGTGGAGCTGCTTATTTCTAGATTCTGAGAACTTCAGTGGAAAGGGAGATTTTGTACCACTTTGGCCTTTTAGCCTATTTTTTTTAAACTTGCTGTTCTTTCACAGTTCTATCTATCAGGCTATTAAGGGAGCTTTCTGCTGGATCCATTATTCTTCAAAGACTTAATTAAATTGTACAGTGTAATTAATCTGTCTTCTTAATTTCTGAAATTCTCCTAGTCTATAGGTAATAAAACAACAGGGAGAGATTCCCTGAGTGCTTAGTTGTATTATGAGTCTGGGGGGAAACAAAGAGTATATTCGTTAGATGAAAATAAATTTATGCATGGATGGCTGCAACTATATTGCAGCAGACAAAATCTGCCATACTGGAACTGACTGAATATTGCTTCTCTATCAGTGGTCAAGAGATAGTTAAGGAACACTGTATTTAAAGTTCAGGTTATTCTTATATGTCACTTTTCCCTGAAGTTCTCACACTCTCCAGCCCTGTATTTCTGCAACTAGTTATAATTTCTCTATATGTCATGAATTTCAACAGGTTTATCTTCCGTGAGCTTGTCCTGGTTTCTCTTCAACCCTTTCCACATGCACCCAGCTGTAAAAGAATAGTTTTAAGGAAAAAGATGTCTGGAATGAGGGTCCTTCAGTTAAACAGAAGATTCTGCCATTTTTTCCATGTTGGCTATGCTTACACCAGCTCCTGTTTGGGGCATTTTATTGAGGTAGTAGAGCATTGGTATCTCAGTGTTTCATGCATCAAGTGGAAAACAGCTAACTGTTTGAGTACAAATATTTGGAAATAAAAAATACCACCTGCAGGATAAAGGCACAGCTATAATAGCTCAACAGAGATGGGCATCAGACAAACTTGCATTTGTTTGCTGCTTGGTTAGGACTGTCATTCACTGAGGAGATCATTCACCTCAGGAGACTGGTCTAAAGTTTGGCTCTTGGGATAAAGAGCAGACAGGAACTGTCTAGGCAAAGCCTTCAGTATGTAACCTGTCCTTACTCTGCTTTTTACATTTCTTCCTTTGAATACATCCCTTCTGATAATTTCAGCTGTATATCTTGATTTTGCAAACAAAACTTCTGTGCAAAACCATATCTGTCAGCAGTCAAAAGCATGTAATTTCAATCATAACCTTACAAAAAGTCACATGATGCTTGTGTGCACTGTTTGACAGGTTTATCTCATAAGGTTGCAAGTATGTGGAGGATTTCTTTTGTTTTTTTAATGTAGCTATTGATAGCAGAAGGGAATACAAATGTAACAAAGAATAACTGAACAGGCTCTTTGAATCTGACTGCACAACAAACATCAAAGAAAAATGCACTGCCACCTGTTAACATGGTATGAAAGGTTAGAAAGCATGCATTGTTCTCTGCTAAATTATTTTGCTATTTTAAATCAAAGTTAACTGGTTGAGAGATGGTTTTATTTTATTAGGTGTCTCTTAATTGCATTACTTCTGACATTCTTCATGCTGTTGTTGGGGTGGGTGATACTTTTCAGTTTCATGCTCATTTAGTCGTTCTGACGCACTGAACAAGCTGAATTAATAGCTTTGTTTTGGTTTTTTTAAATCCAGTAGTCACTAAAAATAGTAAGATATAATTGCACACAGTGCTTATAAAATCATTGCTGATCCTTTCAGTCTATGCTCCCTATTTTGAGCATGTATGTACTAACAGGACTTATATAAATATCTTGTATGGTCTATGGGGGGGAAGGATGACGTATCTGAAATGCCTCAGGCCAACATAAAGTTTGTTTAGTCTGCACATTCTTTAGTTCAAATGTGACTGCTTTTATTGATATATTTCCTTTGTATCAGTGTATTGTCAGCTCAATTTTCATAACTTTGTGTTAGACCTTGAAAGCCTGAAGGTGTGGAAGCTTTTCATTGGCTTGCTCTGAGTTATGTATTACAAAGCTCTGTGTAATTCTGAGATCTTTGCAGGATAAGGGAAGAATGTCACTGATAGGGAGTGTCAGGCTCGGGAAATATTGCCAAAGACCCTAGTATGACACCAGTGTTATGATCCAGAATTACCTTGCATGCAGTCAGGTTGAGAACTGGGGTGAAGGGTTGTCCAAGCAGCAGAGCTGAGCTGTGGCACCAGAGGCCCAAGGTTCAGCACAGGGGGAGTCTTCTTTTCTGGAGCAGGCAGGACTGAAATTCCCATTACTTGCTGACTCACACAGGTGTCCAAACGCATAAACTAGAGGTACTCTGTATTCCACTTCCTGGTGTCTGCAGGCAGGTACTCCGTCACAGCTGAGAGTAAGTTATTCAGCTCGTACAGCTCAGACATAAATGATTGTGAACTCTGCATGTGACACACTCCTGTTTATTTCCCTTTTCATTCCTCTGAACAAGGCAAGGTTGCATCAAGTTGCCTATCTTTACTTTCACCATCCATGTGGAATGGAATATGTTTGTAAAGAGCACTGTGATAAAGATAAGCTGCTTTCTCTCTCTCTTCTTGCACCTGAAGTCCAGGTGGGTAAATCTCTAATGCAAACATGAGCTACAGAAGCCAAGGAACAGCAGCTTCTCATAAGCAGAATCTCAAGACAAGCTGGAAGCTAAATGCACTTCTTTCTGTGGCCACACTTGGCAGCACCGTAGAGACAGCAAGTGACTTGAAGCATATGATGAAAACAGAGCTTCTGCTTGCAAGTGTAAATTACTTCATACATGCAAATATATAAAAAGTAAAAATCTTAATTGATGTTGTTATTCAAGATTCATTAACAGGCTAATGAAGAGAAAAAGTGGTATTTGTACTGTGCCTGCAAACCTCCCATTGTTTTCCTCATTAGCCCTATATAATTTTAAGATAGCGATGCACAAGTTGCATCCTGATTTGACCTTAGGAGCCTCGCTGTTCAGCTCAATGGTTTCCCTGTAGAAACAGAAACTGACACTGCCTTACTGGAATTTTCTTCAATCAATATATTGTGGCACAGTACAGATTATAGAGTAGAATGGTATTAAAGAAAAGCTTATCTATTGATACAGTTGGCTAGAGAAACAGGCTTTTATTTAAGAGCTTTCAAATTATTTTTTACAAGTGAAATGGGACCCCATGGAATGAATTGTATATTTTTAAACTTTTTTTTGTAGATGCAGACATTCTTTTCAGCTGGTTTTAGCAGTGTAGAATTCCTTTGTATTAGAGTCTGTAAATAACTGTTACTGCACATCTCAAATGTAGCTATGTAAGAATATTTATGCATATATTTCTGTAATTTTTAGAACAAACTCTCAGAGGTAATGTATTGTGTGAGTGCAAGTCTCCAGCAGCAAAACTGTTAATTTGCCTGACTAGAAATATTAACCATACTATATCAAATAACTGCCAGGAACAATTCCCCGCCATTCCCTGTGACTTCATTTTAATTGATTTTTTTTTTTTTAAACTTCCAGCTTCTGAGATTTCGTTTACTCTGACAGAATGTTTATTAAAGGTGTAAAAAGAAAATTGTTTTGAAAATTGTTTCTGAGAGTGTTTTTATCTTCCATAAATTGGTGGCTCATTTAACATTTTCCACCTACCTTTGTTTTCCACCCCTGTGCTCTGCCTCATTTGTTTCCTTATTGGATTTGGTGATTAAATACTGATCAGCTGCTGGTCTGATCAGCTGTGCATATTGCTGCCTTTTAAACATTGTTCATATACACCCTGAGGACAGGGTTACATACACAGTGATAAACAGGGTGGGGGTGTTGAATGGGACCATTTGATCTGTTTTACAAATGATGGGGAGCTCCACAATGAGCATTTGCAAAATTGATCATTGAAACAGACCTCTGTGTTACAGCAGAAATTCATGACACCCAACTGTCCGAAAGGGCTCTGAGTTGGTTCCTTAAATTGCAGAGCTGTAGTTTGTGTTCAGGCCTCTGATGCTAAACAGAGAATTGGTAATGCTTTTATTAAGTTTGTTTTTCTGTCTTGTTCTCTTTTTTCCCCCCTTTAAGATACTTTATTTTCAATGATAATACTGTACAGTCTGTCACGCATTGCTGCGAAGAGCCATGAAGGAACGTGAGATTTACATATGAATCTAAATTATTATTTTCTCTTTGAAAAGCAGAGATCACTTATGCAAGTGTTACCTCTGAACAAAAAGAACAAATCAGGGTAGCAAAGGAAATCATTGAAGGATTTAGACTGTGTATTTCACTTGAATTGCCAGTCTATTTGCTGGGAGATATGGTATTATTTTATTTCTGTTTGAAACAATTATTTCTGAGTAATCAAATCCTATGAAATCACTGAAAGTGTAACAGGAACAAAAGATGTGTTAAAAGCTGGTATTTTGTACAGTGAATTCATACCTTTTGGTAGACTTCTTCCAAGGACAATGTAAATCTCTGTTGCTGGCTTGGGTACAGTAATGCTGCACTGATAATACTAAGTTCTTTTGCTGATAAGATTTCAATCATACTTCTTGATACACTGAGACTTTTTGCAGGTATCTACAGCATGTAATATTATGTATCATGAAATATTATTTCAGGAATACAGTCATCTGTAAAGTATGCATTATCTTTTTGTATGCTTTGTAAAGTTATGGTAGGTAAAACTTTCTAAAGTACATAATTTGATTTCAATGGGAGTTTCACTTCTAAGCTCCTTATTCTATTTTTGTTTGTTTGAAATGTTTCTAGGTACCTCTCTCTCTGTCCTTAGTGAATAGACTAGCTTCAAAAACTCCAGCTGGTGGGAGTTATGCATCTGAGCCACTCCATAATCTAAGGAGCAAGGTGTAGCCATAATTTCACTTCATTTTGAAGTGCCTGGATCTGTTGTAGATGTTCAAAAGCATTTCTTTGCTCTTGCTTTCAACTGCTGATGAGTTGGGGTTTTTTTGTTGTTTCTGTAATGTAAGATCAGGCTCTAGAACATGATTTCCAGTCTTTGGTAAAAGACCTGCTGAGACAAGTGCTTATCACCATGTGTCGAAAGTAAACAGAGAGCTGCTGTTCTCAGTCAAGATGGCAGCAGCTGTGGGCATGCAGAATAGAGGAGGATTAGGCACCTCTGGCATTTTACTGACACGTTATTTGGCACCTAGAGACTTGCTCACACTTAGATTATAAGATTTTATCAAATACCACTTCAGATTGAGAAAACTGAATTCTCCTCTGGTAGTACCATAGGCACTTGAATAGTTATGGCTCTATGATTTGCTTGTCTTTGGTAATTTTGGTTTTTCTTTTCTTTCGTTTTTTTGGCAGGGTGTGATTTGTTTGTTTGTTGGGTTTTTTTGTTTGGTTGGTTTGGTTTGGTTTTGTTTGTGTGGGGGTTTGGGGTTTTTTTTGGATTTTTTTTACTTTACTCATGCTACAATGTTTAGAAAATGCAAAAATTCTAGGTAACTCTAGGCTCATCTTGCCTAGAGTTGTAGCTGGCTGTTCATTCTGACCAGGTAAGACAGGTGGATACAAACTAGGACTGAAAACTTTGTAACTTCAACTTGACAGTGCAATCTTGAAGGTTTTTTCCAACCTGAAAGATTCCATGATAGCAAGGATTTTTCTGTATGCTGTGGGGAGAACCATTTATGCCTTCTAACTTCAGAGCCCAAGTTGGATCTCTCATGGGCTTTAAATACAAAACCTTCCTAAACTATATGCTTAAATTATGTTAAGGGGTCAAATATCTTCCCCACCAACACATTGGGTTTAATTGAGCAGGCTCTACCCTAATATAAATTGATAATTGCTGTTTTGCACATAGTATAGTTGTAGAAATAGGCTCAAATTAATTTGTATTCTTTTGTATAGTTTGAGCAGCTTTTTAGATTTTTTTGCATTCTTAGGTTTTCAGCACAACTGTGTTTGATAGTTATTTCCTGAAAATTATTTCCTGCTTTTTTTGTTTGACTGGAAAAATATTAGCCATGGGAACCTCAATAAACACGTTTGTATAGCAACTGGTAAAACTTGAATTGAATGGGGTTTGTGTCATCAGCTGTCAGGGCTGGAGAAGATGAGTAGTTAACTGAGTAAGTAAAGTGTAACATTACCACTGACGGAACATTTCTTACCATTAAGCCTTCAAACTCTTATTCAGCTGTCAACACATGGGCACTTTCTGGAGCCAAATTCTCTCACGCTGTGCACTGCCTGCAGCTCGCCTGAAGCTCAACTTTGACTAAAAGTGTTGATTTCGCTTCTTTTAGCCTTGTTCTCATTTAACGTTAAAACCTGCTTAGAGTCTGCCTTTTATTCTGCAAAGTACACATGGATGTATCATCCCTCGCACACTTCTGATGTGGAGTTAAGGCGCTCAAAAGATATGCTAGTAATCTTAATGAATAATTGATTAGAGAGGAGTCTGGCAGTGTTAATTGTGAGGTGCAGCTGAGTGAATGCCAAAACAAAAGCTTCTCTAAATGTTTCCGAAAACCTTGTAAAGTCTTTAGCATTGAGCAACAGGGTCAGTGCACTGAAGTGGAATTTAAAGGAGGTTCTTGAATGTAATGGATTTTGACTTCCCTTTGTCATGTGCCTCAGTGCATCATTGATTGAGCACTCATTTGTTAAATCAGCTGTATTTTTTGCCATTTGTCAGAGCATAGACACTTACTGCAGCCTTTTTCCTTCTAAACACGAGTTTCTTAATAAATCACAGGTGTAAATTAGTTTTTATCTAAGGTGATCAGTTTTTCAAGCAGAAAAGCAGGTGAAGATGGTCACAGAGAAACATATTGTGAGCTTTTATTTTCTTAACTATTCAGAGAAAAGGGAAAGATCAGGGATACGTTTTAGCTGAAACATCGATAATTCATGTCTTTAAATTCAGCTTCCAGCAAAATGCTCAGAAATTATTTTATTTGGAAAGCTCTAAATGGTGTGCATTGAAAGAGTCGTTCAAGCTAACCGGTGTTGAGTCAGTTCTTCCAGAAATGAGCAAAGGAAACCTGAGGGTTAAAGAACAATCAGTGTCCTGTATGTTTGCAGCAGTGAGAGATGCTCTCTGATTAGTGGAAAGGCTAATTACCTGGAGTATGTAGGACCACTTAGGTGCTATGCATACCTGATTAGAGTTCTGACAGGAGGGTAGAAGAAAGAAGACCTTGAGAATGTGCCAAAAATACTCCTTTATGTAAGCAGATGCTATTACCCTTGGAAGAGAATAGTCACTTAACCAGAATGGTTATTGCTGCTAATAATAAGAATTCTGTGGATGGGCCATCAACTTCTGAGAAATGTACTCTTATGGTATTTAATACAGCGGTTACTTGTCAAATCTGGAAATGTTCATCTTGATAGTCAGTGCTTGCTGGATAAATTACCAAATCAGATTTATTTGCCAATTGTCTGAGCAAGCTGCCAGTAGTTGTGAGGGACTGAAGTCAAGCTAATGCTGGGAGTTGGGAGTTTTTTCAATGGAATAATGGAGTTAGAAGGTGTTTCTTGGTCTCATCATTAAGTATGAGTTCTTGAAAAAAACATATATATGATTAAAAATGCAGAGCACCTCTGTGCCCTGCCAGGTATAGATTTACATGCTAGGTACACTTAGAAGTCAGCTTCTTGAAGGATTATACTTTTAATCCTTTTGGAAAAGATTTTGAGGAGAGGTGGAAAAAAAGGAAAGAACAGAAAGGAATAAGCCTCAAGAAAACTAGGGAAGGGAAAAGTCAGTCACGTTGACAGAAGAATTTAAAGCTTCTCATTAGCACAGAGTTTAGTGCTGTTACTGTCTAGATGTAATTAAGAGTGAAGAAGGATGGAGAAACAATCCTCGGCTCTGACAACACCTCTTTTTTGAAACAAACCTTCCTACAAGGGGCAGAATGCCTCCTTTCTTGGGGAGGAGCTGTAAATGCTCAGCAGCGTGGCCAGGCTTGGGTCCATCATGAGCAGCACCGTAAATTTACCACAGGGTAAATTCAGACGTAGATTTGCTGGTGAGTGGGATGACAGTGTATTTTCAGTGAATCATGATAAGCAATTAAATTATGATCATGGCATGATAAGTATGTTCTGTTTTGCTGGCAAGTGCACTGCAGTGACACCTGCTCACACTGCAAAGGCTGTTGCCCCCCCAGCAGAGCCCCTTGCTCCTAGAGCCACTCTGCAGGTAGCTTGCAACTTGAGCAGTTGTTTTCACTTTTGTTACTGTCAGGCGCTGGGGACAGTTTCCTTTCTTCTCTCTCTGGCTCCCTAGGCTCTATCAAAAGTGTGAATCTGAAACAAAACAAAATAAAGCTTCAGTCCACATCTTTGCTCAGCCTTTACATGTACATTTTCCTGTTCTGAGTTCTTTTAAACTGCAGCTATCAGAAAGAATAAAATAGTGCATCACCTAGTAGAGTACTGAAGTGATCATCCAAGCAATTTTCTTCTCCCTGAAGCCAGACAGCCAAAGCTTTTTATTACTGACTGACTGAACTTCCTGTGTCTGTCTGTCTAGGTTGCTAGGCCACCTCGTTGTCATGATTTGTGATGTTAGAGGCTTTTGATTGTAGGCAAACCAGAAATGCTAATTTAAGTATAATATTTACATTTAAAAACCCCTCTTACATAAGATATGTAAAAAAATAACTCAGCAGTTTTATCTTTTGTGTGTGTGTATGTAAGACATCTAGTAGGCATCTGGCAAGCAATCTTTCAACTCTTTACTTCGTGTACATTCTCAGTAAAACAGTGTGGTTAAAAAAGAGGAAAAGTATGTCTTTAGGTCGCTTGCAGCTTGGGAATGACCATCCCAAGTGTTAGCCTACAGGATTGTTAGTGTTAGCCTACAGGATTGTTATTTTTGCTCTGTTTATGAGGTAGGCTGATGTCCTTTTTGTCTGAGCCAGAAAGGAGCGGGATGATGGCATTGTGGTCTTTAGTAATAGGTGCTTGATTTCCTCATTGGGGTGTTGGGCAAACCTGTATCGTGTGCATTTGTATGGCCTGAAACTGCTTTGGAAAAGAAATTAAATAATTTTGTGTAATTGAAAATAGCCAAAACAATTCTTTTTTGACTCTGTCACCTGTGTGAGAGTAGGCAGTAAAACTTCAGGGGGAAAAAATGAAACTGTGTCTTTTTCACACAGAAAGTACACTTAAAATGAAAAGGGCCGATAATAAACTGATAGTGAGTAGACTCATGGGTAAGGATCTGCTCTCTGAAGAAACATACTTTTCACACCTAAGCAGACAGGAGGTGCTATATTTCTCATTTTGAGAAATATTCTGAGCAGAATCAGTATTTAACACCAAGATGAGGCTATTTAACCCTTCCATGTTATGGGTATGGAAATTGCCCTGTAATGTACTAGTTATTAAGAGGTAATATTGAGCTGGGTGATGAGTTGGTTTTGTGATTTTCACAGTGGTAGAGTGCAATGATGTGCAATGCTAATTATTAGGTTGCATATCATTGATTCATGTTAGATCTATGACGTAAACAGTGCATCTGAGAACTGCTTTTAAAATCATGTCAGTTATTAATCTTAGGATGAGTTAAATCTTGCTGCTCTCTCTGCAATTCCCATGTTTAGGGTAGGGATGGATAGCAAGTAATTCAGTTGTTCTACAGCTTCTGTGGAGAAGTCCTGTCTGCCACCCACCAGCTGAAAACAGTGTTAGACACACAAAATAGGCACAAACAAAACTCTTGTTGGTTAGAAAATCTTAGAAACCCTCAGTGAAAATCAAAGGCCTTAGGGATATGTTTTGTCCCTTCAGCTAATGAGGCTCTGTGAATGTGTGTGGCATGTCATCTGAGTAATTACAGGGAATTCCACTTTTAAAACTAATATATTCTACACTTGTAGAATGAGAATTATTCTGGACCCAGAGGAGTGAGGCTTTTGCAAATTGAAGTGCACAAGTTGTCTAATCCCATACTGTGGACTTCCAGCCTTGGCAATGGTTCTTTGGGAAAAGCTGGGGCAAAGCCTGAGAAAGAGTCACAAAGGAGCCACCTCTGTAGCAGTGGTTCCCTGAGGACAAAGTAGACTGAAGACTCTTGCTCTAAGAAAAGGAAGGGAGAAATCTAGGATAACGTCTTTCAGTTCTCTTGTTTTACCTCTTATAAAATAGAAACACCTTCCAACTTAACGCTGTCTCGCCATTTGAGCTCTTAAGAGCTGAAATCAAAAAAAGCCTTTGTTGTGGGGGCTGAGAGGGAAATATTTTCTCTTCCTTTGGTTCCAGTCTCACATACTAGCTCCCTTCCCTGCCTAGACAGTCTCTGCTAGACTAGGACTGTTTTGTTTTCAGAAACAATTTTCCCCCTCTGGAAATATTCTGTTATGTTACTGAATCAAAGACCCACATTTCGGGGCAGATGATTTAAATGCAAAACCAGTATTCATATCAGACAGGGGAAAAGCAGCCTCCTTCTGATGGCAAGTTGGAGCAGCACAACTCATACAGGAAGTTGAAGTACAAAGCCAATTTTTGTTTGCTGCCCCCCTCCCTTTTTCTTTTTTCCTTTCCTGTTCGTTATTTTTGTTTTGTTTTGGGGTTTCTGTGGGTTTTTTAAGCAGTTCTTTAGGATGCCTGTGCCCAGGTTTTTACCTTTCTACTGTGATTTGAGTGATAGCATACTACTGAGCAAATGCACTGGTCTTTTGTCTTGAATGTGAAATCTCTATCTAGTGAATAACACGCAAAAAAAAGAACGTTTAAAGCAGGTGGATTAAAAAAAATTACAAGATACTCCAAGAATCATATGACATTGATAACAAGAATGAGGTTGGCCCATTCTACCACATATGAGAACTCCCCCTGCATTTTCTTGTTGCCGATGTGCATATTCAGTGCATTAAAATGTGTCCTATGTAGATTGTCTGTTGTGGGGATATTCAAAACAAGGCAGAAGTTTTGTGCTGCCAACCCTGTGTTTGGGCAGTAGGCTGGAGGAGGGGTATCTAAGCACTTGCAAAACCACAAAAGATGTCAATAGGAGAAAAGAACTTTTTACTGACTGTGTAGAATTTGAAAAATGAATGATAATCAGTGTAGTCATTCTGAAGTATATTTGGAGTTAGAGCTGAGAAGCAACTTTTTTTGCTATTAAATAATTTTGGAATTCTTTAAGTAGGATAAAGTTTCTTTCGTAAGTAAATTATCTCAATTTAATCAGCTAGTTTAAACAGAATCATATTTCTGTGGATTGGGGTTTTTTTAACCTCGGTATGCTAGAGTGTGTACTTATGATTTTGAGGCAGTTATTTTATTATCTGCCACAGAAGGGTGGTTTATGGTCCTTTTTCCTTATTCACAGTCATTAATAACATATTCAACTCATGAACATTCAGCAATTTATGCCCCCTTGAGCTCAGCTGAATACTACAATATCCCACTCTAACCATTAAAAACAGTTATCACAAGATAACGTTAGGTCAGAACACAGAGTAGGCTGGTTAAATTGTGTTATTGATTGCTGCTTTCTGAAGATTTTCGTCAGTTGTGTTTAAACCATGTGTTTTTACTTGTTACCGGCTTCTAGAAAAGAAGGCCTGGTAACATAATTTGAAATGAGACGTCTTGCTTTTGATGCCTGGTTGGAAGTTCATGTTTATGTAGTTTAATTTCTTATATAAATTATCTCAAATTGTATAGTTCCAGATTTTTTGAAGACAAGGGTGTGTCTTCAGTTGGGTCTTCCAAAGTGGAGACTATCTACTCATCTACTACAGACATCATTGTGGAAGTTAATGTTTTTATTAATTAAATATATTAGTGCAGGACTTTTTCTGGAATTTATGCAGATGTAAAGAAGCAAGAAAGTTTTGGGTTTACAATTAGGTTTTCAATCAGTTTAGTTTGAGTGTGTCCTGTAGACATTTTGTAGTCTGCCACCCGCCCTCCCCAGGGGGTGGATTGGTAGTGTACCAGCTGGTGTGTTCTCTTTGTAAAATGTGAGATAATCACTCCTGTAAGACTACAGTCATAATGTCTGTAGAAATGTATTTGGGAACATTGAAAAGAAATAATAAATACAAGTACCACCTTTTTTTTTTCCTGAATGTTGTCTAGCCCATTTATGAGGATCTGCATATTTTTAATGCCATTGCTTTCACTCACTGTGTGTATATGTGTTTGCATGCTTTAAGTTTCTTCAAGAACAAAATTTGATACTGAACTTGCTGGATTCCTTGGAAAAGAAATCCTTTCTCCCTCTATGTAAACTATGGTATTTGATTCCTCTTGAGTATGAATTCATTATCTTAAAATAGAAAAAACCTGTCCTCCCTGTGCTCAAAATCAACATTATTGTTGAGTTCTCAGGCCTAGGAGAATACTGGTTGCATTGCAAGCAAATAATTTTCTAATCTGTATGGTTGAAGAAACTGTTCAATTCATACAAAAAGGGTTAATCATATTATCCTTTTAAAATACCACTTTGCTTTGCCCTTCCTGTGCTTGCAGAAGAAGACACAATCAAATGGCAAACCTGTGTTTTTGTTCCTTTTCAAAAATCCCTGACAAGCCCATGACACAGGCTACTGCTGTAGCTGTACATTTCTATTCATTATTGATGACTTGGGGCCAGGCAGGCAGAACAGAACACAGGCAATATAGATTACCATATTGGGGGCTGGGTTTGGGGGTTTGTGTGTATGCATGGGCTTGTGTGCATTTTGGTTGGGTTTGGCTTTGGAAATACTCAATGCTGAGTGGAAATCCTACCTGAGAATAACAGTAGAAACAGATTGAATGAGCTTTGTTACACATTTTATTAAAATAATTCAGGGCATTTAGACAAAAGATTAAAAAAAGGAATGTATGAGTGAGCTGACACTCAAACTAATTGTTAATAGCTTAACTTTCCAGTGGACTTGGGAATGATCTTGAAGGATCCTGGGGGATTTGGAGGGCACTTCTCACTTTACAGGGTTCAGGTAGCACCTTGGCTCATGAGACAGTTTTGTGATAAAGCCAATGTAACCTGTCTAATTTATAACAAGAATTACAGATAAACGATGGTGTCGGTTTGATTTGGGGTGAGGGGGGATAGTATCTCATTTCATGGATACCACAGATAAAACACACATTTTGGGTAAGTGGGAGAATTGTGCCAGCACTTTAGTGATACATTTTAGGTGGTATTTCTGAATAGCAGGTCACCAAGAGACCTTTAGAATGCTAAGAAATTGTTTTACTACTACTAATGCATAATTAATCATGATAGGTTTTTATTGGCACAACGCTCCTGCATCCCTCTTATTTTCTTGCATATGTCAAAGAGGGGTTGTACAGTGTTTATACTTGCACTGTTTGAGGTTCTTGGCTTGAAGAAGAATGAAGGAGATCAGAGTTTATTTAAACATAGTATTTATGTTAACAAAATGTGCTTTGGTTTATACGTTGGTCATGTCTTTATACAGAACCTGTTCTACTTGAATAGTTTTCAATTACATGGAAAGCTATAGAAAGAAATAAGTAGAATCAATTTTGATAACTGCTTATAACTGCTCATTTCTGTAGTATTTGCCATCACTTTTCTCTCAGGTTTTTATAATCTTTATGCTTCAGTTTTCTTTCACACAACTGATCATCATGGCAGGAAAAGTCAATTCACAGATTAGTTCACTCAAAGTTTAGTTAATTCAAAGCTTATTATATTGAAATAATTTTTTAAACATGGATTGGAATAAAATGGTGTCTGTTAGAGGGTGGTTAGGTCCAGTCCCAAGGAAAGATAGAAAAGTCTTGTGGGGACCTTGCCTGTTGGAGCTCTGATTTGAGACTGTTTTGGTTCTGTTTTACATGTAGAACCCTTTAAAGTAAGGCTGGTGTAGAGCCTAAAAACTGCATCCTTTTCCTTTGGGAAGGAGAGGCAAGAAGCCATTCCAGTGGAAGAGTGGCAATTAGCTACTCCAAAAAGCAGTGTCAGTTAAAGCAGAATGTTTACTTAATGTATTCCTTCCATTTCTGTGACTCTGGTTTCTTTTGTTGGGACTTAGTACTCTTTAATGTGTCTCAAAATACAGAATCAACTACCTGGTTAATTGAACAATACAATAACTTCTGTTTTATGAGGAGATTGTTTTCCCTGGAAGGTCCCACAGCACCATCTAGTGCCATCCTGTCCTAGTGCCACATGGCTTTGTGGGAGCAGAGGTGCTGAGGAGCATGCTTTGCTGGGAATGGCTTCTTAGTAATTTTAAATTTCTTAGTAATTTAAATTAGGATTTGCCTGTGATTTGGCATAGATCCAAATATAGGGGAAATTTAGTCTTTTTAGCATTCTTGGTCAAGAAAACAGACTTAAAAATTAGGTTGAAAATTAACTTTTCTTGTGAAACATGTATGTTACTGCCACTATTTCTATGTACAAAACAGAGCAGAAATTGTGGTGCACCCTTAACACTGCACTAATATACCTTGCATTTAATGTACACCCCAACACATGTAATTTGGTTTACTATACCCTTATTATACCTTAGACCGTTTTTCAAGGGAGGGCTATGCTTACACCTACAGACACCCTAATCCTACAAGCTCTGTGCCTTTCTTCCCCAGTCCCACTGAGGTCATGCTCATACAGTGTGGAACCTGCTTGCAGTTGTAGAAATTACAGATTTGTGTCCAAGTGATTTTTTGCAAAGACAAGGAGGTCACCCTGAAAAGAGTAAGGGTGTGTGGACGATTGAAAAGTTTCTTTCTCACTTTTATGTCTCCTCCTTAAGTGAAGGCCCACTTAATGCCAGTGTATGAACTCTTATTCTGACATACAGAGCCATAGTGATCTTGTTCTCTGCTGACACCCCATGAGGAATAAATTTGAATAGGAACAGACAGTGGTTTAATGAGCTGGAACTAGGAAAAGTATTTGCTTAGGAGGAAGTTTTAAAAGGCTCCATTGAGGTGTAAGATAAAGGAGAGGAAGAGGGTCTTGAGGCCAGGAATAATGGTCAGCAAAAGCAACTGAAGAGGAAATGGGAAGAGGAAAATGTAGCTCCAGCAGGCTCAACAGTATCCTTGAACACACTGAAGATGGCAACAAAACAACTGAGTTGAAGGTGTTGCACAAGAGAGAGGCAATGAAAAGTTGCAGGAAGGTGTGCCAAGTTTGGTGTATAGGGCTTGATTCTGTTCCAGGTACGTGAGCAAAGGCCCACTGCAATCTCCTCAGTCCCACCCAGAGCTGCAGAGCTGCGGCAGAGAGGTTGCAGCACTTGGGAGGTATGGCCAGAAGCAGCACCTGGGATCCCACCTGTTGTGGGAGCTATTCCATGCCTTCCCAGCCAGCGCCCGTCTAACTGATGGGTTCTTGATGGTTCATGGAAGCACTCATTGCCAGCTCTAATTGAGGCTCGTGTTGTTTTTTGTGCATCATTCCAGATTTTACTCCCATGTCACCTGCAAAGCACCAAGAAGTTTTCATAGTTGCCTTAAAACTTCAGGGTCCTTACTGCTGTGTTCTGAACTGTTCTGTTGCTGTCTAAGAAGCAAATTTCTAATGTGTTGAAGATGCCCTCTGCTGGGAAAGCCAGGCAAACTGGGCTTACATCTAGTTTTACCTTTCTAAAATATTCTTTTCTTATTCTTGGCTTAACTCTCAATCTGATATCAGAAACTCACCCCTCAGCCTTACTGAAAAAAAATGCTCTCTCCTTTTGGTTTTATTCTTTACATTTCATCTGTGACAAGTGTGGTGGTGTTACTGCTGGTAGTGCAGATCACTGTATTTCTTGTTTCTCTGATCTGTTTCATTGAAAGAACTGAATTCTGGCTGCTCACATTCCTTTTGATTCAATTTTTTCTGCTTGTATATAATGTATGCAAGAGGAACATCTGCAAATAGTAATTTTTAATAAATCGTGGAAATGCTTTTGTTTTCTGCTGTTGTCTGATGCTGATAAGCTTTTTAATATTATCTCATTTTTTTTTTTTTTTTTTTCAAATTAATGTCTCTTTCCTCAGTATGGGCCACTAGATTAATGCAAAGGTGGTACAATGTCTGGAATAATTCACAAAGTCCTCTGCATATCTGACAGTTGATATGAAATCTGGTTTATTTTGCCCCCTCTGATAAATCAAAAGCCATTTTGACATAGTGCTTCTCATTTCATAGTTTTCTTATTAAAATCCAATATTGGCCTAACAGCTATTGTTGTGGCGTTTATAATTATAGGTGAAGTAGGGTTACGTAGAATTGTATTTTCAATTTTATATTGTAGTTTGTTATCTTAATGTGGTACAATGTTTATCAATTTAACCCAAATATGTGAACTTCATGCTCTTTTAAATATCTTTTCAGATTTCTCTCTTATTTATTGTGGGGAGGATGGGTGTATTTAGAATCCTAAGGAGCATCAATTCATAAGCCTTTGTTCTCCCCAGCTTTCAGAACAGTCATTTCATATAAAACAGGACATAAAGAGCTAAATTACGTATTTTATTTTGAATAATTGCAGTTGTATAAGCCTTCTCAGTGCCGTCAATGTCATTAGAGTAGGTGACAGAAGAGGGATGTATAATAGGAGTATTACACTTGAAGTTATTTTGAAAATAATTGAATTGGAAAACAAAAGGCAAGAAATTATCTGACACCAGGAGCTTCTGTGGTGTCCATGGGGGAGCAACACAGAGACACAAGTTGCATCTTGGGGAAATGACTGAAATTAGAAGAATATGAGAAAGCTCTAATTTAATCTCTGGGATTGCAAGAGATAAAGGCAAACATTTATGTCATTTACATGGGTGCAAAGTTAGAAACGGGGGAAGCATGTTTTATTGTGGAAATCAATTTCAACATCTTAATCAACAGAAATTGGTCATCTCTGCTGGCATCTTTAAGTAGGTTAAATGAACAGCATCTTTTGTATAGCCATGCTTACAAAAATATTAAAAGTTGTTTAAAAAAAACATAAAAAGCTTGTCTCAAGGAGGCTCCAGCAGCCACTGGATCAAAATACTAAGGCACTGAATGTTTTTGAAATAACTTCAGTTACAAACTTGAAATCTTCATGTTCAAGCATGTACTTAAAAACTGGGATTTGTAAAAATCACAGTTGCCTCTGCACCCCCTGGTACCCGGCCCTTTTCTGTTATGCCCCCTCAGCATTCAGTGCCTTCTGGTCCCACCCTGACTCCTAGTGGGTTTTGCCCTTCTGGTTTGGAAAAGCAAGTATGTATATATAGCATAGGGAGTTTTATCTTGTTCTGTGGTGTCTGTCAAGAGGTACTGTATAGTTCTAAAGTTGTGTGGGGGCAGGTGGAAAAAGGGGGAGGGCAGCTAATTTCTGAGGACTTTGGTATGTGAAAGCTGTGCTTCAGCAGAAGGAATCATTCTGTATGTGATGTCTAAAGTTAAGATCACTGCAGAGCAGTCTGACATGGGAATACACCTTCAATCAGTTTATTCAAGATGATGAATAATGCGGTATCACAGATAATAAACAATGTGTTTTCTCAGGGGTGATGCTGTGAAGTGGAATATTGGAGCTGTGATGAGTGTGAGGGGTGAGGACAGTGGGACCCTTGTGCTCCTTCATTTGAGTAGACGGAGAGCCGTCTCTGAGCGCTGCCATGGTCTTTACAATCTCTATCATGTTCGTGAAAAGGAACACTGAACAATCAGCTTTTGGACCTTCAGCAGTGCTCACTTTCTTTCTTTTGTGATGGCCCCAGATTTTCTGAGAATATCTGCATTCTGTCAGAACTTTGGTGCTAGCTGTCCTGTTGCTCACAAACATGCCTAATTCAGACCTAGAAGCACCTTTCTAGAGACAGGGTTCTCTTTTTAAAATGTAAAACATTATAAAGTTTTCTGCAAACTTGTTAAAAATAAAACAAAGGAAAAGAAAATTTGAAAACACTTCCAAACACAAAATCAAGGAAACAAAAGATATAAGAAATAGAAATAATAAATATTTTGAGATTAAGTTTCTCTCTGATATTGTAACCATAAAAACTACAGTTTTGTTTGTTTATTTGTTTGTTTGATGGTGAGGTGGGGTGTGCAGGCTGGGGTTTTTTATATTGTTTAAACTATACTCTAACTAACTGAGCTAATCTTTTTTTTGGTTGATCTTTCTTTTCCAAAAAGTGCTTGCAACTCTTGAAATAAAGTCGTATGAGAAATATTGCTGTACACGGATGAAGACTGAGTTTCAGTTCTCATTTATGCTTGTCTTCTGATGAAATTATCCAGTGTTCATAAGTTTTTTTTCTCACACCTTACTCTACCAGTAGCATGGAAATGCTGCCCAGTAACTTTTTACTAACCTTTATTCAGCTTATAACATAACACTGCTTACACTTTTGCCTCTTTTGTGTCCTGCTCTGATGAAGCATTCAAGAATATCTATAGCATTAGGCACGAGTAGGTAATTGATTTCAGAAAATACACATTTGTTCAGAACCTTGATTCCAAAACCCCTTTTTTTTCTTTCTAGCTCTGGTTCTTAGACAAATCAGATGTGACTTTGGTTAAGGTTTTTCTCACTAGCAGTTGCCACATGCATGTCGTACTGATGACCTGTAAGAATGAAGAAAAATTGCATGGGAAATTTGTGGGTAAAGGAAACGAAGGAAAGTTCACATGTATTTCATGCCTCATTACAATAATCCCTACTTGTCTTCTACCATGTGTCCCTCTGGATCTGTGCCCACCTTTCTCTTCTTATTTGCATAATTTCATTCTTAATGATTTGCCATCATAGGTTCAAATTCATTATGTGACTTCCCTTCCCCGTCTGATTTGGCAGCCAATTCCATGTATTGATTTTATATATTCTTTTGGATGATAAACACCTCTTAATACCTGCCCTACAGCAATGCTGTACTGGATGAAACCTATAGAAAACCTCTTAGCAGCTTTATTTAATCAAGGCAAATAACAATTAAATGGATCTCCGAGTACATCCTTGCTGTTAATATGTATGCTTATGTACATGCTTGCACACATAATTCTGTATTAAAACTCTCTTAAATAAAATAGGTTTCATGATCTTTACTGTAGAGAGATGTTTCCAAGTATCTGACTCTTCAGACTCCTATGTTGTATCAGTGCCTCATGTCAGGCTGAGATTTTTTCTGCCCTTTCCACTAAAATCATTGAAATATATTCAGTCAGTCTTTCACATCAGAGGTGTAAATGGATTTCTTGAAAGTTTTTCTGCAGATAGCAAACGGCAGTCACTTTACAACTCTGACTCCATTGTGGGCAGCAGTCGGAAATCTTAACACTCCACCCGAACTTTGAAGATGCTAAAACTGTGTAATGACCTTGCATTCTCAAGGGCAGATGCTCAGCTTTTGCTGGAAGTGCTAATCTACAATCTGTTTATCTCCATACACTATGTATTTGACAGCACTTGCCTGGAAAGCTAGGCAGGGAAAAGTGTCATCAGATTTAATTCCTTTTTCCTCTCAGATGGTGTCAGTGTCCAATGGACTTAGAAATGGTTGTCTTTATTTTAATTTTTAGCTTCCTTTGTGCTTCTCAGCACATTGCAATCTCAGAAAGCAGCCGCAATGCCAGTGTCAGAATATTGTCATTTTTGTGAAGCCTCTGCTGGAGTGTAAGCTGGGCTGTGTGGAGTAACTGTTTCCTTCCACCTTTTCTTTATTCTCAGTGAATCAGACCTTGGGCTTTACCTTCCAAATGTAAACTGTCTCCTATATTTTCTGTCAGTAGGCTTTAGACTCGAAGTGCTCTATTGATTATTCTTTAGTGGGTGTCAATTGAGATGCATCACATAATGTTCATGAACACATTGAGGAGCATGTTCCTAATGAAGAGGTAATGTGTCAAGGCAAGGTGCTGTGTGCAGGGAAAGGTAATGCCTTTTTGTTAGACAGATACACCATTTTCAGGTAAACCCTTCTTAAATCTGGGGCAGGAACCTGCAGAGAAGGGCTTTAGCACATAAAAGCTCATCAGTGTTTTCAGGTAACAAATAAATGGGCTTTACATCCCCCAAGTTTGTCCTTTACCAGTTCCATCAGATGATTGGATAACAGAGGTTCCCTTCCTGAATAAATCTTGCCTTGCTCACACCTGTAAAGCATCGCAGCCGCTGCAGCACTACTGACTGAAGAAAAAGACCTCTTTGGTTTTAATGTAATCCCTGTGGTTTTTCAAACTGGTGCTCCTTATCAAAATAGAACATTAACATCAAATTACTCTGATTCAGCAACAGCATCTTTTTTTTTTTAATATGAACTTGTTGGGTCTGTCGGTAATTGTTTAGCTTCCCGGGGAATTGCATATGTGTTGCAAATGGGAAAGTTCAACCTTGTAAATCCTTTCTGTGGTGAGGCAACAGGAAACCTGCTTCTGATTACTAAGATCACCAGGTTTAATAGCAAAATTTAGTAACAAATTGCTAAAATTGACCTTTTGATTGCTAGATTTTCAGCATGCTCAGTCAGGAATCTCCTTATGAAGTATAGGAGGATTCTCTTCCTCTCCACTTACAGAATTACAAGAAGTGTTACTGTCACAGAGGTGCCATTTCCTTTTGACACTGCTTTGAATTAGCAGTGGCTGTTGCCCACTGTATTAATATCAGCAAGTTTCTAAAGTAAATACATAGCAAGTCACAGCTCCTATCCTTAGGAGGAAGGACACCATATTTATTTGTCAACAAGATAAAGGGGAAGGTTGCTTTGGTTTGGTTTGGATTTTTACCTTTGCTCTTTTTTTGGTAACATATAAAACCATGCTGAGGCATGAAGCATGTAAGAAATGACTCAGGGTGCTGAATCAATGAGCTCATTCAGATTCAGAGGCGAGCTGGCTGTGCTCACCACTTGGCAGCCTCCTCTCTCCTCTCCTCTCCTCTCCTCTCCTCTCCTCTCCTCTCCTCTCCTCTCCTCTCCTCTCCTCTCCTCTCCTCTCCTCTCCTCTCCTCTCCTCTCCTCTCCTCTCCTCTCCTCTCCTCTCCTCTCCTCTCCTCTCCTCTCCTCTCCTCTCCTCTCCTCTCCTCTCCTCTCCTCTCCTCTCCCTCCACTCAATGCTCAGTTGGAGTATGGGATGCTTTTGGGGCATCACCTCCTGCTCCATCCATGCTCCTCTCATGCAAAGGCCTGAAGGTGGAACCCTACTGCAGTGGTATTCTGCCATCCAGAATTATGGGAGGCTAAGGAAATAGGGAATACTCAGGTGCTTGGTAGTAATTGAGGTGTATAGTGTAGTTGTCAATGGGGAAAGGGGGAGAAGGGGAAAGTCTGGCTTGTGTATTCTTAGCAGCAGTCCCTAAAAGCTGGAGCTTGGTCTTTCTGATGACACGACTGTGCTGTACCTACATTAAACAGATCTTGCAGTCAACTCTCCATCATAGATTCTGCTGTGTGCAAGTGTCAGTTCAGCCCTTGGTGCCTCCTCCCTTCCTCAACTTTTGTTTCTTCCTCTCCAGCTGCTGTACGTGAACATTATTTCTTCATATCTGTTGTCTGCATTTTGGTTGAGACCTCCTGTAAATAGTGACTCCCTGAAGCAATTCTTACTGCTTCTACTTTTTTAGTCTTTTATGATCTATCTCAATTGTGACATTTGCAAAAAGATAAATTATTATGGATAGCTAGGCTGTGGGGCAGTCAGATATGGCATGTATTATTTGTTTTGAAATATGTTTTTAAATTCTGCAGAGCCTTCAAGTTGCACAGCTTAACTGTTGCCTCCTTGATCCTTCCTGTCTGCTATAATTTGTGGCATTTATTTGTTGCATTTTCGTTTTGGAACACAATAGGAAATCTCTGTGGCTGGTAGTCTATCTGGATCTATGATTTTTGTGGACCCAGAAAGCAAATGCAAAACTATTTGTTGAAGGTTTTTCTTTATATTCTCTTCCAAAAGACTAAAGTAAAGCTGTGTTACTCAAGGTTAAATGAAAAGTAGTGGACAACTGTTGTTTGGTGGGGTTTTTTTTTGTTCAATGGTTTTTCACTTGTAGCTAAATAAAACATAAAATAAGTACCCCTTTAGATAAATGTGAGCAAGTTTTGGACCTTTGTCCTTTAAAAATAAAGTTTGTGAAGCTGAAAAACTAGCTATCCTTGTGACCTATCTGGATGAAGAATAGTCTTGGCTTAGGAAAGTTCTGAGCAAACTCTATGGATTAGCATGCATTAAATGATAGAATCATTTTATTGAGCAATAATAAAATATTGAAGTCAAATGGAAGGATGATGGGGAATTGCTATTTGCAGCTATGAAAGTGATGCATGTCATGTTAACTCCCAACCCAAACAACTCATTCTAAGATTTGCTTTCATGAAACTTAAAATCCTCTATTTTGTCCAATCATCAGCTTTAAACCTGTTCCTTGTCAGTGAAGACAACAAATCTTTTTGCTTGCATCTGCCTGGGGGATGTGGAAAGCTGAGGTGGTCCTGTGTGATTAAATTAGATGAAAGACTTGCCTTCTACCAGTGAGACATGAAGTCTAATCAAGTGAAATGAGTTTTGAGATCTCAGCTCATTTCCTTGGGGAATATCTGCTTACATTACACAGTCACGACACCTAATTCATCACAGTTGATGCGGCTTTTGCTCAGAAGAGGACCTGGGATTGGGTGGCATGGGATTTGATCACAAGTCTCCCCCTAAGGAGGAGCTGCTTAGTGAAGTTAAGATACAGCACACTGAGGGGAGAGCTTTCATATGTTTTTTTTAAAAGAAATTATCCGTATTTCTGTGTATCAGATCTTTTAGAACAGAGGGGCTTAGGTGCAGCAAGGTAAAAAAAGGTACTTTGTACTGAGTGTAGTTTATAAAATGATTGGCATAGAAATGTTACAGAATATACTCAGTGAAGAGCCAAGTTGAGCTTCTTGTTACTTAATTTCTATGATGTTGAATGATGTTTGTGTATTTCCATGTACTAAGGTAAGAAAGTAAAGATTTTTCTGCTTCCCTGACTAACAGACTGTTTCTGGTTTTTTTCCTTCCAGGGCATTGTTATAACTCCACTTCTGCTTTTGCTTTTTGTAAGTATCATGGTATTAATATGTCTTCTTACTGGGTAATCTTGTACCTATTAGACATTATATTTAAGATGCAAATTTGGGCGATTTTCACAATAAGGAAAAAATTTTTCTGTTCAGTATTTGAAATAAACTGCCTCCCAGGAAGGCCACCAAAGTGTATTATAATGAATGCAAACACAACCTGCACCTCACTCTAAGATGACCAGAAGTTATTTTCCTATAGAACTGCAAAACCATATGCTATTAACCAGGTAGAATGATAACTTTGTTAGGAGATCTCTTGGAGAACTTTCACTTGCTGGAGCTGGACAGGATTGTACTGATCTGAAATGGAAGAGAGAACAATTGGAAAAGCACTATTCAGATACACAGAGCCTTGCTTCTGGACAGCTGAGCCCATGGGTATTTTTGTGGTAGAGGTTAGCAAGACGAATTACTGGAGGCCCTGTGCATCACTACATGTGATGCTGCTTCTTTCCTGTTAGTTCAGTTGTTTCCCTTCAGTCAGGACCTTGGATCCTTGCTGTTCATGATAGAAGAAAAGGGAGAAGACCAAGCTTTATCTTCGTGTTTGATAAAGGCATGGATATTAACATACAATGAAGAGGCTTTTGCAGGTGGGTGCAGGTGCTTTACTAAGTCCCTTGTTAGATAGCAAGTCTTGGAGCTTGAGGATTTCCTGGCATAAATGGTGTAATGTGATGCAAGTTGCTGAGTTCTGTGGCTTTGGGAAGAGTAGGGCCTATAGGCTGAAGCACTTAAAGGATTTCAAGGAAGATATACATTTTCTTTTATGTTTGTCTTACTGATGGCTTTATATGTAAGCCAACACACTGGAAAAGGAGAAAAGTGGAAAGTTTGTATGAAACAATTTGTAAGTAGCATGCAAGCGATGCACTGTTTATAGAAGAGATGCTTAAGCAACATATGGACTATATACAAATATAGCAGCATAAACTGGGATAAGTAGTACTGTGAGAGTGGCTGTAACATTAACTACTGCCTCAGTAGAACTGTGTGGGAAGATTTTTATTTTCCTGGAACAAATTGTAATTCATTGATGTAGCTGTGTTTACACACAAGCTGCTTTGACCATATTGTCTATATTGGTACACACCAGCAAAGCTTTCTTGCTACACCTGGGACCATAGGCTTACTGTAGGTTGAGAAAGATAACTTTTCTTTAAAGAAAAAGGGTGTTTTTTTATTCTTGCACCAAATATGTTGAGTCAGGATGGTCTGCCTCACTGTTTTCCAATCCTCTTCCCTCTTGTATGGAATGTGTTTCTTCCACTGGCATTCATTTAGAGACCTGTGCCTTTGATTCTAAGTGACTGAAACTTCACCTTTTTTCCTTTTGCTCACTGGCAGCTTTCACCCTGCTTTGCCTCACTGAGTTTTGGTGTTCTGAATAGTCAAAAGGCGTATTTTCTGCAGAAACAGAAATGTTAAGGAAAGATCTGCATATCATTTCAAGCAAGAAAAAGATCTTTTCTTTGGTGTCCTTATAGGCAGATAACAAGATATCCTGTCCCATAAATTGCAGTTTTCACTGTTACTTCTCAGAAGGGATTGTAAAACTTCATGTGTGCAAGAAAAGGAAGGTAAAGCATATGTCTCTGTTCTTCCTACCAGCCCAGGAGACATTTGTATGAGAAGTGTAAAATGCACATTAATTGTTGGGTGGTTTGTAACACAACTTACACTTGTTCTTCTTGAGGAAGATACACACATGAATTGCTTTTTCATCAGAATGATAAACAAACTAGTCTGGGGACAAGGGGAGTTACAAAAACTGCAGTTTTTTGTCACAAAGCCCAAAACTCGAGGACTTCTCTTGTGGTATGTAAATATTTAAACCTTCTTGAGGTCTTTGTTGAGGATTTCATATATGAAGAGCAGCATTCCAGTCAGCACAGCAGCACATTTTGCTAAGATGAAGTTTGCCTTCTCTGAAGGTTCAGTGGTAGGTGTTTAGGGCAGCAAGGTAAACAGGCACACCCTGACACACAGTTCCAGTATCCTGAGAGTCTGTGATTTGGAGTGCTGAAACTTTTTTTTCTTGTGAAATTCTCTAGTTTTCCTCTGAGTTTCCTTGATGCATCTGGCCTGGTCAACACATAGTGGATTCGAGCACACAGTTCACACATTTCTGTATGCTTGCTTACAACCTGCAAGTCAGTGTCATCAATGAATTTTAGTTCCTGAATCTGGTACTCATGAGCATTAACTCTTCCACGGAGTTGTGCTATGATAGTCTAAATGCTATGTTGCATTAGTGATCATATTTGTTAGTCTCCCTGTGTACAGTACATAAAATACCTTTAGTGCTGCCAGAAATAAAATACATTGTTGTCTATAAGCTTGGTTTTGTTATATGGTTTAACCTGAGGTAGCAGTTATCATTTATATTTTGTCCTATGTGCATCAGAGAATATAATGTTCTGAACTGTCTTTTTGTTCATAATTGCTTGGTAATGTAAATATAAGTTGTCTAAACAACATTGATAAAGGCACATTTAAGCTATAATAAATAATGCATTTAATGCAAATAATTTATCATCTTAAATGAATTGTATTGAACATAACATTGTCAGTTACCTTTCTGAAAAGTATATTTCTACTATGAAACTTCTGGTGTAAAGCTTACTCAAAATTGACATTCTAGAAGGTTCTGATTAATTTAATGAAACCCTAGTGACTATGCATGTAATTGCTGGACTGTTTGAGGATGCTTTTAGCTGAACTTTATAAAGAATAGCTGCCTTTGTCACAGATACCTCTGATTAACACTTTGCCTAATAAGAAGCTATTCAATCTTTCTTCCCAGATATCTTAATCAGCAATATCATCATCCTCATTTTAACCCTTGTTATTAACAGTTGATATGTCATATTCCCAGCAAAGAAGAACTATATATAATTGATTAGAGTTCATATATGTGATAAGCAGGAGTGTTGAAGCAGAGTAAGTTAAATCAGTTTCAAGTTAGCATGAGGTTATGCTGTTTGATAGTTCTTCGCAGCATTATGCAATGTTTCATTAACAACGATTAGGAGGCTGTGTACCAAAGCATTCAGAGTGAGGCTGTCCATCTTCCTCTTGCCAGTTTGCACATTTTGCTGAAGCCAGAGGTAAAAGATTGATTGTGAAAATTTTTAAAGCAGAGAAATAAATTTCTTTTTCTCAAAGGCATTTCAGGAGGGGGGAAAAAAAACCTCATCAGCTAGAAATAGTGTAGAGTAAAATTTGCTTTTGAAAATAACTATATTACTATCAATAAAAAACTAATGAGGAATTAAAGCACTTAGGTGCTTTACTGTCCATCTCTACTTATCACATGATTTGTTCTGTGTGTTCCGTTTAGTTATGTCCTTCGGTATTTGTTACATGATTCCTAATAACAGTTTATGATTTGAATTCTGAAGTATGCTACAATTTGGCCCATTCACATGACTAAAAGGCACTTAAAACAAAACTATTGTCATACTGTGAAGATAATAGTGTTGTAATCTGACAACCTCAAGATGTCATTGCCTTTTTATGGCATCATGTTTGAAATACAGAATTTCAGGAGCACTGAACTCTGCAACAGTTGTAGCTGTATCATCACTTCTGTGCCCTTAGATTGTAACTTTAGTCATGGAAAAAAGGAATATGTATGCATGCAAGTTTATTTTCACTGAGGGATTTCCCATGCCTTTGTATTGCATGGGATGGAGGCCAGGCTGATGCCTCAGCAAGGTCATGTCTCGGATTTGCCGTGGAAACAGCATGAGCATAGATATTGTACTAAAAGGGTGATACAGAGTTAATTTTCCCAGGTGAAATTGGCTCTGTTGTAGGATAGAGTTGCCCTATCTGTTTAAAGCAGGCTGAGCGCCTGTACTGGCAATTCTACCCAGCCACACAAGCTTGTGATTTTGTTGATGGGAATAGGTATCAAAATACAAGTTGTCAGTCATCTGCCCACCTGCTGGGGCCAAATGTGGGGCTGTGGTTTTTACGGCACAGTATCCCAGCTTTGTCACCTTCTTGGTATTACCCTTGGTGATGAGGGACTCAGTGCCTGATAGATGTGGTGTCTTCAGTTGCTGGAAGCACAGCCAGGTTAGCTATCAAAGTAACTAAAGTCTTAAGTGTGTGAATCTATGTACTTCTATTGAAAGCCATCCAAAAATGTCAGAGAGAAGTCAGTATATTTTCATTTTTACGTACTTCACATTTCTCAGAAGCATGCCTGCAAAGCAGCTAATGTGGAATGTTAAAGACCCAATACAAAATTCATGTGTATTTTTAAAGATACATTTGGCAAACCCTCTGTGTGACTGTCAGGCATTACTCCCCTGTTAGCTCTTTTACCAGTGAAGACTACCGTGATGTTTGTGTCAAAACAGGATCTTCCCGAGGCTTTAGCAGCTTGCTCCTGTTCTGGATTTCTGAATTTTTATTTTTATGTTGGCATCGTAGTGGTGATGTCATAAGTACTACAAAGTAGCACTGTTGAAAGAATTTAGGAGTAGACAAGTGAAGGAAATTCTGTGCAAGTAGCGCAGAGAAAAGTGAGTGGTGAACAAAGACATGAGTGAAATTAGAAGCTGATTTAAATACTGAAGAGCTTTCCCCAGTACTTACAATCTTTAAATTAAAATATGGGTCCAAAAGTTGTTGATACTTCTCAAATTTTTTGCCAAATCTGCTCCAGTCCCATTAATTCAGATAAATCTGTTTATTGAAAGGAACTGTAAGTACTTTTTTGTTTTTAAACAGAATTTCTACACACTGTACCTTGTTTTTCTTCTCAAGCACTTGGTAAATGAGAGTTGATACCAGTCAAATGAATCGTTAAATATGCAAATACCTTTGTAGCTGGAAAGCCTGGAAGTTGATAAGGAAGTTGCAGCTAATGGATTTCACTGGTATGTGACAAAAGGCTGATTACAGTTGGGGGGGAAGGGAGGGGAAAGCAGCGTAGTGCATTAGCTATTAACAGATCAACTCATTCATGTGGAAGATTTAAAGTGCATCATTATTTCTACCTGGTTATTTACCTCACCATTTCTTTTCTTCTTTAATCGGGAGGACAAAATTCTCTGATCTGATCCAGACTCCTTACAGTTAACCAGAACTTTTTAATGACTGCTGTGAAATATTTGTTTAATCATTTTATTCCTTTTTTTCATGTTCACCTTTCATGGCTTTGTTATTTAAATTGGAACAAGTAACAGAATAATAGGGATCTTCCCTGTTCCAGACACACACAGACAATACCGTAGATTTTTCTGGGTGCTTTTCTACATATTATTGCTCTTGAGATTTTCATCTGCACAACACTAAGGGAGCCTTTTGAGTGTACCACCTGCTTCAAGATGGGCAGAAGTTGACCACACATCTTACTAGGATCATAGATTCAGGCTGCCAGGAGGATCCCATCCTGATTCACCCAATCTGCCTCTTTTCCGTGCTGTGCAATTCACCTCAAAACTGAGCATGATCCAACTTAAAAGTAAGGATTTTTGCTCTCCCTCCACCCTTGCAATACTAGAAACTTGTGTCTGTGATGAACAGAAAGCTAATTTTCAGTAAGTCCTGGTTAAAGGTGTTTAATCCATTTGTCTATGTTGCCACTGTTATACATCTGAATAGCACTTCTCTGAAATTTAACACCCTGGCTCAGACTTTCTCTTTGCCAGCCTCCAGTCAGCTAGGCTAAACAAGCCATGCATTTCTAATCTTTAAATTCATAAAACAAATCCCTTAATCTGAGGTGTTTTGTGCACCTGCTCCAGTTTTAATTCCTTCTTCAGCCCAGGTAATATGAATCCTACACAGCTGTGCAATGTGCTTCACAAGGGCTTATCCAGGCCTTGTGCATTGCCTCCAGTATCCCTATCTCGACTGATTTATTTCTCCTGGTACATCACAGTTTTCTTTTTCATGGGTAAATAATATTCATGGCTCTTAATTACCCTGTATTTGCAATCTATGTCTTTCCAGTTAGTCACCTGCTTGTTTGCAGCAAAATTTTTGGATGCTAGTCCTTAAATCCCAGCTCTCCAAGGGTATTAATCTAATTCCCATTTAGGTGTTTCTGGGTTGTAAACTTGATCTTGTTTCTGCACATTAACCCTCAAGATCATTGCACCACGGTTAAGTGGAAAAGTAGCTCTGGTGTGTTTCAGATGAAGAATATCTATGGTTATTTTTACAGCTCTATAAAAGGCTTTAAAATCCACAGGTATGTTTGGATTGGCTTGGTATTTAATGTGTCATGGGGGAACCCAAAGGGGATTAGGCATCTGTGATCACTTTAACAAGGAAAACCCAAAATACACATTCTCATTGCCCAAGCCAGGAAATAAAAAGGCAAGATTGTCAGCTTTTCTTCTTCCATACCTCTGAATGTGATACTTCAATTTTTTTATTTGCCAAAGGAACTGGAGGGTATATGGAGACAGCTAGATACATTTTTATTAGTGCCAAATCAATTCCCACAGCCACACACGCATATAGAATATGCAAGAATTTGCAAAATATACCTAGTTATTTAGCAGAACTAGGGAGTTATGTTTAATTTTAAAGAATAACAGTGAAACATCTCTTTGTTAAAATACATGACTGCCAAAGCATTGGATGCAATCGCTGATGTACTTTAGCCCCTTTCTGAGGGAAGAGACAATTTGCAGTTTTTGACAGGCATAATTAAAAGCTGTATTTTAAAATTTAAACATGTTCTGTAGAAACTCCATTCTCAATGATATGCCTCCCCTTCCACCCATTCAAGGTGGATTATGTCAGTATCAATCAATGACTCTTGGTCAGTGGCTGGGAGCTGGCATTTCTTACACAGCTTCTCAGCCTTACCAAGATGTCTAAATGCTCTGCATGTGAGTGCCTTTAAAGCAGTGGGGTGGGAAGGACACCCCAGTGACCTGTCAGCTCTGTTTAGATGTTATGTGGGAATGACCTCCTTTGACCTCCTACCTGAAATCTGGAGCTGGGCCCTGTGGAACTCACAGGAGCACATCAGTGCTCTTCCAATTGCTCCCTCCTTCCCAGAGCCTCCGCATCATTACTGCTCATGGCAGTGTGTTCCCAGCAAGGCGTTTCTAGTTGCCACATACCTGGCTCACTGAGGGCCATGTGCTTGTTTTTCTGCTGTGCCATAGCATGCTGCAATGGCTGGGTCAGGATAAGGGCTCTGGAAAGAGTCCAAAGCAAGGGAGGGCTTTGTTCAGCTGCTAACTCTTGTTCAGTGCCCTTCATCACTAAACTGGATACTGTCCACATCTTTTCCAAAAGTGCATTGCATTCCGTGTCCTTTTTGTTAAGGGCCTGCCATCCACAACAGGACGTAAAGGGATTAGGGCATGGGGTGGTCCAGACAGGCTTCTGAGGCAGCTGGATCTGGGCTGGATGAGAGGAACCAGAAACAGCAGCAATACGCAGAATTTAAAGAGGGATCTCAGAGTAGCCAGACCTTCTCAGCAGAATATGGTAAAGAAAATCTTAAAAGTGAGTATCTCGTGTAAGAGAGCAGTCAGAAGTGCCCCTCCCCATCAGTTCTGCCCTCTTTTTACCCCTACCTCACTTCCTCCTCTGGGCTCAACAACTGGTGAGGCTGAAGCTGGTTGATGGTGTGTGAAGAGCACAAAGACACAACCTGAGGAAGCATTAATTCCAAGAGAGCACTGGGAGAGTAAAAGCTGCGCCCAAAGGACAGCCTGCTCCAAAGTGGACGCAATATGTGCAGCACATGTGTCACTGGGCTGTGATTTGGTGGAACTGGGAGGACGTGCGTTTCCTCTGAGTCCTGGGCAGTGTAGATGTGGGAACACCCACTGTGGTACCTTGCCTGGTCAGCCAGAAAGACTAGAATGGAGCATCTGGCTTGTGGAGACAGTCAAGGCTGGGAGATGGAATTGTCTTGTTTTTATGTAAGGAAGGTTGGGTTTTGCTCTTTGTTTTTTTTACCATATCCAGTTAGATATAGCTTTTTAATTAAGGATAAGCCAGTGTTTCTACCACAAACTCATAAAGAAACACACTAAATAATTTGTCAGGTTTTTTTAAAACAGGCAGTCTCTTGAGAAGAAAGGTCTAGGACTAAATTAGCAAGAATGCTGCAGGTCAGGTTTGAAGTACTGCATGGTGACAGAATTGTTTGGGAAGATTTGCCTGGAATTATCTTTCTGCTTATCTGAGTTGCCCTGCTGAAATCACTCAAATTATTTAAGTGAAAAGTATCTTTCCCCAAGCAAGAATTTTTAGGGTGTTTTTTTGAATAGTGAGTCCATTAAAGCAGAGCTGGCCTATTAATAGACCTTTAACTAAAATGCTGCTATCCAGAATAACCTGCAACAGTCTCTTCGCAATATTGAACTTACCTTTAAAAAATGTTCCTAAATAAGCACAGACAATATGGTGGCATGAAAATTTGTGATTCCTTTTTTGTTTAATGGTGCATTTTATCTTCCATACATCATCCCAATCAGGCGGGGCTGGGTGTTTTTCAGCTATAAATTAGCAGGTTGAGTCTATGATGTTTTTATGCCAGTTCTTGCAGTACTTCTGTTTGCTATTGAAGAAATGTTCATTTTTAGGCATGGAGATTATTATAACAAGATGAGCAGCCAAATAGAATCAGCCATAATGCTAATTTCAGTGTAATGCAGATCATCTGGGCAGTTTGGTTTTTTTTAATCTGTTTCATGAAGCAAATTAAGCACAGGACTCCACTTGATCCAACTAAAACCTGAGCAAAATCGTATTTATTCATTCAGGCAGTATATTTGCATTTTGCAGGTGTGTATGAGGGTTTGATTAACCTTATATGAAAGTTTCTGTTTCCTCTGTTCCTCAGTCCTCACTTCTCTTTCTCAAAATGGACATGGCAAAGGATATGTTCAAAGGATCTCTGGAACCCAGGCAATGTCTGAGAGTCCATGGGACATTTGGGGTTCTGAGCCTGATGAGTTTTCATGCTACAAATGTTAAGAAGGCCCTGGTCAAATCATGCTTCCATTAGCTGTGGGTTCTTTAGTAATACTGACTACTTATGTTTAGCCGCTGTATGTCCAGAATGTGGGTTAAAATGTCTTTTTCTTCTGTGTAATTGAGAAGTTCCTGCATTCTCTTCAGCCTGTATCTTATCTTCTGTGTCTTTCTCAGGAAATAGAATCAAGGTAATGCAAGAGTTGATAGACATAATCTAGCAGATGGATTTTGATAAAAAACAGCCCACTGAAGTTATTGTCAAAATACACAGAGGGTAACAGAGTTTAGAAGTCTGTTTGAAGATGTAATTATCAGTACCTTTAATTCAGTTTGTGATTATGTAAAAAACACGACAAAACAAATACCAAAACACCACATCCAAAGCAGAACATATGCTCGTATATACACAAAGTGCTTAAAAATTCACAACTGTTTGAAGGCAGTACATTTGAAGTAATATTTAAAAAAGCTGGCAAGACTATTCCTTTTTCAGCAGTGTGTTATGCTGTCGAATAGTTTTTCATCCCAGACTTAGAAACTGATTATGCATCCACAGAGCATAAAACTTAAAATTCGTGAACAAAGTCCAATCAATGTTTTTGTAGAAAAGCATAGGAGTCACTGCCAAAGTGTCATAGTACTGTGAAGCTGTGCAAGTGTCCTGGCATACACACTGCTTACTTAGATTCACTCCTCTGTGGCCCAGGCAGATTTTAAAGTTTAAAAATCTTCACTTTCACTTGAAAAGACTTCCTTGAATGTACAGTAAGTAATGCTTTTAGCTCCTCAGCACATAACAATAAGCCCAAATACAATTTGGAAAACTATGAACCGTTTAAAATTTCAGAAGATCCTTACAAGAATTAAAACAAGGAGATCATGAGTGGTATGATGGAGTTCTGCGCTTTCTGTAGGGAAACACTCAGAGTGCCCCGTGTCCCTTGGGAATGTGGCTGCACTGCCAGACTTTGGGTACTCATCTGGGTGATCTGAATCTTCCCATGCAAGCTTTTACTTCTCCCTTTCGACTCCGTGGGAAGTTTCGGCTCCTTAATATCAGTCCCCTCCAAGCGTCTTCTGAGCCCACATTGAAGTTGGAGCTGACGGTGACAGGATGCCGTAATTTATTAAGTGGCCAGACTGAGTGTTAGCTGATGTTGCGAGTTAAGGTAGCACATAGGAAACAGTAATTTCCTGTACATTCCTCCTGAGAATTTCCACGTAAAGTGTATTCAGAAAGGGGCATATGAAATCTGATGCCATTTGCCTGCGCCAAAAGCTCAGTTTGTGCAGACATCCCCCACAGGCATGTTTGCCCATTTCCCAAGTGGTGCACATACAAATGTACAGGTACAGAAAAGCAGTGCTTATACAAGTAGACCACTCTTATATATATACATATATGTAATATATATATATATATATATATATTTGCAGTTGTACATGTCTGCATAAAGTAAAATACTTTTGTAGAGGAAATTTCTGATTTTTCTGTTCTTCAAATTTGTGAAGAATCTTGTTTTATGCCAAATCCATTTGTATGGCCATGTGTTGATTTTTTCAAGGCAGAGTTTTAGCAAGTTGCTAGATTGCATGATCACCTTGTCTGTCATGCCTGCGGGTAGCTTGGAAAGGGAGATAAGTGTCCAAAGTATAATTCAATCTGAATGTAATTTATGAGAATGACATATGTAAGAATGTTTTAGGAAATCAGCATCACTTGGAGCTGAAAAGATTCTCAAATGTGTTGTTATTTTGAGAATCTTTAACATGAAGTGCAAAATATAAAATAGAGTGGATCTGTGCAAACCTAAGTGTTGTGTCATTTACCTCATCACGAAACAAGTGATGGCCTATGCAAACTCCAACAATGCTATTCCGTATTCTTAGTGTATATTTCTTAATGCATATTCTATTGCTGTTAAAGAGGTGTTAAATTACATTAAATGAAACTTTTTTATTACCTAGACTAAAACAAGTCCAGTCAAAATATAAAAAATACTGTGTATTTTCTTAGGTATTCTGAAGCAGGTTCCAAAAATCCCACTGCCTGTGTGCATTCCTGTTTTCTACCTTCATCTTAAAAAAAATACTTCTAGCATTTGCAATTTTAGTTAGAAAGATCACCTATGTGAAGACTAAGCCTCTCAGTTCAATTGTTTCAATGAAAGAATAGTTATATACTTTCAGTATATCTCTTTTTTAACAGCATTGAAATAAAACATGTGAATGTTGTCTTCATTATTTTATTATTTTCATTTATTTATTGAAATAACTACACTGACTTGTGTTGCTTGATGTTTGTATAAATGGTGAAGTAAGTCAGGCTAACTGTTTAGTTAGGAAGATTCACTCCCTGTCTCTTTAGACTATCATCCTACAAATGCTTATATAATTTACTTGGCATATATGTGTAGCAGGTTTTCAATTAAATGAATATTGATGGAAATATTACCCTAGGTTATAAAATAATCAGAGATTGGTTTAGTTCTGTTTTGTGGAACACCAAACGCTTTATTGTGACTTAACTATTAAACATGTGTGCCGCTACTTCCAGTGCATATAGCTCCTAGTTTTTATATGTAAAATAAAATGCATATTAATGTGTAATGTCTGTGTATGAAATTTGTAGATACTAAGAAAAAGTGCAATGTTAATGGTATCTCTTTATTTTGTAGCTTGGATCATCCTCCTCTGTGCCTTTTACATCCATATTCTCGCAGCTGTTTATGACTGTTGTAGTCCCTCTTATTATTGGACAGGTATGTCTTTTAAATATACATTCTTATTTAAAAAAACAAGATAAAGAGAGCTATCTTAAAGACAGACTGGCAACCTGATAAGCTGCCACATAGGAACAGCCTGAGGATAGTGAAGTCTAATATCAGGGAAAAGATGCTACAGTGCTCCCTGGAGCCACATTGATCTTTGTTGAGATTGAGCATCTGTCCCTCACTACCACAAACATACGCTGCTGCAGAGCAAGGAGGGAGCTCGTGAACATAAAGTGGGAAAAATGGCAGCCCAGGCTGTGAGAAATTCCAGCCCCATACAAATGAGCTTTGAGAATACTATGTAGTCCTTTTGTTACATGCCCTTTGCCTGGGGGGTGAAGAAAGTCCTCCCTGTGTAGTATCTACTAATAATTACAGGAGTAAAAAAAAAAAAAGTCTCAACATTAATAAACTTATAAAGGGTAAGCCAGTCACAGGTTAAGAAATCATAAAATTAAGGCTGCTCAAGCCATTTTGCTTATGCTTTGCAATAAGGGGTTTAGTTGCACAATTTCAAAGTTACACTGGGTGGAAGATATTTGTTGTTGAAATGAGCAGTTGTTCAATATTTAATTTTGTATTTATTCATATGTTCACATAAAACCTTATTTTTTATGGCGTGTGATGAGAATTTCCACTGAATGTAAAAATACTAATTGCATATATAAGGTTTTCTATGATCCTTGTCTCTGTAGTGCCCGTTTGTTCACAAATGTTAATATTAGTTATTTTTTCTCCCATGTCATGGTGGGAAATCATGACAGTAAGAGCAAAAGTTGTCAGTACTGTTGTCAGTGTTCTTGGACACTAAAACACCTCAAGTCTAATTCTTATTTACTTGTAAGTATTTGTTGTTCTCAGGCATTCAGAATGCACAGAGGGAATATCAGTGGGATTTGAAGCTCATTGTAGCATCCAGTTGAACTCAGAGTTCAGCTGGAACTTTCTGAATTTTGTCAGCCTAAAGCAGATTTTGAAATGGAAGGCATGGTTAAAATACAGGCAAATGAAAGCAGAGGCTATAAAGGAGCACCCTGGACAAGGTTAAGAATACCTGTCATTACCTCTGCTACACAGGACAGTCAGTCTTGTATCAAACTATAATTGCACATTTCAAAATTGGCATGTACTGTAAATTACCGAATTCCTAGTGAAGTTTGTTTCTTTTGATCAAAAAACCCCATTGAAGTGTAATAGAGGATGAGCATGGTAAGCATGACAGTAGCCATCAGCATCAGCACCTGTGTAACCTCTCTGTAATCATTCCACATTTTCCATGTGGAAAATGGACATTACCTCTGTGTCCTTGAAGGCTGTGGAACTGCTCTCATGCTTTGAATTAAATGCTTAAGAGCTTCCCTATTAATTAGGACAAAGGGTTGCTGATTTCCTACCTGTGAACTGCATACTTACGTCATCAAAATTAGGTGTCCACCGAAAGCAGACGAGCAAAACTATTTGAATCCTCTTCTGAAAGGTCCAAAAACTGGAAGCTGTTAGTTGCAAGCCTTAGGTGGAAATTTCTAGGAAACAAATGCATGGCAGCAGCTTTAGCAATAAAGTGTCCGATGGCCATGGAACATCAGCATCTGTACTGCAATGTAATAAGCCCAAAGATGATGGTAGATTGCTGGACAAAGTGATTGCAAGATTTCAAGAGGACTTTCATCTGTGCATATAATGGAATGTTACTTTGGAAAGATGTTACAAGAAACTGGTATGTGAGCTAATTGGTGGATTTGGGTGTTTTTCAGCTGTAAGGAGTGATAAGGCTGAGCATCATGAATTGAGCAGTAGGCATAGGAAATAAGTGCTCTGTGTGATCACAAGGTCGAAATCAGAATTGTGATGAGACTTAACTGAGATGGGATTAGGAGTTCTCATAAAGAGTGAAAGAATAAATAGAGAATCTTAAAGCTTGTGTAACTCAATGACAAATTAATACTTTGGGTTTTTGTAAATACACTTCAACAAGAAATAGGATGATTCTTCTTTAAAAGTGTTTGAAGCAGTTCCTGGAAGTGAATGGTAAACAGAATAGCTCACATACCTCTAAGCATAAAGACTTTGTTTCTGAAGTTACTGCACTTCGCTATGTATGTTCAGAGGGTGTGGAAGAGAAGAAATGTCAATGATAGCTACAGATCAGAAATGCCAGTAGTTTATGTTGATTGTCTTGATTAGGTAGAGCTGTACAAAGGCAAACCAACCATCCCAGACAGGAATAGAAGCCATTTCCAAAGGTGGATATGCAAAAGTAGTGGGCAGGAGTCAGAGAAAACAATGAGCAAGAAAAGGACTGATACCAAGAGATCCAGTGATAGGTCTCCTTGCCCTTCATGTGTTCCAATTAAGTGGGAAGTTTTGCCCTTTGCTCATCGACCGCCACTGACTCATTACTGAACTGTTGCCCAACATGAGGCACAGGGATATGTTTGTGAATCACAGGTTGCTCCCTCTGGGGTTCCAGATGTGCTAGGAGATAATGGCCCACAATTCCTGAATGACGGCTTCAACAATTAATTCTAATTTATCATTTCATGCCCACACATCAATTCCTTACCACATGCAGCCATGCTGTTGAGCAGAAAAGTCAGTGGAAGAATTCCTGGTTAGGTTACCACCTGGTTCGTTGCAAAGAGCTTGATTGGGAGAAAAAAACTCTCAAGCTTGAAACCTGCCTGCTTGGAGGATTGCCTCTCCTCAGCCTTCCTAATTCTTCTGTGATCAACAGGGGCTTTATGCTTGAACCACATCCATGTAAAACAGAGAAGGCTGCTTAAAGGAAGTGTTCTCTAAGGGCTCTATTTTCCTTTAAAAAAATCTTGCCTCTGGGAAAACCTGTGTTGCCTAAATGCTCATTTCCTGAGTAGGCTGCAGAGCTGGCTGTTTGAGCAGCCCCTGGGATATAAGCAAAGCAGATGAGAAGGTGCTTTTAGATTTGTTTTGTTTGGGGTTTTTTGTTTGCTTTATGGCAAAATGTATCAAGAGTTTTGGTTGATTGGCTGGCTCGTCAGAATTTTTAATGATGGTTGGGAGAAAGAAATCACAATAGTGTAATTGATGCTTATTTTCTACTATTTTTTGAACAATTTTTTCAGTGTTTCAGGGCTACTATTGACAGGAGTCAAACATGCCCTTCTAGCTGCTGACAATGAAATGTGTAAGGGGTTGCAGGTGCAGGCTCTGCTCAGGTGGTGGCCCATTCTTTAGGGGAAGAAAGAACTGTTAAAGGAGGAAGAAGATATTCCGTTATCAGAAAGGCACCAAGTCTCACAGATAGCAGTGATTGATAGATGATCTCCAATAAGGAGAATCGCTCTGTTCTTTGTCAGAGATGTGCAGGTTGTCTGAACATAAAAAAATGTAGTACCTTGTGTCCTCAGTGTCTACAGATGTGTTTTGCTAATTGACAGTCTGGTATTACTCAAATCAGTATTGATAGTATAATACTGCATTTGTATTTATAGAGTAACGAATAAGACCCCTCTGACAAGAAGTCTCAAAAAGGGACATAATCTATAGTATTTTATAAAGATCTAATTTTCTATAAGCCTTGAAGATCTGTAGTGAGTAGGAGCTTGTTATTTGTGCATCACTCTTGTATACCTCTAAGGGGAATTTGAGAATACTTGTTATACAATAAACATGGTAATAGATATTTCATGGAAAAGATTTTTGAATGTGCTCTGGCAGCTTGAAGTTCTGATTATTTTTTATCTGGGTAGCAGAGTCCTGGTTAAGATTGCTGCTCTTGAGCTGTTGTGATTTTGCTACAATCATTGTTTCCCTGTCCATAGATATTGGTAATACTTTTACCCATCAAAATGCAAGGTTTTGAGAAATATCCAAGCAGTTTCTTCATGACCAGTTGTGAGATTTAGCTGGAGCCTGTTGTTTCTTGGCTTATTTTTTTCTTCTGAAGTGACAGATAACAGGAACAGTGAAACCCACTGCAATGTTTCCTCTCCCCTTTTTGCAGACTTTTTCCACTCCCTACACCTAAGTGCTTATGACAGACTTTTATTTTATGTTTTATATTAAAGAGCGATTTATGATTAAATGTTAATGAAATAGAATTTTCACTGTGCTTTCATTATATTCTACTAGTTTGAACATTTTTCAAAGCAGCACACCAAAACCCACTGTTTTCTATGAATAAATAATAAAAAGCTTGTCTGTACATTATCATTCATGCATTTTCTAGTTGCCCCATTGGTAATTTGTCTGCCAGCGTAAAGTGGGCACTTCACATTAAACAGACCTTAACTAAAGCTAAAATTAATGTTACAATTCTGTGTAGTTCTTCGTCCCAAATCTATAAAATGAAACCAGTTGTACAGAAATCCTCACTGAATCTAGTCACACACAAAAAAAATCTTGATGTCCTACAAGTAAAGGATTTTAAGTGCCTTCTGCATCGTTGCCCAAAATGTTCTAGAGGAGCCCTATCAGCATTTGGAAGGTGTGCTTATAAACACAAGTCTAAAAGGGTGCTATGTTGCAATACAAGTTGTAAGGGAAATTGAAACTAAAAAGCTTAGCAAGGTATTTATTTTTAAAGAATAAGAAATGGAAAGGGAAAGGTAGGTAACAGTTGATGGGGAGTAGAAGGTACTGTTTCACTAAGCTGATTTATAGTGGGTGGGGGAAACAAAAATTACAGAACTGTTATCAAAATGGGAACATTTTTGTTCTTGTAAATTAAATCCACACAGAAGTAGCCCTAATTCTCTTCAAAGTCCCGGGGAGCTACAGGAGGGAGAGGTACCCTGGGAGAGGAGCTCTTCTAGGAGCTGTTGCAGAAGACCGAAAAAGCAGATAAACAGCCTTCGGAGCACAGTTCAGTCCCTTCTAACACCTGACTCAAACACGGAACAGAGCCTAGTTTCCACAGAATACAAAATATGAAGGAAACATGTACTGCTGCTGCAGGCACCCTTCAGATTTTTGTCATGTTGCACCTGTCTATAAGGTTTTAAAGCAACAGCTGTAAATTACCTCAAACTGTGAAAGTTAATTTTGAAAATGGCCTCATGTGGTTTTTATAAACCTTCCTTTAAAGGTGTATATGTGTCAGGAGCTACCTCTTGGGAGTAAACTGACTGACATAATGGAGTAGGGGAGTTTGGTAAGCTGAGGGAAGAAAAAAAGATGCTTGTAGAAAAATTCTTCTCTCCTCAGTTTGCAAAAATGGCTTTTTTCCACCCTGTCTTCAGAAAAGAAACATTAGATTGCGCACTCTGTAGCATAAGGATAGATTTGACATTTGCTGATGTCCTAGGAAAACAGGTGAACCATCACAAAGTTTGGAACTTTACAGCAGTATTCAGGAGCGGGTGGGAATTCATGCCTTCACACAGGCACAATCCCTCTAAAATTATCAAGACAGGATCTGGCTGAAGTTCTGCTTTGTAAAAGCGTCTGTGTATTTGAACTGCAATGCCGACCTCGTAAAATGGAGGGGTGGCTATGCTGTAAAAACCTCTGAAGGATGTTCCGTCTTAGCATCCTGTTTCTCCCAATTAATTAACCCAAATAATTAATTAGGAGAGATTAACCCAATTAATCTCTCTTCCATTCCAGGATCTGATTCTTTATATTAGTTTTTACAGTTGCTGTCATCTTAGTTAATTTTCTTCCCAATTCTCTCACCTTTCATGTCTTACAGGCTTCACTGATGTAGTTGCCAGTATTCCATGCAGCTGTCTTTCTTGGTTTGCCATCACTATATAGGAAGAGATACGGAAAAATTACTGAACTGTTGAAAATATCTAGCATGAATTAAATCTTTTCAAAAGAAAATTTTGCATTTTAAACTTCATTGCATAAATCTCTTGCCATAAGAAGTAATATTATTAATTAATAACGTGTTAGGAATCTTACCTTAGAAGACAAATTAAGAGAGGTAACTGCTGCATTTAGGTATGTGGTGATAATCCAGCATAGTTTCAACTTGTTTACTCATGTGTTTCAACAGAAGGAAAAGGTGACTTTTGTTTCTTTGTTGAGATGGTAAAGCCCCAGGTGTTTTTCCCAGGTATTTAGAAGAACATACCACTACATGATAAACAAAAGGAGCAGAAGTGCAGTAAAACCACTGTCAATTCTGTTAAAGAGGAAATCAGTCCAAAAGAGATAGTAGAATCAGGAAAAAATCTATTTTACATAATGATGTAAATACCAAGAGACGCTCTTGTGTATAATGGAAACAGAAAAGGTGACTTCCTATCCATTTCCTTGGGGTTTCTTGGGTTTGAGTTGTTTGGGTTTGGTTTTTTTTTTTCATTTCTTGTGTTTAATAAATAAGGTAAATATCTAGATAATTTTTAGAAGATGTACTGTATGACAAATGTCAGAAATTATTCCATTCCATATAAGGTGAAGAGAGAGCTCCTAGCCCTATTTAGTTCAATTAATAATGAACATTAATGAATTACATTGTTTATTGCATTTTTTATCTTGTACATCCAGCACTTGAGCAGACAGGTGGAAACAGTCTAGCTGTATTTTCCTGACAGATTTCACTGGGCATACAGTGAGACTGTTTTGAAGGTACACTTAGAAAAGTGAATTGTTTTTCTGTAATACACCTTCTGCTGTTTTCATATACGATCCAATAGCAGATGAGCATTATTTACCTGCTTTACTGGAATGGCAGATCATGTTTCTTTGCCCAGGGATGTTAAGTGAAATAAGCATATGAGCAGTGAGCCTGTTTGCCTAGGGAGGGTGGTGTTTAGACAAGGAGGTTATGGCAGGATACTGAGCAGTCTGTAGGAAAAATACTGTGGATATAACTATTCTGGTAGAAGAACAAAATTGAAATGGGGACACTACTGTTAATTCAAGTGTAATTACATTTCTTTGTTGTTAAAAATTAAATCCTGGGCAAGAGGGAAGTTTGAGCCTGAAACTGTGTTTTGAAGCAAATTTGAGCTGATGCCTTTCCAAAACCTTTGGAGATTGCCGGAATGTGGTCTTCAGGAGGTGGTTGCCTGCTGGACACATTTATGTTCTTTTATTGTCTAACTTTTCTATGAGTTTGTCAGCATCTTTCATCATGCAGGCTATTTATAAAATATTACCTATTACTAAGTTTTGCTTCTCTCCCGCTCTTTTCTCCACTAAACTGCTGTTTGAGGAAAGGATTCATCATGTTCTTTCATGTGCAACCTCTGGGTCAGCCTTTCCCTGCTCTTTGGGGCTGGCATTTGAATCTGCACAAAAATCCTTACAGTTCATCACTGGTGAGCTCAGCCTTGGCTGGGGATGGGGCCATCTTGGAGCCGGCTGGCCCTGGTTCCATCAGACATAAGGAAGCTTCTGGCAGCTTCTCCCTTACAGAAGCCATCCCTGTTGCCTCCCTTGCTGCCAAACTTTGCCACACAAACCCAATACACCCCTTTTTTGTTCTTTTCCATCAGTGTGATGCATCTCTTTTGGATGCCAGTGGTTCAAATAAACGTTTGAAAATGACTGTGTTAGCTTTCGCTGCATTTCCAGACAAATGAAGCTCCAGTATCTCAGCCCAGGCTCTGAATATGTGTTGCCTTTATTGTATTTGCGGGATTTATTGTTATTTCGTTACAAATATTCACTTTTTTTTTTTGTAGTTCTGTGTTTACCCTGAAAAGTTATAGAATTGGGTTAAGAATTAAAAGGCTTTCAAAGCATCCTTGTCCTGAAGCAACTCTGCCAGGCATGAATAACAAATGGATTGTTTTTCAGTCAAAGTGAATCAGCTGACATGAGCTTCTGTAGGGTTATATTTCTCCGCTCAAGTTATACAAGAATTTAGGTTACCTTGAGTCAGTGATTATAGGCTGAATTGACCTCTGAAATTTCAGAGCATGTTGAACCTTGTGAGAAGATCAAAATGTATGGAGTTCTGTGTTAGAGGAGATGTATTTTGTCTGTTTTGTGCACATTTGGCATGACACTGGGTTGATTAGATGATTTCCTGAAGCCACAGTTTAGTTCTTCAGGGTCTGACTATGTAATTTTTTTTTAAATACAATGTGCAGTAAGAAACTATACTGATGTTTATGGTTGTTGATTCACAAAAAATCCAGATTAGATAGAGGTGGATATTTAAAGAAGCTATCATGCAACTGAAAATTCTAAGGAAATACTTGCAATTTCATTTTTTAAATGTTTTATTTTTTCTTTTCTATGTCAGTCAAGGCTAAATATGTGTATAAAGTTATTATTATGTCTGTTATAATTAGACCCTTAACAAGCACAGGGTGATAGTTTTCGTATTAAACACTTCTAGTATAAGTTGTACTGTGGCATAATGAACCATCACTTTTCTTTTTCAAGATCTCGTTACTTTCAGTATAAATCTTCTGGAAGGACTATAAATTAATAGGTGGCCTTAAGTAGTTTTCTTTTTCCCCAACGTGACAATTTAAGGGATAATAGGATTTTTTTTTTTTACTTTCTTTAAAAAAATCTACTCACTTTAGAAGTGAAAGACTTTGCTTTTTGCTTCTGATAATTAGAGTCCCAAATTTGCTCAGAATTAGACTAATCTGAACTTCCCATTAAAAGTCTATCACACTGCTCTCTGCATATCTTCACTCAGCTTTCTTGTGCCCCTTTCATCAAGGCAGTGTCTTACTCCTACCCAGTGGCTTGCAAGGAGGTGGCTGAACGAGCTGCACTGAAAGCTCTTTCAGAAGTTTGGCCTTATATTTGGAGTTATTTTCTCTCTTTAACATCTGGCAAGTGTGGCATTTTAAATTTCAGTGTTTTCGCTGGGGTGTCGAGCATTCCATTAGATGTTTTCCTGCAAATCTGTTATTTTTCATCAGCAGGAAGCCCAGAGCTGCTGCGAGGTAAGTCTTGATCTTCAGCCTGCTTCGCTTGGCATGAACCCCGTGTGCCAAATTTTTAGTGTGTGTGCCCTGATGGAGTCTCTTTGCTGTGGTGACTGGCATAGCTGCTTCCAGGACTTCCCTGCTGAGAGACTTAAAAACAAGCTGGGAAAGCAGTGAGGAAAACTGAGAGCCATGAGTTTGATCCCATGGCTTTGGCATTTGTTGTGTGAAAGGGTCCTATGGTAGCATTGCTGATGATGCCTTGATATTGAATACCTCTAAGACTTTCTGTGTTATTAAACCAATGGTGGTGATGTTTGTTAGTGGTACCACTACGGGAAGGTCACGAGACACCTTTGGAGTCCTCTGGTAGAAGTGCTTCAGCGTCCCAGGCTATGATTTCCAGAAGAGCGTGGTAACAGAGAACATCAGGAGGCCTCAGGAGAAATTAGGCAAGATAATGTGATTGCTGAAATATTAACACAAGTTGCAGCTGTACGATAAAAGCTTTAAAAAGTTTTTTTCAAACCATATAAAGTAAACAGAAAAACTAGAAGCGACTCCCCAGGCAGGACTAAAATAGATGCATTGTATCTGCTGAGGCTTAGTGCTGTGGTATTCAGCATAATTTGAAAGTTGAGGTTACTTTAAAATTTATAGTCGTTTCTAAAAAATTCTTGAAAAACAGCTTCATATTCTGTTTCCTGAAAGTGCAAAAGTTCCGCTAAGTACAGTAGGTTTCCTTGTTTTCATGTGTTAATTCTGGTATTCTAAAAGCGTGCAAATGGCATTTGTCTTTGGATTTACAAAAACTCCAGATATTCAGAGTTTGAATTATTTAAACTCCCACAACACATGCACTTTTGCTTTTCAAGCTTGAGTTATAATTTAATTAAAAACTTCTGGTGCATCGCTAGCTATTTAAATATTAAAATGTTCCATGGATCACTTTCGATTATCTACCATCATGAAATTCCTGAAGATGTCAGATTTTTAAGATTCCCAAAGTTGCACTTGGAATTGTCTGTTGATGCAAAGGGGACTGTGATAATTACATACATCCATTAGTATCAGCAGAGGAGATAAACTTTGGGGAGGCTTAATGGGCATGTCTCAGTGACAGCTAGCAAAGAACATTTGGCATGATTAAGGATGGATTTGAATGTACTTGAAAATATACTCTCATTATGGACGCCCAGTGGAAGTTGCACTACAAATGTTAAATTCCCCAGAAGAAGAGTTGTGTGGCAGGGAAGCTTTGAAATCCACTGTGGCCGTCATCCAAATTACTCTCTTCTCTTTGTGTCTTTCCGCTGTCAGATTCACTTTGTGATGCCCAACTTGGCTCCCTGCATCTTTGAAAAGAGGCAACCTGTTGGTTTCTGTGTTTCAGATTGTCCGAAGATACATCAAGGACTGGCTTGAAAGGAAGAAGCCTCCATTTGGTGCTATCAGCAGCTGTGTGCTCCTGATGATCATCTACACAACATTCTGTGATACTTTCGCCAATCCAAATATTGACCTGGATAAGTTTAGCTTGATTATAATCGTGTTCATAAGTAAGTTCTGCCCTAAAGCATCTCTTTTCTTTGTGTTTCAGGTGTGTAATGAGCTACGTGTACTGGGGGAGCTGTGGGGATACTGCCATGGGCCTAGAGCTTCTAAAGCATCTAGTAACACCAGATTACCGAATTTCTTAGGGATGCTTTTAGGAGTAAGCATTTAGAGAGGGATGAACCCTGCTATTTAGGTGTGCCTGAGGTTGCTCTGTGGCCCTTCCTTTCTAAAAGGGCACAGTATTATTTACAAGCATTTATTGGCATTCTGGTTTTGGCTTCTTTGTTATTAAACAGCTGTAAATGCACAGATGTTGCATTCCAAACACCAAGGAAATATTTGGGGTTGAGCTGTTACTCAGTACCACTGTTATGATTTTTAAGCTATTCTTCCTTAGCATATTATAAACCCAGAAACTCATTGGGAGATTGAATGTGTTGATCTGTTTCTGTGGATGAGCGCATTTCTTGGAGTTTGTTTTAGAAGCACTCTAGTCATTCAGCCTGAAATAACATACACGTGAGAATAGGCTGCTGGTATCCTTGCCGTCAGCTGGAAGCACTTGCAGATCACTCCCTCCCAGGGAAAGGCAGTGGTGTACAGGCACTGTCTCCTCTCCCAGCAGAGAATTCCCATCTTGCTTCACACTGTCCACAGACAGGAGTTTCAATTTGCATGGAGGAGAGGTAACTACAGTATACTTCAGTATAAATCACATCTCATACTCTCAAACTGCTGGATTTCAAGAAATCAGTGCATCACCTACCTTGAGGTGTGTGTTTGCACATGCTTCTGTCTAACAGAAATAACGTATCTTCTATGAATCTCTACTAAAGTCAGGAGGAAATTTGTCCCTCCCTTTTGTGCATCAGTTCTTAACTCTATCCTAATTGTGGCTATTTTTTATTATGAAACACTATACCTGTGTAAAATAATACACAGACTTATGATACTATGTAAGTGTTTTATTCTGAAAGCAAAGAAGGAGGAAGCAATGCTATGGAGCTTTTTTTCAAAATGGAATAAATGCTTTTTTGCACTGGCACACAAGAAGGACCTTGCACTTAAATCAATGCAGAGTTGTCAGCAAAAAGAATGATGCAGAGATTTTCAACTCTGCAGAGAAACTCACAATGAAGTAGTTTTATGTTACTGTGCTGACCACTACTTTGAAAAAAAAAAAAGGTTCTTTTTTAGTTAAAAAGACATATTCTTCCTAGAATAGTTGATGTAGAGCATTTGCTTTTGCCTCACCTGGCCTATATATCTTTTCAAGACAACTCTGTACTTGTGCTGTGTGGAATGAAGCATACATTTGCTGTGCAATACATTGAAAATCATATATACATTTTCATTGCCAGTGTGCATAACTGGAATTTCTTAGTAAGAATATTAACATAAGCATTGGAACTGCTTGGAACGTGTTAGACAATTGGTTGGGGTTTTTTCTGGAATATTTATAAAACCAAAAACCAATGAAATTTTAGAGATGGGCATGCATATTGTATTCTAGAAAGTTTCTTTATCACTATTGGATGTGTTGGCTGGATGCATGTATTGTGTTACACTAGGAAGTGAAATTAGCACAAGGAATTTAAGATAGAACTGCATTTTTTATTCTGCTGATTAATGTTTTAATGTAATTTTTATGCTATTGTTCTAGCCACGGCAAAATATTCACAAGAAATAATTGGTAGCAACACATGTTTATTGCTTTACAGAATTATGGGTATTAAGGGATTGGTTTTTTCTGTGCATATTAAATTAATGTACTTAGCTGGAGAAAAATTGTAATTCAGGAACAATGGATTGCTCCCTTAGTTCATGAAGGAGGAATTAAGTGCATGCTGAGGTGACATTTATACATTCTAGGAAACGTATGTAAGAGAATAGAAAATGTCACTGGTAATAGCTAATATCCCTGCCATGTTTCCCAGTTGTAAACTGGGGTCAAAATCAAATGTATTGTCTTGACTTGCACTACCCTATGGGGCATGGGAGCCTTATTGCATTCACAAGTTCTGCAAGGAAGGGGGAGAGGATCCACCCCAGATTGTACTGCAAGTAAAAGCCTTTCCCCTGTAACCCAAAAACTCAGTCAAGGGCTGTGCAGATTGTGGGGTTTCTCCTCCAGCCTTGTGGGGAGTCCCCGTGCTCTGGGGTGACGCTCGGTCTCTTCATGGGGAAGCCACTGGCTTCTCCCCACCTCTGTGCAGTCCCAGGGTGGGCTCTGCACCCCCCAGAGCCCCTGTGGGTATCAGCAGAACTGGCAGAGAGGAGAGCTCCCCTTGGGTTGCTCACAACTGCCCACACTCACAGAGCTGACTGAGCTTGAAGGAAATGTCTGACACACACTGCCCAGTCCAGGAATTAGCCTTTGTCTCAGAGAGAATTCAAACATCTACGATGAACTTCTCTTCCTCTCCCCACGTATGATCCTGATTAATATAGCCAGGGTTGAAAATATTTGTTTGGATAATGCTTACACACTGTGCTTTCTCCTGTAAAATAGGAAGTCTAAATGCTCAGCAACTGGAGTGTTTGTGCCAAATTTTATGTTGTCAACCCAGTAAGCAAAGCAAAACTCTTGTGCAAAGAGATGTGCAGTATATGCACTATTTCCTGCCATTCATCATGTCAAGACATACTTGATTCAGAGGAGTTACCCCAGGAAGAGCTTGTGTAGCCATAACATTAATTTTAGCTTCCCTGGCTATAATGCTTTGTATTGTTCATCCAGGCAGTCTTTAAAGGTTGTCTGTCAGTGGATTTCTCTGGATAGACTTGGTCCAGCCTAGTTTCTGATTTGTAATTTGGGGACAAAAGGCACGTACAAAGCAATTGCACCTGTGATCTAAATTTTGCTTGTTTCTTTTTCAGTATTTTCTGTTCAGATGAGCTTCATGTTTTTGACTTTCATCTTCTCCACAAGGTAATTGAATGTGCTGAATCACAACCTTCGAATATTTTTTTTGTGTGATATCTTTGGTTTGGGTGATAAAGTTTATGCAAATGTGTAAAGGCAGGTTTCTGAATAGGGGTGACCTCATTTTGGTATTTCATATTGTCCTTACTGCATTTTCTCTGTTAGAGTTTCATAGGCTAAGAGAGCAGGACCTGAATTCTGTCCTTTCTTATGTGTTAATTACAGAGTTGTTAAATCTCAATCAATCACTGCTATACCTCATCCACTGAAAAAAAATGGATTTGCACAGATGTCACTGAAGGTATAATTTGCCCTGCAGACATGCTGATGACATATGAGAGAGAGAACTCAGTTTGACTTTTTACATCTCAAGATACATTTTCTGGCTTGGCAATTCACTCTTCTCTGTATATGTCAAATTTGTTACGTTTATGTGATGATTCTTAAAAGACAGTTGTCCTGAACTAATGTTTGGTAGAGCTTGCTTTTTTTTTTTTTCTTTTTTAAAATACCAACCAGGAAGGACAGCTGTACATTCACTTCTCAAAAAATAGTACTGTGAGAGTGGTGTTAGCCAGTGACTCAGGGCATCACTGGAGCTGGTTGGAGTAGCCACAGTTGTCCTCTCACTTAGGATTACTAGAGTGTTTGTTCTAGCATCACTCTGCTGAATGGGGAGTGCCACAATACAGCAGACTCCAGACATATGCTTTATATAAATTATACAATACCCATAAGGGAGAATCACAAAGAAGGGTACAGTGTCTTAGAACTGCTTAGGCTTTTCTTAGTGCCACAAGAAAATTTCTCTGTGACAAGATTATACCCTGCCCTTAAAAAGCATTTCTAAAAAACTTCTGAACTGCTGGATCTAACTGGGGGGCAGATATGCCCCAACTATGAAATGTAAATTCCTTAAGCAGTAACCAACTCGGTATGGTGAATATTTAGAATCTCATAAAATTACTCCTAATTTGGACCAAAGGGTGATCCATTGGCCAGTCATATCTCTATATATAGGTCATTTTCCCACCCCTCCTGGCCTTAGTCCCAGTGTGTAAACCCTTAGATGCAGTTTTTCTCTGAAGTGGAAGCTAACTCCTTAGCGTAGACTCAATATATTGTCCAAACTGGGCATTTTGTTACTAGTCCACACCAGCAAAAGAAATCATAGGTCATTCTCTCTTCTTTTGTGGAGGCAAGTGGCCACTGCTGTGATATTTTTGCAGGTTTGAGAAAATAACCTTGGCTGGAATAAAGTTGTGTTCTACACACCATGTCTTCAAAATTCCTATCCTTCACATGGGAATATATTCATTAGAGAGCTTGCCACAACAGAGAAACAATTCTGCTAAAAAAAAAAAAATCAAACACTGCTGTGAATTTATGGGTAGAATTACTTCTATCACTAGAGTGATCAAAGTGATGTGAACGTGTATATGGATCCTCAAAGTAATATATTTGATAGATGCTGTTTTAAGAAGGTTTTTGCTATCAGAGGTTATTAAAACTCTTTTGTTTTCTAGGAATAACTCTACTTTCACACCAGCAGACACAGTGGCTATCGTTTTCTGTTCCACACATAAATCCCTCACCTTGGGTAAGTCAGGAGATAAGCTTGTGAGCAGCACAACAGTAACGTTCATACCTTGCTGTGTTTAAAAAACAAATTGTTTTAGTTGCTGGTTTTTCTTCTTAAATGGTTTTGGTTTTAGTGTGACAAGTAATGCTACCAGTATGATACTAACAGTAGGATAATGCTCTTGCACAGATGAAATAAATGCTTCCTACAGGGCAGAGAACACAATCTTCTCAGCTGAGATTTTAGTGGTTGTAGAGTAAAAGCACCTGATTTGTGGGAAGCTGCATTTTTCTTTCCGTTCTTATTCTGTTCTGTTGCCTAATCCAATACCGATAAAATTTCAGGTTTGTTTCTGAAGAGATTGGAAGTTGTATCTGCCCAGTTTGATAGTAAAATCTTGCATCTAAAAGCTGGGGTTTACAAGTGAAAATCAAAGGATGTGGTGCATTGAGAAATCACAAACAGACAATACTCTTTTGCTTAACATGAGCACAATGTATGTGTTTAAGTCTGCAGATACTTTGGCTAGCTTTATTTCTTAGAATTCATTTATCAAAACATCATGGAGATATTTGTCACTTATGACCCCATAGTGATAATAAGATGTTCTGATGGATATTCACAAAATACTGTTAAATCAGAAATGCTTACAGCCACTTGCTACTGGTTCATCCATTATGTTCAGTCAGGGACACAACTGGACTGTTTTCAGACTATAAAAACCAACGTTTGGTAAAGCATATATGACTGAATATCTGACTCTCTTCAAAACTGTATCTGTCAAAGAGAAACACAGCTAGTGTCAGTAACAAGGGTAAGAACTCAGCCTGAAACAGGGGAGGAACAAGTTGGGACTTAGGTTTTCCGAGTCAGTTTGATATAACAAAACTCACCTCAGGCTTCTTTGCTTCAGCCAGGCCTGTGCTGCAGAACTGTTAGCAAGTGCTTTTCAAAGTCTGTGGGAAGTGGAGGAGTTCCTGGAAGACAAGAAAAAGTCAAACATAATGTCTCTTTTTACAGTGGAGACGAGGAGAGGACGAGGAATTATAGATCAGTGAGTTTAACTTCATTTTGTAGAAACCTACTGAACCAAGTCATGAAATAAATTATTTTAACAGTGTAGGAAGAACAAGGAAATGAGTAACAGCCCCATAGCTTTGTCAAATATATAGCATACTGACCTAATTTCCTTTTGCATGGGGTCCTCTGGGTTGCAGAGAAGTAGCAATAGTTGTACGGCTTGAGGGTGTTGTTGCTTTTGATACTTGCACAATGTTTCGGGCTCACAATTCAAAAATTATGTGGACTAACTGGAAAGAGATCAGAGGGAGAGTGCCATGAATGATAATAGACCTCAAAAATGTGACCCCAGAGGTAGATTGAAGCAGCTGGGATTGTTGAGAGAAGGTAACTGAAGTACTGTAGTGATCTTCAAATGCATAAAAGGTTGATGCAAAGAAGGAGGAAAGTAACTCTGTCACAGTGGACTTTGTAAAGGGAAGGACTTTGTTACAGTGATGATGATTTAGGCTAGCAATCAGGGAAACCTGTCTAGTGCAAAACAGTTTAGCTTTGGAATATGTTGCCTATTGATGTCTTCAATCTCCTATCATTGTAGACAAGCCTCAGATGGGAATTAAGTAGCTAGAGTTGATCCTGCCTTGGAGCAGAACATAGATTAAATGACATTGGTCTTTTCCGGCTAAATGTTCTATGAAACTGAGCTTGGACTAATAAATGAGCTTGTACCCAGGACAGCTATGCTTGTATTTGTCGAAAGCAAGTGCACACATAAGTCACAGCACACTGCTGTGCTTACTATTTGGGTGTGTGTATGAACTTAGGGCACAACTGTGATACTAGAGAAGGAAAGCTGGAGAACCTGGTTGTGTTTAACAGCACAAATGTGCAAGTTTCCCCTTCTCTCCCCAGTGAGAATAGTTTTATATATGCTCTGTTGAATATCTTTGCCAGCTTGCCATGACACTAAGAAAATAAGCACAAAGCCTTTTTAAATATTTAAGTCCTAAAGGAACTTACCATCACCCCCCAAAAAATGAGGACTGTTCATTTCTTTTACTCACTCTACTGAGCATCCTTATGCAGCCTGTCTTGACCTGACTGTGCACACAGCTGAGTCAGTTCACTTTTCCTCTGCTACTACACTCTCAATTTTTCATTTTATTTTCTTTTTTAGAAGAACTTAGTTTGAGGTTCCTAGCTCCCTTGACCTTTTGGCTCACATTTTCCCAATTCCGAGTTACTGCTCATATTAACATAGTCTCATGAGCCAGCTTTTGTGTTCTGCAGCTTTCTTTGCCTGCGTACACCAGCAAAAGTGCTTTGGCCACCTTGACTTCAAGGAGTCCTGCAGCTTCTCCCCAGCCATAATTACTTCTTTTTCCCTAACCCAGGCATCCCATATCTCAGTGTGCAAGTTGAAACGGAGCAGGGAGATGACAGAACGCGGTATGGCGGGGCTGTGTCTCAGCTAGGGACTGTTCTGTTTGTCAGCTTCAGGACAGACTGCTTTCCAGTCATCCTGGAAGAGGGATGGGGAAATGCTCCTTTTGGCAGTCCTCTGGGAGACTGTCCTGGGTAAGCCTGAGGTGTCTGCTGCTCTTGTGTGCACCCCTGCTCCATGTGTGTCCAGGTGTGGCTGCTGTGTATCAGCTTCCAGCGGGCTGGTGTGGGGACCGTTGATATTTTGTTCTGTTTGGTGTTAGTACCAGTTCCAGATCACGTAGAGCTGTATAAAAACCAGTCTGTGTGAAAATAAGGAGTGTATTGGGTTTTACAAAGCCAGGGTGTGATGAGGCATGCCCCTGAGCTGAGGATGTAAACAGGAATTTTAACCAGAGCAGGTGGCATTTTTTCCTTCAGTGAAGGTGGGAGCAGAGTAGATCTAATTTGTTTTAAAGGATAAGCTGTTTCTGAATGACACTTAAATCTTTCCCTGTCCACCCTGATCTTAACAGAAACAAGACAGACACAGGCATTTTGGCCCTTATTCTTTTGCTGTTCTGGCACATTGCTACTTGTCCCTAGGTGTTTACTATAAACCACACAACAAGAGATCTTCTGCTAGCTTATGGTGGAGAGAGCTTTTCCTTCTGCCTCTGTCATTGCAGTGCCTGAGAGCACAAACACAGCTCATGCTCTCATTTCACATCCATTGTAGAGCTCTGCTTTGTTTGTCTTCAAGATTCCAGTGGTAGTGTATAAATGACCCCCCAACACTTGTTCTTTCGCTTTGAAACTGATTTCTCTCAGCTTGGCAGGTGAAACTCCAAATAGGTACGTCTGGCCCATTCTCTGGGGAGCTTAGAATGGCACCGACTAAAGTGGGAGAAGAGCTGACAGCTTTAAAGCTTTAGAAGTGGTAATAGGAGAGGCATGAGAAGACTTTTGTAAGTCACTTTCTCCCACACCATATTATGAAACCAACTAATTCCCATGCAGTGCATGCTCATGAGGCCAACTGCCACTTCCACTGTTGCATCCATGAATAAGTGCTTGCTCTGCACGGAGATGAGTGCTGTTCCCATATGCTGGGTTTTATTTTGTAGACAGAACAGTTGACACACTTTTTGTCTCAAAGATCAGAGTGCAGGGCGTGTTTGTGTAAGGACAAATTACACAGGGTAGGTGCCTTTGTGTTCCTTAGTTAGGAGCACAAGCTGGTACCTCTGTGAAGAGGTGAGTGCTTTGGCAGGGTTTTGAATACAGGGCATCACATATGCAGAGAAACCAGTGTTTATTTGTATTTCACCTCATGAGTGAAGCAGGATATAAACCTGCAAGGAGCCAAGATAAATATAGTATCCACAATGGCCTCTGGCATTTTCACCCCCACTTTGTTCTCTTTCTCTCCTTCTCCCTGCTCACATATATGCATGGTACATGTGAGCACACACATATGCAGACATTTGATGCATGGCTTTTATTAGTGCATTTGCCATTGATTGATTAGTACTTAGTATTAGTACTTCTTCTATTGATTGATTGCAGATGAAGTGACTATTTGACCTTTAATTATGAGCCTTGCTATTGAAAATGACATTGAGCTATGGCTTCACATAATCCATCTGGAAAGCCCGACATGATGCCATTCCCTGGAGTTCATTCAGTGAGAAAAGAAGAGAAGAGGCCTCAAGGAAGTGCAAAGCTATCACTGTGGCTCATTTAAAAAAATAGTGCAGTTGTTGCTTGCACTTACACAAAAGTTGCAGCCAAATACAGAACATTATTTTATTTTTTTCAGAGAGTGAATTGCTAGCTAGAAGTTACAACTCTGAAAGGAAAATGCAGGGTTGTCAAAAAAAATGTATTTGCTTTAGTTCTTGGTATTTACTATGTAAAATTATTTTATCAGCAAAAATGAAAGTAATGCTATCTATTTTGCCTACCACAAGGGCAAATATTAATATTGGAGGTAGGATGAACAGCAGATTGGTAAAACAAAACAGCAAAAATAACCCTACCTAATAATAAATCCAGGGTATTGTTTGTGATGGAGAGTGTATTTTTCCTTATTTGGGTTCAGCAGTAGCAGTTCTTTCACCATGAAGCCCTTTAAGTAATACAATCAAAGTTTCTAGCCCACCAAATACTTTCTGGCAAGAATAGAGCTCATTCTAGAAACAAAAGCCAAAACACCATTATTCTTTTCAATTGTTTTAATTTAATTCAAATTTATTTTTCAAATACTCAGCTTCTTACTGCACAAGTACAGAAATCATAGTCTGTGCTTGAACAATTCTTAAAAGCCTGATGTAGTGCACAAGTAGATTCAGAGACAACTCAATTGTCTGCAACGGGATCATCCAGGCTGTGGATTAATCAGCCCCTGCCTTCCCCTGAGCTCCCCTGCTGCACAGTGTGACAGAGTGCATCATGCTCACATGTAGCTCCAATCTGCTCCCAGGTGTCTATAGTTTGCTCACGCTTTCTACAGAAAATTCCTTATAAAATTTTTCAGGATAAATAATATATTGAAATGCTGGACTAATTAAGCGCAGGCTCTCCTTATTGTGTGGTGATAATTACCTTTCTCCTTTAAATAGAAAAATGCCAAAATGTTCTAACCTGTGTTAAGGTAAAAGGTAGATGATGTTAGAAAGGAGGCATCTCTTAATCATTCTGTAATAAAAAGGTAAGATGGCAAAATCATATGCGTTGCCCTAAGCGAGTATTCAGGCTATTCTCTGGTATTTTTGGAGTGTAGTGGTTTTTCTCTGCTCCTGGCAGAGAACTTTCCTTTAAGGCAGTTATTCATCAAGGTACTCTGCCTTTCACATAAAGATATAGAAAATAATCCTGGTTAATTGCTCTCTGAAAGTTTTCGGGAGTGAGACTTTTGATGCTGTTTCTTACTTTCAAAATTTTCCCATGAGGGTTGGACAGATGTTACTATATCCTATCATACTTCTTGGTGTTGTTAATGCTTGAATTTGCATTTGTATCTTTTACAGACCTTTAGTCTCATTCCTTCCCCAGGTGTCTGAGAGGGTGATGTAAGTAAAGATGGTCTGGCTACTCCTCTGCCCAAAACTGGTGGGTGCTATCCCTGGGGGCAGAAGGGAAGCTGATGGGAGGAGAATGCTTCCAAGAATGAGTGTCTTCTAAAGGCTGTGTCTGGACCCCTCACTACTGCCCAGAGAGTTAGGAACACTTCCATTTCTGCTTCTGAGTTCCCTCAGGAGTGGGTTTAGTGACTGCTAGAACCTTTTTTTAGTTTGGATATGGTGATTCTTTGGGCCAAAATGAAATCTTCTTCTCATCACTTCAGTCTTTGCCCAGCGGTTGCTTGGAAGGAACAGCAGGTGATTGTCTGGGCTTTTTCCTCAGCTCTGTGATTCTCATCTCTGTCTCTGGAAAATAAGAACTAAGGGATTTGTGTTACATGAGACGAAAGCATCTTGATCTACTGCACTTTTCTCATGTTAGCATCTTTCCTTTGTAGGCAGGTGGATCACATTTCCTAGCTTGGCAGTCTTCTGGAGCCAACATTGGGTTCTTAACAACAGGTATTATCAGTCAGGTTATTGCCAAGTAACTGGCGTGTCTTCTTTCTCACTACACTGCTTCCAGTACAGCTACAAAACCATGGATATATGGCGATAGATAGATAGATAGATAGATAGATAGATAGATAGATAGATAGATAGATAGAACATTTTATATAGATATGTTATATGTCTCAGAGTATTAGCAAGCAGAAATATAGACAGAAGATTTCTGTAACTGGGGATAGGGCCAGTGTTTCCTGCTTGCACATACCAATCCCCCCGAGGTGAGATGCCATCTTGCACCTGTAAACATTTCTGTAATACTTAGGCCACCCCTCATATGGGGGGACTGTCTTCACAGGAAGTCAAACTAACAGTTGTGGGTAGGCTGCGGTCACTGGGATCATCTGTGCCAGAACATCACTCTTGTTTTCCCTTGTTGCTCATGTCTGACTGGCCATGCTCGCCGTTTGCCTCTTTCAGACCAGAGCATCCCCAGGGGCTGAACTTTGCAGATGGAAATGTGCTCACAGGCCAGTCTGACAGTAGGAAATGGCATAATCCAGTGAGTTATGGTGACTTTTGGGCACAGAATACCTGGCTCTCCCTTGGGGTTTTTAACCACAATTATCAGATACACAGTCTAGTATATTTAATCTGTTGCAGTTTAGTCAATTTTGACCTCTCTGTGATGCCAGAAGGGGAAATAACAGAATGAATTAGGGAATCTCCTTTCCTCTCTGACCTAAAACGTATGTTTCTTTGATTAGAACTAGAATGTGGCAAGAAATTCTGTACAGCTCCCAGGGCTTCCTTTTCATCTGTATAGGTTTTTTATTAATATTTAGAAAGTTTGCCTGCAGCAGTACTAAAATGTGCATCAGAGGACAACAGTTGTTTACTGTGTTTGAACTGAAGAATCTCACCCAGGAGATCTCATTCACTTGAAGTTTACATCTCTCAATCTCGACTTGCAGAAAGAGATCGATGAATAACAATTGTCATTTCAGAGTTGCACCTCTCCAATTATTTATTTGGTTGTGTGTCTTTCCAGAAGCACATATAATTGGATCAGACACTAAAAACCAGATTGCAGGTTTTTAATGACAGCAAGCTCATACCTCTTTATAATGAAATAAAGAAAAGTAAACACACATATCCATCTGTAAAATGATAATGACACAGAAGCTCTCCCTCCCCACTAAAAACAGTTAAAGTTAATTTACCTACTTTAAGAAACTACATTATATTCAGCAGACAGCTGACAGGTTACCCTTGGGAAGATCCATGTTTGGACATGACTCAAGATTTTTTTTTTTACCTCAAGCTGGCAGAGGCTACAAGTGTCACCCATACTAAAGCTGGTGAGTATTGAAGATGATGTTGAGTCTCCCTGAGAGACTTGCATCTACATTTGCTACTCTCATTGCACCTTCTGGCAGCCAGTCTGAGCTGCTGACTCCAGACACTTCTAAAGCAGTGGGTGCAAAGATGTGAAAAATCAACAGCAGCAGGAAAATTTAGAAATCTCCTATTGCAGGATAGTTTGGGAGTCGGGAAGAGGGATCCAGCTCTAAAAGCTGCCATGGCCACTGCAAGCACATAACTCTAGTCCACTGAGTTTTAGAACATGAAATAGTATCCCATAGTATCTCAAGGTGTAGGGTGCTGTTTTCTCAAAATGGCTTTCTAAACAGAGCAGTAAGGTTTTCTGGTCTCATATGTGGTTTTCTTGGCCAGAAATTAGATGAAGAAAGGAAAAAATATTATTTTTTTTTCCTTTAAGAAAAGAAGGGGTTTCTTTGTTTACTATTTATAATAAATTTGTGTATCATGTTTTTCTTGGCATCAAAGTTACAGGTGGAGAAAAGCTTTAAAAAAATATCTAATTAAAAGATAGTATGAAACAGGTTGGAGCATAATCCTTTCCTGCCTGTGTTTGCAAATATAATAACTATAAAGAATGTTTTTAATGGCATTTTAAATGATATGTGTAAATAAAATCCATATAATCAAAACTTTGAAGCTGTGAAATGTTAGCCTCAGCTGTATGTGGAAGGGCAGTAATGTTCAAAGAAATAATCAAATTAATCAAATCTCATCTTCATGGTTTTGCAACACTTGTCAATCTCTTTGTCCAGAATTCCTTTCATTAGTAGGTTTTACCTACTTAACCTTTATAAAGTGTTTGAATTCTGTTCATTTTAATTTTGTAGCTTAGTTATTGATAGCAAATTTGTAATTCATTATCAATTTGCTACCTGTGCTTTGAGTAGGGGATATGTATGAAAAGTGAGCTGATATCCAAGCAACAAAAAACCCCTGAAGTGTGACTATGGGCTTACAAAATTGCTACGTCCACATTGTGGTGCCAAATTAAGGATAAATCAGGTATGAAATATGACTTACGGTGGCTCAAATCATTCTTGAATTCCCTGTTAACTAATTACTACTGCCATATTGTCGGCCAGGTGGAGGTGTTTTGGAGTCTCAGGCACCAGTCTTCAGTTGTTGGTGTTAAATGTTTCATTGTTAGCAGCTGGTAAGATTGCCTATGTTGTTCATTAAACATCACTTCCAATCTGAATGCACCCGTTGAAACCCCAGAAACAGACAAACTGTACTTTCTTGCTCTTCTCCCCAGCTTTTACAGTTTCAATTACTTAAAACTTTGATAGTATAAAGATGTGCTGTTCTGTGGTAACTGTACTTACATTGCACTCAAATTACTGATTTCTGTATGAGTATAGTGAGCCAGTTACCTGACGAAAAAGAATTAGTGAAAACATTCAAAGCATATTAGTTTTTCTTGTTTTTTTATTCCTGTTAGAATTATAGGAAAAGGAAAATCCTCTTTCTCATTAACTTCTTTTCCTCTTCCTCCTTTCCTTAAATATTAGACCAGTCTAGTCTCTTAAAACATAGTGTAAATTCTTGCATCCCAGCAGAACTGTATGGCCAGGATGTGACCATATCACTGATTAAGGGCAGAGCCTTGCCAGTAATTCTAGTCTTGCAAAGGGGTAAATCATTTTAAATAATGTAAGGGGATTGTTCTTTCACAAAGAGAGGGATGAAGGTGGAAATGTTTTTGAAGATTAGGGTCCACACAGACCTCCAAACTGAGCTAGGACAGCCTCCTTTTTGCAGTTTTCCCCTGCAGTTCTTACAGACTCGTTTAAAGCCCCAAAGTCCCTTGTGTAATTTCCTCCTCAGATGTTTGTTTTTACCGCTCCATGAGCCTGGTTTTTGCTTTCCACTGCACTTGTCACTGACCTGAAATATGAAAATGTACTGAAAAAATTGTCTTTGTTTGCCTGAGAACATTTTAAGCACAAGACTTCATACAGCGTGTATGTGGGCAAAAAGGCTCAACTGTCCCTGCAATGTAATGTGATCTCATATTTCATTGGAAGGTACTTTCTTTGGCTGGCATGGAATTCTCAGTAGCAAACAAATATTTGTATTATTATACAATATTTGTATTGTTATAGGTTGTCAGGTATTGTTCAGCTATTCCCATGCCTGAAAGAAACTGGTCCTTAGGGAAAAACATTTAACTTGAATTCAGGGTATGCTTTGGAGAGGGCATGGATGTAGAAAAAAGAATCCAGTTAATTTTTCAAAAGCATCGTCTTCTATCGTGATCTCAGTATGTCATAACACAGTCTGAAGGAGGGCAAGAAACATCTATCCCTGGTTAGGCTTCACTGAGGACAGGCATAGTGTGTGACCTTCTGTCTCCTCAAAACTAACCATAGCAATGATTTGCCTGGGAATAAACACAAAAACCCTTAAGAAAATTTTCAAGTGAGATGAGCAGTATCTTGCTGTTCTGGCAGCTCTCTGCATGAACAACTTTTTTCTAATTCTCTAAATTGGGCTCTGCCTGAATCTCTTCACCCTTTCCCACCATGCAGTCACGGGGCTTCGTGCAGTGCTATTCTGAAACCTGGCAGTTAAATTTCAGGTGCTCATTTGGCACTGTCTTTGCAGCATAAATTCAGAACTCCCCTGCTCCGGCAGCTTGGGAGTGGTTCAGTGCAATTTAGGTGCCTCTTTACAGGCCTTTTCTCAGCCGAAAAAAGAAATAGCTATTTGACCAATAATGTGCCTTTCACATCAATCCCTGAGAGGATCCTTCAGAAGGAGAGTACCATGGAGAGCGTTAGAGAAGCTACCATCATACACTTGATACATTTTGTGTATTACACTTGAAGATTGTGGCAATTGAGGGTTCTGAAATGCATTGACAAGTACAAGGGAGAGGTGAAAATTTAGAGGCTAAGGCTTTTCCTCCAAGTATTTCCACTGCCTCTTTGTGAGGGTTCTTTGGCATTCTGATTCCTGAATGCCTGATGGTGCCATAGCCCTAGGATGACCTCTTTGTTTTGCCCCAAATCTCTTTTCCTGAGAAGAAATGTTGCAGCATTTTGTGATGTGGAATGTATTTCAGTAATGTAAGCAATAAAGTTTTAGGATAAATTGTTTGTTATGAAGACACTGAAGGGAAAAAACCTATACAGTGAAGTATGCAAGTAGAGCACTAGCAATAATTCTGCTTTGGGTGTGAGAGATAATGGCCTGTGTTTCGGTGGTAATAAAAATGTTCTATTAAGTTCTCTGAACCCATTGCAATGTGATAGAAAACAGCAAATGATGAAACAGTGCTTTAAGGGGAGCTTACACATCCAGTGAGCATAAAATAAACATATTAAAATAGAAAAAAAGCCCTGATTTCCAGTACTTACTGTTTTATCACTTCCATCATGGGTATAGGATAAAAGAAAACTCTTACTTGCTTGTTAGAAGAAGAAAGCTCCTACTTGAAGTTCTTACTTGGCAGATGTCAGTTGAAAGCTCTGCTAAGGAATATGCTGCAATGTCAAACTCTGTTGGGTAATTTTAGACAAATGTGTCATGTGTGACATGGAAATATGGCATGCTGTACATTAGTGATTTCCCAAGTGTTTGGATCAGGTAGTAATGTGCTGAGAAAGTGCTCTTTATCTCTCCACACTGTGTACTTGTATAGCAGTGGGGAAAGGCTTTTGGTAGAAATTACTTTAGTCAGAAAAAGAATCCATTTACAATATGTGCCTTCTAACATCTTTCAGACAATGCATTGTATTAAAGAGGCATTTTTTGATTAATGTTTTATAAACATTTTTCAGCATGACAGCTTAAAGTCCCTGTAAAATTGTAAATGCGTGCATAGTGCTCACTTCCATAAAGTCAAATGCCATCTCATAAAGTCTAGTTGGATCCTGTCAGTGACAGTGACACAGAATCAGTACCTTGGAGCATTAAAATTAATTTGCTTCATTTATATTACTGCAGTGATAGCTAGATGAAAAGAGTCCTATATTTAAATTAACTTAAAAACACCTTCAAATCTTTTAGGGTTTTTTATTATTATTATTTTACAGTTAGCTAAATGTAGTGAAGTGCAGCATAATATTTTCATGGGCCTTTTAGGAAGGTGACTATGAAATGTGAAAGTAGCAAAGGGGAAAGGGGAGGATGTGGGAGGCTATACTGGGCGCAAAGCTGGAGGAAGGATTAAATAGTTTTCAGTTGTGCAGGCTATTAGAGAAATAGTGGCCTTTGGCCAGGGCTGATAGCCTCCAGCCTTGGAGCCAAACTGGAATACCCTGGAGCAATGGAGAGCAAAGAGGGCTCTCCGTACCGACTGTAAGAGCAGTCCTCTCACTCTTCCTTGCTGCTCTTGAAGGTCATGGATAAACAGTGTTTGCTTTGCTTTCCTCAGGTTTGCAAAGTGCTTATGTGGGGAAAAAAAAGAGCTGAGTGAGAACACAAAAAAGGAGGAAACTGAAATGTGCTCCCTATCACAGGCCTGTCTTCTCTCAGCTGCAGTGGGACTGTGATGTTGATTCCCCTGCCGTTACTGGAGCTGAGTGATTTTGATAGAAGCACCCAAAATTTACACAGCCGCAGTGAGCAGAATGAAAGGTCTTGGGAAGCAAACCCAAGGAGGCTGGAAGTGTGGGAGTGGAGGAGGGAAAAGGAAGAAGGGAGAAAATACAAACAGAAAAAGAGCTTTTGAAAGCCAGAGCTAAAGAGCTAGGAGGAACGTGGGAACGTAGGGGACCACTGGTAGGAGAAACATACCCAAACTAAGGGGAAGAGGGATATTTGGGATAAAAAGCTGGGAATACCAATGATCTTGTTTGAAAAGGATATCTGTAGAATGATCTCTGTTCTTCCTCCCTCTTGCTGCAGCTCTCTGTGGTCCTGATCCAGTGGCATACTGCTTTCTCATCCCACTCCTTTCTTTGGAGGAAGATAGGATGCTTGTTAAACCCCCACTTCAAGCAAAGGTGCCCAAGCTGGCACCAAAGCACAGGAGAGAACTCTGTTACTCAGGTCTCATGATATGGAGTGAGTGAGGGTCTTTGGCAGAGAGTTGAACTAGGTTGCTGGAAGCCTGTAACTCAGTAAACCACAGCAGTGTGAATGGGTGTGTGTGGCATGAGCCTTCAGTGTTTGGTTTTTTCCTGAATGTGTTTCAGATAGATAGATAGAGATATATGTATATATATATATATGAGAAAAATCTATTTGTTTTTGTGTTTCATTTTAAAAGAGGTAAAAGTAACTATTAGAACATTTTTTCCTAATTAGGTATTTCCATGAGTTTTGTATATTTGGAAAACATTAGCAGTCATACTGATGCTTGCAGCTACTACATATTTCTACTAAAAAGTTTAGATAGTGATTTTAAAAATAAATAAAACTCATGCTGTTTAGTTTCACTTTGTGATAGTGTTACTGACACAAGCATTTATGACTACACTGTGGGGATTTCTGTCATGAAATATTTTCTGAGAGAGTTGCATACTGGCAAAGTTGGAATTACAAAGACCAGAAAATGCATAAAAAGGCAACAAGGTTGGTTTGGCTTTTTTTCTATTAGACTAGTCCCTACATGCAAAAATGATTATTATTTCTTCTTTTCATCAGTTAGCATTTCCTGGTAAATAACAGGAACTTTAATTGCACATTAGTAGCTTCCAAGAGCCTATTGTTGTGACATGTATTTAAACAAGCCGTGAATTAAGAACCTCTTTCCACCCAGTGATCTAATTATATTGTCACACTAATTATAGTATTTTGTATTTATATTTGACAACTTTAATTTTCTTTTCCTAGTTTACAAAAATAGTTTTCCTCTAGGGAATTTACCTTTTAGGCTGGAATTTTGTAGCTTTTCTTTCAGAAAATGTACAGTGGTCTAAAGCGTGTCTCAGTCACTTTGGATCCATTCTGTTCACATCTCTACCGTTAGTTTTCTGTGTGATCTTAGGCTAGTCATTGTAGTGTTTCTGATTCTCTGTAGGAGCCCTCTTCAGCTTACTAAAATGTTTTTGGTTCTGTGGATGAAATTGCACTACCAATACACCAGGTACTGTCTTACAAGTAGATATATAGCATGTTCATAGCTTAGCACTCTAGTGTATTTTTCTGTGATTAGAAAATAGAAAAGGACCCACGAGGGTCAAGTTGAGACTTGGAAACAGGCAATAAAACCTTTATCTGTTTACAAAAACAGTATGATGGGCATTTGAGGTAAATTACATGCCTTAATGTACTACAAATACCCATTTAATTTCTATCCAAATACTATTTATTCCCAAGACCCAAAAATTAGTGTTAATAATAAGCAATTTTGTGATAGGTCCATAATGTTGTTTTGAAGGTAATTACAATACTGAAATAAAGCACACAAGCTTTTATTTATTTGATTTAATCTGTCCCTGGAAATATACACATAGGTAAAGGCTGCTAGCATGGAGATGAGATTTTTAGTGGTGTAATGTGATGAAGCTAATAAAAATAATTATAAGAAATGGTGCTGTGGAAACATCATGAAGATTTCAGCAAGCCTAGATGGGTCAGCAATAGTGGGGCACTGGTGAGATTGTAATATTCAACAAATAAGCTGTTTGCTCACATAGGGAGGAGTCAACTTTATTAAGGGAAACCTGAAATGATGTTGAGAATGGGAGTTTATCCAAGGTATAAAAGGTTTACATAAATATGACAGCTTTGCTGATCTGAAACATCTCCTCCTGGGGAAATGGAGGGTAAGGAGCACAAAACTCAGTGTTTTGTCATTACTAAGAAAGGAAACAAGACAGAGCTGGGTTGGCTGGGGATTGGCACAACCTGGTCTGGTGTAAGGTGTTCCCATGGCCAGGGGTGCAACAAGTTGGCCTTTAGGGTCCCTCCCAATCCAAACCACTCTGTAATTCTATGAGACACACAGATGAGCTCTGTGAAAATTGTGTGTAGTCTGCTTCACTGCAGGGTTGATGCCAGCAGAAGATTCCTAGAATGACGTTTAAGACGAGAGAGAAAATAAGGTGCATTCTCAAGAGGCTCCTGAGGAATCGCAGCTGCTCTTGTTCGCAACTGTGCAAATATCTGGTCAGGCAAGACAGAGCTGGTTGCAGGTTTTGCCCACACCTGCACTTTGTGGAGCATGGTTTCAAAGTTCCAAGATTTAAACAGATAATTTTGAACTGTAATATGTTCAAAGTAGGCATAGTTGGTTTCATTACTGCAAAAGCGAAATGAGACTTAATTTTACATCATCAAGCGGGAAGATTGTGCATGGAGATGTGTGATAGGATTAGCACTGCTGAGTGCAAATTCCAGCTCTTATGAAAAATGGCCCATCTCTAGGCCTTAGCACTCACTTGTTCTAGTGACTTCTGTACTCCAGCTGCTGCATAACCTTCATGGTTACGAAGCACCTTCGTTATGCAGCAATATGAAGTGATCCTTCGTGGGCAGGATCACTTCATATTGCTCACCCAGCTGACTAAACCTTTTCTGTCTCACGGATCAGTCAAAGCAGGGAAGGCTCTCGTTTGGGTGCTCACTGACTGGAGGGAATGTGCAAGGAGAACATGACCCTTCCCCAGTGGAGAACAGACTGAAGAAAGGTTGCAAAGGTTACAAGCAGGAGTTGTGCAGGTTGGATGAAGCACAGTCATGTGAACACAAAACAGCCCAGTGAGAGGAAGTAGTAAATAAGCAGTACAGAACTATGCTCAGCAACTGAATTCATGCTATAGCAGTATATATTGTACATCAAGTCTTCAGGAGAATTTTTTATTTACTGTAATATTAGCATAAATAGAAAAGATCTTCTATGGTATTCCCTACTCCTCCCGTTCTGCTGCAGAACTTTCTCTGCCATGTATTTTTTGTTTTCATGTTCTTGCTCATTTGGGTTGGATTTTTTAATATCTAAAATGTGTGAATTTTCATTTGGGGATTTTTTTGGTTTTTTTTTTTTTTTTTTTATGTGAAATGTCAATGCAACATAAAATGCTTTGCTTTTATCTGGAGCTCAAAGTCTGAGGTGAGAGTCTGTCTCCTGTTTTTCTGTCTGCAGGGATTCCCATGCTGAAGATAGTATTTGCGGGTTATGAGCACCTGTCCTTAATTTCCGTCCCTTTGCTCATCTATCATCCTGCTCAGATCCTTCTTGGCAGTCTATTGGTACCAACGATAAAATCCTGGATGGTTTCTAGGCAAAAGGTAAGAATTGCTGGATTTGATTTATAGTGGCAAGTGTGCCGTGAGGGGAAAAATACCTAAACACATCCTAAACTCCTGGGGTTCCTTCTTGGTGATCCTATAGTAGGGATTTTTCTGTTTGTTTGCTTCCTTTGTGACAGTGTTAGTTACAGCAGTATCAAATTAAAAGTGCTGAACTTTATCACCCTTAAAAAGGAGACTGAAAAGACTCTGAAAAAGTTCAAAGCTTGAAGTTAGATCTCTACAGTTAATTCAAATTACAAATTCATTCAAATTATGAATTCAGAATATGCCCCATAAGAATGTCTCCATCCATTAGCTGGCTAATAATCACAGCTTTGGATCTCCTTTATGGAGAAGTGACAAAGATGTGTTGGCTGGCATGGGAGCTGGGGAAATGAGGTAAAATAAGGACACTTTCTGAACTGGATTGAAGCAAGATGAAAACTTTTTTTTTTTTTTTTTTACCCCTACTTGGGTCACCCTTTACAATATCAAGAAGTCTACAGCAGTCTGGGGCATCACATTTCATACCAAAATTAAGGCATGGGATAACCCGTAGGATTATAGATTATAACCTAGAGGGTTTGGAATCAACATCACTGATTCAAATTATGCTCATTTCAGTACAAATTGGGGGTATTGACATCTGACAGGCATTCTGTGATCTATGTGAAATAACTGCAGTGGTTTTAGTCAGGTTCTCAGAACAGTAATAACCACCCTGCAAAAAGCTAGTCCATGAAATCAACTTTAATGCTGTCTTTCAATGTTTGAGATAATAAAAATTGAGAAGCTGCAGCAACTGAAGCAATCTTTGGCAGCCATTTTCGGTGATGGTTGGGACTAACTGTGGGAAGCTGAGCTCCAGCAGCACCCTGCGTTCTCCACTTATCAGTGGAGAAATTTTATTGATAACACTCATATTTCCAATTTTCAGCAAAACCCAGTGTCTGTCATTTTACAGCTTCACTCCACTAAAGTAACCTTGCTATCTTGAATGCTAAAATTCCCCAAAACAATGATTTTCATCTGTTACCTGAACTGCAAAAAGCAAGAAAACTCTCAATTTTCAGGAATTGTATTCAGAAATCAGACCTTGTTAATATATACTGGTTTGAGTATCTGAAAATTAAAATCTGAGAATACAGTGGCAATTATCCATCAATCTGAAAGTCATTGTTTTTCTTTTAAGCAGAAATTATCAGGAGACTAGGGATGGTATGAAGAAATTTCCATGCTATTCCTGCAGAAAGACAGCGTAAAGTTAATGCAGCTACTGACAGAACGATCCCTGCAATGCTGACTTCTCTTCGGCATCTCAGGAGTGGGGCTGGAGCTCATCCAGACCTCCCTGATTCTCAGGGCAGTAATGGCCTTTAGGGGCTGCTGTCAGCTGCTGCAAGTTAAAACAGCCTTTAAACAGAACATCAGAACAGTCAACCAGTACTGGAGAGATTTACAGTTCACCAGCACTAGTTTCTTATTCATTAAGCATCAAATAAACCTCCTGTGCTAATCAGACTGTAATGCCACTGTAGAACCACTTTGGGGGATTGTTGTTCTGTTGCTGCAGTTTCTTCAGTTGGTCTTCTGTATTATTCACAAATGTTATTTTAATTACTCTTTGAAAAAAATCAATGAGGTTGGGTCTGGAACAGTTGCAATAAGTATAATAGAAGTGAATGTTATGACTGGATAATGGTTTCCTGCTTTGAAAATAAACATGTCATCATCACCCTTGATGTTTATTTTCTATAAACACCTTGGCTTCATTTTGGCATCTCTCTTGTAGGGGGAGACGGTTATCCAGTCACAGTACTCAACTGCAGTGACATTCTTACTTAATTATGATAGTACATGTGATCGGGTTGTATGAAATTGAATTTAAATATTTAGAGGTTCATCTACACTAAGGTATTTCTACTTTGTAAATATGGTAGCAGAATCTGCCAAACTACAAAGTTAAAAAATTGTTTCCCCAAACAAAATGTGGAATGATGTCTCTCTCTCCAAAGTCTCTTGCTGAATAATATCCAAAAGACTAATCTCAAGGGGCTGGATTTAACAATAGTTAAATGCTGGTGTTTCTGAGGGGAATGTAGCCCATTTATTTTTAAAGGTTTGGGGTTTTTATAAGGGTTTACATTTGTGCTGGAGTGATTTTCAAGCAGTGCTTACAAGCTTTAAATGTACAATATTAAAGGTTAATATCTACAATGAGAAGCCACATCAGGCATCCCTCAGACTGAAAATTGCTTGTTTAGCCAGCCTGCTGGAAACAAGAAGTCAGACAAATGCCAGTCTGTCAGGGCTCTTCACCCAAAAGACTTCAGAAAAACAGAGGCTCCAAATTTCAGGAATTTCCTAATTTCTCTAATTTCCCTCTCACCTGGGCCAATTTGTCCCACGTAAGAAGGCACTGAGCATTTTTTTTGCTGCAGAGCACACCAACAGCCAGCATCCTTCACAGTGACCACACTGGCGTACAGGAGCAGCTGAAAACTGAACACCTTCTAAGCCTGTCACATTTCTCTCCTTAGTTAGAGAGGCTGATCCTTGCCAAACTGGAAGCATGAGCATTGAGCTGAACTTCTGTCACACACTGAATAAATAGCTCAGCTATCATAACTGGCCAGCCCTGCGAGGAACACAGAGCTGGACCCTGCTATCAAAAAGTCATGGGCTTTCCTTCTTCCTCAGCAACAGTAGAGCTACAAAGATGTCGGGTGTCCCCTGGCATAAGATCACCTCTGGACTAATGGACTTTGGCTTATTCTTACCTTTTCTCAGAAAAGAAGGTATTAACATCAGAGGTGCATGACATCCACTGCTGCAGCAGTGATTATCCTCTGAGCAAGCTTTGAGCCATGTGGAAGGCAGCCAGAGAACACAAAGGTGTTGGCACAAATTTTCTTCGCCGTCTTTCCCTAAGTGGGTCAGAAGCTCTTCTATCTGTGCCACGAGTGGTTTTGAGTGGGGTCCAAATAGTTGTTTCTAAAAGGCACCTGAGACCCATCTCCACTTCCTTCACTGGCACTGTAGCAATAATCCTTGTGGTTCCTCTGTTAAGGCTCTCTGTGTAAGGGGAGGCTGTGATGGGCTACCAGGGGCAAAAACATCATCTCAGAACCACTGCCTGTCAGCTGCACGCTGACTCCTCTCTCAGCCTCCCACAAGTACACGCAGTGTTTTGTTGCCCCTTATAAACGAAAATCTTACCTTGTGCTGTTGTTTGTCTTTTAAGGGTATAAAAAAGTGACTGTTTTTTTTCTTGTTCACAGGCACTGAAGTTAACCAGGCAGCCCAAAGCACCCGTGAAGGTATAATTGTGGAGATGGCCAGTGTCACAGTGAATGTATATATGTACTATACTGTACACATGGACAATTGACACAACTGGGTTTTGTGAATGTTGCTTCGGTGCATATTTTATTTTTTTATATATATATATAAAAAGATACCTGTTAAGTGCCTTACAGATGCATTTTTGGCAAAAGCATTGTTTTCAGAAGCCACCTTGTTGGTTGCTGCAAGAGGTTGTACAGTATTTTGGAGTCCTTTAGTTTATTTTTCTAACCGAGTGAATGGTCATGACTGGCAGCTGGTTCTTCCATTGCCCCTGCTTTGAAGCCAGGGTGCACCAGCTGCAAGTCTCTGTTTTAAAGTAGCCAAAATGACCAGAAGCCTATCCCACTGCTGGCTTACCCTGGGGAAGAGCTTTCTGAAGGCTTTTTTTCTGAGATTGACTTGAATTTCTGTGTGACTCTGTTACACTCCCTAGTCATATGACTGTGACATGCCTTTTTCTTCTGAGTTTGTGTATACTCAGCATGGGGCCATCCAATGGATAGAAGCTGAGAAGCATGAATTATTTGCATTTGTTGACACAGTTGTCTAGACATTCCTTCAAAGTTAATGGTTTCTCAAGAAAATTCTTTCAATTCCATTGTATGATATTGTGCCATTGTATATCTTAAATGCCTCATAAGCTTCTTCAAAGAAATGGTCTGGTGCTTGGGTTATGAGTGAAGTATTTGTGTTTGCAGCTAGGAGACCTTTTTATAATTTACCGCTAAAGAACACAAATTTTTGGTTTTCCTTTTTTTTCTTTTCCTTCCCCCTGTGCAATGCACGGAGACCTGAACGGAGAATTTAGGATGCTAACATTGAAACAGAGCCTTTATTGTAGTACGCCAAGCTATGTTTTCTCTTTTGCTGCATTGGTAATGAATAATGGCTTGTGAGGACAAGAAAGTTGACAATTTTTTTCTTTTTTGCTAATTAAAAGGATCCATATAGTAACAGAAATGCTATCTTAGCTCGTTTGACAATCAGTCACAACTTTAAAAAAAACATTTCTCTTTCTCATAAACTTAGGTAAAAAATAATACAAAATACTGTTTCTAGGCATTGAAGAGAAAGAAATGCAGGCGTATAGTTAAACATGCAGCCAGCACTGCATCTTGTCTGGGAGATGAAGATTTCAGAAACATGCTCTAGTCCAGACTGGGGGGTGTGCCCATCTGCAAAAACTGCTGGCAATTGTGCATTAAAATATTAAATAAGGGAAGAAATAGGTCAGTGTGGGATCAATATAAATGCAGAGCTTCCGTGTATGTCATGGTTAACATTGCAGCTAAAGGTGTGGCTGAGTGCAAATACCTCGGAGCAGGTCTTTAGCAAATGTAAATTATTGGAACTCTGATAAGGCCATAAGCCTTTATACAAGCTGAAGGTCTTTTGTGTGACAATAGGCATGTGAAATCGTATCCTTTTGCCTTAGAGAAAAAAAAAATGTGCTTGGTTTACGTAGTCTGTTACTTCCAGTCCTGTGACCAACAGGAAAAAAGTAATCTGGTACCAATCCTCGGTGCTTTACCTGATGGTCACTCCCTGTTGCCATCTCTGTGAGAAACCATGGGGAGCTGACAGCATCACCTTCTTCAGCGTTGGCATCACCAATAAATGGACCATGTGACAAAGGTACAGGAGGTGGCACATGAATTTTTTCCTTCCCTGGAGGGGGATCAAGCTCTCCCCACTGAGCAGGCAAGAGGCTTGAGGGACACTGTCCACTGCCTGTGTCCCCCAGGGCTCTGCTCTCTTCTCACTGGGCAGTGGGCAGTGAGCTCACAGTTTGGTCAGTGCATGCCTGGATAGTACAGGCAGATCCACCAACAGCCCAGCCTGCAAGGAACTGGAGTTCTTGGGCCAAATTCAAGGTTCCACTTCCTTAAGCATTCTAAGTGGTAACTGGTTCCAAATGGGAAGAAATTCCTCTGGGCTTAAAAACCCTGCTTGCAGCAGGGGACTGCTTCCAAACTCAGGACAGTTTCTTTTTGTTGTTTCCATAAACCTGAATTTCCAGACTATATAAAGACTTAATCCTAATCCCACTGAAATCAATAACTCTTTCTGTTGGTTTTGAATGGCAAGACAACAGGCCCAGAAAGAGTATTCCCTTTTTAAAATACATCGGAAGAGTTCAAGCAGGCAGTAGCTGACTGTGGTTGTGTCAATGCTAAATAGTCAGAACACTGCAAGTACCCTTACTGAGCTACCTCTGTGTACTGAATCTTTGGCTTTCAGTACTTCCAACGACTTGCTTAGATTCCATTGAACACATCCTTTGTTTTGGGGTTTTTTTGTCCCACATTTAAGAATATTTCAAACTGTTTTACAATGTAGTTTCATTAGAGCCTTTACAAAGTCCTTGTTGATTGCTTTGGGGCAGTTTAAATATTGTGTATGAGTGTTGGAGGTGTTGGTCTAAAGGGAATATCAAGCTAAACTGAAATACATATTTTAAATTCATACTTAATGAAACTTAATTGTGCACATCAATTCTGTTATGTTTAAAGACTGTTAAGATGTTTGTTTTATGACTTGTTATATGTCTTTAATAAACAGAATGGTTCTGAATTCAATTTTGGTAATAGGAAAAAAAGATAAAATTATTTATCCTATAGGTCAAATGTTTACCTCTGTTATCTGTTTTATTCTTTTGTGGGTGGGCTTTTAAACTGCTTTTTTTATTTTTAAAATCCATTAACCGTCTGGAAATACTTTATGAACCTGGTGAAAGAAAGTCCTCAGAATACTGCTAATTGTTATCAATTTAAAATTAATTAATTGAACCTAAACATTTTTTCAGTAAAGGGTTAGAACAATTCTGAATATTTTCAACTTCCTGGCTTTAAATTTAACTGATATTAAACATAATCAGGCAAAACTGATGGCAAATGAGAACGTTGCCCATGTTACAACATGAAGATTTTCTTGATCATCAACACTTCTTATTTCCGCATCTCTATAATCCCATGTAATGACAGTGGAGGAAAAAACCCACCCAAACAATAAAACAGCACTTCAGAGGTCATGGGGAATTAGCACTTTGTGTTGAGTTACTCAAACATTTTATTTCCTTTTTTGTGCACTAAATTGAAAAGCTTTTGATGACTCCAGTAACTTATCAAGATAAATAATTTTTAATGTAGTTAAAATCAAAGATGTGGTTGTGTTTTTTCTTGTTGATTCTTTAGTTAGTGTGAGCAGGTTATGTGGTAGAAAGGCAAAGTCAGCAGAAGCTGCACAGTTGTGCTTGTTCACAGAGCAGAAGGAGAGTGAATCCAGCAGCTTGGTTTTACAGAAGTAGTCCCCTACATTACTTTGGCAGTCAGGGAAAAAGGAGCTGTTAGTTTTATTTGTGTACATTTTTCTGTGGAAATATCTTGACAGCGGGAGGTTAGAAGGCAAGATGAAATATGGTCTGTCTGCAAGCACATTGATTTATGTGCGAGTGCATACGTGCATAAGAGATGAGCAGTTATATATGTAGAAATGACTAGAAAGGGCCAAGTCCCTGGGATACATTTTTTTGCAAGACTGCATATGGAGAAAGAGCTACTTTTTTATGTTATTCTGACATTAAAAATGGAATTTCAGACACTGAATTGTGTTTTGTATTGAATCATAATCTCATACAGAACCCTTATAGCAGACAATCGCAGCTTTGTATTTGTAAACTGTAGACTATTTTGCACTTAAAGAGATGTTGATGCATTTGGGAATTACAACACAGTAAAGGGCTAAATCATAGTTTTCTCCATTTGGTTATAATCCAAATGCATTTATATTGCTATTATTATAAAGTGCCAGGAACACAGGCAGTCTCTCGCAAACACGTTAAATAGACAAGAGAGTAAATTCTGCCCTTGGTTACACTTGCACATCTCCAGTGCAAGGTTGTTAAGCTGCAGAGCAGTCTCCCCAGGGAAGCTGTTTGAAGAGCCCTGCCATTGTTCTAACAAAGCTCAGGGATAATGTAGCACATGATGAGAGTAAATGAAGAGTATTTTACTTTAGATTTGATGGCCTGCCCTTTCCAGCATCTTACAAACTGAATCTCTTCTGTCCCTATTTCCATGGGGTAGCCCCAGTCTTTCAGACCAAAACTTACAGGATCCTGTCAGAACAATGTCAGGAGAGAGACATGGTCTTCTCTGCCACTTTCTTGCTTCAACCACATTGTTGCTTGTGATCATTAGACTGCAGCTTCTATGAGGAGGCATTTTGACTTTAAATTCCTCCAAGCTGATGTGTCCTGTTCCTGTAAAATTCTCATTCAACAGGAAGCACCCTGCAGGATGGTAAGTAATCTTCTGGAATTGCGTGGGCAAGCTGTGCAGGACTAGAGAAAGCAATGCTGGGAAAGGCAGGTTGGAGGCATTGCTCCAGGCAGGTCTGCTTCATGCTGGCATCCAGAGCTGTAGCAGAGGTCATGAAAGCAGCCTCTGGATTGTTTGTCTTGCCAGAAAGGTGGAGAGTGAGATCTTCAGTGAGAAGTGAAATTAAATTTATTAGTGATTAAAAGGACAAGAGAGATGTGTTGGAAACAGCTAATGCCAATGAGGCCTCTCAGCTGCTCCCCTAAGCAAATTGCAGTCTCGGTGGAACATCAGCTTCTCAGTCCATCAAATTGCAGTAATCAAGTCTGGAGCTGATGGGAGCATGAGTCACCACTTAATTTTCTCATCAGTGGAGGCCAACTTTTCAAAATATTTTTACATGCATTTCCACAGAGATTTCTGCCAGCCAGTGACCTAGAGTGACAAGAAAATGAGCAATAGCTGCTGCTGAATCAGGCTTTGCTCCCTGCCACCTACCCTTCAGACCCCAGTTTTGGGCAGACAGGGCAGGCAAATCAAAGGCTTTTGGAATTATTATGCAGGAAAGAGCACTGCTGAGCTGATAGGAACTCCTGAATTTGTTAAGTAACAAAATAACCTGTGAATTCTTAGGCTGCCTGGTAGGTCAAATGAACTTTGGCTGTGTTGCTACCTGCAACCAGAAGCAGGCATGAGATTAGGAACTGACTGTGGTCCATGCTCCGAAGGACAACCCATACCCAGCAGCTGCAGCACCTAGAAGAGGCCGTGCATCTCCTAAGGATCCCGTGCTGGTGTGTCTCATCCGCTCTTCACCTGTGTTCAAAACTGCCACCTGGCACAACCATTTGTCACCCGGGTAAGAAGGAAACAGCCTCTGGATGGCATCCTGTGTGAGTGGGCTACATCTAGTATAATAGTCAGAAAATCAAAGGCTTGCAGATGATAGTGTGCTGATGTTGGTTCGTCTCTGTAGGAGAAAACTTCCTATTTATGGTCAGTTTTCTTATGAAACTATTCCAAGTACTAAGGGAAATCAGCTGTCTTGAAAGGGACGGAAATGAGCTTCCTTGAAGGAAAGACAATTTCATTGATAGGATTAAAAAAAATTATGGAGGTCATGTGAGAACTGGCCTTTTGCCAGGAGAAAGGCAGGAAATAAAATTTGAGAGTCCTGTGACAATAATTGGGTATGAAATTCTATTGACAAAAGCTTTTGCAGTTCTGTGTTCCCTCTCTTCCTTAGCATTGTGACTGCAGTCTTACCCTGTTTCTGTCCTTTGTCTGTTGCACAGCCCAATCCCAAGATGTCACAAAATTATTTTCTTTCCCAGTGCCTTCCCTATGTAGTTTTGCCACTTCTTGTCAACGCTGCTTGATGAAATAAGTGATAAAATGTCTTTTCCCCCTTTTTTTATTTTAACTTCTCCCAGTTAGTTGTCCCTAACTGAACCTGATGGTGTCATCACCAAGATGATGCTCTCATCTGCTCTCAAAGCTCTCTTAGAGACCCTGTCCTGTAGCCAAGAAACCAGGGCAGCTTTCCAAGATGATGCTTGGGGAAGCAGAACTCAGCTTTTTGTGCTGACACTGAACAACTAAACCCATGCAAATTACTGTTCTTGTGTTCTTCATTAGGACTCTCAGCTCCCCTGGAAGGGAACACCCACATGATGCAGGCCTGAAGCTCACTGCTGGATCCATTAGAGTCACTGTCAGTCCTTTGGGCAATCCCATACTGCTGTTGATATATTTTGCCAAGTTCTGCAAATTCTCAGTTGTTCTGTTTCATAATACTGCTTCAAATAAGAGAATTTTTGGGAGAACCTCTGTTTTTCTTTATAAAAAAATTACAAAAGATATTTTTTGGTCTATTTTAGGTCCCTGAAAAATTAACTGTAATTTCCCAGCAGTGGCTCAGGACTACCGTATTTACCTCACATGTTCACTCTGCCCCCTCCCCAAAACAGCCTCTCAGGTACCTCACAGTGAGTTGCATAAAGCTCTTTTTTTTTAGAAAACAGCTACAACATCTGTTAAGGTTCAATTCCTTGATAAATAAAGTACATCCCAGAGGCATAATAGCGTGCTAAAAATAAGAGTATGACACAATTTCAGCCAGCTAATATGGTAACTGTGTTTGCTGCAGCTCACGGAGTGTTAATGTGAGAAGCCTGTATCCCTCCAGCTCGGCTGTCTGTGAGTATCACGCGTGGACCTCTCCCGGAGCTGGAGCCAAATCCCACAGTACCCTGCCATGCTGTGCTCTCCAACTCCCCTCTCTCTGGCCTCTCCAGGTGTAAAAACATAGGGGAATTGTGATGGGTGAGATTTTGTGTGAGTCAGGGAACAGAACAGAAGCCCTGCAGCCGGTGGAGCCTGACTTTTATCATGTTTGTGATCAGGTAATGCCTATTTGCAACATGAAACATGTTAGTGTAACCTCTCTGATTGTAAAGGGCGTAAGGAATTGCACATAGCTACTATCACATATCAATATTCCCTAATAATCTCATTTTATGTATCTATCAGGACATTTAAAAAAAAAAAAAAAAACGAAATTCAAATCTTGCTGGTATCAGCTTTTCAGAAGATTTTTTGGTAGGGTTTTTTTGTTTTGTTTTAAAGTAAGATGCATAGTACAGGTAGAAGAACTCTTCCATGTGTATCACAATGTATATTAAACCATTATCTTCTATGTTCTATAATTTGATACTTCACATATTTTTAGGAATGTATTTTGCTTATCTAACTCTGCTTTCAACAGCAAACTCCCTCTGCTAACTCATCCCATTTGAATTTTTATATTTTAATTGAATAGGAATTTTGAATTTTGGTATATGCATAAATATGCTCCAGTGCCAGCAGCAGCTTCCTGTGTTTAAAAAATAAATTTAGTGAGAAATTTCACCATTTTTTAATACCAGTGAAAATAAAATTTAGTCTGTTGAGATGGCACAGTGGTATCCTTTGCATAGCTGCTACTTTGAATGTGCATTTTTTTTTCAGAAGCCCATTTAGAAGTTTTTTTTCTCTTAGTAACAAAATATTTGCTCTGAACAATCCCAGAAGCATAATACATTAGCAGAAAGAAAGAGTATTTATAGCCAATAATTCAGCTGTTATAAATTATGACTCTGAAGAAAGAGAAAAGGGTTCCTTTTTAAAACTTGCTGCCAGATTCTGATACAGCGATGCTGAGTAAGGTAAGTAATGTTCTTTTGATTAACAGTCAAGTCTTGAGTAGTTTTCATTTAAAGAAGACTTTATTAAGCATTTTTCTCGAACTCATCTTTTTTGTTCTGTTTTGAACAGACTTCCATCTGAAGAAAACTCTCAATGACTTTTTAGCCTACATTAAATTCCCACTGACAAACAGATGAGAATTTGCTCCAGAAAGAACTAATAGGCTTTGCCAAATAAATCATGCAGATCCTAAGTGTGCTATTCATCTCTTCTGCTGATTATTGCTAAAAAGCCATGATAGCTGTCCTTCAAAAGTAGTCAAATTAGTCCTTTGACTTGAAGTGAAAAATTTGGACTGATGGTTGTCCTGGGCCTTATTATTGTTTGGTTTTTTGCAGTTTGGAAAATGAGAGAGCTGGTGGGCATGGATTCTTGGTAAATGTGGATTGTTAGCTTCTAGGGAACTGGACCACACCTGGAGAGTGGAGGTAACTGGTTTGTGTTAATGAATGGCTCAGTTATTTATCCCTGCCCACTATTATGGAGCACCCCAAGTCTCCTGAGAAGCCAGAGCCAACAGTGGAGTTAAACATCTTCACATCCCTTTGTGTCCATGTGTCTGTCTGTGTGTCATGGCCAGGGCCCATACCAGGTCCTGAAATATGCCACTATCTTCACTGTTTCAGTTCCCTCTGTTCTGGAAATTGTAGATACTCTGTGCTCATCTTACCTTTCAAAAATACATTGTAGGTAATTACTATGTTTACTTACTTAGCTTTTTGTTGATTTGAGCTTATTTGGTGCAGTCACTGGTGCTTCTGCAGCACACACTCCATCATCTCTTTGATTTTTTCCAAATTAGTGGAAGAGTCTGATCACCCATTTCCAACTAGTTTTTAAGTACCCTTGATTTTTTTGTTTGTTTGTTTGTTTTGTTTGGGAATTGATTTAGGGTTAAAACCTGTCTCAACTAATTGCAAGACGTAATACCACAAAACCGTATGAATTAAAAAATACTAATATGTACTTAACATCTATCATAAATACTCATGTTTATACCTACACACAGAGGGTGCTGCTACAGGCTGAAATTAGAAGACAGGAACAACGTATCCAAAGTCTGTATTTCTCTAGTAAATTTCAAATCAGGATGAGACATATATCTCATTCACTTCTTCAGCATCTTCACCCAGAAGAAAACTTTCTAGATGACCCTAATGCCAGCAGAAGTTGTGGTTCTAGCTGATATTACTAAAGTAACATTTTATGAGATTTCTCCAAATGTGTTGACTGATGTATCCCTCTTAAAAGGAAAAAAAATACCAACCAAAAAACCCACATACTTTTAATTTCTCCTTTTTGTCACTAAAATGATGCATTATAAATTTGGCAAGTCCTGCAAACCAGCATCATTTTTATATTCTGGGCATACCATAAATTTTCACAGGAAAATATGTGTTTAGAATCACTAGGTCTGTTCAAACATTGAATGCAGTTATTTTTCACTATCTTCCATCCATGAAGATTAGCTACCTTGTAGTATCAAAAATCCAGCTGTACAGGCATCAGAAAACAAAAACAAACCAACAAAAAAAAAGCTGGAAGAGGAAGAGGGGAAGGAAGAAACCCATGTGTGACCTCTGGTGGTTTTAAGACTTACTCAGAATATTGTGCCTTCATCAATGATTAAATGACTTTCCCTTTTAAAATGTACTGAGCCCTCATATTTATGTTGGTGGATATTACTACACCAGAAATTCTACCTCTCACTGAGAGAAAGGGTGATCGTAAGAATGGGAAAACCACTCAGATAAGTAAAACCAATGCAAATGCAAACCTTTTGCCAACTCCTTGAAAGAGATTGACGATCTGAAGAAGTGTAAACACATGGGGCCTACATTTCCCAAAATAAGTAGTGATGGCAGATGCTCAGCTGGCACTGACATATCAGGTAACCATCACTCTGGGAGGACAGGTGCTTGCCGAAAATTGGGCGCTTTTAATAAGATTGAAAAGAAAGTGCTCAAACACCAAGATGTCCAAAACTGTAATTAGGTTTACAAGTACAGATTTCACCTCTTTCTCTTCTTTGTGTCTTTTCCTTGCTCTGTGTGAAAACAGAAAAAGGGGTAAAAAACACTGTGGGGCTGGAATAATGCATGTATGTACACATATTAATTGGATACATCTGTATCAGTCATCAAGTTAATATTTAGATGCTATTTTGATGACATACTTTCTTGTTTGGTTGGTTTTTGGTTAAGAATTTTCAGGAAGTTTTCAGAATATATGGGCTGGCATGGAAAGCAAAGCTAGATTTTATCTGATATATCTCAATGCTTCTTAATAGCTTTCATCAGTATTTTCTCTATGCCTTGTTCTCAGTAGGCAGTACTCAGCACTTTATAGTCCTTCAGAAAGTGCTGACTGCAGCTAGAGAGCAGGGACACAGATGTCTTCTATTGTAGACACTCGGGCCCAAATACCACACTTATATTGGAACTGGATGATGGCTAAGGTCCCTTCTGACCCAAACCATTCTATGGTTCCGCGTTGCTCCCTGTGCCACAGGCCGCAGTGCGCGGAACACGGAACCAGCTGCGCTGTGACATCAGCCCCGGGGCTGAGGGCGCCGCGGCTGCTGCGGGCACTGCGGCTGTGGCTGCCCTGGTGCACGGAGCCCTCGCTCTTGCAGCTGACACGAGCTATTTGCAGCCATGCTGCTGCTCTGCCTCCTTGCCCTGCTGGCCGCCTGCAGGCCTGTGCAGGCCATGTGGAACACCTGCGAGTGAGTGGCCCCAGGCGCTGGGAGGGAGTTGGGCAACACTTCAGGCCTTCCCTGGAGAGGGCCCACTTGTCCTCTGCGGCCAGGCCACAGCTTCCCGAACCCCATGGGGAAGCCTCAGTTCCTTGTGGACAGGCGCACACCCCGTGGCCTTCTGTGGCCTACTCTCCCTGCACACCTTGTGGGGAGCTTCTGCTGGAGCAGCAGCAAGCCATGGAGCAGGATGGAAATGACTTTCTGCTTGCAGAGGGAGCTGTGGGCTCCGGCCCCTGACTTCTGATGAAGAGCGAGGCATGACACGCGTTGTGGGTGGCACAAATGCTGAGACAGGGGCCTGGCCCTGGCTTGTCAGCATCCAAGATCCCTCGATATCAAGCACGGGACATCTGTGTGGAGGGTCTCTCATCAGCGTACAGTGGGTCCTCACAGCAGCCCACTGCTTTGCTCAGTCCAGGTAAGGAGGAGCAGGGAACAGGGATATCCCCCCACCATCAGCAGGTGCCCTGTCAGCAGCACCATATGCTGCTCCCATCTCCTTGCAGTGTGCCCAGTGCCTGGGCAATGCGGAGCCCAGCTGAGAGACTGCTCAGAAGGCTGGGCACATGCCACTACTTCCTAACAGCCTCCAGCTGACACTGCCAGAGCCTAAGGCATGCTAGAGCACTCACCACCTCCATAGTGCTGCTTTCATCTCTGCCTTGGGAAGCAGAAGGCTGGTCACTGCTGGGCTGCCACAGCTCCAGGCTCTGCTCTGTCTCACCCTTCTCTCCACGTGCCTTCAGGAACATCAGCGCCATGCGCCTGCTGATCGGGGCCACCGACCTGACTGACCCAGGCCCTGGGGCCGAGGTGCGCCTGATTAAGCGGCTGCTGGTTCACAAGGAATACAATGCTGCTGACCAGAGCAATGACATCGCCTTGCTGGAACTGAATGAGCCTGTCAAGTGCAACCCCTACATCCAGCTGGCCTGTGTGCCCAACGCAACGCTGAACGTGGCACAGCTGGAAGCCTGCTACGTCGCTGGCTGGGGTTCCACCACTGCAAGATGTGAGTTTCACAAATGAAGGGCAAGCTCCACACACTGGGAAGATGGGTTGGGCTCCCTGACAGCAGAGGCCAAAGCCACAGTCAGGCTGCCCACTCCCTAAAGGCAGACAGCAGGGACACAATGCTCCAGCACCTTTGCAGAGGCAAAGCCAAGCCCTAGGGAAGGGGATCACCCCCAGACAGGGGAGGAGAAGTGGCAGTGAGCTGCTGGGTCCTCATTCCTTTCTGTGCTCACAGCTCAAAAATCAAGCGATGTCCTGCAGGAGGCCCAGGTCCACCTTATTCCTGTCCAGGTTTGCAACAGCAGCGACTGGTACGCGGGGGACGTCCACACCCACAACTTGTGTGCTGGCTACCCAGAGGGTGGCATTGACACCTGCCAGGTAGGAGTGTGTGGCAAGCCACTCAGTCCCCAGCAGGGCTGGCAGCACCACCCCAACCCAGCCCAGCACCTGCTTTCCCTGGCCAGTCACTCTCCCAGCCCCGGCTCCTGGCCATTGCTGGGGCTTCCTGCCCGTTCCCCATGTGTAGGGCCTTGCCCAGTGCCTCCCTTGTCCCACAGGCCTGGCACTCTGCCCAAAAAACCCTGATAGTGCTCTTGGCAGCCCAGAGGTCCAGATGCCGGTGCTGGAACATCTGTCCTCTGCACATCCAGGATCACTGTGCAGAGCTGAGAGAGAGCCTGACTTCATAGGTCCCAACCCACTCCCAGTAAAGCTTCTGGAGGCTCCAGCACCTGAGCCTGAGCCCTGCTCTGCTGGGAATACCAGGCCCAGCCCAGCTCTGGCAGGGGCTGTGAGAGAGAAGGAGGCAGCCTCAGTGTTGACAGGGGCCACCCAACACCGCCTTAATCCTCTCTGCTCCTCTGCAGGGTGACAGTGGTGGTCCTCTCATGTGCAAAGACAACAATGCTGACTTCTTCTGGGTTGTCGGAGTGACCAGCTGGGGAAGAGGCTGCGCCAGAGAAAAACGGCCTGGAATATATACCTCTGTTCAGCACTTCTATGACTGGATCCTGGTCCAGATGGAACTGCTTCCACAAGTAGTGGCTTCTGAGGCATGGAGTCATTATACGACCGCCTCGCAATCCTGGACTCATCATATGAACGCTCCATGGCCCACTCAGAATCCGTGGCCGAGACCACCTCCCACTCAGAATCCGTGGCCAAGGCCACCTCCCACTCAGAGTCCATGGCCGAGACCACCCCCCACTCAGAAGCCGTGGTCAACTACATACCCCACTCAGAAGCCGTGGTCAACAACATTCCCCACTCAGAAGCCGTGGTCAACAACATTCCCCACTCAGAAGCCCTGGTCAACAACATTCCCCACTCAGAGGCCGTGGTCAACTACATACCCCACTCAGAAGCCATGGTCAACTACATACCCCACTCAGAAGCCGTGGTCAACTACATACCCCACTCAGAAGCCGTGGTCAACTACATATCCCACTCAGAAGCCGTGGTCAACAACATTCCCCACTCAGAGGCCGTGGTCAACAACATACCCCACTCAGAGGCCGTGGTCAACAATACACCCCACTCAGAGGCCGTGGTCAACAACATACCCCACTCAAAAGCCACGGCCAACAATGCTTCCCACTCATAAGCCATTGCCAAAACCCACCCCCACTCAGAAGCCAAGTCCGATACCAACACCAGTGGAAGAGATTAACAGCTGCCCATTTCCACTCAACAAGCTGGTAGATTTCTTCACTCAGATCCAGGAGCTCCTGAAGAACCTGCACGGAGGAACAGTTTGAGCAGCAGAATGGACAGGATCCAGCGCAGGCTGCATGGGACCGTGACTGTTTCCTGCTGAGGCAATGCCTGCTGATCCAAAGGCCGCTCCAGTGTTGAAGACCTGCTCTGTCCTGCCCACATTGCTCCTCTGCATATATGCAAATACTAACATTGACTTAGTTACTGAAATAAAGTTGTCTATGTTTGCAGTTAACCATGTTTTGAGTCCAGTTTGGTCTCCTGGAAAAGGCAAGGACTTCTTGCCTAGGACCTGCAAAATGAGGCTGCGCCAGACCACTTGGGCACAAAGGGAGTCATTCCAAAGAGCTGGAACTGTGCCCAGTCAGAGAGGAGAGTGCTCAGAGCCACCACAGGATGGAGAAGACTGGCATATCAAGGCTAGGAAGAGGACAGAAGATAATGCCACATGCAGACACCCTGGGGGGGACGCATTAAGGCACACAAGCTGGTGACTAGGGCCTGGCAAAAGCCTTAGCTAATGGAGCAGACCTGGGAAACTCCTGAGCATGACAAGCAAAATTGCTGACTGTCACAAAGACAGGGAGAAAGTGACAGGAGCTACAGTGCCCTAAGGAAGAGCAAGATTTCACAGGTGGTGAAGGGGCATTGATGTGTGAGCTGGCCACAGGTCATTCTGGGGAGAAGAGCCTGGCAGGAGCTGCAGGACCCAGGAAACTGCAACAGCGCTGCCATGGAAGGCCAAGGTGAGCTAGTTAACAGCACCGGCAACACCAAGTCTGTTCAGAGGTGGGGCAAACCTTGGATTCAGGGGGAAAAGATAGCAGGGAGAAGCTCAGAGAAAGAGAGGAGTTGAGGAAGATGAGGGGGATGTTACAAGCATGGCAGATAGGGAGAAGGGAAGATCAAGAAGCCAGTCTCACAGACGCAAGCTGCTGGTTGGCTTGCTTGTGTGACTGAGCCCTGCACCTAATTACCATCTGCACCTAGGTTTCCTGCAGCAGAGTCTCAGACATCCAAGACTTGGAGAATGGCAGGTGGGACTGAAAGCAGTAGCATCCTTCTTTGTCTAAAGCTTCCAGTTGCTGTGCATCCTTGGCTTCGCATTCCAGGTGCCACAGCTGTAGTTGTCAGTGTGGGCCCAAAACAGCAATAGAACTCATAGACAGCAAGGACAGGGAGCCTCCCAGAGGGTGGTGTTGCGGCTGATGTGGCCAGCATGGACTGCTGCATCCATGTTTCCCTGTTCTTTGGACAGGAAGGGTGACACAGCTTGGGTACCTCTGGCATATTTGGCTTCTGCTGCACTGCTTCCCAGCCACGGCTGTAACCAGATTGGAATTGTGCATGCTGTCTGCAGGAGCCGTATGCTCTAGTGGGTATTTTTTGGGAAGGAGCTGCTGGCAAGCAGCTGCAGAGAGCAGGGTGGCAGTGAACTTCCCAAAGAGGTGGTGATGCCACACAGGGTGATTTCCTGTGAGCTGTTAGCAGGAAGTTCTGGGAACCCTTGAAAACAGAGGGGCTAAATTAAAGCTGGAGAGGGACATTTTTACAAGGGCGAGTAGTGATAGGACAAGGAGGAATGGCTTTAAAGTGAAGGTAGGTTTAGAATAGATACTAGAAAGAAATTCTTCTCAAGCAGAGGAACTCAGTGACTTCAAAGTTGCACTCAAAGCAAATGTCACAACCATCTCCTCCTCGGAGATGGAAAAAGCCTGTCACAGTTGTTACTGTGACACAAGCACCTACCAGCAGCCTCAAACTGCTCATTCAAATGCCAAGTGACAGGCAGATGTTTCCAGTAAGAAATACAGCCCTCTCAGAGCCTTTGGTTGCATCACCCACCAGCACAGCATTGCCTCAGCCTTCTCTGGCCAGGGCTGTGACCTGCTGGAGTCACTTGAGCTCAGCTGGGCTCTGCACATCACTCTGACCATGGGGCCCAGACAGACCACATGGCACTGCTGGAACTGGAGAGAGGTTTGCTTTTTCTTGTCATAAATATCTTTGTCAGTAGGGAGCTAGCAAGGAGAAGGGGTCGTAAGATAACCTACACCCTGCCTATTGTTTTCCCAGCAGCAGTTGTTAGTGAATTTCTCGAAGAAAACAAAACAAAAACACAAACTACAGTTGGGAATTTAAACTAGCACTGGGGAAAACTGTGCATGGTCTGTAATGATTTGGTAATTAAGATAAAGCATATACCATATAACTTGAAATTTCACTGATAGTGCACAGAAGGATTGCAAGCCTCCCCTCCACCCGAGCGCCCCCCGCCGCTGCGGGACCGGCCCGGGAGAGCGGGGCCGCCATCGCCGGGCCAACGCTGCCCCCTGGCGGCGGCCGGCGGGAGCGCCTGACGGCCGGCACTGCCTTCCGGGAATAGCTGGGGCTGGATCCTGCGGCTTGGGCCCGCATGGAGCTGCCCGGGAACGCAGGTACTGCATGTTTCCTGCCCGGAGCCGCCCGGGCAGAGACTGCTGCAGGCAGCCACTGCCTCTGGCCACTCGCCTGACACGTCGCGTTCGTGCTGCCTTAGACACTGGGAATTACTGGTGACACCTCACTTCGACTGGGTTAAATATTTTCCCACTCCGGGCGTGTGTTTGCACAGGAAAGATCAGCAAGTCACGTCTGCTGCCGTTCCCTCTGCACCAGCTGCCCGATGTCCTTGGTACCTGGCCGTCAGTTCTTAATGTACATCAACATGCGCTGATATACAGCTCCGCTGATCTTTGACTCGCCTTTGGAACAGCGACACATTTTCTCAACAACAAATTATACTTTGACATTAGAAGGTGGCAATCTGTAATGGATATTGCAATCTGAAGATTGAAAGAGACTATCTGTGATCTTTGTCCTCAGCCGAGTAAGCTGGAGTCTCTCTTCCCTCCTACACGTTATTTGATTGTGGGACATAACCTTGGGATGTACTAATAATCATTAGTCAGAGCTGATGTATCCGTTACAGGCCTGCCCTGCTTGAGGAGGGAGACGTTGCCTAGAACAGCAGTAAATCAGCAAAACATGCACTTAAATATACAGTAAAATGTGGTTTGAGACATGGTCCTTCATACATCATGTAGCAAAATGTTTTATTGAGAGAGTCACACACACTCTAATGAGGAAAGAGGGCTGCGGAGATGAGACCTGCAAAGAGGAAGCAGTTTGGTGGCAGGAAGAGGCTGGGAGAGATCTCTTAGCAGCTCCTGGTCCAAGGGAAGTTGTGACTCCCCAAGTCCTTCTCCACCCTCTCGTAGCCTTGGACGAGCTGGCAGGAGAGAGGGGAAGGCAAAGAAGGAAGGGCGCCCTGCAGAGCTGTCCGGACACAATGAGCCTTGAAAGCCTGGCAGGGGCAGTGGAAGGGTCCAGCTTGCCAGGAGGAGTGAGGGGTCTGTTCTTGTGTTCACCAACTTTGCAGGTCAGGTCACTACTTTGTCATTTATTTTTTCTGCTAAGCAGCTGTCTTTTTGGAGCTGAATGTTGCAGGAAGTGTTAGAGCATCTCCTTTTCTTCTTTACAGGCATTTGTCATTATTATTTAAATGTGAGTGAATAAATAACACATGCATCTGCTGAATGTTTTATTCTCCAGGTTTCTGACCTTGCTGCTTTGCCTTCTTTGGTTTGTATGGTCTCGAGTAGTTGCAGAAACTGTGCCAAAAGGGCTGGCCAAGCCAGCCAGCCAGACCTCTGTAATGCCTGGGGCTGCATCCCACACCGATCTGGGAGAGCCTGAGCTTGCATATCCCTGCTGACCGTGACTGCTGGGCCCAGAGGGCCCTGGGGCTTCTCCTGTGAGTCTCATCACCCATTTTGGAGCTGACTAAATCAGTGCATGTTCGGCTTTTTTTGCTTACTAGTGACAATTCAACCAATGCAGGAAATGTCCACGATGTCTTAGCCACGCTTTGGATCAACTGTCTTGCTTAGTGCAACCTTTCCATGTTACATTTAGTTATTTCTAAAGTTTTTTTTGGGGGGAGGAGGGGGTTAGAATAGCTCAAGCATTGCAATTGCCATAGATATTTTTACTGCCAAAAGTATGTTTGATGCCTGTTGGGCTGGTGGGGAGATAGCATCAGGATAGCAGGGGTGCATTCAGGGTGCATTAGCTGCTTTCAGTATTTCTGACCCAAAACCATGTGATTTTGCTGAGGGGTGCCAGCCTGACGTGGGCCACAGGTGATTGCAGGCTGAGCTGCCCTGGAGGAACTGGGATCCCCAGTTCCAGCAGAATGACTGTGACCAGCCCAGTCACAGTCATTCTAGAGAGAGAAACAAGGCAAGTCTTTCACTTGTCTCTCCAGTAAATATTAGAGTGGTTTGTGCCTTTGTTTTCCTAATTCTGTCTTTTTTTTCCTCAGAAATCTGTTCCTAGCATGAGCACAGACTAATTTCTGTGTAAGGCAAGTCAATTAAGAATGGGGATGTTTGATTGGTTTGCCTTTTAATAAATTAACCAGTGCTCATGTTTTTAACAGCCTTAAGAAGAGATAAGACCTCCATTCCTCTTGTCATGGCAACTACAACAAACGGAACATCATTTGGAAGTCAAGAAAAAAACACAGGCACTTTAGGTCTCAGCCAAGAGAGCTGCAAAGTAGCAAAACTCATTACTAATTCAGAGGAGCTGTATCCCTCAGAGCTCACCCTTACTGGTCTTACTAATAATAATACTGGAGCACATAAATTTAGCAGAAGGCAGAGTTTGGCAGAAGGCAGAATGGTGTTGAAGTGCCATTCTCCCAATCAAACACCTCCATGAGCCCTTCCCTTGCTCCAGTCAGCCTGGTAAGAAGCAATGCTGGGTTGTGGGGAAGGAGCTGAGGAGAAGAAGGTTCTGGTTTTATAGCCATAGCAGTCTGGCAACATTAAACCGAGAGAGACAGTGAAAGAGGCCATAGGTATTTGTAATTTATTCATAAACAGCTATGCCATCATAAGAAACTTTTTAAAATAATATGTGATAGTTCTTTAAATATTTAAGAGTTTGTTGACCTATTTTCTCAGTTAATTAGGATTTTTTTTTGGCTGCATTAACAATGACTTGAATGCAGTCTGTTTTAGTCACTACACAGTTCAGCTACACTGGGTTACAGAAACATGATTTCTTTCTAAGGCATATGACACAGGAGAGGAATGCTATTGTACATGTCTAGATGTGTGCTTAAAAACCTGAAGACTTACTAATAGGTAGGACATAAGCTCAACTTAGTGAATATAAAACCATTCACCTGGCATCCTTCTGAGTCCTAAACCAAACTTTGTCTTTTCAATTACAGCAGTACTCTTGTTTTTTCTGCACCAAATGGCTACAGTGCAGTTGCCCTACTCTTCAAAGTGCAATGGTTAGGAGCACCAAGCTCATCTCTGCAAACTGCATTTGTGAGTACACTTCTTTTCTTACTCTTTTATTTTGCCCAGGGCTCACTGGGCCTAGAAGTGATGTTGACAGAAATTTGTCCATGTGTGCAGCACAAATGTCACTGATCACAGTACAGCAGTATTGTCAGAAACCAGCTCTTTCTGAATGCTAATTGAAGGCACTATTAGCAAAAGGTGCTCTCCGTGCCTCATGCTGGAGCTGGAGCATGATGTCATGTCCCACCTGTCTCCTCTGAAGTCAAGGGTGAGGTGGGGAGGATGTGAGAGCAGGGCTTTGACTATCCAGCATGGAGGTGGGCAACTAGCTGGACATGGCCACAGGGCCTTCCTGACAGAGGGGGAAGTTGTCGCCAGGAAGGCTGGGGGAACCACCAGAGTCACATCATTTTCTGCTTGGCTCAGGATGGATTGCTGTGGGCTGTGAATTAGGCTGCAGCACAAAGTGTAAGTTTGTCCCCCACCACACAGCTTGGGAATGATCAGGTCTGAGCTGTTCCACCATAGAAAAGGACACCAGATGGGTCAGTTCCTGCTCTCTGAAAGGCTCTAAAATGTACATCTCAAGATCTATTTCTGGCTCTTTTAAAGTTGAAGTAAAATAAACCTTTACTCTTGCTGTTGTCACCTCTCCTTCTTAGGAGGTGTCCAGAATCATGCTGTTCTCCAAGGGTTGCTTTAGTGGCATCTTGCAGAAAACCTCATGGTCAGAGAGAAGTTTGCACAAACTCAGAACATAAGGATGCTGTTAACTTCCCATGCAGGGCATCTCCAAAGTGACCTGGGAAGGGTACTTCTCAGTCCATGTTTCTGCACAGAGTGTTACTGAGCTGACTCAAAGAAAAAGACTAAATAAATGTTGGCTGTCAGACTTCAACAAGCTTCCTCATCAGGTGCAAATGGACAGGAAAGATTTTCTTCCATTTGCACCTGATGAGGAAGCATGTTTCTCCCCCAAAAGCTGGTGTCTGCCATCCTGTGTTTCACTCCCATGGATCAATTCAGTGTTCTTGGGATCAATGATCTCCACTAATGAGTTATTGCTTTTTATTTTCAAATTGAAACTTATAATCTTCTGGCAAATATTTTGTCATCTGAGGGATACCAAGTGCACAGATTCAAACCTGTAAGCTCTTAAATGAGAATGGTTGGGTTTATATCACGCATTTGCTGTTCCTAGAAAGAAATATGACACTAGAAACTTTTTTTCTGAGATTAAACAGGAGTCAATACCACAGTGCAGAGGAAGAATTTCTATTTTTGGCTACACCCTTAAGGCAACAGAGGAAGTGTATGTCATTGCCACAGTGGCAGCTAATGAGCAGATATACAATATTAATTGTAGTAAGTGTAGCACACTGAGCAATCTATCAACTTCTATTTTCTCAGCAGCTGTGGTTTAGATACTTTTGCCTAACACCTCTGTCTGAACTGTCTGCTTTGGGTTTGTTTGCCTGTGTGGTGGCACATAGAGGGACTAAGCCACCCTTGCCTTCCTCCCACTGCTCGAGGGGCTGACCCAGTTGTACTGGGCTTGCACCAGCACGAAGCCATTCTCCCGGATCTTTCGGAAGTGCATCACTTCCCCGTTTTCGGTGACAGTGATGACATCAGGGTCGGGCTCGCTGAAGGATACCTCAGCCCGCTTGTGGCAGTGCTGGGCACAGATGCAGCGCATGGCAGCTGCCAGCACCAGGCCCAGTGTGGCTGTGCAGACCAGGAGAATGCCAAGCTGGGCTGCAAGGAATCGGGTTCCTCTGCCAGGGTCTTCCCCTTTGCCAGGAACAGCAGATTCGGGAGCTGGTCCAGTCACCCATGGCAGGGTATTTCCAGCTGCCTTCTCCTCATCCTTGTCCTCCTCACCGCTGGTGCCTGCCTCCTCTGGCTGCAGTGCCAACTCTCTTTCTGCCATGTGCCTTGAAGCCGAGGACAAATCGTCGGCAGCGTTGGCATCTCCCAACCAGGCTGTGGTGGCAGCAGTGTCACCCAGGTGAGTGTGTACGTGCAGGGCAGAGGGAGATGCTGTCACCTGCAGGGAGGCTTTCAAGGTCATCCCGCTCTCGGTACTGCCCTTTGAAAGCAAATACATGCCAAAATGTGCAGTGAGGGAAGAGAAAATGGGGCTGTTTAAGTTCTCACTACCTACCTCTTGGTACACTTCAACTCTACTTCTGATGCCTGTGTGTCCCTCTGGCCTTAGATTAACTCTTCTCTATTCCCTTTTTACTCAGTAGCTTTTAGAAAATGAAGCAGATGCAACCCTGCTCCATCCATACCAGAATTGCCATGAGAGGGACAAGGCACTCAAGTTGGTCCCAGGGGCAAAGGCAGTGTGGGTTGTAGGGACAAAAGTGAAGGGCCCAGGTGGAGAGGAAGGTCATTGCTTTGCCTAAGCAAAGGTCTGCAGTTCCTGTTGTAGTGATGGTGTTTTTCACAGGCATCATTATCAGAAAAAAGAAAACATTTAATGAACAATTCCCACCTTGAGTGGCACCAGGATCATTCTGAAAAGGGCAGGTGGGATCTTCCCAGCCAAGCTGCATGTGTAGGGTCACATGGACCCACTGGGATTCAGTATTGCTCTTCTGAGGCTATGGAGTGGAGGGACACAGGAGACTTGGGATGGCCTTTGCCATCAGCAGTTTTGGGGCATTCACATACAACCTATAAACTCTCCACAAAGCCTGTCTTGCTTTCTCAGTTCACAAGAAATCTTCTGCCACTCTGTGTTGCTTAACCACCCATTTTAGTGGGAAGGACGGTTCCTGCCTGTGCCTGTTTCTAGGGACTGTCTGGTTCCATACACCTTTATTTATCTGTCACAAAATGCCAGCTGCTCCATGCCAGTTCTGCAGCCCAGGCTTTGCTGCAGGTATCATCCAAGACTAACTGGGAAACAAGCATGCAATTTAGGAGGCCCCCAATGAATTTTTCCATTCCCACTAAGCACCTGAGCCCCCATCCAAAAGCTGCAAAATGTACTGGGGTTTTTTTCTTTGGCTCCACTGAGATTTGGATCTGGCCCTCAGTAGCTGGCACCTCTCCAGCCTGTCCAGCTCAGCAGGCTTTTTCACACATCCATTAATTACACCAGAGAAACTCTCACCCTCTACCATCATTAGTGATTTCTAAAGCTTCCTGGGAAGACAGTGTGACAGGAGCACAAAGCTGAGGTAGGAGCCCTGGCAATCTGTAAAGCCAAGTAGTAGAGGGTCAGAGAGAGCATCCTTTGTGGAAGGGATGGTTTCTGAAGGTGCTATTAAAATACAGTAGTAAATAGAAGACTTTCAGTGGCTGAACTGCAAACTGTAAAGTAGCTGACTGGCAAAGTTAGGATTGCATGTGTATGTATCACTTGGCCTCAAAATGCAAACACCATCCTGTAAGGATAATACTGCAGGATTTGGGACTTTGGCTTAGAAAATGCAACTATATCACAAGTTCTTGTCCTATCTCAACTAATTTCTCATTTCTTTTCGTATTCCTCTACATTCTTGCCTAATTTCTCAGTATTTTTGTCTCATTATGCTCTTCTGGTCTCATCTTGTGCAATAACTCTTCCTTAGCTTTGGTTTCTACTTCCATTTCTCTCCTTCTCTCCATGGCTTATGCCAGGTGCTCATGGTATATGTCTCTCCTTTACTTGTTCTCTGTCCTCTGCTCCTTCCTAAATATTTCTGCCTCGTGCTCTGCTGTATGTCCCCTTCCTCTTTTATTTTCTGTGAGATTATTTCCCTTCCTCCTTTGTGCAAACCAGATCTAGTTCTTTATTCTCCTTGTATTTTTTTCTTCTCTCCATCACCTGCATACAGGACTTACCCTGTTAACTCTGTATCCTGTGTCTCTAAGCACACACATTTCCAGCAGCCTGTAGTCATGTTTACGTATGGGGAAGAAATTGTTTTTACAGTGGGCCTCTTAAAAACCCAGGCAGTGGGCTCAAAAAAACCCAAACTAGAAAGCGATGTAACCCCCCAATTTCCAGTTAAGGTAAAAAAATCAAAACTTATAACAGTCTCAATGTCGTTTTAGCCATTTATGACACCTACATGGGCTGCTTGGTGCTGTAACACAGTAGAGAGGTTTTACTCCCATCTTCTCTGAGACCTTTCTGTCCTTGGAAGAGGCATCCTCCCCAACCCCAGTGCTTACCTTCCTGTCGCCTGTACACATCAAACACAAGTGTGGGGTGGCAGCATGGGCAATGCTTCTTGCTCTGAAATACGGACAGAGGAAAGGCAGGGTTAGCAAGTGACACCTGTGGCTCACATCACTAAGAAGTGCTGCTCCTTAGAGCGATTTTGGGATACATGCAGTCAGTGCAGATCATACAAGCTATATTTTTAATTATGCCTGATCAGTGATCCCTATCCCCATCATTTTCACCCACAGCATGAAACATTGCATGAAAGCTCATGTAACCCAAACCTTCTAAGGCTTCTGAATAGACATCCTCAAGCCCAAATTTCATAATTTCTTTGTATCCTTTTTTCTCCTTTTCCTTGCAGATGGAGAAATAGGTCCACTGAGTTCACTGTTTCACTGAGTATTTATATGCACTTTTAGAAAAATGTAACAGTCGATAGGTTTTATCACATTTTTCCACCACCTGACAAGTCCCCCACTGTGCTGAGCAATGCAGCGTTGGGTTCTTAGGAGTTTTGGATTTTCTCCCTGTCCCTGTCTGTCATGTGCAGTCTCCAAAGGATTATTTCTCAAAATCTCAGCAAGCAAACACCGTCTCACCTTCCCCCTAGACACCGACACCTTCCTACATATTCCTTATTCATCTGCAGGGAAACTAATACTATTTTCCTTCCCCACAAGGACTGGAGAAATAGCTTTTCCTGCCACCCAGTTTTTACCCTTTGAAGGTGCTGTAGCTGGAGGCATTGTCCTGGGAGAGGGAACCTTTCAAAGCACCCACCATTCCAACGTCTTGGGTGGGAAGGGACGGCTCAAGCCCCCGGCCTCTGGACCGGATGCTCCTGCCGGACACAGCCCGCGAAGTCCGGGCCGCCTGCTTTGGCTCAGCAACGGGATGAGTGTCTGACCCCACACCCAAACCTGGCTCCGGTGTTGGTGTTGCCACGATGCCAGTGGGGCTGGCCAGCAGCGGGGAGCCAGTGGCAGCTGCGGGAGAGGTGGGACCTTGTCCAGCAGGGAGACAAAACAAAAAGCAGGGAGAGAGGAGCAGAATTCTATTGTCTTTGGTTTGTTTATTTCAAATCCCGCTCGGTGCCAAGGTTTGCCAGGAAGGTTTGTAAAAGTGACTCTTTTATTTTCTTGTCACTTATTTTTAAGAGGGAACCCACATGGAAATTAAAGCAGCAAAGCTCGCTGCCTATTTAATGATCAAGTAAAACAATTAAATCTCAGCCTCGGTGCCATGCCAAAAATGCTGAGAAATACATTTGAACTCGGTATAAGTAAATTCTTGGAGCATCTTACCGAACAAAGGCTGCATAAATACAACTAAATATATACCTAGAGGGCAATAGTCACATTTAGAGACAAATGTATTCCTCTGTTTAGGTAACATTGCTAATTGCACTTCCTTCTCTTCAAGAACTGAAATTTTAGGTATTTTAAGGTTTGCATTAAAATCCTGAGATCTGACAATCCCTTTTAATTTTCTGGTGCACTCCTCAGAACTGGCTCCATCACCTCAAATCCTGACCCACACCCTCACTTCAAGGAGTTCACCATGGCCATCACTGATCTTCTTGACAGCCACAGGAGTTAAACAGGTTCCCCCAGCTTGTTTGGGCTACTTGTGTTGGACACTTGCCCAGGATAAGCTGTAAAACTACTCTGCAAGGAGAGTTGGTAAGAAACATGGGGCTTTGCTTGCCATACCTGTGGGGTGAGGCTCAGCTGGTCCCTGTGAGGGCGCGGGGGCTACAGTGTCAGCCTTCTTGTCAGCAAGAGTCGTGTTTTGCCCTCCCTGAGCCACAACAGCAGATTCAATCTTTGCCCAGTAAACGAAGTATGACTGGACTATGGAGATGCTGTTAAAACATAATCAGGCGAGAATTTACTGGCTCTATAGTATTAAAACATCTGACTGTTTAGCTAATCACAAAGACTGCTTTCATCTGAAGAGAGAACTAATGCAAAAGTATTTTAAAGGATTAGTCTGTCATACATTTTCTATTACAAATAAAAGATACCATGTCCCCTAAGAAGGATTTGGGGTGAAGAATCACCACTCATAACTAAGATCAGCAAAAAAATGTGTGGGAACTTAAATAGTAAAAAAGAAATTAAAAAAGCTGTATTACATTCATCATGTTGGTAGAAGTACATTTGTAAAACTTGGACTAGCTCTGCTTATAATCTTCCGTAGGCAGGGAAACAACAGTGGTATTTACTAATTAAAACAAGCCAGTGTTACTTGTACAAACAGCAGAATAGGTAAGGGGAAGAAAAAGTCTCTCTTCTCAACCCTCTGATATTTGAGCCTGCCTAATCCTCTGCTTTTTGTCAGGTGCCAAAACTGTGTTGGCCACCCTTTAACTTCACCCAGAGAGCCTTATTTAAGCTGAAGATTTTGGGAGAATTTCAGCTCAGATTGTTCAGCTGCTTCTGAGAATTAGCTAAGGGGAAACCAACCTGGGTTTTCCTGTGCCAGTTGACTCTTACAAGGCATTTTTGAGCCTAACAAGGTATTTTTCCAGATGCTGTGACTGGGCAAAAAGGGAGAGTTCATCAGAAATCAGCTTGGAGGGTCAAAAGCCAGAGTGTGAAGGAAGTGTCAGAGTAGATGGCTAAGACTATGTCTTGTTGGGATTTGTTTGGGGTTTTTTTGTAGGTTTAGTAGTATTTTTTTAAACTTTAATTGTATTTTCTGATCTAAAGCAATGGCCAAAAATTGGAAATTCCAAGAAACAATATTTCTATTTCAATGAATTTTTCTTGTATCATGATGGCTCAAGCCACAGCACTCACCAGGACACTTTTGTTTTGGGAAGCAGCCAAGGATCTGGCCAAGCAGTTTCTAAATGGTTTTGTAAAGTCAAAATATAACAATTTAATCTCCTTTGAAATGAAAAGCCACTGTGCTTCCTCTAAGGCAGTCAGTTAGACGATGTTTAATTTCATTCCAAACTACCAAACTTCCAAAGTTCAGAACCAAACTACTTGGACAGTTTGGGACTTTGGTGCAAAACAGAGACATAAACTTTTGACAGTGCTCATTCTCCTTCTATTGTGAATAATTCTGTTTGCATTTAACTTTTTTAAAAACTACCCATTTTTAATTTTTTTTCGAAGAAGTGATATACAAGATTATCCTGTAGGCAGGGAAGTCCTATGGGCTATGTTACTTACAGACAGGCAATATGGTCACAGTTGTCCCTTTATGCCTTAATATTTCTATTTCCTAAATGCTTAAACTGTCATCTTCCAGTGTATCTATTCTGAGAAAATAGTGACCTTGTAAATAAAAAGCAGCGCTACCCAGCAGATCATAATGGTGATTTATGTACCAGCTGGGATGGTGTTGCAGCATTTGGTAAGTATTTAGCTATATTGGGTACAAGATACACAAACCACTGTGCTGGACAAACACAATGGAAACATAAAGCCAAGCCTTTAACTGAGAAGACACTGATTGTGATTAGGAACCAGCATGTCCTTACAAAAACTTGATGTCTCCAATGGGTTGGTCTGGTGCTTTCCATACAAAGGACAAGTTTCTCTTCAGTGACTTATCTGAGTGAGTGACAGTGTCACCATCTTCAAAACAAGTCAGTAGCTTGGACCCAGGAGGCAGGAAGATGAACGTGCCAGCGATTTCATTGTTGGACACTTTGCGAGCTTGCAACATAAAGCCCATGTAATCCCGAGTGCTTCTCACTGTCACTGGAAGACAAAACATGGAACACAAAGGGATTTGTTTGCTGTTATGGAGTGAATTGCCTGCAATGGAGTTTCCAGTGGTAGCACTGAAACCAAAAGAAAACTTTGGGCAGTACTACTGAAAACACCTTATTGTCTTTATCCTCACAGTGTGTCTTGGACATGCTGGATATGGAAGGCCAGACTTCTACCTTTGGTTTTGCAGTGTGTAGTTGCACACAGAATTTGCCTGAGTCTTCTCCCCCATCCCTCCTTGATAATAAGCTTTTATCCACATTGGATTAGGCAGCATGCTGCCATTTTTAAGGAAGTTTGGACACCACTCCACATGTGTGCAAAAGCTCGTGTTCTGCTCTCAGAGGGGTTTTGTTTTGCACAGGGATGAACGAGCAAATGGCCAAGCTGGGGAGTGGTGCCTCTCAGCTCTGTCTGCATCTGCCTCAGGAGCAGCAATGCCAGGGATGGGGTAGGCTGCCAGCCACGCCCAGGAGTCAGATGGGTCACCCAGACCCCTTCAAGTAGTGCAGAGGGGCTGAGAAGGTGACTTCACCCTCTGGAGGTGTCTTTCATGTGCCATTGCATGTAATGAGCTCTGGTATGGTTGAGACACAGTTGAGATAAATTAATCCCACCCAAAGCATTCATGTTGCAAACAGAATTCCTCTGTAAATATGTCCTTATGACAGGAGAGGCGTTGTAGCTCCCTCAGAGCAGTTATCGCTCTTCCCAGACCTCACTGAGATTAATGACATCACTCGAGATTAGTTATTGTGTATTTTTCAGATGCAGGAATGAGAAGCTGTTCCTTACCTGGCACCTTGTCTCCTGGGAAGTAGAAGGACACGTTGGTGTGGACAGTGATGTAGTTATTGTTGGAGCTGTGCAGCTGTACCCTCAGGTGCCTGGGCATCATGTCAGTGCAGGCAGAAAGGCTCGCACCATGCGAGAAGGCAGCCACGTAGGAGACCAAGCACAGGGTCGTGCAGGCCCAGCCAACAATGGCAGTGTGGGCTCTCCTGCCATCCTCCATCCTACAGTGGAAAATAACATGGAGTTTCACTTCAAAGCAGTGGCTTCCCAAATGGTGCCATTGATTTATCTGACCTCCAGAGCTGCCCTCCCCACTGGCTTCAAACAAAAGGGAGTAAGTGAGCTCTGTGGCACCTGGAGTCACTTTGGGAATCCACAGTATTTGCATTCCAAAGTAAGCTGTTGAGGCTGGGAGAGGGAAGAGACCCCACAAGAGGATGTATTCCTTGTGAAATTGCCCATGGAGGGAGCAGTCAGGGAAGATTTGCTCTAAAAAGTCTTGTGGGCTTTAGGAGAAGGAGTAGGTTCTGCACAGCCACACTCATCACACTTCACCCTTCCCAGCCCACTGATCAATGCAGGAAACATCTGCCCTTTGGATCTGCAGAGCTGCTGCAGGCCCCATCACATGTGGGGCTGGTGCACATGGCAGTGCCTGTCCTTGCCTGCTGTCAGAGAGCCTGCATCCCTACAGTGACAGCACAAAACACATTCCAGATTAACCAGAGTATTGTGCCATTCTGCTTTTTCAAAATGTACTTTTCAAAGTGAAGCTGAAGGGTGAGTGTGCAGCATTTATTGTAATGGATATCATAAGGCAGGTGCTTCTGATTTTAATGTAGCACTTTCTAACATCTTTTCAACATGCAGCTTTTCCTGCCTTAGATGTCATTACACTTAGTCAATGAGTAAATGTAAATAAATCAGAGGAAACAGAGGCTGAGGAGGTCTAGCTCATATCTCCCTCTCGAACACTTCTGAAACTTGCTAGCTGATTAATGAAGCACCACTGCATGCAAAACAGTTCATGCCCAGCCTGAAGCAGCAAGTAGATGGATGCAGTTTAACCACCCACAGCCAAGCATCCTGCCACTCCAACCAGTTGTGTGCCAGAAGATGCTCGTGGGAGTCACAGGAGCCTTTGCTAACTCTCCCAGCCCTGCTGGACCAGCGGCAGGATGCCTCCTCTTCATGGAGCCAGCCTTCCCCCTGGGCACACTTAAACCTCTCTTGTTGGATGGGATTTCTCGCAGGATCTCATGGAAGTAGCCCCGAGCAGCAGGTCTTTCCCTTGGGTGCTGCCCTCGCCGTGCCGTTTCCCGTCCCAGCCCCAGCCGCCCTCCTGTGCCCACCCCCGCCGGGGAGCAGCGCTGCTCCCCGGGGCTGCCCGGGCTCAGGCTGTCGGTGCCTCCGGCGCTTACCTTGGGACACGTTCGCTGCCGGGCTCGCTGCCACCACTGCCCTGCCAGCCAGCCGGAGACCCATCCTTTCAGGGACCTTCCTCGCCTGCTCCTCTAATGGGAAGCGCAGCAGCTGTTACTGCTAATACCCACCACCCGCGGCAGCTCTCTGCCAGTGCCCAAATCCTGCTTTAATCATATTAGACTTTTTTTCTTCACATCCCACCCCTTTTTTTTGTTTTCTTTTGTCTGGTTTTGTGGTTTTTTTTTTGGTTGGGGTTTGGGGTTTTTTTTTGGGGGGAGTGGGTTTTTTTTGGTGAGGGTGTGTGTGTGTGAGTTAACTCTCCAAGCTTCTTCAATGAAAACAAAGGCACAAAGGCAACTAGCAGGGGAGGGGGGTCCCACAGCAAATCATGGGGTTTGTGTGGGACACCCTGAAACTCCATTGCAGAGGCACAGGGTGATGGGAATTTTTCTTCCCTGTTACCATCTCCACATACACATCCCATCTTCCATGCTGAAGCAAAGCAAAGCCAAGCCACATCAGTTCCCTCCATGACCCTGATCAGTGTGCCCTGTCTTTCATGCTTACATGGGATTAATTTTGGCAGTAAAAAAAGACTTTTGCTACAAAGGCTCGGCAGGTTCATCTCATGTGCCAGCCTTGCCAGAAGGAGCAATCAACACCCCACAAATCCTCCAAAGCTGGCACAGGGGACCAAACAGTCCACACAGAACAGTGTGATTATCCCCCAGCACACGAGCTGTATTCAAGTCCAGGCTGTCAGCCCTGCTCCTTTCCCGAGCTTTGCTGCAGGTCTGCTGGCAGTCAGTGGCAGAGTGATCCCGTCCCTGGGCTTCCCAGCTCCTCAGATCCACCTCGTCACTGCAGACTGCTCTGATGATCAGGACTCTCTGATGACCCTGGCCACTGTCATCAGGCTCACCCTGCTCCTGGCCAGTGGCTCATTTCTGCCAGTGGTGCCTTAGTTTTAATCTTGCTTGGGATCTGACCATTGTGGGAGTCTGTCTGGAGTGGGCATCCTGGCGACCTCTGTCTAGGACGCTCCCCAAAATCTGGGGGCAAGCTTGCAGGGGCTCCACTTACTAGCATTGTTCCCATCAGCCTGCCCTGCTCTACAGCCCATCCTTTGGAAGAGATACAAGATGCTGGGCTGGTGCTGAGGTTCTGCTGCTGACAGCCCAGCTCTCAGCTGTTTAACAGGTTGGAAAGTATGGAAACTGATGCTCCTGGGTACTCATCAGCCTGCTCTTCACTGCATTTGAAAGACACCTGAAAGTCACTGAATTTCAAGATACAATGTAAGTCTTGTAGTTTTCTTTCCTTTTCTCCGTGGAAGCTAAGTGTAATTCAGGAGGAGGTAGGACAAGTTTGCAGTATTGATTCTCTTCGAGTTTGTAATTGCCCATCCCTCATATACAAAAGAGAATACCTTTATGCTGAACTGATGAGTAATCCTTTCCTGAAACCAGTCAGCCTCTTATGTTTTTTCCTTCCTAACTTATTCCTAAAATAAAGCATCCCTTGCTTATAATGAAGCAGCAGCTCCAGACCTCTAGCAATCTGCAGGAGAAATGCCAAACGTTGCAGCCATTCTGGCACAGTGGCCAGGTCTGAAAACAGTATTCATGTTGGTGTGGGTCTTTGCATCGCTTTACAGCATTGCATGGTCTTCTCCAGCTGCTGTCACAGATTGGGCACATGATTTCATTATGCCAGCTCTGATGAGGACCATTTCTCCACTGCCTCCCACCTGGGAAAGAGAGAAAAGCAGCCAAGTGCAGACCCTGAAACAGCAATGTTTGGTATTCCCTGGAGCACCATGCAAAGCTGTGGAGAGAAGAGGCTCAAACAGATCCAACCCATCTGTAACAGCATAGGATGCAGGGCAGCGTTGAACTGTCCATGCTCATTTCCAAGGCTGCAGCAGCCTCTGGCAGGGCAGGACATGCTGCTGTTCACAGGTTTAGCAGCACCAGTCAGATGGTGCTGCCTGGACAGTGCAAATTGCTGGCCTGATCTGAAATACAGCCTTATACAGCCATCATCCTCACTGCCTGCTCTCAAGCACAGGAACTCAGCGGCTTCAAAGCTACAGTCAAAGCAAATGTCACAACCATCTCCTCCTCGGAGATGGAAAAAGCCTGTCACAGTTGTTACTGTGACACAAGCACCTACCAGCAGCCTCAAACTGCTCATTCAAATGCCAAGTGGCAGGCAGATGTTTCCAGTAAGAAATACAGCCCTCTCAGAGCCTTTGGTTGCATCACCCACCAGCACAGCATTGCCTCAGCCTTCTCTGGCCAGGGCTGTGACCTGCTGGAGTCACTTGAGCTCAGCTGGGCTCTGCACATCACTCTGACCATGGGGCCCAGACAGACCACGTGGCACTGCTGGAACTGGAGAGAGGTTTGCTTTTTCTTTTCATAAATGTCTTTGTTAGTAGGGAGGTGGCAGGAGAATGGAACATAATACATCTTACACCTTGGCTATTGTTTTCCCAGTACCATTTGTGTAGTAGAGTTCTAGAAGAAAAAAAACCAACCAAACAAACCACAGTTGAGAATTTAAAACAGCGCTGGGAAAAACACTGTAATACCTTGATAATTAAGATAGACTATAAACGATGTAATTTGAAATTTCATTGCTGAAGTATACAGAAGGATTATAAACCCAGTCACGTTGCAGGCTCTTTGGTGCAGAAAGTCTGTCCCTCTTGCAGATTGCTTCTACATCTCCACATTACCTGGGCACAACAGGGACAGCGGATGTGGAGTAAGTGCAGTAGAGGTCAGTCTGTAATATGGGCATGGATGTAAGAAACTCAAAGCTGACACTCCAGAGCAAGCAGGTTGCTTCGTTGACAGGTGAGGAAATACTTTGCTGCTGCAAGATAATAACGGTTTTAATGAGTTAGAAGTCTATCCCAGTCAGCTGGCAGCCACCTGAGTCCTGTGAACAAAGTTGAGGGGGCTTGGGGAAGAGAGGGCAGGTTGATCAAATAGAGAGCTTGAAGGTGGCAACAGCTGAGTTCAGATCACAAGGAACTGATCATTAAACTAGCAAAGCTGGCAGCACCACCTTATCCAAGAATATTTCAGGTTATCTTTAAAACAAAAAGTTTTAAGCCAGCTGTGAGATGAGTGGTTAAAAACCCATGGTAGTGTCACAGGGAGAATGGAGAACGATCTCTACAAACTGGCATCTCAGAGTTGACCTGTGCATGTCTGTGCCTCTATGTTTGCAGAAACCAGGATTGTTTTCTGATACTATTTAGGCAAAGGGTTGTGTTGTCACACACTCACTGAAGTGTGACAGTGACTAAAATGTTACTGTTGGGAATGAACTGGCACACGCATGCAACATGTAATGTGAGCCTCTTTCCCTTACAAATTCAAACCAAAATAACCCTTTATTTTATTTGGTAACTACTGCAACCTGGGCAGCTGTTCAGCAGTAGAGGAGGGGCTGGGGGGAAGGGAAGAGAGAGAGAGGTAAGGCCCAGCAACAAATAGTTTAATGATTGCTTTAATAAGACCAAGTAAGATGAGGAGTTCAGACAGCCAATAAAATGAACATGCCTTCAGATGCTTGGCTCCCCATATGCATGTAGCATCAGTCAGAGCCCACATGGATTTTCCCCCAGTTCACTGCGCAGAGCAGATGCAAACCATCCATGGAGAGCTGCTCTCCCTTTTTGTCACTTGAGCTATTTTATAATTTCCATACACAAAACCAACTCTATTCTAAAGGATGATCTCTTGTTGCTGCTGTTAGATAAAGGTAAGGCCAGGCAGGTGGTGCAATTACAGCACTGAATGGGAGCTGCCCGTGAGCTCCATCAGGGTGACCTGGCAGAGGTATGCTGTGGCCGAGGGTGTCTCGCTCAGGGTCAATACAGCAGACCAGGAAACGCCCCCTCCCATCTGATTCCAGGCCTGGAACAGTTTGGCACAGGAATCCGAGACTTTGAAACTGCCGATTCCACAGCCTGCTTGTTTTCGAAACCAACACAGGGCTGGAGCCGGCCATGGGTGTGAGTTGGGATATTAAAGATCAGGTGTTGCTCTGGTGCCATCAGTCACACATTGCAAGGCTGTCATTTTGCACACTTTCATGCTTTCTTACCTCCCAGGAACAACGCAGCTGTGGGGCACAGCTGGTTCTCAGAACTGTGAAAACGCCTGAGGAGCTAATGGGCAAGTCATACCCAGAAGGGGTCTGAGTAGCTGTTTTGTCAGTGTAACATCAAATGATGCTCAGAGTGGTTTGCATTAGATTCCCTTTCAACTAGGAAGCAGGTGGAAACAAATTGTAAAAGTGTGTGGTCATCAGTGTATATACCTTTAAAACAAAACCTTCCCAGCATACTCTGCTCCCTTTTTATAGGGGCAACGCCAGGGCACTGCAGGCTTTAGTTGTAACTTGGTTTTGACTGCTGTGTCACACGGTGAGTACTTATCTCCTTCTTCCAGACTGGCTTTCTCTAGTTTCTGTGGGGTATACTGTGCTGCTGCTCCCAGCCAGGTTTTTGTTTTAGTTGTGGCTCAGTTTGGCCTTTCAAATGCAAGAAACTTGTGCTGGATGTGGGGTTGTAGGAAATTCAGTTACTGCTTTTCTTTGTCTGTGAGCTGAATGTGTAGTTGAGGGTGGGATTGTGTTGAATAGCCATGGCTTCATGGTGCAATCTCTTTGCCTAAAAGTACTATCAATATGGGTGCAGCTCTAGTTTTTGAAAATCAGTAAATTTTGTTAGTTTTGGATTATTTAATTTTGGGTACATTCTTCTATGAAAAGTGGTGGACAGGTGCTTGCAGGTTGTTTAAGGCATTAACGTTTCATGGTCAGTTCTGATCTCAGAGAGCTTGAAAAGTGAAACTGTTGAATAGCAAAACTTTTTTCCACAGGTATTGGGGCAAAAGCATCAGGATATGGTAAATGATGTAACATGGAGGATATAAGCACTAGTGTCTTGTTCTGTCCTTTGTGTATGAAGAGGTATTGTGTTTATAAAGAGCCTACCTGTATCTCCCAATGGGATGTATATAAATAAGGCTGAGTCATCAAGAGTTTGTGAAATATACCATTCTACTTTGATGTTGACATACATATGTAATGCCATGCAACTCTGGATAGTATTTCATGTAAAATTCTGAAAGCTGTGGATTTACTTGTAAATGTAATATTGCCCTACACAATATATGCAAGTTGAAAAAAAATCTAAAAGATAAGTAGAATAAATCCAATATGAATATTTTATCCAACCAAAACCAGCATACATCCAAACACTGGACTACCTAAATGAAGTCAAGCTTAAATGTTTACTTGATTTAAACATAGGGGTTGAAAATTGAATAAAAGGGGGTAAAATCTTGTAAAATAAACTGAAAGGCAGTGATTGTAGGAATTAAATGTTTCCTCTTTTTTGCTACTTTTGAAATTTACATATGAATTACAGCAGCTGATCTTCAATGCAAATCTTCCTGTCTACCTCACATAGTAATAGTGACTTCATGACTTAGAATACATTAAAAAACCCCTTGGCATGTAAACTACATAGTATTTATATTTATATAGAGTTTAGTATGTGATTAGACCATCAGAAGTAGCAAATTACAAGTGAAACATGTTCTATATCTAGACATGTAGAAATATAACTGCAGTTAAAAGTTAGCAATGCAAACTTTTGACATTAAATCAAAGTCTGCAAAATGTGTTCCTATACATGGGTAGGTGTGTGGAGGGGGAGAGGGAAAAAAAATTAACCCTGTATTAAAATAACAACAACAAAAAAACCCCAACAAAATCCAGACAATCTGCAGGACTGAAAGCAGACAGTAACCTGCCAGCTACATATAGATGGCAAAGCAAATGAAAAATTGCATGCCCCACTTGGAGGTACATCTTCATTTTTTAAAAAATAGTCACTTACAGAAGAGTAAGTTGGTGATTTGTCTTATATCCTGGACCTTTTTCAACCCTTGTCAGAAAATGATAAATTATTGAAACACATTGTACAGTAGCAACTCTATTTGTGTGTTCTGTCATGGCTTCTGAAGTGCTTAATGTGGAAAGGTTAACTACCGACTGCAAAATGATTTAGAATTATTTCTTCATCTTAAAAACCAGCAAAATTAAAAATTTGCAGTCCACATTCTCTCCCTTTGATAACTGAAATGTTACTACTCCCTGCTTGCTTCAGTTAGTGGTACTTGGGAAGAAGGGGACAATGTTATACTCACGCAATTGTCTTGTGTTAATCCATTCACAACTAGAAGTATTTTTGTTCCTGGAAGCACTATAAACTGTCCAAAGAATAAAGCAAGGGTTCAGAAAGCTTATTTTAAAAAATGAACTCAATAGCCTCACCATGAGGTACCTTACCCTAACTCCTAACTTTGTCATGAAGAACAAGAAAACATTCTGAGTGTGTGGATGTTAAGTGCAGGAACACTCAGGCAAAGGAGTATCTGAACGTTCAGAGTTGGTTCGGGTTTTTTCTTGGCTCACTGCATGTAAAAAGAGAAAATACACTTTATAAATTGGAATAAGTATCCATGTAAAATTGAGCTGGGTTTACTCACTTTGCTTTGATTATCTGGGAGCATTGTTGCTGTTGTCTGCTCAGAGGTTTCCCCTCCCTAATGCATACCTCATACTCTAATGCATTTGTTCTCACTTCTGGCTAGATACAGAGAATATAGAGATGGTACCAGGTTGGGGAGGTGGGGAATGGGAGAAAGGGAACTGGCTGGAGAGGACACATGTGGCATGTTTACAAAAGCTTTCAGATTCCCAGTGTGTTTTCAGGAGTAGCTTTAGGTATTAGTTAAAATTGCTTTTTACTGAAGAAGTCCATTGTGTTTGGTAGAGAAGCACATGAAAAAGGTCACCCCAAGCAGAGGAAGGGTGGGGGGTACACAGGCAGGAGGTGAACTAGCTACTAGGCTGTGCTGACATACCAACTGAGAGCTCTTCACCTCTGACTGACTTCCTCAGCTGGCACAGAGCTTTCTTTTCACCCTTAAGGCTTTTCTTCCATTTGATTCAATTCTTTCCCCACCCCTAACTGTTGAAGTGTCACTGTTACATCCCTTGATTCAATCCACAATTCAAGATTTTTTGGACAGCTGAACTTTTTACCCGATGACTCTTACTAGACTGGCATTTAAAGTTGACCCTGTGTTTTCCAAAAGGGACGGACAGGTCATTGTCACCAAACCATTAGCATTTCCCTTCCCACCATCACTTAAACTATTGTTTTGCCATCAATACAAGGCTCTGATTTGCAAGTACTCTGTGCCTGCTTACCTTCCAATCAGTGTTTTTGTAATGTTAGCATAATTAAATGAGCTGTTGCTTCAAATTAGTCTTGCAGCACTATTACATGCTTCTCTTTTATTTTTTTTTCTGTACAATGGAGCACAGCAATGCTTTGAAACAAAAACATTCAGGCAGTTTACGCTCATTTACATTTATTTAAACAAAATATTTAAACACTTGTGTATTTCACCTGTGGACTTTGAACTACAAATCAAGTAGGGCTCATCACTTCAAAGAGGTTTACAAGTACAAAAAACAGCATCCTTCTGGCATCTTCACATCCTTCTCTTCTGGGTGCTTATGTACAACACTGTGAAAAAGACAAAGTGGCACAGAAGAGGGCCCTAGTAAATAACATGCAGAAGCCTTTTTATTTAAAACATCTTATTTCCATGGCTTGTAAATTGACACTGTAATAAATTCCATTCAGCACAAAGCAAGTCAAGCAACTTTTAAGTCCAGGTTTGAAAAAATGCCATTAGAGCTAAACATTATGTATGGCTTTGGTTCAGTATTTATTTTTTTCATAGCCAAACTATGCTCCAGCAGATGCAGGCTGAACAGAAAAAAAACGAAGTGCCCTGCAGTATTACTGAGGGGAGCATGAGAGTATTCCTCAGCAGCAGAATTACAGGAGTCAGACACTAATGCTGTGATCTTTCAATAAAAGCTGGGAATCTCAAGCACTTAAGGCAAAGCTAATGATTAGCTGGGAAGGAACAGACATCATCCTCCTGCTTGGCTGGTGATATCCCGAGAACAGATCCATTCACAACATAAAATGATATTGTGCTCCTAAACCTGGGATGTCTTCTGTTCAGCCTGTTCTTGAGCCTTCTGCTTCTCATCCACTTGTTTTAACTTTCATAACAGATTATTTCTTTAATTGATTCTCCAGCTGTAATATCACTCCACTCCTTAGCATCACAGTCCCAATGCCTTACAAAAAGCAAGAGCTGGCCTCATTTCAAGGATTATTTCTCCACCCAAAATGCTCTTTTACACTGGTGCTGCATTCTCTATGACTCTTCTTCTAACATGGGATTGGATCCTTGTGTCTTTTTATTCCATCCCTCTTTGCTGACCTCCATTTTCTTTCCGAGCAACTTGGTCAAACTCTGCTTCATTTACCTCCTCTACAAGCCTCTTCACATCCAACTTGTGAACCTTTTCTATTTTTAGATACTCTTCTCCCTGACATGTCCTGCTATTACAGCCTGATACCAGAGAGTAATTTCAGGAGCCTGGGATTGTCCTTGAAGTGCACTAAAATCTACCTACTGCACTCAGATATTCAAAGGCTCAGTATTAAGGCACGAGTGATTTTCTTGACTGGTGGTAAAATCTTTACTCAAAAGATGAAAATAGCCTCCAGTAGTAATGATCGGCATTTGTTCAGTTCTGGAAAACTGCTTCACTAGAAACTATTACAGTGTCACTGTAATATCTGCACTGTAGCATAAATTTATGCAGTAGCTTGCATAGAAACCACAAACTCTGACAGCACAGAGGCCATCTAGGCAAGCAGTGAGTGCAGAAGAGTAATCCTGTCAAACAGTAGAAAACAAACTCCAAGGAAGGCTAGAAAAGAGCATGCTTCCCTAAATGAACTTCAAGTTCAGAGACAAGAAGGACCACAGGAGTGCAGAAGAGCCCACAACCTAGAGACTGAAACTGTAAAAAGCAAATATTGTTAAGATTTCCAAGAAAGAATATTCATTTTAGGCTTACAGGCAGCTTGCTTACACCTCAGCCACCCCTCAAATTCAGAATATCCAACTACAATTTTCTAATGTGCAGTAACAGAAGAAGCAGGAATTACCATTATTTCCTCTGATAAATGCGTCCCCGTACTTGTTCTTTAACTGTCCATTTACATATTCTTCAGTCTGCTCCAGAGCTATGTTCATATATCCATCCAGGCAAGCCAGGACACCTGAAAACAGCAGCAGTTTCAGAGAATCAGCTTGAGCTTATTTTAAAATAAATAGAAATGCACTGTGTTTGAAAAGTATGGGGGAAAAAACAGCCCTGTATCATAATAAACTAAAAGCCCAAGCTTGGCCAGATGTGCTCTTCAAAGAGCTCAGCTGGGAGAGAGGAATCCCAGGCACGCTGCTAGCAATGTTATCAGTTGGTGTGAGAGTTGTGGGAGTAAAAAAAAGTTATTAAGGCATTATTACAAAAGATGAACAATTTCCACTTTGAAAGCTTAAGCTGTCCCTTCTCACTTGTGTTTTAAGCACACACAGAAAAAGAACCTGTGACATTAAGTGTAACTGGATAACCTAAGGACAAAGCTATGTAAACTGAGTTATCACCAAAACTTGTGAAGGATACAGCTGAAAAACAACCATTTTAATACAGGACAGCACACATGCTTTTTCATATTTATCTTCATGCTTAGAGACCTAGAAGACCACTAAAAGTCTCTATTTTGATGTCAACAAAATTCTACATATTTTTCAGCAGACTAAGGGCTTCTGAGCAGCACTGAAGTGTTGCAACAAAAATATAATTGCACTGTTTAGATCATGTAATTAAAAAAAAAATCTCTGCCATTCATAATATTACACGATCTTTTGCTCAGGAAAATATGCATTTTAATAGCACATAATTAATAAGCATTTCACAAGCTGTTTTATCTCCCTCTTGTATGTGGGTTTTCGTGACTTTGTTGTTGCACAGACCACACTACCTAAATATTTTTTTCCTCTGTTTGAAAAACACCTAGCTATTTACCTAGCAGTAAAACTTGAAATATAGTATATTGGCTGTACTTGAGGTGAGGGAGAAAACTCAGGATGTGTTCTCATTTTTCAGAGGTGTTACTGTAGTATGTTCCATTTAATAATTAGGAATTCAACTTCTTTTACCAACTTGTCATGGCTTAAAGATTATTATTTTCCTTTCTGTTTTCCTCTCCTGTTTCCACAGACATAGGAAAAGTGCCACTAAATGCATCAAAAACCCAAGCTAAACAAAATTTAGGATTCTCTTCCACTCCAGTAATCCTGAGTGCTCCACACAACAGAAAAAAAAAAGTTTGTCCAAAATTAAAATTGGACTATGTGGATTTACCTGAGCTACTCAGTGGGCCATAAATGCAGTATTTTCAAAGTCTTTTTTTCCTAGAGTGCATTCATGGTTGTTTGATTCTCTTCCTCCTTTTCTTTGTGTTTACTCTTATACTTCTAATGGCATCAAATACTATCACTACCCATCCTGGCTAGCAATTTATCTGTATGTAGAGATGTTTTAATGCACATATCCATATTTACACACAGAAACCATATATTAATGTATCCCTGATCATTTCCCAGGGCTTCCTGCCTTGGACATTTGCAGCACTTGGCAATGATTCAAGACATTTCACAGCTACACATCAACACTTGCATGAGGCCATGTTGGTGCCTGTGGGAGCCTCAGAGGGGGGAGGCAACAAAAAAATCAGCAACACAGCCTGGGGGAGGATCTGGACAGATCTGTAACAACAGCCTGAGATGCTGTTTTGTAAATGTTGGCTTTTACAACTGGTGACCACATTTCTGCAGAAAACAAAGTGCATGTTTTTCAAATGAAAATACTACACAGATTTTCAGTCACAAGATCAAGTCAAGTGAGAAGGAAAGTGCACAGGAAAATAAGGAAGGGAAAGAGGGAAAAAATCCTGTGACAAATGAGGGTGTTCAAGGAACTCTGGTTCAATTCCTGTTGTGTCTGACTGTAGGCACATTAAACTAGCTTTGCTGAAGGAAAAGTTGAGTAGTTCATCTACAGCATTTACAAATGGATCTTACCAAGGGGAAGGTAGTAATGGTCTCAAAGAAAATAGGAAGTGTAACAAAAAAAACAAATCTGTTTTGGCCGTGCCTTGTGTGCACCTTCAGGTAAATGACTTCCTTTAATTGACTTTAATGAGCTCTCTCTACATTCCCCTGTAGCAAAGAACTTACAAAGAGACAGTGAATTTTTTAAGCCTCCAACCCCACCTGAAGTGCTCAGACAATGTGGTTCTCAAAGAAATGAGAGACTGCAAATTTTGTCAGCTGAGCGACACTGAATAGAAACACGAAGGGATAAGAAGGCGCTGCTTGCTCTGTCAATGAACAATAACAATTTCATACTGTCATAACACAAAGATTCCTTGTCACAGTACAAACAAGTCTCCTCTCACAAGTGCCAAGCTCAGCCAATTGAAGTAAACCTCTCTGAAGCAGTGCTCTGTTGCAGAGCCATAATGTTTAAGTCATTATAGAATAAAATTTCTTAACTGAGCACAATAGGAGATACATTATTAGTTTTAATTAAGTTTGGATACTACTAAAAAATTTGGACAGGTCAATAGTATTATCTAAATGGAAGCAGAACCATGACATTTCACTACACAGAGAAGTTTAATTTGCTGCTTAAAAACATCTATAATCCTACATACAGTGCACAAAGGTATACAGATAGGGGGAAGAAATCAGGAATAGAACTGATGGGCTGTGTTAAAATGAAGTTGGCAAAAGCTACACTAAACTTTCTCCTGTATCTCTGTGAGCCTTGAATCCAAAACAGGTCTAGGCAGTTGTTTAACCGAGAATGTCAATAGCTCTTTCATCTCTTGTGTAAGAATTCTATTATGACTGACAGCACAGTTTACTCTGAAGCTTTTCTGGACCAGGAAAATGGAAATGGAGAACAGAAAGTTGAAGAAAAGTCTAGTTCCAACAACAGTTGCTTAAAAGGGGGCAGCCTGGCCATTTCAGGAGTTGTAATTCCAGAATATCTTTCCAAGTATCAGTTTAGAAACTCAGAATCATCCAGTTTAAATATTTGTGACTAAGGACACTGATGATGTAGATCGGTAATTTTAAGCTCCAAATCCACTGTTAATTCCTTTTTTGTCACTTTATCTGGAGCTGATTTTCTATTTTTAGTGTCACCATTCTGAGGTCTGTATTCACATACTCCATGATTCTGGTTCATGCTGTTTTGCTTTTCAATATCAACACATCTATTCCAGGCTCCTCAATGATTTACCTTACTCACTGTGAGAGACAGATGGAGAACTTACCTCGATAATCAACTCCAGAATTTAATTTTACAACAACTGGCCTTCCAATGATTTGTTTTAGGAAGTCGCTGGGGGTTTGCTTCCGTAGACTCATCTTGATCTTCTCTTGTAAGCTGAGAAGTTAAGAGAAAACATTAGGATAAGAGACGCGCTTCCACATTGTTTTAAATACTCTGTACAGACAGGCAGACCCCAGTTTCTTAGTATTTTCAGTAGGAGAAAATACTGAAGGAGATGAAAGCAAAACCCTAATGGTTGAGGTGGGGAAACAGAGCTCCTATAGCCATTGCATTAAACTTTCCCTTTAGCGTTTTTATTACTTCTGAAAGTATTATTAAGAATCCTTGTTTGTCATACGGTGCATCTTTTAAATTTCAACAGCAACAGAGGCCTAATCATCCCTAACACCTTTTGCTAAAATGGTTTTAGAGGGCTAAGCTGTAAATAGGTATTTCATGTCTTTAGGGGCGGAGGGAGCAGTCGATCTATACGCAGAAGTCTGTGCAGGAACAGCGAAAGTAGTTTTGATCTCAGCTCAGAAATGCAAGCAAAGCATAAATTTAAAAGGATGCCTTCAGATGATAAAGAGGACTAAGATAAGGCTTGTGATTAAATCACAGAGGAAAGACGCTGTGATTTAAAAACGCAGCACACGCACCCGTTTGGTGCAAGACCCCCATTCGCTTGACTTCTGCTCTAGCATCGCTTTGTTCTGCATTTTAAGTCAATGGCACAAAACGCCGGCAAGTTGCCAGCTCCGTGTCGCTGCTTCCTGGGGCAAATCGCAATGGGCTATTCCAGCCGTAAATCCAGGGACCGTCACAGTTTCCCCATCAACACCCACTGCCACCAGCGATGCTGGCGCCCCAGGGCTGTGGCCCTTTCGCAGACCACACACGCGTTTTCAGCCGCTCCTCCCGCGCGGAACCCTCGTGTTCCAGCCCGGCCCCAGCGCCCTGGGGGAGGTCCCGGCCGGAGACCGCGGCTCCATGACAAAGCATCACGGGGGGCACACGCACGGCCTGGGGCCGGCCCCGCACTCACCTCCCGGCGCTCCCCGGCGCTTCCCGCGCCCCTTCCCGGCGCTCCCCGCCCGCCTGGCCCCGCCCCGCTACGGCGGCCGGGCGGGACATGCCGCGCAGGGCCCGAGCGCGGGGCGGCGCGGCGCGGGGCGGGGCTGAGCGCGCGCCGCTGCTGCCCCTGGCCCTCGTGAGGGGCTCGCGGCGGCGGAGCCGCGGTGCCCTCACGGCGGTGCGGGGGGTTTTATGTCGTGCTTAAGAGTTCCACACAAAATAACGCCCCGTCGGTTTCTTGCGGAGAGGAATCTTACGGGAAAAAGATGTCTCGTGGAAAAAAAAAGCCCACAGGATCAGTTAGGTTGGGAAAGACCTCAGAGACCATCGAGTCCAAGCTATTACCCAACGCCACCCTGTCAGCCAGGTCGTGGCACTGAGTACCATGTCCAGGCCTTCCTTAAACACTTCCCGGGATGGTGACTTCACCACCTCCCTGGGCTGCCCATTCCAAAGTCTAATAACTTTTTCTGTGAAGGAATTCTTTCTGTGTCCAATACGATCTAGTACATAATTGTATTCTACTCTGATGAGATCCTGTTAGTTCCCAAATGATCTTGACCGTATTGGAGACACGGTGAGGTGTCCTGTCCAGGACCAGACAGGAAAGTGCTGAGGGTGCTGCTCTGTTCATTTCACAGAGGAATCAATGAACATAGAAGCGTAAGAGATTTTTTTTTTTTTTAAGTCACCTGGGAAAAACTTGGCACAAAACGAAACTGAACTCACCTTCTGCTTCCTCCCATCATCTCACTTGTTTTTCCTCCTTTCCCCCAGCTATCTCCTGGTGTTTGGAAAATACTTTTTTTTTTGGTAGGATTTAGTACTGTGACAGGAGTTAATCATATGTGAAAGCTTCTGGACGGTTTTGTTTTGTTAGGGTTTTTTTTTTATTCTTCCATTATTGATTTAGTATCTTGCCAAACCTCTCACTTATCATGATATGAAGAAAGTGTACCATGGCTTTTCAGAACACAGATTTGTATTTTCGTTTCCTTCTAGAGTTGTTTATCTTCTCTTTTTACACGTGTGTCCAGTAATAATTTTTTCTCCAAAGCTTAGACTAAAAGGCTTTAAGAGGCAAGGGCTGCAAACACGGCCACATTCACCTGCCTGTCCCAGAGTTCAAGCACAGGCATGGACAGGGAAGTTGGGCCACATTGTGCCTGTGTTTCCAGGCAACCGTCATGTTAATCAGGAGCATCCAACTGTGCTTGATTATATCTAGTACTTGAAGCAGAAAAGGAACATAAAATAGTTACTCTGGGGAGCAGACTTGCAAAGTTTTATTTGGCTGCCTGGCTTCAGTGAGTAATGCTTTGATAAGGGAATATTCCTGTTTTTGTTGTTATCAATCTCCAGTATAAAGATTGGGCAAATAAAATTTTCATGCCTGGGCTGGTAAATTTGTATGGCAATTTTGCAAATCCAACCAGGGATACTTTGTTTTGTCAGCCTTCCTCTTTGTTTTTTTTCTTATGAGTTGTCTTCAGGGCTTGTATTTGTCTTTTTCCGAGCCATCAGAAACTGATGAGCTGTTTTGCCTTCTGCTCAATAGGCTGCTTTTTAGCTAGCTGAGGCTTATACTTAATTACAATTTCTATGTGTATACCTTGATTGTCTGCTGTAAGTCAACAAAACCCCTGTACTTCCCTGCTTCGCAGCCCATGAACCTCACAAACACATTGGATTTGAATCACGGGCATTGAGATTGGCAGGGTCTGTATCCTTGGCTCCCTCTTCCATAGTCATGAACCCAAATCTTGGGTGATTTTCCTTGGTTTGCCACAGGTCTTGAAGCAGTCTCATGTGGTGTTCCTATGGGTAAATTAGCCTTCAATTGACTCCTTAAGGATTCCAAAGCTCCAAGAGTGAAAATAAAATTCAGATGTCATTGGCTAATGATTATCTTTTGTTTGTTCGTCAGCTAGGTGAAAAAGTATTTTGATCTAAAGTGTTGCATACCTGGCTATCAGTAGATTCTTTTAAATACTGCATTGCTTTATCCTTCCTAGTGTACCGTGGTAGAGCTTTTTCAGCTGTATAACTCATGGAAATCAGTGAGATGCTGCCCTTGCGTTTTAATCAAGATGAACTTGAAAGGTGAACATTGTAAGTGATAGAAATTATTTATAATTTGGTAATAAAAGTTTATGTCTAGCACTCCAAATTTCACACATCTGCTATGTGCTGGCCTTGAGATATAGAACAATTGCAATTGCCTTTACATTTGGCCTCAGATGAAAGGTCATAAATTACAATGATAGAGTTCGTAGTCGTTCCCAGCTCACAAAATTTCCATATTAACATCTTCACCTCAAACATAAATGGTTACAGAGTTACAAAGAAAAGAGTTGTGTTGGCCTTTGTCAACTGAACTTTAAGATGGAACTCTGTGGATCGTGTACTATTTCTAACTTTTAAACATAAAGCATCACAGAATCCTTGTTCAGAGGACCTAATTAAAACTTTACAGTTAACTTTAAAAGTGAAATGGGATTTGACTCTCTCTCTCTTTCTCTCATATCAATGCAATAAAACCCACTTCAAAGTTAGGAAGGTTTTTCTTTCCCAGCTACTTGAAGTAAAAGTATTTTCAGAGTGAGATGGCTACAGAACATAGAATGGGTCAGAAGGAGTGTCCAGTTTTTCCTTCTTCTGTGAGTTGCACATTGTTCATATCAGTTAAGTGCAGATGAACAACAATTGAGATGACAAAAGCATGTCTGTGGCACATTTTGAATTCAGCTTGAACAATCCCTAACTACAACCAGTTGATGAATAAAAGTTGCAATCTTTAAGCAGTCCTCATCTGAAACTTGTGTCAGAGAGGACAAATCCATTCTGGCCCCAATTACAGCATACCATATGATTTTAACAATTTGATGCCTTCTTAGGTTAGAATTTTTTTTTTTAATAATGTAATAAAATAAGAGGCCAAGGTCAAGTTCCAAATCCAGGGAACCTTTTCTTGTTCAGAGCCTCTAAGAATGGGGCAGCAGAACGAGTTATCAGCCTCCATGAAATAGTGTTGAGGTGGAGAAGCTCTGCAATTCAAGGCTAGCGCTGCTATTGTAGGATTTCCTGAAGGCCCTTCGATTGTTTACTTCAACACAATAATACATTTCTGGGGTTGGAGAGGTGGAAGGCAAAATTCTGCTCTCACTGAAGCCAGCACAAGTTTCGATAATCACTTCTGTGTACTGAGGATGCCTCTGTAAGTTACTGAAAATACACCTGAAGTCTCAAAACCTTCCTTCTGGAGCTGTGTTCTTTTGCTCTGATTTGTGCTTCCTAGAAGTTTTCTTCTGATGTTCTGAGTGTGAGGAATAGGACATTAAAGAATTGAAGGGTGCATGAAGAGGCAAGAGAAACAAACGAAGTATTGGGACCTTCCTCCTTTTCCTCCTCTGCAAACTTCCTGGTGAACAAGGAACTGTCAGCAGTTCTTCAAGGGAGCTGGGGAGACTAATGTAAGAACTCAGCCTGAGGCTTTCTCTCTGTCTCCTACACTTTCAGTTCTGTACAAAAGAAAGGGAATATCCTCAGAAGCTTTCAGAGTGCGCTTAACCCCCTCCAAGTTCCTGGGAGTGCTCTCCTTGGCTTCCAAAGGAACCAACATTTTCATGAGTATTAAGAGGTCTGATATCCCCTTCATGTGCATTTGGATGGGAGAGTTCAAGCCTTTCAGCATTTGAATAATAGTCTGTCTGTGCCTATACAGAAAAACTTCAAAGATTTTTTTTCTCTGTAAACGGAGGCTTAGGTATCCAGTATTATTTTCCATGCTGTGCTAAGATTATCAGAACCACTGATATCCTGCCACGTTCTCAATTAAAAAGTTAATGCATTTTAAAATGGAAACTTACTCAGAAAAGTATTGGGTTTGTGCTACAGATTTTAGAAAGAAGAGCCTAACAAATTCTGTTGTCTTCAACTTCTTATGCTGTGCTCACCACCTTGGGATGTTCATCTCCTCCAGTACGGCTTAAGTGGCATGATGACCTTTTGTCACGTGTTTGTCTCTCCTGTTTTCTGTCCTATTGAAATATAGTGTGACAGATCACATCAGGCTTGTGCTCTCTATTAAGTAAAGGCTGGAAACCCCACTTGATTCCTTTTGCACCACTTAGCTAGATTTTTTTCTAATAAAAATAAAATATGATGGAATTGGAACAAAGCCTTTTATGCTTAGATTTTATAGAATATTTACATTAGAGCAAACACACGTTCTTTATTTTTTCCTTGTGGAATATCAATTCCAGATGACATTTCAGTGTAAACTTTTCCATAACTGGTTTGATGAAACTGATTCAGTACTTCAGGTTGAAAACTCCGGTATCAAGTTTAAGCACAGACACGAATTGGAGTGGTCACTTTAAACTGACCTGCTGGTGCAAAACATCTGCAGTTAGTTCCCAGCTCCCTAGAAATGCTTCTGATGCAGACTTGGGGATATGAAGTAAACATGAGTCAGATCTGATTTGTAGTGTGGTAAGAACAATACATACCTTGTCCTGAATTTCAGTGAAGAAGGAAGATTAAAGGGGGTTCAGCCACCTTAAGTATTTAAAACAATGGGAATTATGTTTTAATCACTGTGTGCCTTTACTAAGAGGAGAGCTCAATTTCTTTAGAAATAAAAGGTGATTTAATATCAATGTTAGGTCACTCCCAGAGCATTTGTGAGCTAGTATTTTACAATGATCCCCAATTTTTGGCCATTGACTAAAAGGTCATTATTTCTGAGGTTAAGGGAATGAAATAGAATGTGACTCTTTTGTAATGTAACAACAAAAATGGGTAAAATCAAAAGGGAGGAATAGAAGCTGTATATATATGAAATAAATTGTTCTGTTAGGAATAGAACAATAGCATAAAGTTCCATATTAAGTCAAAAGTTAATTTTTCACTGAGTACATTATACAACTCTCTTGTCTTTTAAGCTCTATTATAAATTCAGTGGATACACTAGTGAAAATAAAGACGCTATCTATAAATATAGATCTGTCAATCTGGTGTGACTGCCTGTGACCCAGTCCCCGGGGCCTGCAGTTTCAGAGGTAATATAACCTCAAACACAATGTTCAGATCTGATTCCCTGGTGTTCATACGTGCTGGAAACTGTTCCTCTATACTTCAGTCTTGTCTGCTTTTACAAGAAAAATTATATTCCTGGAAAATTTATATTAAAAAAATATTGAAGATTAGGTACTAACTCTTCCAGATCTGCAATAACAGGTTTGAGGGAATGTTATCTTCTAGGAGAGGGGAATGATGTAGGGCAACTGACTCACCGTTCCACAGTCTGGTTTACGCCTTTCAGGCAAAACTGCCATCTGTGCCATCAGCACAGCTCCGCCACTCCTAGGAATTGTAGGAGCTTTAGGGCAAAAAACAACACCTATCTTTTCTCACTCACCTGATCCTACCTAGAAAATGGAGAGAGCAGTAGCATAAAGTGCCTGCAGCAATCCAGACCACCTGGCATTAAAAATCTCACCCTTGCTGCTGCTGGACCTGCATGGATTTTGGAAACAGTGGAGAATGCTATGAAAGCACTCAGTATAGAGTGTGACTGTGGAACTGTAGAGGTTCAAAAGCCTCTTCTGGGCAGAAGACAGATGATACAGAAGCCTGATCAGTCCTTGCAGGCTTTTATGGCCAGGAAGGTGTTGGCAACATTGCTGTAAAACGGGTTATAAATCCTTATGACTTGGATCGTTAAAGACCTACAGCTCTTATTACTTCTCTCTGCTCTGCTCTGCATCAGCAGAGGACTTCATTCTACAGAGAAGAGGAAGAAAATCCTTTCTGCTTCCAGGAGAAACTGGAAGGTGAAGAAGCACATTGCGTCACACGCTTTTCTTTGCTTTCTTGTTTCATTTCATTTCCAGCTCCATTGAGTGACACATGCTCTTGGTTTCCTCCAAGGCATATGCGCGATCCTCTGGTCTTGCCTCATCAGACCATATCCCAACCATGTCACTTCTTCAGCTACTATGTTTTTCCTATGCATTCACCTTCCCCATCCAAATAATTTCCTTTTCTTCCTTCTACTGTTTTTATGTTGTTGGGGGTTTTTTCCCCCAAGGCTTTCACCTGTGTGCGTGTCTACTTGGGACTGACATTACCAATTGATTTCACATAATGCACACAGGACAGCCTAAATATATATTCCTGTCTCTGGATGCAGGGTTTGAACATTAAAATCAATGCCTTGGAGGTGAAAGGCTTCATCATCCATAAATAACTCTTAAACTGCTCATTTTGGCTCCTCAAACAGAGTATCAACAATGGAGTATGTCGTTTGGAAGATGAAATTTGAAAATACATGTGCTTTGCTCACATGCTGAAGTTTCCTCAGCTGGAGAGAATTCTAGTGGAAATGAGTAACAGTGGGTTAGTATTTTCACACAAAATAGAGAAGGAGATTTTTAATTTGGGATTTTTTTATACTAACAAAATCTCTGTGATAATTTTAGCCCGTTGTTGAATAATGAATAATAAGTGAATAATAACATGCTGTGTAAACAACTCAGAGTTACACCCACAAACAGTGCAAATTTCCAGTTTGAAATAAGCAAGTCACGTGTGGGGCAGGTTAGTCCAGAGGGAGGATCTATTCTCACTTCTGCTGTTGAGTTGCTTTTAAATGTTGATGCAGGTCATCCCACCTGTCTGTGTCTCACCTTCTCCTCTGTAAAACAAAAAGAATGATATATCTAAAGTGCTTTCAGATCAATGGATGAAAACTTTATGCAATAGAAAGGTATTATTAAGATCCTAATGATGCCAAGAGAAAAAATGATCAATAATTATTTCTATTTTTCTTTGCTGTTTAGAAGGTATTTATCTACTGACTGTATTTATTACAGTCAAATGTACAACAGCTGAATGCTGTCACTGTCTTGCAGAACATACAAGTCTTTTTGTATCTGTGTGATACAAAGATGAAAAACAGGTTATATTCTAGTATGTCATTTCTCTCAAGGCTGGAGGGCCAAAGTCAAAGGAAAAACTAAGGATTTACTGCATGAGCAAGTGCAAAATCTATGCATTAATGAATTCTACAGGACTGTATATGCATACTTTACTCGTACTATTTTTTGAGCTTGAATTTTTTTAGGAATTAAAATAAAAAAGATTGCTTTCAAAAATTGTCCCACATCAACTGATCTATGTTTAAGGTATCGTGTATTTATTTTTAAAGTAACCTCATTACTACCAGACTACTTTTTCCTTTTGACAGTAAAGCTGAGTGCTTATCTTCCATATTTTCATAATGAAAGCTCCCAAGCACAGGATACTGTGGCAGATTTACAGCCTGTGAGCAGCAGAACTGACAGGCATTTTAATATGAAAGGAGATATGATGTCTTTAATGTACAGTGATGTCACTTCTAACAAGGTAGATAGAAGTGTGCTTTTTGCACTGCAATCACCATAAGAAGTGAAACCTGTCTGCTTCAGAAGTCACCTTTTAACCCAGGAAAAGGTCACAAATAATAGAAAAAAGACGGGACTCTGCTTACTCAGGTGGAAGGGCACTCTGACGTTGGAGGAGCAAGGCTATTGTGGATGTGCATTATCTCCAGGAAGCTGAAGCTACAAATAGTCCAGCTCGAGCTAACCTTGAGAACAGAAAAGGAAAGGATAATGAAAATCCTCAAGGGAGTGTTAAACTGAAAGCCAGATTGCCTGTTGACCACCCTTTTTCCTTTTATCCAGCATTGATTGGACCTAATAACTTGAAAGTGATATTGACAGCAATATAGTCCACCATTAGCTGGACACATGATTATTTCATTGAGAGAAAGGACAGGAACCCAGTACCAAAACCTAAGGATTTCATTCTACATTAGACCAGAGAATTTACTTCTTTGTCTAGGAAATATTTGACAGTGATTTTAAAGGCTTATTTAAAATGTGCATTTCTTAAATGAGTTCCCTGCTCCTGACTGAAAGCTTTTATCATGTCATTCTGAACATGCGCCATTCTTAAACATCATATACAAGAGCATAAGATTAAAAGGCCATAAAATAGCAAGAAATCTCAAGGTCCAATAAGTACATTGTGTTAGCATTAGGCTGGTGACTTTGGTTAAAGACAGGAAATTTAAAAACCTTGTCATATATATAGATACAGCTATCTCCTCAAGGGAGTTGCTTCCTCAAAGCAAAAATTTCAGAAAATCAACTTTGGTTATTATGTCCTTCAGTATTTTGGCAGTTTGATCTTGAAGGGATTGCAATAACAAAGAAAAGAACAACATAAGAAGTAATTATGTTGTTTTGTATTATCTTTGCAGAAATCCTGATATTAAATGAAAATGGTTTTCAGGAGGCTCTGAACCATCATGTTCTCCTAACCAGGGTGCTGGGGCACAGAAACAGTGATATTCAGGTAAGGCAAGACAAGGAGGAAATCACAGCATTGAACAATTTGTATAGTGTTATCCCCAAAATGGAGCATTAATGTCAGTACAGCTGCCTGTCTGTGTGTCCTGCAAAATCAGAAATAATGGTTGACCTCATGATGATGCCTGCAATGTTCTACAACTAGTTCTGTGTTCTTTTGAATTTAATTTTTATAAGTTAATATATTCTTAGAGGTGATGTGATTGGGTTTAATTTACTTTGAAACAGCTGTCTCATTTCATTCCACTTTGAAATGGTGGGAAGCGAAGCTGCAAATTCAAGTTTACATACAGAAGTAATCAAGTCACATTTCAGTAGAAAATGGCAGAAATATTGGCAGTATCAGGGAATTCTTCCTCCATTTTAAGCCTGTTCTTCCAACAGGAAAGGTACATTTCGAGGATTAGCCCTGTGTATGCTTAGATTTATGATAATATTTTAATTATATTTTCCAAAAAGTAAAAATACTGGGAAGTGAGATACAATGTGCTACTGCTGTAGAGCCATAGATCCTGGGAAAAAAAAATCTGATGTCATTAATGTAAGGTAATGGTTTGGAAGGTTCTGTGATAACTTTTAAAGGTCCCATGTCTGGAGAGGAAAGCAGTTTGACAGACACAAGTCATGAACTGCTTCACTTTCCACGCTACCTTATATCTGTCAATATATTGGTTATGGAGCTGTGCCGAGGCCAGTCTCCAAAGGCAGACTGTCACATTTCTCAAAAGATAAAATATCCCTAAGGGTACAAAGAATTCAGGGACACAAGCTGATAGACAGGAGCAGCGCTGCGACTCTAACATTTTATGGCTGAGTTCAACGAGTGAGCCCTTTACCGGATAATTGAATTGATGAAAGGCTTACAGTTGCCCCGATTAAGCTTGTTCCTTCTCCATATGTAAGACTCAGGGTAGTTTAAGCAAAAATTGAAGAAGAAATTCAGGAGAGAAACATTCATAAACTCTTTGAAAATTGGTCTCACATGAAAAGCTTGCCATTTCTTGTGTTACATGTGCCGTTTGTCCATACAAAGAATCCTGTTGTCCAAGTGCTATTTGCAGCAGCCTTTTTTTTTTCTTCTAACTAAGGATTTGTAAATATTTTTAGAACATGTCTTGCTGCTTCATGACTCATTCCCCTTACGATCTTTGGTATTTTTCCCATTTGTGATCATGCAGCATCCCTGTGGCATATGGTCACCTGGGAAAGAATTATTAGGGAAGAAATTAAGGGATTTTAGCTATTTTTAATGATTCTTGGAAGACTAAAATGTGGACGAAGAGCCCCATCAAAGCAACATTTTTCAATCTACTGTATTACATCAACCAATGTCATTTGTTTGTGCTTTCCACGATATATCCCTCTATTGTATCTTTATTCACAACTGAATTGAAAATTATCTAGGGAATGTACTTTGCCTCTGCACATGCTTGTCCAGTGCCAAGTGCAAGAGGGTGATAGTCCATGACTGGGACTATCAGGTGCTATGATAATACAATTTTTAAATAATTGTATATTGGACCAGGAGCTCATCATTTCCTGCTGATGAAAGAGAGCATAAGGACTCCTGCTGAGCAGCCAGGAGATGTTTAACCAAGTACTTAGGTAAGGAGGACACACCTTCTACTGTGAGGAAAGGCAACAGGAAGCATGATCTAATGCTTCAAGCCTAAACTTAGAGTTAGCACTGTAAGTATTAGCAGCAGGATGCCATGGCACTGGGAGGATACAGTCAGAAGCAGGACTTATTTTTTACAGTTTAGCAGTAGATTATGTCCTGTGTGAAGTTATGGAAGTTTTCATGAGATCTCTCAAATAATCTTAATAGAAATTATCTTGTACAAACACAGCTTCTTATTTACGCACACTAGCTATGTTTGGCTACGACAGAACACACCTGACTGATGGAATAATGTAGAGATTTCAGATTTGTGGCAGGACCTGCAGGACCTCTCTTTTCACTTTGTCAGGTTTAAGGGCAATGACTGGAAACAGGCCAATTTCAGTTACTTTTCATACTGTGTTCCTGTTACCCCCTTAAGACATTAAGGGAAGGGGGCACTCAATTTATAACTGAGCCTATAATTAATCAATGGGATCAATAGGCTGGCAGCCACTTATTTTCAACATAAATCCATGGTTTGCCTGTACCAAAGCTTCATTTTTTTTTAACATTTCATTTCCAAATTTCACCTCTAGAGACAGCAAGCTACCAAGAGAATCTAATGCTGACATCTTATCTTGGCAGTGCCTATAGTTTGATTTGTTCTTGGCCTGCACACTCAGACAACATCCTTGCTAGACCAGGACAGTCAGATGTGGCTAGTTAATCTGCACTAATCAGTTTGGGTCTCATATAAGTAACTTCATATGGCTTACAAGTTACAAGACTTGGCTAGAGTGCTTACACTCTCTCCCTAGATATATATGTGTATATGCTGAGTATTCTGATAAAATTTTTTAGGGAAGAAAATTATTTCATTCACAGTTTATTTTTATTTATAATGTTTAGTGCAATATTTATAAATGTTTAGTGCAGTTACATGTCTACACTACTCTCACAGGTTCATGAAATATTATACCATATGCTTAATTTTTTTCTTTAAGTAATACTGTGTTATAACAGCCATTTATTTTCTTCCACCCAAACTGTTTTTTGATTGCTTCCACATACGTGGCATCATTTGTCATTCTGTTTAATTAACCAGATTGGTGAGAATGTTTGATTTTTTTTTTTTTTTTAAAACACCTTCTCTTTATGGAGAATTAAAGGTCATAGCTGGAAAACTGACCAGCCAAGCTCAGTCATTTCTAAGTATTTTGTTAATTTTTCCTAGTTAATGGTCCTTTCAAATTCAGATTGCACAGTTACTTCAGACTTGCATCAAATACTCCTCAGAACTAGCAGTTCACAGTGGGAAAGGATAACCTATTTCCTTCAAGCACTGCAACTCTGTCTGTGAACTATTGGCATCACATGAAGATTGATTAAAGTTCTGCTGACACTTAATGTGCAAAAGAGAAAAATAAAAATTTCCCTCCTTGCCTATCAAAGGATAGCTATCTCAAATTCTAGCTGCTTGGCTCTGAGGTCTGAAATGGACTGATTCTGTTTATCAATTAGGGTGCCAGTGTTTAGAACAACATGCAGAGGGTGATGGTAATGAGGGACCACAGTCTTGGCTCCAGGGGAACACATTAGTATTAACCTTAGTGCTGGGTCTTGCACTGTCCCCTTTAATGAGGGATGTTAGGCCTTCCCAGGCAGGTGCATCTTGAGCTGAAGAGTAACATTACTTAGAAAAGGTTACCTTATCATGTCAGGTGACAAATTTAAACCACAGTGGGCTGAAAAAAGCTTGCTCAGCACTACAGATAATTTAATTCCTCCGTCATCTTTCCTCTTTATCTCCTGTTGACATGCTCCAGACTATAAAACAATGATAGAAAGCATGTTCAGATAAACATAAACCTTATGAAGGTGTCCACTGGGCTTTGTGCCCTTCCCCTTGTACACCTCTGTGAACGGCAGGTTGGGATGCTGTTGGTGAAGAGGGAAGAGATGAACTCGGGGTGATCCGTGCTTTGGGATGCACCTGTCTGTGTGTGACAGATCTCCTTCCAGCGCCTCAACAGCCTTGCCCTACCTAATGTGCAGCCCACAGGGCTTTGTGGGGGGCTCTTGGTTGTGGATGGTCATATAGGAGTTTGACCTAGTCCATTTCTGCGTGGTGTGATTCTGCCAGTCTCTGTTTCCTTGGAGCTCCTATTTTTAATGTCATATGCATGTCTCCAGAGAATTACCTAGTTAAGCTTATAATGAAAAGTTTCTTGGGAACCACTGGCTTTTTATCTGTTCCACAATGGGCTTGCTCATAAAATAAGCTTGAAATATACCCTATTTCTCTTCAGGTTTTGGAAGATAAAAGGAGTTTATTTCATTAGTCATCAATCTCGGACCAAACAGCTTATAGATCTGAAAGTGCTGAATCCCAGTATCATAGTTCATGGTTGGGAGGCATAATGATTCAAGTCAAATGCGCTGCTTTTCCCCAAGAGTTATGTAAGAATTACCACTTTGATGCTGCTTTGGATCCTGGATAAGCCATCTAAACATTTTGTGGTTCCTCTTTTATAAAAAGTGCATAATGGGGCATATATTGTCATTGTAAAGGGCTTGGAGGCAGTACCAGGGCCTCTTTGCTACACTAACAATAACAGTGATCTTTGAGGCAGGACAGAAGTGAGATGCAGGAATTGTCAGCATTGCCTGCTGTTGTGGTTTAACCCCAGTCAGCCACAGCCACTTCCTTTCTCCTGCCTGGTGTGATGGGGGAGATAATTGGAGGGGTAGAAGTGAGAAATTAATGGGTTGGGATTAAGGCAGTTTAATAGGTAAAGAAAAAGCCACAGGTGCAAGCAAAGCAAAAGAAGGAATTAATTCACCACTTCCTAAGGGCAGGCAGGTGTTTGGCCATGCCCAGGAAATCTGGGCTCCATCACATGTAATGGTGACTTGGGAAGACAAACTCCATCACTCTGAACATCCCCCCCTGATTCTTTCTTCCCCAATTTCACATGCTGAGTATGACTCCAGGTGTTATGGGATATCCCTTGTTGTAATCACCTGTCTCGGCTGTGTCCCTTCCAGCCCCTTTGCTGCTGGGGTGAGGTCAGCAATAACAAAAACATCCCTGTGCTATCAACAGTGTTTCCAGCACAAACCCAAAACATAGAGCCATATCAGCTAACTATGAAAAGAGTGAAGTCCCCCAAAAAACCAGCACACCTGCTCTGCCAGGAGCATGGAGAGAAGCAAGTCTGTTGAGCAGCTGCCAAGGCTACAATGGCTTCGTGATGCCAGAGAGTAGCTGTAGCCACTTGGCTATCCGGGATCTGACTTCTGCCATCTCTAGAAGGCCAACCACATGCAGTGACCTGACACTCAGGAAAGGAAAGCAAAGCCCTCTGCTAAGAGCTAAGATCATTAGTGGGTATCTAAAGGGGAATACTTGTTGCGACATTGATTTATGCAGTCTTTTAATTGCATTAAAATAGGTGTAGCCAGTTCGATGCTTGCAGTAGAGTGAGTTTTTATGAGGCCAGACTAATGAATGAGCCCCTCTGTACCCTCTGAAATCATTTGAGTCCCTCCCTTGTGTATAGCTTGAAATTACAGCTGCAGCCACAGCACAAGTGTGGCAACGGCTAGAGAACAGTCCAGTGCAGACCCATCAGTCAATGTCCTATTGATGTACTAACAAAAATGGACTAGTAGTGTGTCTGCTAAAATGTTGCCCTGGTTTTATATTAGTGCCTTTTTCTAGAGCTAATGGAATTTCAGTGATATCCTCTATAAGTAGGTATTATTAATAACCATGTGTTTTATTAAGTTAAAAATGTCCTGGAAGTGTCAGTCATCTTTTTGCAGAGGGTACAATGGAGTAGATCCATATGGAGCTCACAAGCCAACTGAGAGAACCAGAAGGAAGTTTCAATTAGTAGAGGGAGGTTCAAAACAAGAAAAATAGGCTGATGCTCTAAACTGCTTCACCCTGAGCCTCCCCTTCACTTACATGTGTTAGAGACAGACCTCCAGTGAAGTCACTGCTGAAACTAAGGAGGATAAGCAATAGCTTTTCTGACATGATCTATTCCTGGTAGCTGATGATTGATTTTAGACGTTTGAATAAATGCACCTACTTTTTTTTTATAGTGATAGAATCGTTTCTGGTGCATAAAAGTGTTGCATTACATTGCCACATTTCTAGAGTGCGGCGGCAGCAATAGCTGTATTTCAGGTGCCCTTCTTAATCATTCAGACCCAAGAAAAGAACATGCCTTTGAGCTGCCTGAGGGACAGCATGATTGGCATCAAGGATGAGCACACCTCCCCTCCAGGCTGCGGGCCCGAGGTCAGTGAGAAGCTGGCGCTGATCAATGCCATCCGGACATAGCGCCAATAATAAAGGAAATCCATGGCAGGAGAGGGCTGTGCCTCACACCACAAAGTGCTTCTTGTTAGCAGCAATGCTGTGCCGTGAGTGGACAAGTCACAGGCTAAGGAATAAGATGGCTTCCTTTCCAGGATGATAGAATGCAATTGTTTGTCAAAGCTAGTGGGCTGTGCATTCAGTTATTTTATAACAGTAGTGTCAAGTGTTCTGCTTGTTATGATTATGTTGTGTAGCACTAGAAGAAGTACAGAGCTGACAGCTAAATTTGTTTTGCTAACTGTAACCTTTACTGTGATCCAAGAAGTGTTTATCTTGCCCCATATCAGTACTTTATTCACCATAAAACTACTCCTTTTCTATGCAGAATTACACTTTTTATTTATAAGCACTTTTTTTCTTCTGCATCTATACGATAGTTTGTGCAGAGCAATGTCAGCAGCACTGTAGGAACAGGATTCAGGAGCGACAGATACCTCCTCTTACTTCTACTGCTGTAATTCTTACAGGCCTGATCCAAATCCACTTGACGTTTTTACAAAAGGCTTCCATTTGTTTGACTGATCTTTGCAAGAAGTCCCTAGAGACATTTGTCAACCTTTTAGAGAGGAATTGTCAAATAATGGGAGCCCCACTTTGGTCAGTGAGGGGCTGATCCTTAAATGCTGGTCTCCAAACTTTCTCATGTACCCCTATCAGCAAAAAAATGCACCCCCACTCTATGTGCAATCATTTATTTATTTATAAATTATAAACACATGCTATTGTACTAATCAATTATATATATTCGAAAACATGCACAAAACAGAAATTTAAAAAAGGATGAGTCAAAGATGAAATATATTTAATGATTTTTTAAAAGATTATCTATCAGTGGCACACAAATAAGAAATTTTTTCCCTCATCCCAGTGGTCTGTTTTGTGTGTACCCCACTTTGGAGACCATCATCTTAAAAATTCTGTTCATTGGCAGTGGCAATTTGACATCATCTACCACACGGAAGTTATTTACATACAGCTGCTTGTATGTGCTCTGCTGTTTGGGAACCACTTATTTATGTCACTGACAAGTTTGAACACTGTATAATATTGTCAATGGCAAAACTCTTCTAAGGTTCCCAGTTTGTAAAATGGAAGAAAACCCATGGAGTTTAAGAAGGTTACACACCCTACAAGGCTTTTTGAGAAGGTAACTAATGCACTACTACTACTTACAGGTTGCTGAACATTGTAGCATATGTGTTTCCTGGACATGAAAAAATAGCCTGGGCAAACCATGGAGATCAGTAAATGAGCCTGATATTACCTTTATATCATAAGAATGATCTCATAGTTATCATAATTTAAGTTATGATGCCAGGACCATGCTCTTCCACAAACTAAATGATTCAGCAGAACATTGTAATAAAAAGAGTCTATCTGTCAGATTATGGTTTAACTAAAGTTGAGCCAAATTTTGGACTCAGCCATGAAAAGCAGCTGTAGTCAGCTCTGGTTTAACTTCAGCTTCATCTAAAAATCTGCTTTCATTTTGCTTTGATTTTTTTTTTTTTCCTAATGACCATTCATTATGGATGTGATTTTCTCTGTCTGGGTATATGTAAATATTTTGAAGCTTCTGTTTGCGGATTCCCATTATGTTTGAACTCTGCTTATTGAGAGGGAAAACATGTGTCAAGTTTCACCAGGTTGTCTCTCCTGTGCTCCTGGCTCTTGAACTGGTTCCACTGGAATGCTGTTGTCCCAAGAGAACTTTCATGCTGCTTGACCCTGTTTGCACATACCCTTGCCTCCTTAGTTTTCCTCCTCGGAGCATATTGTTAAGTATATCAGAACTAAATATGTTCATTTTTCAATAAGAAAACCCCAAATAAAATTAATTCACACCATTATGAAGATATCTGAAAAAAAAATCACAATTATTTTATGAAAGGCACAATTTCCAAAGGTACAAAAATATTCAACATGCACAAAAGCTGCTCACCTAAATGTCACTCTGAAATTTTGAAATCTCCTTCATAGTTATCTTTCCTTTCTCTGTTTTATGACCTTAGGACAGAGAACATGTCTATTTAATGTCTACATTAAAATGTAACATGTCTGGTTTGAAATACTCTGTTGCTATTGGTCACTGTAAAATCAAATGATCACTAACTTCCTCGGATCTTGCCATTATATTTAAATTATTATCACCCCTTTTTTCAGGGAATCATTGTTTTAGGTGAACATCCTAAGGCAATATTTAAAAGTGGATTTCTTCTTTATTTTTAATATATACCATTTGTTGCATACAAATTGAGTAATGTGGGGAAAAGAGGCACAGCTCCGGGGTATTACATCACCTTGTTAACATTACCATAACCTGCTTGATCAAAAGGGAAAAAAAGTTAAGATAATATAAAATAAGATAACCACAGAACATAAAGTCCCAACACCACGCCACAAGTCACTGAGTTAACATGAAAGATTTCGGAATGAAACCTTGGTGCAAGAAGCCCTTTGCAACAAAGGGTTGGAAACATTGTCTCTTGCCCTTTGAAACATGTTCACAGGAGAAGAGCTGGAGTCTGTCCCACCATCAGCTCACGCACAATTGCACCGCTTCCTTGAGGGGAGTGCAGTAGAAATTAACTCAGTGATGCCTTGTCTTCTGCTGTCACACAGGAACTCTGTCATCGTACTGGACTTCATCTGCCAAATCAGTGTGGTGAGTAATCCATACAACAGCAGCTCATGGAAAGGGTGGCATTTAACTGTAACTGGTTTATCCATGGCTGGAAGAGAGCTTACTTAGAAGCTCAGTTCAAAATCGCCCAAGCAGAAGTGGAAGAAAAGCTTTGCTTGAGTAAAATTAATGAAACCAATTAACTCAGAGCTGTGCGTTTTGGAAGAAGGCAATGAGAGGTTTTTGCAAATTCTAGGAGGCCAAAGAATCCTCATCTAGAATACTTTTTTCATGTATGTGTGTGTGCATTATATATGTAAATACATATATATATGTGTGTGTGTGTGTGTGTGTGTGTATATATATTTGTGTATGTGTTTGTATTCAAAGCATGGCATTTGCATACTAGGCAGGAACACCCAGTTTGTGCTGACTTATAGGCAACAAGAAGAAAGTGAGCAGGTGACTTGCGCCTAGCAATGTCATATTTGTCCCTTTGTCAGCCTGGACTATAGCAACAGCAGTTTACTGTCACTGCCATCAGGGTCAGCAAATCTCAGATCTTATGGGCAACCTATTGTTCATTACACACATATTTAGAACCATTACCATGCAATATTAATTTTGATTTTGAAAGCATCCTGTAACTTTAGCAATACATGTAACATTTACACAAAAATAACCTTTGCATCTGAATCTAGGTCATCTCATTGTCTCTGTCAGGAAAATAATACCTAATACCTGTTTATGCCAGACTGAGGAAACTGATCTTACCCACCTTGAACTGTTGCCTTTGAAGGCACAGGTTGTCAAGTCTTTCTGACTGCAACAATCTGACACAAAGGAAGTACCTCTGGCAAGTTGATTTTATTTATCCATCTTGCAAGCAGTTGCCCAGCCTGTGGATTTCATCTCTTCCTCTGCAGGAGAATTTTGCAGCCAACAGATACCTGCAGAATGCACAGGCACAGAGCTGGTGAAGACTCACCAGGTTCCTGAAACTGAAACCACACATATTTAAGTATGGCAGTGGACCTACTGAAGTAATTGTGACTATTTGCATAACTTCAGGCAGGTGTTTTCAGATTTGGGACTGTACTGGTTAGCATCAAGTTTAATACTACAAAAGCAATAGATTAGTTTGATTCCACTTCTTTTAAATGTTGAATTGTGTAATGTGAAATGGTTTGGACAAAAATGCTTGAATCAACTTGCAATAACAGATGGAAAAGTTCATGCAACTTCAGTCAGAATGAGGAAAAATAATCCCCATTGACAATCATTTAGAAAAAGAAAAATAAACATGCAAATAGAAGTTTATTCCAGTTCATCACAACCAGATGTGATCTATAGTGTACTATACTTTCCATTCTTAAAAGAAAAATAAGTTGTGGGCTAGTTAAAATTCTATTCCTGTACTTGTTTTCAGTACCAAAAATATGTCCTTGATTAGATAGCCTCAATCACAAACAATAACATATTTTCCTGCCATTTGCTAATACAAGCAATGCTGTGTTTGGACCAAATTGGAACAGAAATTAATATTTCTGTACAGACAAATGCAATTACAGTGGAAATAATAGTTTTTCTATATATTATTTTCCAATTATTTTTTCTTTTTACCAAATAAGCATAGCTTAAGAACATATACAAATTCTTCATTAATTTACATTTAATAATTTTTCCTATTTTTTTTCAGTGGTTTTGTTTATTTCTTCTTAATCAAAGTGGTTTGAAGTGGTCCCAGCTTCCCCAGAAACCTTCATAAATCATGCTAAACAAGACACATATCTCTGTTGTTTAAAACTCATCTAGGAGGGGAATGTTAGTTCCACCTATGTAGTTTGAATTTGTGTCATCTACATTTTCTGATGATGCCACAACAGAAGGGGAAAAAAAGTCCCCAAGTTTCTGACATTTTACAGGCAACTTCAAAATTCCATTGCTATTTAGAAGACATTTGGATTAAGACAAAAATTTTTGTCCTGGACTTTTAGAGACATTTGAACTGCACCCTGAAGTATGAAGTATAAAATGGAAATACTTTCATCAGGAATTACTGCTTCTGAAACAGAAATGCTTTGCATAAATTTATTGACATTTGGTGGATTATTTCTATGTCTCTCTGAGGTTGTCTGCACTTCAGAATTTTCCACTATTGCTAGTCTGCCTGTAGCACTACCAGAGCCCCAACTGCAGACAAGCCATGTGTGTCCTTACCAACAGATAACAACTTTTTTCAGAGCAGATTTGGGTGCCACAGTAATATGGATGACAGCATCTGATGGTGCATGAAAAGCCTGAGCTAAGCTGGCAGGCAAACTGTGAGTACCTCAGGCACGGCTTTCATTTGTGACAGTAGCCACTGAGAGAAACCTTGCCACATGGGAACAGAGGGATGTAATGTGCTCTGAAACTGTATATGTGCTTCATGTGAGTAGAAATACTTGTACAAGAGCTGTGTGAAGAATTTAAGGACTCCTGGCCAGCTGGTTAAGGGAGACAGGGAGAGTCAGTGGAGTTTGGCCAGGCCTGTGGTTGTCCATGGTGCCCACCTGCAGTCTTTTGTCTTCTCCTGCCCTACTTCTCTGGTGGACCAGAGCTTACACCAGGATATTGCTTGGGACAGCAAAATCAAGTGAGGTGGCTGTTCTTGGCTCTCTGGGTTTCCTCTCTGGTTGTGAAGGCGTAACTTTATGTTTGTATATCTATCTGACCATGCCGGGTGTTTGCCACACCACCAAGTTACACAGACGTCATGTGATGTACCTGGGACAACAGAGAACCATCCCAGGCTTCCCATGCAAAGAGCTGTCTCTAAGCAGCCTGTTGTCACTTAGGAGCAGGATCTGACCCGGCAGACCTGCCTGGTGTTCTTATGTGCCTACCGTTTGTCTCCAAGGTGCAGCTGCTTCTGGAAGGGAGCTTTGCAACTCTCCAGACTCCTAGAGCTCAGCCTGCTGTTCCTGCCGGGGCTAGTGGCAGCTTTGGCCATTGATACTTGAGGATACAGCTCAAGAAGTGTCTTCTGCAGTATTTCTAGCTAACATCTTCAGCATGTCTTATGATATTTGATGTTTCCAAAGTCTCCAGTTCTTGGAGCTATGGGAGAATGTACAAATATCCATTTCCTTGCAGAGGTTCAGGTTACACAAGCTCTTGGGTTTGTAAGCTGTCTGAGAGGTCAAATCCAGTCAAATGCTTGTGTGGCTTATCTTGTATTAAATATTGCAGTAGTCATCTTATCTATCTGAGAAAGGTGAAGGGTTCAGTGACCCCGAGACTTGAATCTGTGGTGCCAGGGAGTCAGGGAATTTTTTTAACTTGCTGTATTATGCTTATCTTCTTACAGTCTGACTTTTTTTTTAAAGGTGGTGTTAAAGATTGCAATACAGTTAAAAAGGTACCCTTTAAAAAAAACCCCACAATGTTTGATTGTATTCATTTGTAAGCCTTGCTTATGCTCTGATCCGACAAAGCACTGAACACCTCAAGTAAAAGGGATTTTAACTTCTGTAGGCTTCAGTGGGAATTCTTGTACTGTATGCTCAGTCAGAAACTGGAAGAGAAGGATCTTGAACAGAGTTCAGAAATGTCTTTGGAGCTCACTCATGACAACACTCGCAACTTTATCCACAAGGTCATGATTTTTAAGGGCTCCTACAGCTCTCAGCTCCCATAGCTGTGGTACTATGAACATATTTGCTCTCATTACACAAACAAACAAATGTCTAACCTTTCTGGCTGGGGAAATGTAAAAACATTGAATCCATTTATCTCAACACCAGCAGACCAGCCAGATGACTGACATATCACTGGACTCTGAAGTACAGTAATTCTTAAAACAAGCTCGTGGTATTTTGTTGTGTGTTTAGAGTTATCAATCCTGGCATTTTCAGGCTTATTTCCTGCTACCCCATTGTGTTTCTTATTTTAAGTTTTGGACAAGAAAATTCCTACATCTCTTTGCACATGGGAGCAAGATAATCCTCAAAAAAAAATCTGAGACCAAGACTGCTTGTCCTTGATTTTAGTAGATGGCTTGCTGGGTCACTGCTGGCCCTCTTAAAGATGATTCTAATGCTACTGTGAAAGGGCTTTCATTGATTGAAGAAGCCCTGCTATGTATTATAATATTTTTATGTTTTCTCTATGTCTTCTGATACATTCAAAGTAATTTCATTAGTTGTTCCCACAAATAGTGGGATCAGGTTAACATAAGAAGCAGCACCTTCCCTGTGAGCCCTGAGCTACTGTCTCATCCAGGCTCTTAATGTGCTTAAATGATGAGCAATATTTTTGTTCAAAGCTCTTGGCTATTCTTTCTCGACAAAAGTACTCTAATTCCTTAAAACTTCTCCAAGCAGCTCTTCTAAATAACACTGATACACACAAAAACCCTGTTTTTCTGTTTGCCTGGAATGTATATTCTCATATCTGAACAATGTAATTTATTATCAATATCTGAAGTGGATTGCTACAGCTTCCCCCATATATTAATAGCTGTAATTATTATTTTCTAAAGAAGGATTTCCTGGGCCCTTCTTGTGATATAAGCATTGCTGCTTACTGGGTAGCTGGCTGGAAAGGATGATAGTGTCCCCTGCTATTATAAATCTAGTGAGCTCACCTTTAAATGTCTGTCTCTATTCTCCCCTTTGGGCCTTGTTCCAGTCACTTTTTGGCTTTTTTATTTTAAATAAAAATCCTGTCCATATGGTCAAAGGAGGAAGTATACTTGCCCTCAGATTCACTTAATGTGTGCTTGTTCTATATATTTTGGAACTGGACTGCCATTGTGCAGGAGAGGAAAAAATAGCCATCTTCAATGAAAAACTAAATTAGTAGCCTGCATGCATCAAACAAGAATAAAAGCCCATGCTGGAGGATACAGTAGATCTAAATATGCATGCCCTGATTCACGTAGATGGCCGAAATCTTTCAAACAGAAGCATAATTTGACCTATGAAGTAATTAATGCCATGATTATGGGGAGGGAAGACACCACAGTTCAGGCTGCAGCCGGACTGCCTTCCATTAATAGAAAGCTCTATTATTCCCTCCCCCCACACACATACTTATCTCAGTTTTAAAAATTATGTTGGCTGCAAAATTCCTGTCTGCGCTGAAGGCATAGCAGAATGTTTCGGCAAAATTTCAATGAAGTTGGTGTGAGTTTCCCAAGTTATCTGATTTAGTTATGTTCCTCTATTATCTGAAAAGGGTAGCTCACTTCTTCTTCAGTCTTGCCATATAAATTCCTTTTACCAGATTTTTGAGGAAGACAGATTGGCTTAATAAAAACATATTTCTTGGTTTTTATTCTAGGTAATTCTGAGACCAGTCTTCCACACACCAATATCAATGGATTTCCTTTTCTGCTGAATTTAGCAAGGAGAGGAATAGCAGCTGAAACCTAGAAAGATTGTGAGAGGGTTTTTTTCTTTCACACAACTTGTAATTAGCTGTGGTATCCATTGCTACAGGATTTTATTAATCTCACTTTTTTGTATCTATTGAAAATGTATTCAGACAACTTAATGAGAAGAAAACCTGTCAGGGACTTTCAAATACATAGATAGTAACTCTTAAAAAAAAGACTTAGGAAAAAATCCCTGAATCTTAGATCACTAGAAACTATAGGTCTATACTGAGATGTGTCACTGCATGTTTGCCACTTCTTATTCACTTCCTTAGGCACTTGCTGTTGGCTTCTGCTGGAGGAAGGGTACCTGGTGGCCTGGACCTCTGATTTGATCACTATGGTCAGTCTGAGGTATGTCAACAAAAAATTAACTTTGACTCAAAGGATCATATTCTCTGATCACTTTTGACAATTATAAGCACAAGGAACATGGTCATATTTTCAAATTCTGGCATAAAATACATGGACAACTAAAATGTGATCTGAAACTTTTGCTTTATTTGAGGGAATACTTCATCAGAATAAGAGCCTGAAGTGCCAGGAACAGAGAAGTATCGTAGGTTAGGCCTGCATCCTGCACAGAACCTCATTTGTAAACGGTCCCTGTCTCTCCACTTAGGACAGCTATAAAATCAAGCTAATAATGTTGATACTTAGTTTTGGAAGGAGCTTTAAGAGCTAGAAATAAATGCTTACTCTGCAAATGCAAAGATTTATTTTTTTACTTGGAGTGATTGCAACTGAGTAAAAATGGGAAGAGGATCAAAAACATTTGGAAGACTCAAGATCACAAATGACTGTCAGTGACACTAATTTTCCTAATGTTTTAGGTGCTTTTTTATGTCCTCTAGGGAGGCTAATACGCATACAAGAAAAAGCTTTGGCATTATGTGCCCTAACTTTTTGATGCCTGGAACCTGATGTGCAGTTCCAAACCTTATGCTCAGCACAACATTTGTGGTCGTGTGAATACAGAACACGTTTTGCCAACAGGAGAGCAATGGAGTTGCCTCAGATCCCCGAGCTTGAAGGTAAGAGTCCTCTGCTAGGTGGAAATTAATTTTTCAAATGAGCAAAGACCCTGCTGTTAGACAGATTTTGCTGGGATTTAAAGATACTTCTTGTTTCAGGCAGCTACTTTTTTGTGTAGGGGAGATTTATCTCAAGAACCTCAGATATAAAAGAGTTGAGATCCTTGCAAAATTCCATTTTGTAATAAACTCTGTGTAATAAGTAACAACTCTGGCCTTAAATTAAAATAGAATAATTTATTGCTAGGGTTTGACTACTCCCTTTGAAGATGTCCAAAGCATAAACTGGGCATCTTCAAGGCCTGTTAGGGCAGAGATGGATGACGAGCAGGCTGGCTGTGAGCCAGCAAAGCTGACCACAGCAAGGGAGGAGTGTGATGCCTTACGCCTTGGCTAGCCCATGCTGTCCTGACTCCAGGCTGTTCTATAGAAAGATGTGTAAGGACAGAGTGACAATTTTGAAGAATTTGAGGCACTGAAACCCAGCAACCTGGGACCACCCCTGCTGTAAATGCCAGCATCTGGGAACCAACAAGCTCAGCTAGACACAAAATCAATCTTTAGTTAAAATCTGTGATCTTTCCACAGGTTTTTAAGACCAATACAATAATGGGGTCCAAGAAGTGGCTCTGAGAGTGTAATGCTGTAATACAAGGGTCCAGTTAAAGTACCCTGGAAGCCAAGCACTGGCTTATGGAATGGTTAATCCATTTCCCTCTCTACCTCTGCTGTCTATAGTTCCTGCACATTTGAACTGTCATATCCTTTCTCCATTATGTAATAGCCTGGAGGTCACACATGTTCCTCTGCTTTGAATAATACATCTCTATGAAGCCTCAGTATCTCTGTTTGAAAATTTATTTCTTTCATTTTAATATTTTATCAATTTTGTCCTAAATGGATGACCTTAACTGGTTGCAGTTCATTTCATTTCTTCTCTACTTAAATATTTTAAGGGTTCCAAAGTACAAACATCATTCATGCAGTGTGTAACAAAAATGCTCAGCTTGAGCTTTGGATTATTTAATTGTAATTGTCAAGCTATTATTAAAATTAATTTTTTTCCCATTTCTTTCCCCCTCTCCTTCTCCTCTTTCTAACTTTGTTTATCGCATCCCCTATGCTGGTATTTAACTACACTTCATTGTTTATAGAAGAGCGATGCAATGTATTAGGACCGTTATTTGTGAACAACAGACAGACAAGAGTCAAAATCACCGTGCAATGGGGACAGACATTGCATTCAGAAAATAGTTCAGTAACATAACTGATCCAGTACCAGATACAGTATTTGGTGTTTGGTACATGTAGAGCTTTTTGCCCTGTGTTTGGAGAAAAAAGAATCAGAGTTATGTTTCATGAGCTGGCCATCTTGATGCTGCAACCAGTCTGGATTTCATTAAGCTGGAAAAGGTGCATATGTATGTATTGTGGTGATTTATCATTTGAATGGTAAATCATCACAATACATACATATGCACCAGGAAATAAAAGGAGTTAACAAATACCTGGCAGTCCTAGCTCTGAAATGAGTAGTGCTGTTAGAGAGGTGTCATTTTGGGCACATAAGGTTCTTTGTGAGAGTAGCAGTCCTAGCCCTTCTCAAGCCTTTTTAGGTAATTAAATTCAGTCTTCATAAATTTCAGTATCATTTGGCTTCCTGTCCTGAGCAGGTTGATGTCACTACAGGCAGCTTCACACTGACAGTTGCTGAGTGCCTGGTCTCAGTGACCCTTCTGATGTATAAAATGCTTTGGGTTATTTAGATGTGAAAGGCAGTAAAAGCTAGTAAGCACAATTTGATTTTATGGTTATTATTCTGCACTTATACTATGAGAAAGCAAAACCAAGATATCTGCACTTCACACTGGGGCATTTTTATTAAAAATAGGAATAACAATACTGAAGGAATCTGACTCATGTCCTTGAATAATTTCAAAATAACTGTAGCTGTTCTGTGTTTGCAAAATATAAAAATCAGTATGCAATCCATTCTTTACATTTAAGACATTTGATTATTTGGGACAGGTCTATATTTATGCTGATTATTACCTTACTAATTTTCTTCTATCTTGCTTTTTTTCAGCACTAGCCTTGCCCAGCTCTAGCTGTAAGATACAGACTCATGTTTTGTTTCTGACATCTCTGTCATATTAGTGTCATAACCTGTCTTCTGGTTTGACTATGCAGTATTCCACACCAGGAAGACACATTAAATCCTTTTCTGTTCCACTAGGTCCCTAACTGCCATGTTGAGGACAGTATGAAGGAAATGGCACCACCTCTCTTGCACTGGCTGTTGGGTTTTGGTTTACCTTGTGCCGTGTCACTGCAACAGATGCCATGGTGGTCACTGAAAGCAGGAATCTGTGCCTCCGTGTGAACAAATGGGGACATCTTGTTTCCAGCTGTGATTCCTGGGCTGTGCATAGAGGTGGAAGTGAGTGAATGTCTAAGCAGCTTGCCTCTTGTTTGTTCCTGGGATGGAGATCTGGATCTTTGGACATGAGCCAACGAGTCCTATAATGGGTTTTTGTGGTAATCCTGTTTTCCTCCAAACCACAGATATGCTATAACCAGAGCTAATTCTTTGCATAGTTCTTTCTTTAAAGGACACTTGAAACACTTCTTGCATATTTTTTTTGCCCCATACAAGCAGCTCTTCTGGTTTCTGAGGAAGCTACTGAAGGTAACCAGCATTGCTTCTGTAACTATAGGAATTTTCTAATTCAGGTGGTATGGCAGGTGAGGTTATCTTGCCTCAACAGGGAGTGTGTTAGTATAATCCTTCAGAAAGTTTTTGCAAATACATCCTCCTCATCCTTAATTATATAATTAAAAAGTATAAGCATTGAAAATCCTTCTAAACACATATTTAAATCCTAAAGGATCTCCTTAGGCTGCAGTATTACACAAGATAGAGAGCTTAGCAATGAGTTGTACTAAGGCCTGATACATTACAACAATTATGAACACGTTCACTTTATTAACTAAATATCAGTAATTGTGCTGTGAGTAGTGCACCTCAAATTTAAGCAGCTTTAATGTACTTGTAAACTGTATTTCTGTGTAATAGACAAGGCAGACAAAATATGGGGGAAAGGAAGAATGGGGTGTACAAGGAGAAGACCAGGACCTGGGGCACAGAGACGAAAGAGACACTTCAGTGTGACTCCAGTATTTGCTGTTCAGTAGTAGCCAGGCACAGATTCCCAAAATACTGTAAGGAAACTGTAGCATTTTTCCAGAAGCAGATTTCCCTGAGAAATCTGTCACTTTGGCCAAAGTGAGCACACGCTGCTGCTCTTCACCTCAACAGGGTAAACATCCTCATGAATAGCAGTATTTTTGTGTGGCTACGGCTGCTCTCTCAACTCTCTGCATAAAGACCTGCGTTTGGGGAGTTAAAGGTTATGAATTCAAATCCCAGTTTCCACTTCCAGATGCGTGTATACATTTGGCTGGAAACAATGCTTGCTGTCTGGATGTATACAGGCACGGATCATTGCAGCAGCACAAGTCAATTAGCCTCTGTGACACTCCGGTGTCCTGTGAAATAATTTTATGGATACTTCAGGGGATGTTGTCAGAAGGATGGTGCTGAGAACTACAGGGCACAAGGGGTAAGGGCAGCAAAATAACCACCTTTGGCAAAGGTTTCCAAACACTTCTGTGTTTGCAGACACCTGAACCTTTCTGCGTTTCTTGGGTCTCTCTTGGGAAATTCAAAGGATCACAATTAACTTTTCCTTATTACCAAGCACAGAAAGCAATAAGGGAGCCTCTCAGCTGACATGTTTCATTTGAGCATTCCACTGGTGTCTGCAATCATAGATGTGTGGAAGTCAAGGTAGGGAGAGCTGAGCCTCCTAATTACAATGTATTTACAGGCCACATTTTTATTTTAAAGGCAATAATACACAGTAGTCTTCATTTGATCTTCAGTATAGGCATCAGGCTGGTATAAGATAAATCTCCAGTCATTCTTCAGTACTTCCATTTCACTGGATGCTACTCTGTGAAATAACAAAAGACTGCAGGTGATTGCTCTATATTAGCAACTAAATATTTTGGGGGTTTTGGTTTGGTTTGGGTTTTTGGTGATTTTTTTTTCTTGTTTTTTGTTTTGTTTGGTTTTTTTTTTTTATATTTTTCTATTTCCATCCCCCAAAATTCTCAATTAATCTCTCTTAAGAAATACTGACATTTTTTAACTTTTTCCCCTTAAATTAAAGAGACCTCTTATCTGTTTTTGTTTGGTTTGTGGGTTTTTTTTTTTTTGCCTTGCCCCATTTGGAAGAGAAGAGGTGTACATGATGAACACCTTTTATTTTATTTTTAATATGACTTGAAATTTAAAAAAAAAACAGGTTATTAATGTCTAGTTTTAAAATTTGTGGTTTTAATTTCTCTCTAATGGAAGCATGAGAGATTTTTTAAAACCTCATCATTCTCTGTTTTGCTTGAGTTTTTAGCTTTTTCTCCCCAGAAAGTAGTATAAGAAGTATAAAAAGTATAAAATGACAGCTTCTCTAAATAGAAGTAAGTATAAGAAAGTATCACTTTTTTCTTTCAATTGTTCCTCATGCTCAGTTTTGAACTGTAAAAGAAAGTTGTCATTTTACAGAAAATTTAAGGAAAATAATAGTGATTTTGCTTCCCCTCCATCCACTGTACTTTCCATTTCTCCTCAATGTTTTTCACTGAGGGCTCTATATGTGACATTACTCTCTGTTAGCAGGTGAAATTAATGTAGAGATTAAGTGTTGGACATGTGGGAGACTTAATGGGGGACAACAGATGAGAGTAAAATGAGAAGAAAACAAAATCGTTGAGGGAGAGAGCTGAAGATATAATTGCTTTGTTACTATTAAGCATGTCTTGGAAAGAAATTGAGGGAAAAAAATATAGGATAAAATTAAATTAAAATAAACACTAAACCATACCACAGTCAACCATGAATTAAAAACAAGACATTGTCATTAGAAGCTTAGTATCACACAAGTTTTGATAACAAATTATTTGTAGGGACAAGAAAGATAATTATTCTATTTGACAGTCCCATGCACGTCGCATTTGCAAGGATTAATTCAGTTGTAGGGTTCAGGTGCGAAAATTAACACAGTATGTTGGGAAGAGTTTAATTGACAGCAACAAAAATTCCAAAAAGTTGAAAAATGGGGCCTTTGAAGAGAGACTAAGAAATGTTGTCATGGTCCAGCTAGAAAAAAATGAAGCTGAAGTGATACCGTAGTTTTAAAAATAACTGAAAAGGGATGTGATAAGGAAAAGAGGACTCAGACTTGCCAATGAAAAAGAGAAGGACAGACTAAACTGTAGATTTAGGTGGAATGTAGCTGGTTCCCTCTGAGGGTTGTGACAGGAAAAACTAAGTGGATGCTGGGGTGAGGGCTTTGTGGTGGCATTCACCTTCTGTCTTTCAGCTCAAGCAGGCAAAGGAGGGCACCAGGAGTTCAGCTTGCAGGGCAGGAGGAGAACAGCACCCATGCCATGGAATTTTTGTGCTGGTACCCCTAAGCTGTCCCTAACCAGCAAAATCTAATTACTTAGTTTTCCTTCTTGTGAATCCATAGGAGAGCAAGGCAGTTTTCAGCAGACCTAGCAGGTAGAGCTTGATTCTGGCACCACTTTATTTCTGCAGGAGAGGTTGTCAAGGAGTGCAGAAATGGCTGTCCTGGTATAGTTGTGCTGAGATTTGGAATCTCTCTAGTAAGAAGAATTTAGACATAATGAAATCAACTTGTTCCTTGCAGAAGAATGAAAGCAACCTACCAACAATCCTGAGTCTCAGTATTGATTCTGTCTTATATTTGCAATGCTTTGATGCTGCTATGGTCTGATGGTTCATTAAGTTACATTTACAGGTTGTCCCTAAACACTGGCTTTTACATAGTCTGCATTTTAACACTCTTTAAGTGCACATTGATATGTTCAGTCCTCTGTGCAAACCACAGTCAAAGAAATCCTTTTTCTGCGATTGCTAATGAGGTACCAGAGTGGTAAAATAAACAGAAGGAGGAATTACAGCGTCAGGAAGCTCAACCAAAGAAATGTCACCTTCAGAGGAGCAGCAATGAGAAATGACCTTTCACTTTATTACAGTGTGCCAAATTTGTTTGGGTTTAGACAAGAACTTACAATTGCTGAATATTTAAAAGTGCACATTCTTACTCACGGAGAAGTCAAATAGAGTTGGGGGGACTTATGTCCCAGAAGCACATATGATGAAATATGGGTTTGACACACTGACAAATACCATGACTGAGATTACAGTTGAATTATGCAATTAGATTTTATTAACTATACATATTATTAAGGACTTTTCATAACAGAGGAAAGGATGTCAGGGTCCTGGTGATTGTGCTGACCTCTTATGCCACTGGGAAAGATACAGAGAGGCTCTCAAAAGAGCAATATAGTTCCTATTTAATCTTTAAATAAGAAAGAAAGGTCAAGGAACCATTGCTGCTACTTTATTTCTCTCAAGTCTTCACCAAGGAGACATCCCATTTTAATGTGCATGGCCTTAGATTTATATATATTAGTAAAATATGCATCACTGAAACATTACATACTTTTGAATGCACTGAATTTATAGCAGAACTTACAAAGTAGTATGTGCATGTGTATGAATCCTCAAAATTATGTAACTAACCTCTGAAGGTTTCTCACTTTAATTCATTTCTGACACAAAAATAAAAAGAAAAAAGAAAACCCTCCAACAGATTACTTAACATCTCTGTAAAAATGTCATATCCACACAGATATTCACTTACCATGCCAAGGAAAGAAAAAAAAAGTGGCAATTTATATTCATAATGTAGTTTAATTTAAAAATTATATTAATAATTAAAGATAAGTAAATGAAGGTGACAGCTAGCTCAAGACAGGTAGGGGGAAAAAAGCCCCAAACAAAATTGCGAGCACTGGTGTAATTACAGGGACTTGTTCAAGTCTGCTGATCATGCTCCAACTTTGGTAGGAAGTCTAATTGTTCCTTAAATTTTTACTTCCCTTCCAAATTGGGAATGACACTTCCAGAGCTGGTGCAGCCCAGTTCTTCCCATGGCAGACAGCAACTGTATCCGAGCTGGTCCCTCACCACTGGCCTCGCCTGGCTCATTTCGGCAGCTACAGCAGGACAGCCTCCACATCTGCTCCACACAGAACTGTACAAAAACCATGTCCAGTCAGGTAAGGGAGTGAAACCTTCAGGATTTAGGAAGTGCCAGTGTCAGTGCTGCAGTACACCCTTATCTCAGTCCGTTGGGAATGTCTGTCTTATGATAATCTTCAGTTATGTGGTTGTTGGCTTTTGCAGGAGGATGCGGAAGTTTGTCTTCTGGGCCTCCTCTCAAGAGTCTGCCCCGACCTTCACTCATGTTTCACATCCAGACATATTTCTCCCAACCCATTCCCCATCTTTCTTTGGATGTAATTTTTGCTCTATGTTTCTAACTAAATGGATTTCTCTCCTCTACTGTGTGGATCCCTACAAGTCACTGATGCATCCAGGACCCTTTTTCACTCCTGGTGTCCAGGAAGCTGAAAGTGACCATTATAAAGAATGTCTTTTTCAGCTGTCAGAGGTGTTGGGGCTGCACTGGGATCATGTACTCCATAGTACGAATTGTCCTGTCAGCCCTCTAAGTTCAAGCATGCAAGGAGGTTGGAATTTTCTCAGCTTTTAGGTATTTCAGTTCTAACAGTTCTCCCTTGCAAATAATGAAAAACAAGAAAGCTAACAGAAACCTAAAGGCTGTTAAAAGTTGTGTTAGAAGCATAGGTAAAAATTGTGCCACAATTCAAAGAGAAAACAAGGCAGTCCAGAAATGCCTTGCATGGCTGAATGTGAAAATTATGTAGTGCAACAAAAAAAAAGATGGAGGCTGTCAAGAAATGGAAGGTTTTCTCAAATGAGAATGGGAAAACCCCTAAAATGGCAGGCCAATTTCAAATGAGAAATTAAGAAAGCTAAAAAGAATGTGAAAAGAGCCTTGCAAAGAATGCTGTCGCTGAGAGCAGAGAAATTTTTAATTACACCAGAATCAGGAAGCCAGCTGAGGATTTGTGGAACCACATGATAACCAAGGTGTAGAAGAGGCTGCAGCAGATGAAGGAACCTCAGTGTGAACTTTCAGTTGTTTTTTACAGCAGAAACTGTCTCATTCCCAATTCTGATGCATTCTTCGTAGCAGGTTAGTCAGAAAAAATAGACCAGTTTGAAGTAAATACATGCAATGTGTTTATCCAAATAGACGAGTCAGAGTTCAGTAACTCATCAGGACTAGATAACATCCACCCAGGAATCCTGGAGGAACTCAAATAAGAAATTACAGGACTGCTGGCCGTGATGTGGAATGCTGTAACAGAAAGCCACTGTGTTGGAGGGCGAGTGTACAGCCATCTACCGAAAGGCTCTGGATGGGATCCTGAGACCAGTGAGCCTTACTCTCATTCCTAGCATAATGATGGAGTACCACCTCTAATAGTAGTAGCAATAATAATGATAATAAATAAGATCAGTGAGCACGTGGATAAATTTGACATGTTGAGAAGGGATCAGGTTGGCTTCTGAAAGAGGAAATACAGCTTCACTAAGCTGAAGTTCTTTGATGGTGACAATAAGAACAAGGACAAAGAGGACTGACTGATTTGGACTTTCAAAATGCCTTTGTCAAGGTTCAATAGAATAGAGTAGAATAGAATAGTTCCAGTTGGAAAGGAACCTATATCATCTAGTCCAGCTGTCTGAGGTTATTCCAGAAAGTAGAGTTAGACTTGAAAGGTCCTCATATGGACTGAAAACTGGATGAAGGAAAGAGTAGGAATTAATGGCCATTTCTCAGGATGGAAAAGAATTGGCGGTAAAGTCCCCAAGGAATTGGTCCTGGGACTGATTTCATTCAGTATCTTCATCAAAGAGCTAGAGAAGAGAATGAGCAGTGAGATTTTGGAGTTTGAAGATGACATTAACTGATTTTGCATCACAAGTTTTAGTGTAGATAAGTGTGATTTTATGAAAAATAATGTAATCCCTACTTGCATGATGTTGAACTCAGAACTGAGGTGCTGAACTCTTGAATTCAGGAAAGAGATCTTGGAGTGATTGCTGTCAGTTCTGTGAAATTATGAGCTCAGCATTCTGTGGCAGCAAGCAAACAAACAAACAAAAGTGAGCAAACAAACAGAAACCAAACCCAAGGAAAGTACTGAGTACAAATGAGAGGTGACATTGTGTCACCATACAAAGCTGTGGTGCACCCTGTATTCAGTGCTGCCAGTTCTGTTTTCCACCTCTCAAGAAGGATGGAGTGGAAGCAAAGACAATATGGAGAAGGTCAGTCAAAAAGCTTGTGATGATGTAGCAACAGCCTTGTGGGGAGAGAAAAAAAGCTGATTTTCTTCATTTTGGAGAGAAGGGTGAGGGGAGATGTGATAAAGGTCTGCAAAATCACAGATGTGATGGATTAGCTAAATCAGAAAGCTCAGAAAGGAATTAGACAACTTCATGGGTAGGATGTGCATAAAGGGATGCTGGAATGATTATGCAGGAAGGTAACCTCTAAAATCTCTACAGCAACAGTGGATGCTGGAGCAGTAGAAGAGGAATACATTGCCAATAGTTGCCAAATTCACATGCCCTCCTGAAATAGCTTTTCCTTTTGTTGTAATCCCTCTGGCTTCTCTATTACGGGCCAGGCATTAGCCACCACCACCCCATCCCCCCAAACTTCCCAGGGAGAAAGGTCTAAGGAAAAAGTTAAAAAATAAAGGAGGAAAAAGTCCTACTGTTTGAGGTGCAATAACAGCTCCAGGTGAAATAGCTTAAAAAAAAAGGAAAGGGGTATGAGGGTCAGAATATAAATAATATATAAATACAGAAGTGGAGGGAAACATGGGAAAAAAAGCACCCAGGTGTGCCTAAAACTCCCTGTGGAGCTCTAAGGAATGGAAAAATGAAAACAGGTGTCAGAACACCCCCTCCTCCCCATTTTTTTCCCTGCTGTCAGAGACACAATACCAGAGTGAATGGATCATTGGTCTCACCCCAGAGAATGTTTCTTATGTTTGAATGGTCTTTTATTGGAGGCATTCTTGGCCATCCTAGAATTCAAGGAAAGAGTTGTGACAGGTTCTACAGAGACTTACTGCATAATTTGTTTCTCTGTTTAAAAAAAACTTTAAAGCATGGTCTCAGCTTCCAACTGAAATAGAAAACTATAGGGTATTGGATAGAAGGCAAGTAAGACATAGAAGAAACTGCTGAGGGAAATATTTAGGATGGACATAAGAATGTAAAACTGTATCTCATATAAATCAGTGGGTTTTAATCCTTTTTTATTTCTAGTGTAGGTGTATGGCAAATTTAACCTGCTTAGAATAGATTTGCTTCTTTGAATTTCCCTTTGTATTTCCCTTAGTTCTCTCTGAGTTTTGCAGACCACAGGTTGATAAGTATTATAGAAAAGATACCATCTTGGAAGTTACCTATTTCTAGATTCTTTCTGCAAAGTAAGAGCACATCTGCATGGACAGTGACTGGATTATAATACCAATGGTCATGCTGTAGTAACATTTCTTTTGTAGAACTGAGTAATTGTGCAATGCATAGCTGACTTTGGGTCTTAAGTTTTTTGGCAGGCACTCATCTCTTTAAAAAAAGCAAAGGGAAGGCTCCAAACCTTACATATCATCTCCTCTCATAGTGCATCTGTTTAACTCAGACTTGCAAGGTGCTGGGTTGTCATCATTTGTGAAAGTGCCACAAACCCAAACAAAAAATATTTAATAATGACTGCATCTATTTCCCCATGTGTGATACCAGTCAAATTGTGAAACAGATCTTCAGCTACAATAAATCAACTTAGATCTGTTAAGAAAATTTCATTTTACAGGGAATGAGAATTTGGTGTGGTACTTTGTATGTGAGAAATAAATGCACTTGAAAAAAAATTTAAAAAATCAGAAGGAAAAAACAACCCTGTATCTTTTGCTATCCAACAATTATGCAAATGTTTTTAATAGAATAATAGAAGATTGCTGGAGAGCACTTGGTAAAGAGGACAATCACATAATAATTTGACTGTAAAACTAAGCTATATAAAGACATGCCACATATTAATTATTTTACGTCACCCACTTTCCCCGGACTAGAGCACATAGGTCTGACTGTGAAAGTTCTAACACAGAGTCCCAACAGTCCTATTAAGAGATAAAGAAAGAGAGATATGATTAGGCTATTTTTTCATCTTAATACCACTGTCTTACCACTTTATAATTTTGAAAATAGAACCCTTTAAGCGAAATAATACCACATTGCTAGAATAAAGATTTCCAAAACTTCATGATCTTGATTCCTGTCTGCCTCACACCCTCTGTAGTCATTTTGGCCTGCAAAACTTTATTATATTAATCTGGTAAATTGTTATCTCTTCCTTGTATAAACACTAGTGTCCTCACTGAGGTAACATGGTAAAATTGGGTCCAGGGGGCCTATTTCTTTCTATTATACATTTTAAAGTGTGTGTGTGCCTATAACATCTGAATGCTAAAATCAACATTGTAAACTGGGAGGGAAATTCTGCCCCTTTTTCTTCTATCCTTGCCACTCCAGCTCTTCTCTTAGCTCTTTTGTTTCCTTTCTTCCCACAACTTTTATTTTTATTCTCTATCCTTATTTTTCTCTTCCTATTTCTTTCTCCATAGCTATATTGCTCTTACCTCTTAATATTGCAGTTGTTCAGAGTTATTTTGAAACTGGACAATATACTCACTATTACATCTCAATTTCTTTTAGGACCCAACTGAGATCATAACTGAGTCTGAACATTCCCTTATAAGGTTTGTGGAATACAGCCCACCTGTGCACGACTAAAGGTATTGTAATATGGAGCGTTGTGTTTAAGCAATTATTTTAAATTTTTTTCAGATTAATTCATTTATCATTTGAGTTGTAATTTGTGTGAGAAATTTTATGGGCTGAAAATGGAAAGAACTCAAAGGATGACTGCTTCAGAGCGCTGGTTGTTCACATCCCTCACCTTTGTTTCGTACACCAGCATGCACCTTTTGTAATCAGATATATGAGATTGCTTTGAAGTATATCCCTGAACTGGTTAAGTGAGATAACCTGGGACTTCTGGAATCCAGAGAGGTGGGAAGGCTTGAGGCAGGCTGATACACAGAGGCTAGGACAGAACTGGCCAGGCTGTGCCTCAAGCTGCATGTGGCTTTCTAAGTATTTAAATACAACTCCTGTGCTGGCTGGCATGGGGGCTGGGGCATAATCCCTGCCCTCAGAAGCAGTGACTCAGCAAGAGCTTCCAAGGCCAATTTTAGGGATTTCCTTGGCCTCTGCCTGTTTGTCTAGCTGAGCCCCATTCCTCAGGCAAACTCTACAAAGCCGTGCTATCACCAGCTACCCTGAACCATTCCCACAGCCTCATTGCTCCTGAGCAGGATGGGTGTCTTAAGGCTTTTAGACACAGAGAAGTTTCTGATGAGATGCTTGGAGAGCTGAGGAGATCAGACATTATGGGAAAAGTCTGTGAAATAGTCTGATAGGTTATGTTTTTAAATTACATCTTTTCCTCATCCACAGTAAATTTTTTTCCAAGCCATATGATCCTCAAATTACCAATACAAATGGGAATACAATTAATCGCAGTGCCATATCTTTATAGGGAGCATCACATTTTTTGTGCCAGGAAGGCATGCCTTTTATTCTATTACACTGAGCAAAAGTCTTCTCCTGGGCCTCGTCTTCTCTGCATGGTGCCATCCTTTCAGGAATACATCATCATCAGAGTGCTTTGTCCCAGTGATGTATTACACTAATACATCTGTTGCTTTAATGATATATTAGTGTAATACCTTATCAGAGTGATGCATACCAATGATCTATTGCTCAAAAGGTGGTGCCATTCAGGAATGAAAGAATTCATGGACACAGTCAGTATAATTACACAGATAAAAGCCGACATAGATTTCGCTGGAAGCTGCTTTCATGGAACCAAGAACACCAGTACTATGCCAGGCTACTTGGTGCCATTTGCTAGTGCCATTGCACTGGATTTGTAGTGCTGAGGTTGTTACATCTCTTTTAAACCTTTTAAATATACTAAGAGCAACTACCATTAACCTTGGGTCACTGTGAAGCAGAATGTGTCCAGTTACATTATTTTTACTGTATGGTAGTGCAGTACTTACTTACCCGTAACCACATGAAACCAAGTAACATTAACCTCCAAATAGCCTGAAGAACACACCATATCTCATTATAATAATCTGGGCTTCATCCTTTGCCTGACTTTAATTATTGTCCATTCTCAAATATTTTCAATTACATGACAGTTGAACTACTTCGGCCTGTCATTAACTGTAGGCCTCTTTAATTTCAACCTTCATTTTTTTTACCGTTACAGTTTTTTTCATTACTTTCGCCATTGAAAAACAGGTGAAATCAGTCTCATTTACATTGTTTTGTGTAGCATGTTAATTAAACATTTCAAAGCACCATGCAGAGATTGTGGCAAAATACCCAAGTTCTGTTTTCTATTTTTTAAACTTTCACTGTAAAGAAGGGGGGGGGAAGTGAGATGATAATATAAAAAACCCTCAAAACTCAGATCTTTTTTCCCTCTGCCTTAACTTCCTCACTAATTGGGTCCAAGCTTCCTCACTAATTGGGTTTCCAAAGAGAAAGACAATCAGAACCACATTTTGCTTGTGGTAATTTACCTGAGGTATAAAGTATTGATTAGCTTATTTACATTTCCTCTAAATATGCTTTACACCAAGGTGTGAAGAATGTTGCAGAGGAGAAAATTAAGGCCTCCAACTTGTTTCAATTCATCAGAGCAGGGAAAGGTGTGTAGGTGACTCTAGAATTTTTGCCAAATAGTCCAGCATGAAACAGTCAGTAGCACAAGTGAGGGAGAAAAGGACAGGCAAAATATTTATAGAATGTAAATACTGGGATTTTTCTTTCCTCTTCACTTTCTCTTATCTTCAGCTTCAGTGAAGATAACACTTGCTAGTGACAAGTATCATTTTAATTTGCAGGGAAGGTTGCTAAAGCAACTTTCCGGAATGTATGTAACTGGGTGGCAAACTGAATTCACAGAAGCTGTAATGAGGATACAGTGTGATGGATGCAAGCAGGACATTTTACTTGTTACATTCCTAGTCCTCCAAGGTCACTCAGCTGATGTGTGACCTTCCACCTTAGAAACTGCTGACCCAGATCTTTCTCCTGCCCCAGGGGAGGATGATATAATCTAGGAATTCATGGGTGGGGCTGTGCTACCTGATCTCTGTCAGAAGTGGAAGCAGCCTGCTGGAATGGCAATGCAGGAAGTATGGCTGCAGTGAAAAAAGTTCCTTCAGCAAGAATCCATGACAGATTTATTCTGATCAAGAAACCAGCAAGTTACCCAATTGAATCTTGGCAGGGTGGATGGGGGAAAGGCATCCTGTTTATCTGACTTGGGAAGCCATAAACCCCAGCAGGACTGACCTCCAGGGCCAGGCTATCCAATATTTTACCTGAAAATATAATTGCTCAAGTCACTCCAGAAGGATATTTGCAAACTTTCCTGCACTTCTCAGAGGAAACTGCTTGTTTCAATGAGTCTTTAGTAGGATTTATCAGTCCTGAAAATCTGTAGTTTTTGCGGCGCTGGCCTCCTGATCGTGGTGGGTCCAGTGTGCTTCTTCTGACAGTCTGATCTGTGACAAAAGCCTTCCAGAGTGTGATTAGCAAGCACAGTAGCAGCTAATTCTGATAAACTGCGGGTGAGAAAATAGACCTTTGTGTAACTTGCCTTGTGTGCTGAGCAATTGGAAGGGACAGATTTGGGATGGGAAGAGAGAGACTTAGCAGGTGGGCTTCTGACACTGTTGCTCTGCTTGTGTACATCCTTACCAAGCTTATGCGATACCATACACATTAACAGCTCCTTGCATGTCATATTTTTAGGGTCACAACAGTCAGTAAGGTAGGGGGTGTGTTAGTCTTTTCTTAAGAGATGGGCATCTGCATGGAGAAAGAGAATAGAGTGAAACGCTTAATAATGTACAACAGCCTAGGGGACTGCAGGCAAAGTGTGTGGTCTTAGCCAGCATGGCTCTAATGGCCATTCAGTCATAGGCAGCCCTTGTTTTCTGCTTTAGAGGTGCAGTTTGTAGGGTCTTTGGGAACCCATCTGAATGATGAGTGACTCCAAGTTTTTGTTTTCCTGAGTTAATTTTAGTAACATCTGTTTTCCAGTCTTGTTCACTGTGTGCTACACAAATGCTTTTGCTAGTGTGGTGCAGAAAAGGAGGAATGATGGACAAGGTGGGTGGCAATTGCTTAGATTTGCTCGTTCCGTACTGCCACTGAATGTCAAACCATGCCATGTTACTGGGCTCTGTCACATTATGTGTGGACACAGCATTCCTGTTAGTTAAATACCATCCATTTTAGCCAAATGGCATTCACGTTAGTTAAATGAATAATAATTGATTTTTAAGAGTTAGTTTGCCTTTAAGCTAGGTTTGGGAACCTACAAATTTGTTGTTTTGAGCTGAACCAGTCTTTCAATTCCCTCTGAAGTCCACAGAGAGAGCAAGGCTTCTCCAGAGAAATTCATCCTAACTTCCACAGCAAGGGGAACAATTGCTTAACTGTCTTTTGACAGCAGGTAACCTAGAAATCTAGGTTACATTAAATGACTGTCTCTATCATACTGAAGATTAGTAGAATTTGCATTTGTTATCCACTGCTTAAAATTCCCCATGCCTGGTATCTTCCACTAATTTCAAAAAGTTTTGGAACAAAACCTGATGCTGCTGCATGTCTGAAACTCTGTCAACAGCAAAGTGGCTCAGTTAAGTGGAATTGGTTTGGGAGGGGAGAACTGTGGGGTGACACTCAACCTCTGGCAGGTTACCTGTGTTCCCCTGGCACAGGCAGCTATCTACACTGCACAGTCCCCAGCAGAAGCTTAGTGTATCACCCTAAGTTTTGTGTTCTTAAATTAGGAAAAAACCCAACCTTAAAGCAATAAGGATTCAAATCTGAACTGGAAAATGGTAATGCAGAAAGTGAAATCAACAGAGCAGAGGGAGGAGGGGGGGGTGCCAGGGCATTGGGGATGGGCCAGCAGCCATTTCATCTGGATCAGGAGCAGCTGAGTTTGCCTGGCTGTGTTTTAACACCTGGACTGCAAAATGCAGTGGCTAAAGTGAAGGTATATGATTAATTCTGCTGACTCTATTATGGGAAAATTGATTTCTGGCAAAGGGATGGAAAGAGCAGTTGGGGGCAGTAAAGTGGCTCAAACCTTGGAACAATTTGCTTTCGTGCATGAGAACTGCAATCATTACCCTCCATGAGCAAGACCCCAGCCATGAGCAGGTCAGTGAGGATTTTGTCATTGATCGAATTGGGACCAGGATTTCACTAATTCATGGCTAATTAGTAATCACAGTAAGTAATTACTAATTATGGCAAATGTGCAACAGTTGTGTTGCTGCTCAGAGCTGAACTGTTTACTTCTGTGTTGGGGTTTTTTGGTGTTTCAGCATGGGAAGCAGGGCTCATAAATCCCTGTGTTACTCACCTTAAAAAGTCGGATTTGGCTGATGAGTATGAATGTGTGGAAGGACCATTCACGCAAATGAAGGGTGAGTTCTTTCCTCTTCAGGCTCTCACATGCTGCTTGCTGACCTTGGTTTACTAAATAACTGCATAAAATATTTGTGGATATGTACTCAAGTATGGTAAGAGAAGCTGATTAAAAAAAGAAGAAAGAACTTTACTGGAAATGTTTTTCTCTTTAAAATGGTGACGTTATGTTAGTGGTAAATACAAGCATTCTCATTTCATGTTGATGTGATAGCCATTTCTGTTTATAGATACCACTTGGAGAGAATGAATTTTTCCAAAATAGATGTTTTCTGTCCCTCGCTGGTTTCTAGAGAACTGTTGTAGTCAGTGAAAGCTGTATGAGCCTAGAAAACAAGCTGGCAGAACTGGTGGCTTTATCAGGACAATTGAAAAGAAACTCAAATTTTAAATTTATGCTTACTAAGAAGTCTGGGAAAAAGTTGGTTTTCATTTGAAAAAAAAATACTGTAGAACAGAAAGGTACTTGGTAGGATTTCAACATCAGGGTTTGAGCCACTGGTTTCCTTAGCACCTGCTTCTCAAGGGGAATTGGAGGAGGGGGGAATAAGAAAAATAAAAATAGTTAGAGTGTTCCACCAAACGGGGGGAAAATAATACTTTCATCAGCTGCACCTGCAAGTCTTGATCAGTAGATAAGCAGCCTGGCTGCCACCTGAGTCTTGTGTTGGAATGAACCCTGGTTTCCCTCAGAAGGAAAATCTTATATATAGAGAGACAGTGTCTAGTGATAAGGAGAAGTTCCCTGAACGAAGATGCAGACTACAACAGACTGGCAGGAAGGTAATTGAAGGCTAACAGCAAAATTCTGTTATTTTAGCTCCTTAGCACTTGTCCTTTACCTTTACAGCCTGTTTCCATCAAACATCCAGGAAGGCTTATTACTATTTCTCTTCTACAAAAATTAACTGAGCTTTTGGAAGTGGTGGTGGGGAAAATGCCACACTCTTCTGCTTGCCCAAACTGTGTTTAGGGGCTAGTGTCTAACCATAAAAACGAAACAAAAAACCAAACCTACCCAGCCTCCTTCCCCCAACCTAAACCTTACCTACATCTGTGCCTGCAATTAAGGGGAAAAAGCCTCAGCTGCTGTTTGGCTCTGGAAGCACCTACACTTAACTTTCATTATAAAAAGCTCTCTAAATTCCATCTGAGACTGAACCACAGAGCATGCAGTTTGACCAGTGAGTGTTGCTACTCTGTTCTTCCAGACCAAAGGAGCAGAGGAGCAGGGAAGAAGCTAAAAGAAAGGTTGATGACACACAGACCTTCATACTGCAGACCACTGCTTAGTGAGCCTCAGGAGACAGGTAAGCTAAGCTCAATTCCTTTCTTGAAGGAAAATGTGCATGTATTACCTGGTATTTGTCTATGTTGGATGGGCAAACTTGTTGAGGAAAATGCATAAACAACTTGTAAAAGTAATATCTGTTTTCTGCTAGCCCTAAGCAGCTTCTCAGGGTGTGGTTGGGTTACAGATATGGTTCTGAGGCACCGGCAGTCATGAGCTATGTGGGGACCTCAGTAGCCTAACACAATTCTGGATTCTGCCCTAGAGCTGAGACTACAAAAAGATCCGTTTTTTAAAACCAGTGTCTTCTGTGTTTGTACATTGTGTTGCTTTCTCTCACATTCAAACATGACTGCATCAGTAGTGCTGCTGCTATGACTGATTTAAGATCAAATGAACAGGTAGAAAGTGCAGATCTGAGGAAATCACTCTGTTTTCAGTGGTAAAAGTACCAATTTTCTAGATGCTCAGTACATGGTCATAAAAAATATAAAAACGGTAGAACTAAAACAGGCGAGTAGTAACAACTGAAAACTTGGCTTCCAATTCCAGAATGAATTGGCAGAGTGACTCCTTTATTTTCAGTATGTGTTCTCCAATTCAGAACTTTAAAAACCCACTGATTTAGGATTGTACTGACTATCACAAACTATTGAGTTACAATACCATAATGAGGTAGCTGACTGTGTGTTTTTCTCCTCTCTGTCACACTGGAAGTGAAAGGAAGGTATTTTAGTGTAACACATTGTATTTGCCATTACAACAGTCAAAAAGGGTGTGCAGGAACAGTTAGGGAAGCTCAGGTGAGGAGCAGCAACTTATTAAACCACAATAACATACCATGTGGAGTCACATTTATCCTAATTTTTGTGTCTAGCTCTTTCTCTGATGCTGTTATGGAGTGTGTGCAGTTTTGCAGCAATTGTTCTCTGTGCTTTCCTGGTGGGTAGGAATATTCCCAAATACTTTGTCTGGAATAGAAATTACAGTATCAGAAAACTTGTTTCAGCAGTTGAATTGTTAACAGCATTGGTATTTACCTATTTGACTGGCTTGAGATTAATGGGTAAAACTCATAACTCCTCCAGAGTCTCATTCACATCTTCTGCATTAATAACAAGCAGTTCTACAGCTAACCCCCCCCTGAAAATGGCCCAAGCAAAAGCTACTGCTCAAAGCAGATCTTGTATGATATTGAAACTTCTGGAGAAGCTTCTGAAATGGGGAGGTGTCAAGAGACAGACAGCAGCTTTGGCTCACCAGCAATCTAGTAGAGTATGTGGAGAGACTTCAAAACTGTAGATAGATATGCTGTTCTACTGTGTCATTTCTTTAAAACATTGCTATCCACATTGTAGTTTTAATTAAGCAAAAGGGAAAAGTTGGCTGCTAAACACAGTATCTTTGGGCCCATCTCAGGCACAAATTAAGCCTGTAAATACACAGCCAACCAGCTTGGTTAGTTCCAAGGTGGCATTCATGTAATCTTCTGGTTTGTTGTTCAGTTTTTGGAGTTTTTTTCCTCCTAATTCTTATGTTAGTTTTACTCAAAAGCTGTCGTTACTATACTACTTATCAGTAGCTAAAGGCCTACCTGAAATTTTGCTTTAATCATCTAATTTGTAGTTATTCAGCATATTTAACTTCGAAGAGTAGAAACAGTAGTGCCACAGAGTGTTGTGTGTGTTTCCAGGGGATTTGGTTGGTTCGGGGGTGTTTTTTAAAGGTAATTGTTTTTTAAATGTTTTTGGTTTGTTGTTTTTTTTAAACACAAAGGAAACAAAGCTTTTTTTTTTTTTTTGCTTTTTTTTTTTTTGAGCTGACCATGGTTCCATCAAAACCATGTTAAGAGTCACTCTGTAAGAATCACAGGTCAGGACAGAAGCGAGGAAAGCTTAAGTCAGGGCCGCAATTGTCCCAGTCGGCTCCGATATCGCAACGGAGCGGGGCGTGCACATCCTTCAACTCGCTTTTGGAGGCGCCGCTTGTTGTGCTGCCAGCGAGGTGGTTTGGGCCCCTCCGTCCATCCCCGTCCCGTCGATCCAGAGCGGCCACCTGGCGCCCTGCTCGGGGCGGCTCGCACCGCCGGGCCGGGGATGCGCTCCGGGAGCAGCTGGGGCGCGGCTCCCTTGGCCCCGGCTGCTCCCTGCAGCCCGCAGGGAGCACAGCGGGGAGAGACGGGCGCCTCCCGCCGCCCTGCTCTGAACTGCAGAGACAGGAGCTCCCCCCAGACCTCGGGAAAGTACCCGCAGAGCCAAGGGAGTGCCCTGGGAGAGCAGTAACTGCTCTGGGTGCCCTGTCTCTGATCGCCTGGTGCCAGAATCATTCTGCTCAGGATCATTGTGGAGGTGTGGGGGGTCTCATCAGGCAGTCGAGTCTTGGCCTGATGGAACAGCAAGCTTGTCCTTGCTTAGAGAGGTACAAAAAAATCACTTAATTCGAGCAGGATTTTTAATTCCTGCACCCATAAATAAGTCACTCCTATCTTCAGTATTGTTAACCTTATCGCTAGGAAACAAGTATTGGCCTGTAACCTAACCTTTCTCTATTGGTGACTTTGCCATCCTCTGTGTATCGGCACAGCCTTTTCCCTCAGCAGACTCTATCTTTTGGGAATAGGATTTTGAGCAGAGGTGTTAGGATGTTGCCTGTCTTAACGTGCTGGTGAGCACGGCCTGAAGAATTGCCTGGCTTTTAGATGTGAGCCATGAAAAAAGAACCTTCCTTTCAAGTGCTGGCTAGCACAGGTGCCTCAGCCTGGGGTCTGAGCAGGTGTAGTCCCTTAAGACAGGCCTCTAAAGGCCCTCGAGATTTCTTTAGGTTTTTTTTTCTTTCCCAACCCTATGGCAAAATCATGCTTTACAACTTTGTCTATAAGATGACTTTACCGTGCCAGTAAAAACCTGAGGCTCGGTTGTACAGGGAGCAGCTAAAAACAATATGACAGTCAGTAGTAGGGGAAGCCTACTGAGGGAATGGGAGACTTTAACAGGGCCTGGAGAGGAGCAATTTGTCGGAGAAGGGCAGCGTGAAAAGTGTAGTCAACCCATTTCAAAAGACAATGGTCAGAAAGGTCTTTGTACTTCGGGAAGTTGCTGAAGGCATGGCAGTTTGGAGGTGGGAAAGATTTTGGTAAGGATGATTGACTTCTAGTAACAAATTAAGCTAGAAGATTTGAATTAGATGGAATGGTCAGAGAAAGAATAAAAAGATTAGATGTTCATGTAGGTTAGAAGAATGTTTTGGGGTGGGATGAAGGGGAGGGATATGCCTCAGCTGTAAAGATAAAATGGGAAAAGCAAGGAGATGTAAAGAGCTGGACAAGGCAGTAGTTCAGAGGTAACTTGGGGAAGAGAGACTCTAAGCTTTTAATGTGCATAAATTAGATATTCTCTCTTACTACATGATGGTGTGACAGTTTCAGCCAGCTAAAACATTTGAGCTGTCAAGCCAGAAGTCTTCAGACTTTGCTTGCAACCTAAAATACCCTCATCTTTTTAGCTTCATTTGGGTGGGGTTCAGGTGATGTTTTAGTTTTGTTTTTCTTTTTTTGTTCCTGTTTTGGAGGCTGAATTATCCAGCTCCCAATAACTTGTTGAACTTAATTATTTTATGATAACTCAGAGGCACTGGGTGCATAAAGCAGGACCTTTGGTAAATGACCATGTGTTGTGAAGGTCTCGAACAATGTCAGTAATGAAGGAGGATGACAGTCCTCAAATTTTTATATTCTCCAGTGAAGAATGTTAGGAGTTCTCAACATTTTTAATAAATTGGTTAAAAGCTATGGGAGGGAGAAAAGTAGGTGGGGTGTCAGACTTGACCCAGCTTCCTTGATTATCATACCCAGCTGGACAGCAGAAGTAATTATGTCTGACACGGTATCACAGCTGTGGGGACTGCAGGGTTGTATGAATCATATAAGCCTGATAAACCCTAGATAGGGGAGCTTTTATTCTTTTACACTAGAAGACCAGAAAGATGCCCCACATCATTTCTTCCCAATCTCTGCTCCATTTGGTACCCTCTCCAAAGCCCTTTTCTCTTGGAAAGCTGCACTTGAGTGTCTTCTTGGCCCACTTCCCAATTGTTTTGCTATTCACAGGATGATTTTAAAGACCGTGATTTTGCTTTTTCCCCCCATGTAAATGGAAGCATCACAGTGCCTCCCTCCTGATTTGACATGATACAGCTCTTGTAGGGTTCACAAGGCAACCAAAATGTTCTGTTTCTGGTGGACAATGTGTTTCTTGGCCCATTGAGGAAGAGGCCACATAACTTAATGGTTATTGAGACCAAGAAGCTTACTCATTAGATATTTAGGTGCCATTCAATACATTAGAATGAATAAAACCTCCAAAATTTGGTAAAGATTTCCAAGAAAACCCATCATCAACATCTTAAATCTTGTCTATAAGTCTGAAGCCTTGCTGGACCTCTTCTACAAAAGTTGTTCACCTTGATTTTTTCCCTTTTATCCTCTGGCTGATGATCTTTACAAGACTAAGTGGGAGATCCAAACCTTCCCTGGCTAGGCAAGGAATACCTACTGTTCAGGCTCCCACTGCTTCCATTGATTCTGGCTTGTGCAAAATCCTCCATGTAGGACATACAGAAAAATACTCCTGCCTTTAAGAACACTTTATCTTCTCTCTTTCCCCCTTTCTTCTTTAATACAAAACACGTGAATTATTTTTTGTTGGGAGGGGGCCATATACAAAGAGATAGACTAGAAAATATTTGAGTGAACCTGTTCTTCCATTTTCAGACCCTTGATTCTTCATTCATAGAGTTGCTTTTTGAGGAGGGAAGCACACAGAGGGGCAACCCCCCTGCCCCACAACTTCGTCATTTGTTTGGTGCTCGAGTTGGGGGGAAAGAAGCGTGCGAGAGCGTGTTCCCTGGGACCGTGACTCCATCTGCAGGCAGGAGCACGTCACTTTTTTCCGAGAGCCACCACGACCTCTGCAGCATCGAGCCCCTTAGGTCTTGAGTGACACTGCTGAAATCCCCCCGTTTCTCAGTGTGCAGCATTATCTCTACCCCTCCCAAAAGCTAAAGGAGAATAAGAGTAATAAAATTACATGTATACCTCATGAAATTTGCTTCCATGAGCTGGACACATTTAGTGCAAGCAGCCAACATATATGAGGGGTTATATGAGTAAATTTGTGTGCTTACTGGTGAAAGGAGAGAATAGTACTGAGGAAGTGTGGCTGCAGGTTAGCGAGAAAAGCAATTAAATCCTGTGGCCACAGCACCTGCATGTCAGGGATGTGTTGATGATAATGATTTGCTGGGAACAGCAGCCTTAAAATTCTACATTGAGCTTTGTTGGTGAACTACCACAGGGAGAGTGCATGTCCCCACCTGAAAGGTGGAGGTAATGATGCTTTGCAAATGTCTAAGAAAAAAGGCCCCAAACTTCCAGTGCTTGCATTTTAGAGGGATTAAAAATACAGTCACTCTTCTACCTGTTCTGCAGTTAGAGGTTCATTTAGTTTGCATAATCTTCAGGGTAGGAATCATATTGAGGAAAGAAGTGCGAGGAAGTAAAACACCCATCATGGTTTTGGAATTATTAATGAATGTTTTCCGTTAAGCAGCTCATAAACCAGTGGGAATTCTAAGTATTTGGACATTAAAGAGTTCTGAATATCATAAGGGTGTTTTTGGTGAAGAGTCCTATAGCTAAAAAAGCCTAGTGGAATATTTGTGTTCTGTAAACTAGTCCCATAAAACCAGACATGAATACCATGTTTAGGAAGCAGTAAATGCTCACAAAAACAATTGCTTTATTGTGTTTGGGTGGAATTTTGGTATTGTGTTGTTTGGTTTGGTTTTGGGGTGTTTTTCTGGTTTTGTGTGGTTTTTTTAAATTTTGTACCTGTTGCCCCCTATCCTGGTAGTGGACACTACTGAGGAGAGTCTGACTCCTTCATCTTCATTCCTACCCTTCAGATACTTGTACAAATGGATGAGATCCTTTGAGCCTTCCTTTCTGCAGGCCAGACAGTCTCAGTTATTTCAGCCTCTCACACAGCAGGTGCTTCAGTCCCTTAATCATCTTTGTGGCCCTGTGCTGGACTCACTCCAGTAAGTCCAGATCCTTCTCGTGCCAGGAAGCCCTGAATGAGAGGCAGCATTCCAAATGCAACCTCATCAGCACTGAGTAGAAGTGCAGGATCACTTCCTTTGATCTGCTGGCAACTGTGTTCCTCCTGATGGTCTTCTTGCATACAAGGGTGCATTGCTGGCTTGTGGTTAGCTTGCTGCTTACCAGGATCCCAGGGTCCTTCTTGGCAAAGCACTTTCCAACTGGTTGATGCCTGTGATATGCTGGTGCCCAGGGCTATTCCTCCCTATGTGCAGGACTTTGCATTTCCCCTTTTGAACTCCAGGACATTCCTCTCTGCCCACTTCTGCTGAGGTAGTACTTCTGAAAGGTGACACAACCATTGGGTGTTACCAGTCACTCCTTCCAGTTTTATATCATCTGCAAACTTTTTGAGGGTGTGCTCAGTTTTCTTGTTGAGGATGCAATCCTCAGCTTTTTGCATGGAAATGAAAGCTGCTTCCCTCCAGGTATTACCTCTTCCCCTTTTTTCCTACTCATGAAGTTTTGTGCTACTCTGTGTGATTTTTTTTCACTATTATTCTATTTCTTTTGGACAAATAGTTTGCATCTTACTGTAAACTACAAACTTGAAAACACTGGGTGGCCTTAGAGTTGCTGAAAAGTAGGGACTAGAAACAGTGTTAGCAGGAGTTGAGGAAGCTAGTCTTTATTCCTAATATGTCAAAAGACAAATAACCTTTTCCTCTGTGTTGTACAGGGATGGGGAAGTGCCAATGCAAGGAGGTATTTCCTACAGGCCACATGACTTCATACTCATCGGGTTGACTTGCAGCCCAAACCCTTCTACCTGCCAGTAGGTAAGGGTTGATTACTGAGAATGTCCAGCATAGCTGAATTTCCTGTGAAATTCTTCACATCAGGCAGATGAACTCTGCTGGAAGCTTGAACTCCCCATAGTCCTCCCCTCTCTTATCCTAATGGATTTCTTTTCCTTGGGAACATGAAATCTCAGCATCACCATGTTTTCCTGTCTCCCAAATGCCCTTCCATAAGCTGTTAAGGTACTCCAAAGAGGGTGCAGTTGGCATCAGTACCACTGACATCCCCCTTTGTGCCTGCCTTCTTCCTGCTGTGTCTCTGGCAAGGCGCTGTGTCAGAGGGAGAGGAGTTAGGGAAACACACAGTCCTAGATGGAGGCTGAGCTCCTTGGGATCTTGTTAGCTCTCATGGTCCAGCACTGTCTCAGCATTACTCTAGTGTTTTAACAATAGAAAACTAGCTAGTTAATTGAGAAACCAGAATTGATTTCCCTGAGGAATTCGCCACCTTGCTGGTGCGGCAGAGACTCTGCCTTTCAACCTAAATGTAACAACGTGTTTCAAAACTTGGACACATTTCCATTTAGCAAACTGTGGCTTAAATTGCTGTTGCCTTGCTACTTAACTCAGCTGTGGCACTTCTCAGTGTACAGGAGGCCAAATACATTCTGTTTTGCCAGTTTGGGGTGTGGTTTTTCCAGGAGGAGGTAATGCCTTAAACCATGGCAGGTGTTTGATAATAAGGCTGAGCCTAAATCTTCAGTTAACCAGCAACTAGCAAACTATTAAACAGAAGAAAAATGAGAGAGGGAGTTCTCTGGGTCTCACTCTGATTTACCTTAGACCATTCTTAGGGTGGGGTAAAGTTATTGATTTTAATGTATTTAAATGTGGAATATAAAGTTATGAAAAAAAAGATCAGAATTGGAGCAGGTATTTATCCTTTTTTATTTGCACGTTTGTAACTGCAGTATCCCTTAACTAAGTGTTCCTGTCCTCAGTTGGCTAAACAAATTCTTTTCATCAGTTCAGAAATTGCTTAGTGTTTTATGTTGTAAAATATTAATTTTTTTTCTATATTTAATCTGTACTGGGTAAGATGTTGCTCACTCAGACTTGGGAGAGACTTTCTGGATTTCAGGTATCTGTAGACCTGAGTCCAACAGTTCCAGGGTCAAGTGAGTGGTTGGTTGTTGGTTTTGCTTGGATGTTTGGTTGGTTTTGGGATTTTGGTTGGTTTTGGTTTGGTTTGTTTGGGGTTTTTTTGCAAAATTGGCTTACAGTAAAAGGATGTGAAGGGGTGATATATGATATGTTATGTATAATTATATATATCATTCCATTATATATAAATTATACATATAATTATGAAATTGAAAAGCCAGCTGTAGTTATGGCAAGAGAAGAATCATGACACCTCCTTGGTAAATCACCCTGTAGTATTTGAGTAGCAACAAAATTATATGGACACTGATGTGTGGTCCCTCTTCAGACCTACAGGCAGCGTATTTTTGGCCTGTGAAATCTGGGTTTTTATATCAGTATGGGTTTAAGGCCACCAGCCTTAAAGTGTTGATTTTTTTTTTTTTAATTTGAAACTAGAAGCTATAACATCTTTCCTAGGGAGCATGCTATACTAACAGCTGAAAAATACAAACACCCTGGTTCTTCTGAAGAAGTATTAACATGTTAAATTTGCACCTCAACTAGAAGCATCTTGTGCTAAAGTTTGTTATAAAGTGATGATGGCTAGTTAGTTTGCCAGGATTTAGACAAGATTCAGAGAAAACTGGTTGTGTTTTAGCAGAGACATAGGTCATACTGTACTCTTCCTCTGATGCCTCTCCATTTGGAGGCTTTGAGACTGTAGTGGAATTCTTGGTCTTCAAGAACATTTGTGATTCAATATGCTCTCTTCAAGAGTTCTTGCCTAGAAGTGGCTGTGGCCCTTTCATTTTCCTTTCATTTTAAGAAAGAAGAGGTTACAAACTTTGTAGAAGGAGAATTTGGTTGTCTTTTAAAAAAGCTAAAGCCTATGTGTCATTTAGGATCTGCTGGCCATACAACTGCATCTCCCACTTGGTAATTGCTTGTTATCTGTCCCAAGATGATACTCATCAGACAACAATGGCTTCTGATCATTGCTCATTGGCCTTTGTGGGGTTGGTCGGTGGCCTTGCCAGTCACTAACTTGTCATTATTAATTATTCTTACAAATCTATTACTTAATGTTATTTGTTTACAGAGCATTTGCAAACACGGATGATGGTATCCATGAGCTGTTGTCCCATGGACTTGTTCATCCCTTTGCGTTTGCCTTTCAAATGCTTCGAAGCAAAGAGAAGTCTGTAATCAAGTGTTGTTTGAAGGACTGGTTCATAATTACTGCTGAGCATGGAAATATCGGCATAAATTAAAATAGCGGAGTTTATGCTGTTAAGGGGAATGGCCAACACATATGAGAGAGATCGTGATTTCAATTAAAACTAGTGGGCCTCATCTTAAATATTGAGGATGCAGAGGCTATAGAAGGTATTTGCCTGTGTTCAACAGGCAATTGATCCAAAGATAGGAGTAACTTTAAAAAGAGCCTGTGGAGCCTGAATAACTCTCCGCTGCATGACCAGGGACACACACAGCTGACCTGGCCATCATTTTGGTAGGCTGTACTTTAAGCAGAAGTGGCCATCGTTTGGTTTGAGGGGGCCCAAAAATTGGCTGAAATGGTCTCATTTTTTCACTCAGCAAACTTCTTTAAAAAAATCTGACCCTGAGAACAGAACTCTCTGAAGTTTCAAAAAATAAAGCAAGGATGCCAGCTAATTTAAGTTTCTGTTTAGCAACTTTTTCGAGTATTTGGTACATTGCATAAAGACGGTTTGGATGCTAGATACCCTGCAAAGGTTTTAGGAATGTTACATCTTTTATTACTGTTTAAAACCTTATTTACTCAATTTGTTTCATTTTTCTCATGTGTAAGCAAAGAAAATATTTACTTTGTTCAAAAGTGGTCTCTGAAGCTGAACTTAATTCATATGTGTAACTAGGTTTGGTGTTTGGAAGGTGCCATACAATCATTACTTATTAATAACAGGACCTGCAGAAGCAATGCATAATTTATATTATGTTATCTGTGGAAGACTTGCAACTATTTTCTTGTGTTTGGACTGAAAATGTTCAAAAGTGTGGTCAGCTGACTTAACTTTTTTTTTCTTTTTTTTTTTTTTTTTTGTGCTATACCACCAAACAGATAATGGAAGATGATTTTTTAAATGACATTATGCCCTGAAGTCACCTTCCTTAAAGCAGTGTGTAAAATAGTGTGAAGTGAGGTCTGATGTGCCTGTGGTGTCAATGGGAAGGCTGGATGTTGTCTCTTGATGAGGACAGTATGCGGAGTAATGCACTTAGCCAGGACACAGGTGAAGAACCAAGTTGTTCCCCTATGGAGTATTTCCAGGTGTGGGGTTAGAGACTCTTCAAAGCTAAGAGTATATAAAGTTTCTCCCTGATAGTTCATTCAACCATTGGGATTTCTTTCACTGCAGAATACGCTTAAGGCTTGGCCCACTAAACTCCTAGGAAAAATGTTAGGATGACTATCAAAGCCAAGGTCACCCTCAGTGAGATTTAATGCTGCTCTGCTGTGTGACAGTCCCCATGGCCCTTTCAGAGAGCTGTGTTCCCATAGTGCCTTTTTGCTGCAGCCACCTCAACTCCCCTAAAGGGGGTTTCAAATGATGGAGGGGAAAAAAACCCGCACAGCACATTGTAAATTAATGCTGACAATGTCAACATTAATTTATGCCAGAAACGCATGAGGAATAGAGGGTGGAAAGAGTGATAGCGAAGAACACAGTATTTCCTGTGTCCTGTTCTCCTGGAGCACCTGGGGAAGAGCTGCCACAGTAGTGGTGGATCATAGCACAGAGCCAGTACTCTTTCCCTTTCTGAAATGGCTACTTTGTGGCCTCCTGCACAGACTGGATCATTCGGTTGCTGCTCACAAAGCTGGCTTAGTTCAACACAACAGCCAGTAGAATGTGTTGGAAAAATAAGTAAGCGGTTCTGGCATTGCAACTCTTTCAGTGAACCAAGTTCTGTTGCTAGTCCCAGACATGTCAAAATTGAGGTTTGTGAGCAATAGTAAAGAATGCCTCTGATATTTTTGCCCATCACTATTAATGCTGTAAAAATCTCCAAAACCAGTATAAACTGGAGAACTAAGGGAAAAGGCAGGACCTAAATACTCTAAGGAAATTCTGATTCTGGTACTCTTAGTCATGAGTAAGTGTAAGGCAGCTGTTCGGACTCATCCCTACCCCCAGAAATCTCCAGTACTGACAGTTATACACTTTGGCTTTACTTCTGGATTAAAAATAAATAAATCTCTCCATGAAGATGAAGTACTTTAGCTGTACTGTGAAATGATAAACCAGCTGAAGTCAGGAGGAATCTGTTATTGTTTCAGTAGATGTGTACCCTGTATACGTGGTTTTAAAACTCAGAATTGCACAGGCATGGTAGTGAACCTGAGATTGTCATATATGTAATCTTTTAAATCCTATTTAGATTCTTTTCTTTCTGAAAGGCTCATTGTAGCTGTAAAATGGGTATAAGATTATGTGAAACCATTCTAAATTGAGGTGATTAAGAGTTTAAATTGACTGTTTTAAAATATTTAGGTTGCAGATTTGGTGGTTTGTGTTTCCCTCAGTAGCTGTTTATTTTTAAAAAATTGAAGTTAGGATAAAAAATAGTGTGATAAAATGATGAGTCAGGTTGTCAAAAGCCAAAAAATTCTAACAGGTATACATGCTAGAATAATGCATATTTTTATTTTTTCAATACCTGACTCATGATTTTGATTATGTATTCTGCTAAGTTCAAAGTTTTCTTACACAAAGAGAGAGCTATATGAAACAACCATGCTTCAAATCATTTTACTTCAATTGTAGTAACAGGTTTTGGAGTTTAAATCATTAACAACCTCTGTGTGAACTTTTATCCAAATGACTGCAAGTCACAAAGAGAGCACTTCTCTTTCACGGAGTACCTTTTGTGCTTTAGTGAGACCCAATCCCTCTTCTATTTTTTTTCCCCACCTTCATGTCAGTCTTTGAAGAAAGATGTGTGATTTGTGAAGTAATGAGAGTATGTATCAGTTAATGAAAGCTGCTATCCTGGCTTCATAATGCACACTGGAATTGCTTCAGGATAAAGCTTCATATACCTGCATTACAGCAGGCAAAAAAAAAAAAAAAAGTAAATTTCAGAAGTCCAGATTGCTGTGTGCACTGTAGAAGTATCATGTAGCAGTTAAAATCAACCATTAGGGGTGACCTAATCTTGATTTCCTCCCCCCTCCACACACACACACACACACACACACACACACACATTCAAGGAGTTGTGATTTTCATGCTGCTTGTATTCTTTCCACTTTTTAAAACCTACACTAGAAATTGTCAGAATACCAACTTGCCCGCCTTTCTTTCTGGTTTATTTTGGTTGCTAGTTTTGGCCTGGGGGGAGTTGTGTATAAAGCAGCCTCCCTCCCATGCTGAAGTTCGTCTACAGTAAGCCCCTCTAGCCCCTGTGCTTTGTGAAGGGATAGCTGAACCCATCCAAGAAATTCTATGGGCTTAGCTTTGCACCACCATAATTTTTCTTTTCTAACACAGGAAGACAAAACATCTTAATTTAAAAAAAAAAAAAAAGGGTTGATGTTATTATTTTTGTTCCCACCATAAACGAGGGGATTACAGTGTGAATGGTCGAGACCCACAAATTCATACACACACCTTTTTTCTTTTTTTTTTTCTATTTTTTTCCTTCGGTTTTTTTTCTCCTTTTTTTTTTCTTTCTTTTTTTTTTTTTTTTTTTTTTTTTTTTTTTTTTTTTTTTTTTTTCTCCTTGGTAAGAGCGGATTAGCAGCGGGTGCAGGACCGGGGCAGCGCATCCTCCGCCGCCGCGCAGCGCCGCGCCCGGAGCCCGCGGGGAGCGGGGGCACCGTCCCCTGTGCTCCGGCGGGGCGCGCGTGTGTCTGTGCGTGTGTCTGTGCGTGTGCCCGCCCGCCGGGGCTGTGCGGGGGTGTGTGCGGTGTCCCTGCCCGCCCGCGGGCGCGCCGGGAGCGCCGCCGCCGCCGCTGCCCTTTGATCCCGGCGTTAGTGTTAGTTAGGGGCCGGGAGGAGCGCGGGGCGCAGCCCTCGGCACCGCCGCGCCAGCCCTCGCCCCGGCACGGCGCCCGGCGCCCGCCCGCCCGCCGGGAACACATCCCCGGCCGCTGAGGGATACTGCGACCGGGGACAAGCCAGGTGCACGACCGGGTTGCGGGGGGGGTGGGGGGGGTGGGGGGTGGGGGGGAGAGGAAAAGAAAGAGAGAGGGGGAGAGGGAGCCCTTCGCGGTGGCTCCGGGAAAACCGGCTTCAAGCCCCCTTTCCCCCGGCGAAGAGGGAAAACCCGCCCCGGTTAGCAGCTCCCCCGGGGGCCCCGGCTTTGTGCCTGTCCGTGCCCCCCCCTCCCGGTCTTATTTGATCTCCCGTTAAACCAAGGAGGAGAATGTGAAAAAAGGGGGAAAATGCCCAGGAGGAAGCAGGAGCAGCCCAAGCGCCTCTCTTCACGTAAGTGCCCCCTCTTTTTGCCATTTTCTCCTTCCTCCTCTCCCTGTCTCCTTCCCCTCTGCAGCCGCCTCCGTCGTTTCGTGCATTAGTTTAGGGTTACAGAGGTGAAACTGACAAAGACACAGCCTGGGTTATTCCTCTTTTAGGTCTGAGCTAAGGCAGCCATGTTGGTGATGAACAGCCTTGTGCCCTTTTAATTTTTCCTCTCTCTCCTTTCCCCCCTTCTTTCTTCGCGTCTCTCGCCCTTTCCTCCCTCTCCCTCCCCTCGCCCGTGATTGTGCATTTGTGCTAAGGGGGGTGGGGGGGGTGGGAGGGGGGGGCGGTGTGGGCTTCTCTTTGGGGCCGGAGGGAGGGGGGTCTGTTTTATTGGGGTGGGGAGGGGGGCTAAGCACGGGAGGGGAGGGCGGCGAGAGGGGAAGCGGCTGCTGGCGTCTTGTGCGGAACCAGCCGCGAGGTCCGTCCCCGGCTAAAGGTTGCGGCGGGGCTGGGCGGCCCGGGAGCGGGGGGTAGGCGGGCAGCGGCAGCGGAGAGGGCCGACGGGGCACCCCACACCGACCCCAGAGCCACCCCGGAGGGGGCCGTGACCGCCGACGGCGGCGTGGGAGGGGGTGGCGGGGAGGCAGACCGTGGCAGGCGAGGTCCCTGCAGAGCAGGGAGAGGAGGCGGCGGCGGGCTCCGGGCTCCTCCTGGCCGCAGTGAAATGAAGGGTCAGGCGAGCCAGGCGAGACTCAGGCTTCGGCGGCGCTGCCCCAGACGAGAGCAGCAGAGCACAGGGCTAAAGTGCATCCGATCCTCCGCCCGCGGGCACCCCCTGCGCTCGCACACACGCACACACACACACACGCACACACACAACACATCCCCTGACACGGCTCACCCTGCCCTGCTCCTGATCGCTCCCTCCCCCCCTCCCTGCCTGTTTTCTCCCCTCTTTGCAAAACAGTTAACTTTTCTCCCGCTCGTTCTCCCCCCCTCTCCTTGTATTCAGCGCTCGGCAGCTATTGAGAGGGAGGCGGAGAGGAAGGGAAGGGACCTAAAAATACCCTGCCCCTGCATGGCCCCAGGGCTGATTTAAGGAGAGCGGGGGGTGAATGGAGGGGTCATTTTTCCGTCCCCGACACATCTGCTCGAAGCGTGCATGCAGCCCCTCCGCGCCGAGCTCGGGGCAGGGCGAGAGCTGAGCCGCCGGTGCCGGAGCCGGGCTCGGTCACCGGGAGTTCACCGGGGCGGCTCCTGCCCCTGCCCGCGGGGCGCCGCTGCGGGCGGAGCGCGGCCCGGCCCCCGCTCCGCTCTGCGGGCGGGGAGGTTGGGGCAGCGCTCCCCACGCCCTTCTCGCACGGGCACACGGGCCGGGATGGGGGATGTGGGCACGGGGGGCGGCGAGCTGGGGGCGAGGGGGCGGCACTTGGAGCCCCGCAAAGATTTGACCCCCCTTTTTCTTTCCTGCCGACTCAAGGCAAGAGCTTGAGTTCTGGTGGGCTTTGCTTCGGGGGGAGTTGATGTTTGAGGTTGGTTTGGGGTTTTTTTTTCCCCTTCCCCTCATCTTGCCGTTTGCCCCCGCGTAGCCCTTTGGCGGTCCGCCCGCTGGAGGAGCCGAGCCGGCAGCCCCGGTTCCTCCCGCAGAGCGCGGCTGGCACGGCTCGGCTCGGCTGGGCTCGGCTCCGGGGGGGCAGTGGGAGCGCGGCGCCCGCCTCTGCAGCGCCCCGGCCCTGGCGCGGCGGGCGGGGGCAGGGGCCAAGCCCGGGCGCGCAGGGCCGTGCGCGGCCGCGCAGGGGCGTTTCGGGGGGCGGCCCTGGGGGGCCCCGGCTCGGCAGGAACCCCGCGGGGCTCCCGGGGCGGGCGGAGGCGGCGGGGCCGCGCCGGGCTGGCGGCTGACCTTGCCCTCGCCCCCGCCCCAGCGCGCTGCCCTCCGCCCGCCCCTGGGGCTGACATCAAACCTGGGCTCCATCTTAGCTCGGCCGGGCGCTGCTGAGCGCGGCGGCGGGGGCTCTGCTCGGCGCGGCTCCGCCGGGCCCGGCCCTGCGCCGCCCCCGCCTCCGGGTTGCGGCTGAGGCCGCCCGCGGCCCCGACCTCCTGACCGCCGCGCCGGGGGAAGTCACGGCTTTTTCTGGGCCGAGGAACAATTGCCTTCATTGTGCAGATAGAGTTCGGCGTGTGTTATTATTTTGATTTTTTTTTTTAAATACACGGCCTAATTTGGACTTCTTTCGGATTAATTTTTTAGTTCAGTTCATGGGAGGAGTTTTTTTTCACGGTGTGTGAAAGGCACACCCGCCATATGTCCCACACGAACGCTACCTTTGAGTGGGATTTATTTATTTTAATTTCTTTTGCAACTAAATTGCACTGGATCAAAAGCTATTATCTGATAATAATAATAATAATACTTTAGGTAGCTCAGAATAATACTGTTCTAGATTCAGAAAATACCTTGGAATTCAGGGTGCAGATGCTGTAAATAGTGATTTTGTTTGGGTGGCTTTTTTTTTTAAAGCAACATGTTGCTTTAATGTGTACTCCGTGTAAAATACATTTTTGTTCTATGATTCTCGCTGGTTTTAGCAATATATTTCATAGTGGGACAGAGTGTATATTTAATTTTGAGGTATTAGTGGCTGCAGAAGAATGTAAAGTGCCCCACATGCATCCCAAAAGAAGCTATCAAGTGCTGTGCTCCACCTTGATTCTGCCCCACTGAGGACATTACGCTACGATTCACTCCCAAGTCATGTTACAGGTTGCTGCTGGTGCGTGAATGCTCTCTGGGACACCCTAAGCGATGTAGCATCTTACTGAGCCTCCCTGGGATGTTTGGGATTCTGTTGCAATTGTTTGGGAAATAAATAGTCAGATGTTGATACACTGAATACATTGCAAATGTTACATTGTAACTGAGAAAAATGTAACTTAGGCTAGCAAGTCCTTGTCGACCGAAGTGCAGCTTGGGTAGGAAGCTGTATTCTCAGGGTTTCTAGGCCTTAATTAATTCCTTATAAAATGGTCACATACCCTGCAATGCACCTGAGGATTGCTGTCACTGCTGACTAGCACCCTGATTTTATACTTCTGCTCAATTACTCCACTGGACAGCCCTCACCTGCATTTAGATGTAGTTTCACTTGGGAAGACTTCACTGCCTAAAAACATGCCATGGTGAAGAAGTTCCCTGTAGAAGAGTTTGCTGGAGATGTATGAGGCTGCTGCAAGAGTTTAATTCCGTTCCAAGGGAGTTACTAGATACTGATGCCTCAGTGTTTGAAGGAAGAGAAGGGTTGGTATTATTACACACAATAATAGTGTGTTTTGGTGGCATCTGCTTAAAAGGGCAGAGTTAAGGTTGAGCTTTCAGTCACTGGAGTTGTTTACAATGTAATTTAGTTTGGAAGGGTCCTTTGGAGGTCGTCTGGCCTAGCCCCCTGCTCAAAGCAGGATGAACCTCAGCATTCAGTCAGATGGATGAGCCCTTTGAGACTCCAATATTTACATGTATTGTAAAGTGGAGGTTTTGTGCCTAAAGAAGTCAGGTTTGGGGAACTGTTTAGTCACAGATGCCAGCAGAATGTCCTCACTCACACTCTGTGAAATAGAAAAGAAAGTGCATCCTTCTTAATTTTAGATAAAAATTAATGAGGAGAGGACTTCAGGAGTTCCCAGATAGACAATGGCTCATTCATACCCAAACTAAATACTGCAGCTGTGTAGGCTCAGTTTACAATGACAGAATTAGGTCTATAACTTAAAAATTTGCCCAGTAGATGCATGTGTTACGATTACTTTTGGATGTGGCTAGCTTGGACAAGTCAATTCATTTTCACTGGAATGTTTTAAGGAATTTTGCTCATTCCTCCATATCTCCATATGTGTGTTAGGGTTTTTTTCCCTTTCAGCTATGTTAGCAGTTAGATATTTGTCTCCCATTTAGTCAGTTAGCATAAGAATCTTTAAAAATATATGTGTAAACACAATTTTACTCTTTCTTCTCCTTGTTGCCTCACTTTCCATTCTGCCTCGGGCTATTATTTTCTTTACTAAGGATTCCTGAAAGTCTGTTACCTCTGAACTGCTCCATGTGACTCACAAGAGCTCAGCCTGAAAAGTGAAAGTTTTAGGAAGTCTTTAGGCACTTGAGTAAATGTTTAAGATCTAGAGCACTACATTGCCTTAAGTGCAGCAATCGATACTCCTTGGGGTTTGATTCTGTCTCAGAGGCTTGTCAGCGATGCAATTTGCGAATGAATGCCACAATTCCATTTATTCAAAGCTTGCATTTATTACAGAGTCTCAGGCAGAATTTAATGCTACATTGAGAAGTTTGAACTACTGCTAGATTCTGAGGAATGCTTTCAATGTGAGACAAACTGCTGGGGCAGCTTCTGTTGGATTTGTTTTGTTAGAGGAGGAGATGCAGAATTGATACAATATTAGTTTCAACATCAAAAGCTGGATCTCTGACTATGAGGGGGTGTAACTCTTCTTGCTTTCATGGTCAGGTATGGTGTTGGATGTTCCAGATACTGTTCAGCTGTTTCTATATAGTAAAAAAACCACTTGAACTCTGTGAAGCTTTTTATTGTATTTTGTTTTTATTGCTTGATTATATCATCAGAGGACAAAAAAAAATGCTGTCAAACAAGTAAATTAACAGTGATTTCAAGCTTCCTTCATTTTTTATTTCTGCAGCTTGCTTCATCCAATACTTTCTGATAGCAAGAGGATGTGTCGGATGGGTTTTTCAAAAGACTTCCCAATGTCAGGAAAGCCTTCACTGTCTTTTGCCTCTGAGACAAAACACTTTTGTCAGGAACAGGAATCTTTCAAATGAGTTTATTACTTTACTAGCACACATTGCATGTGTAAGGGGAAGCTTTTATTTATTCTTCTAACATGTTTACTATTTTTGACCTCTTACCACTGCAAGGATCTTGATGTAGCACATAGTCGACAAGAGGATCCACGAAGGGAAAATCATTATTCTTAGTATGATTAGGTTAATAATTTCAATGCTCCCATGATTGTCCTGGTGTGCTGTAATGCACCTCTCAAACGAACAGCAGCGTTTTTGGTGGATTGAGTAACATTCCTATTTTTCTGAGTCTTTAGGATCTTATAAGTGAGATTTTATAGGGGGTAGAGTGCCAAAGATTTAGAACAAAACTGCGAACTTTATAGTTGGCCAAACAGGAAAACTCTCAGGTAAGAGCAGGGGAATGGGAAATATAAGAGCATACAGACAGAATGCATTTTTATTTTTAAAATGGATGAAGAATGAGTATGACTTAATCTTTGTAGCAGAGTGATTGTTGTCTTTTTCATATGTAAGAAGGCAGGAGTAGGAGGAATTAAGTTTAGGAAAAAAAAGGAAGAAGAGGAGCCAGGAGGAGCTGGCTGTTCAAAGTGAAGTATTAGTAATTTCCTATAATTTAATCAGACCAGATCCCAGAGCAAGATAATGAGAGCATGACCTACAAAAGAGGACTTTTTGGAAGTTAAAAAGGTTTCTAACATGAAGCTTCACAAGGCATGTGATTTGTCATGAAGCACCATATAGAGAACTTTTCTTTCCTTTCACATTGCAAAGAAATCATAATATAGACATGAGTTCAGATGGTCAGGGAGAGCTGATATTGGCTGTCTGGGATATTTTTACTATTGCAGCTTTTCAAGCATGACTCCGGAGTTCTTTAAGAGTGTATCTTCTAAATATTTTGTTTTGTTTCCTAGTATAGCATTTTTTGTTGCCTACTTTACTATTCATGGTACATGACTTGTATCATTTGGGTTTACACATACAAATCCCTCCAGGATGTTTGAAGGCTAAAGTATCATATGCCTTACAAAAATAATAATATGCAAAATATCTAGACTGCAAAGTAGCCAGCAGTATGCAATAAAATCCAGTTTTCATGGGGATGGGGTGTGTTTTCTTTCTCTCTCTTTCTGCCCCCTAAGGTGAAACTTTTTTTTCTCTACTTTAAGTGTTTTCTCTGGACAATATATGCTATATATTGATATGAGCATGAAGAATAATAAATTATATTGGACTGAAGGAAAAAAACCCAAACTTCTAAAAGGTAGAAGGTAGAAATCCTTTCTCCACGGATTTTCTTTTTAAAACGTAGTTAAATAATAAAACTTAGAATTGACCCTTACTTCATTTGAAGGGATACATGCTGCAAGGTACAGACAGCATCAATGCTGCACTTATACATTGCATTATGGCTGTTTTAGTGAAGGATTCAGCAACTTGTACCCATAAGCTCACGTGAAAACTTGTCTTTCAGTTTTTCTTCTTTGCTGACTAACTTACAGTGACCTTTATGGTAATGTTATGCTCCCAAAGACAATTTTTCTTTTCTTCGCCTGGTATCCTTCTAGGTATAGACACCAAATATTTTGAATGTCCTGTCTGAACCTGACAGCTTAGGAGATAACTCTATTCCTCAAAATTTCTCCCACCTTTCAGGGGATTTCCTTGTTTGTGATGTAATTATACTAAGTAGTGGAGTTCCAAGTTAAGCCTAACATTAAGATGAGCCTGTTCCACTTCGCAGATTAAGAACTCACACGGAGTCCAAGTTGAGGTAATTTGGAATGACACAAAAGTCATGTTTGGGGTTTTTTTCTGAGAAACGTTCAGTAAAGAGAGAAAAACTGGGCTGCATAAATAGTCCTTTCCATTATTCTTTTCAGTACTTAGATAATTGGATTGGAAAGAGAGGGGAAAGAGTGACTAGTGCTGATAGCACAGTAGACCAGGAGAGAGATGGTTGCATGCAAGACTGGTGATTTAGTTGCTGTTTAGATTAAATCCCATAAAAATGAAAGGGTTACCAAGTGCTAGTGGTCTTGTAATGAGTGGTATGATCAGAAGCTTCAGCAGATGAAATTAGGTTCCAAACATCTGCAATGTTTTGTTTCTTTTATTTGGGGATCTCTCAGTAGGGTAGAAATAAAATTTTTGAAGCAACTGAAAGCCAAGCTACTGTCATCATCCCTTTGAATTCTGCATGGCCCTACTCTAAGGGTTCCATTCCTCAAGAAGGGCTTATAGTTCTGCTGACCCTCCTCTAGGGTTTGCTGCGTGGATGTGGTTTTCCTCTATTGCAGGGCTTTCTATCCAGGTACTAAGAATTCTTCCCTGCATGGTCTCAAGTTTTATCTGAAAGTTTCTGTAAGGGAGAAGGTTTGGCACAAGCGTGCTTTAAAATTACAACTTCCTATTTTGAACGATTGTTTTGGACATGTCCTGAGTCTTGGTGCCTGTTAGATTTTGTAAGATGCTGTATGAGGGCAAGTAACTTTTAGAAAAATGCATTAAAAGAACTTCTGGTTTTACTAAGTATGTATTTAGCTTAATGAATAATCCCCCTGTGTGACTTTAATGAACACAAATTCTTTGCAAGCTTCTAGACTCCACTTTGATTTGTGCAGTAGGACAAATAATTACTCATCTCAAAAATTAAAATAGGAACAGATCTTCCACAGCTATCTCGTCATTATCTAGAGAAAAAAGTAAGGAACAGGGAGGGTGGCAGACAAGTGTATTTAGATAGCAGCTGGTGGTGTAGCTGTGTTTGCGTGCTTTTCTGAAGCACAGCCAGAGTCTCTCCCTTTATGAACCACTGTGCCAAATCTAGACCTGGCAACTAATGACTGAGGACCCATTTCCTTATGTGTTTGGAGCAGAACTTCCTCTTGTCTACCTCTGTGTTTCTGGCATTTTGAGCCAATGAGGAGCCCTTCTCAGACACCAAAGTATAACAGCCTAGAGCTGCTCTAATTTCCGCTGCCCCCAGACTCTGACCCTGCTCCTCCTTCTGGAAAAGAAAGGCTGACATAATCCTTTTGTCAATTCTGCTTTGCCAAAGGGAGTTCTTTGCACAGCAAATAACTCTGAAGGGGGCTCTTCTGCCCACCTTGAGGTACTTGAACATTGCCCATAAGGCCTAAATAGGCTTCATCATAATTGTTTATATTGTCTTCCTGCACAGTGCTGTGCCACACTGAGATAACAAAGCAAGCTCTAAATAAGCTGCCTGGTGTACAGGAGACTGTTATCACAGCAGTGTGCCCAGGTTAATTCAGCTCTACTACTTGTGGGTATTCTCCAGCTGGCTCAGATATCACCACATAGCTCTGTTATTTAGTATGGACACACTCTCGGGAGAATCAGAGTTGTTGTCTTTGAAGGCATTTACTGGCCTGCATAAAAGTTGTTGGTAAAGCCCACGGAGCTCTCAGCTGAGAAATGCACTTTGGAAAAGTAAAATCAAATCCCATTACCATTGTCATACCTGTTTGTTTGTTCAGAAGAAAAAGCCAGGCATGGATTGGACATGAACATGAAACATCTTAACGTCTAGCTGTTCCTCTTTATCTTAATTTTAGGTGGACTTCTAGGCAGAATGTCAAAACAGGTTGCTGCTATTTCTGCTGTATCTGTGCCCTAAGTAGCCATAGCACTAGTTTCTTGTACTGGGAGCTTGGCACAGAATCCTAAATTTCTTTAAAATAAGATAAGGTTTGAGGAACGCCCACTTCTAATTGAGTGCTTGCACATTAATTACATGACCTCTGACTTCTCAATGTTTGAAAGCTGAGGTGTAGTGCCTAAAACTGTGTGTCTGGGAGTGAGCAGTGCCTATTCCACATGGTCTGCTGCTGTGTGCTCTCCTACCACTACGAGTAGCTTCCTAATCCTCTCTTATTTGGCTTTGCTTGTTAACCCCAAGCAATCCTCTCAGGGACAGAGAAAGCAGCTGTCTTTGGTAGCAAACACAGCAGGACAAAACAAACACTTCTTGAAGCTTCCCTGCGATGTTTTACCATAACATCATCCTTGCGGGAGGAATTAGAAACACAGGGAATATAATTTGCCATGTTTTAATATGACTTTGGGAGAGAGGAAAGGATTAAATCAATAAATATATTGATTCCTGTAACATGTACAGGAGGGAATAATTTCAGTATCTGAAACCTAAACCTTTTTGTTTCTGAACCAGTTGGAAGGCTAATGAGAACAAAGCACCTCAGGTGAGTAATGGGGCAGAGTAAAATGGTAAATGAGGAGCCCATTATTTACAAGAAATAGAGCAGGAAAAGTTGCTTATAGCAAAATTAAACAGAAACTAGTCAAAACCAAAAGAGTTCTTTGTTAAAGCAGGTAGACTGGTTGTTGTCACCTGCTGTGGTTGAATATTGCCATCCACACAGTTTGTGAGCTCCTCCCTTTGCTTTGTGACCCTTTGATAGGGGTTGTGAGCACAGTAGGGATAATTACAGGCACTGTAGCACCTTGATCTGAAGCTTCCCATGTTCTGTTTATTGCCACCTTCATATTAAGATGACAGGGATTTCTAGTTGATTTTGTTTTTCTTTATTGATCCCTGGAACATCTTAAATAAATGTATTCTGAAGTAACAATTTCATATGTTTTTAAAGTCCTTTTCTAAGAGTCAATGTTTTGAGTGCTTAGTGTGGGTTTTTCTCTTTCTGTATGTTAATAAAAGGGAAAGTTCACAGTATTTGCTGTTGCTACCTTTCTGACTTCAATATTTAGAATCATTTAAGATTACTTCAGTCAGTTCCCTCAACATTATTTTTAAAATTGAACTTCATGTTGATTATCAGGAATGGGCCATCTCTGCAGCCTTCCTCTGATCTCCCTTGTAGTGCTAGGGTGCTGCAAATGTTGTGGAAGTGGCCTTGGTCCCCAGATGGGGATTCTCATTGCATGGGGGTGTTTCCAGGAGAGAAATAATCCCATTGTTTCATACATCTTCATATCACTGCAACTTGGAATAGGCTGAGAATCAGAGATGGGAAGGGTTAGAGATAAGCCACAGCTGGAATGCATTCAGATTGACTTAATGCTAGTTAAGAGCCATTTCCAGCTGCTGCTGTTAAACTGGTCTCCAGGCTGAGTCTAGGTTAGAAAGCATAAGGGGGAATCAGAGCTTGTGCTGCCTTCCTCCTTTGCCAAATACTCACGTATCTTACAGGAGAGAACCTTGCCCTGTGCGTAAATCAGACAGAAGTGTTGGAATTATTGAATATGTAGCAGTAGCAATTCTTCCAAATCAAATGGAATTAATTCCTTTTGCCAGATTGCCACTGGGATTGTTGGGAAGTTGAGATGTCTTATTCATGCTCAGAGAAGGAATTAATGAGCTAACAAAAAGTCAAAGTAGGCATAGGTTAGGATGTACAACAGTACATCATCTCATCAGGGCAGGCAAACACAACCAGTTCTTTGACAATTTTTCAAACTCTAATATGTCTGGCTGTCTTTCTATGAAGAGCAGACAGCCAGACACCTGCAGCAACAGAGAGACAGATAGTGAGAATGTGTTCTTCCTTTGACTGGGAGATGAAAACCTCCCTTTGGCGAGCAAGAATTTTTCCCTTGCCATTTTATGGGTGCTGCAAGCTGTAACTGTGTTCTTAAACAGTTTTTGAGTCCAAGCGTTGTAGGTTGCAATGACAGAGCTGTTGGGATTACATGGTGATTGTGGGATTTGGAGGCTCAGCAGGATAGTATGGAGGCATCGGATCTCTCTCTTTTTGAGGGCTTGTTTGTTTGGGATATTTTCTTTGTGGCTCAACAGGAAGTTTACTTTAGAGAATCTTCACACCTATTGACAAAGCTTCACACACAGCTTTTTTTCAGTTTTAATCCTTGTATAGTAATACTACACTGATGAGATCTATTTTTTGTTCCTTTTCTCTTTCTTCAAAACCACTTGTGGCTTAATCACTGCTTTTATCACTGATAATTCTTCTCTTTTTCACCCTTCACCAGTCAGTATTTATGGTAAGTTTTCTATGCCAGCTGAAGAAGTTTGGTCAGGAAAGGTAGGAAAGGTAGAGAAAGAAATAGCCATTTTTCATTTTGGCGATAGCAGTACTTTATCAATGTCACACCCTGAATGCTATTGGTTGTTTCAGAAGTTAATAGAAAGAGAAGTTATTTGGAACTGGTTCAAGAGAAGACACAACATACCTTTAAGCATTAAAGAGGAAAAGTAAAGGTTGCCATTTGTATCATCCCTGACATTTTTGGCCTGGCTCAGGAAATTAGAGACAGTAGTCATGGAGAAAGCAGATCAGAAATACCACGTTCTTCTGTAGGACTTCTGATTATTCTTTCAGCTGAACGTCTCCTGAATTTCTCTTTTCTGTGGTAGCAGTAAGACATCAGAAAGTGCTCTAAAGGATTACCTTATGCATGAGAGACAAGGAAATACTGTTTCCTCCACTTTTGTTGGTTATGTATAGTGCATAGGAATACAAGCCAGGGAGTTAACCTGCTATGCTAAGCACATATAACCCAATAAAAAAGTCGTTTCAGCCTCAAAGAGAGCCTGTATTCTAGGTACATCCTGTAGGAAAGATACACAGTTTCTGGGGGAAACTGTGGTAAGTCATTGGAGCTGTGCATCTGTAGGGCAGTTATCCCTCAGAGGAACAAAAGTCAGTGGGGAAAAAGTTGGAAAATGTGCTCCTTTAAATGATTAGATGTTTTCTGGATGCTGCTTTGTGTTTTACAGTTTTGCTGAACACTTTTAACAGATTTTTCCTCAATTATTGGAGCTCTGCTATCCTTCCATCAGTCTGTCCCTACACAAACCCTGGTCGGTTTGTCACCACTCAGTTTCAAAACTTGACTATGACTTTGAGGAGATACAGGAAACCAGTTCTGTTGCACAGTCCGTTGTATTTAATAACTTCTGTGTAGAGGAAGGAGGATGATATATATAATCATCCTTTCGGTTTCAGCATCTGTGCACTAGCTAATTTCTGTTGTCCTGTTCTGGGAAAATCTCTTGCTATTACTAGTGAGAGAGGAGGTATGGAAAGGGGAATTTTACCTGAGATCATGTGCATCTACCTTGCCATAGGTTTAATACTCCATTTTTAGCCCAAACCAGCTCACTGGCAAGGACGATGGCCTGTGGTTTTTCCACACTCCTCTGCCACCTGTGGGAATTGGACTGTTCTTTGGATTCCCACCAGGGACACTGAAGCAGCTCTGCTTTGAAGATGCAATCAGTAACTTCAGTGCTTCAGTAGTATTTGCTCATCTTTACCTTCCTCTGTATGTTAGTGATTTCTCCCTATTTTATAGAAGGTGGGGGGAGCGTTTGGCGTCCGGAAGAACATGGTTTAGACTTCATAGGTGGAGTTGAGAAGAGACTGGGAACCTCATGCCCTATGTTTGTGCTCAGCCAGGCAAGGAATAGAGATGGAGAGAGAGCAGATGCTCTTGCTGTGGTGTTCAGGTGGTCTGAGGGAGCACTGAGGGTTCTGCACAGAGCCAGAGTTAATATGGAAACAGCAGCCTCAAATAATGACAATAAGGGAGCTTTATTTTCTGGAGCTATCACTTTGGTATTTAGAAACCTTTTAAAAATTAGCCTGTTGTAATCTTGTTTGTAGTAATTAAGGATTTGCTAGTAATTTAAATAGTTGGTTTTGGCAGTATGCAGGTCATCTTCTTATAAAGGTATTGCTAATGTCAGGTTGAAAACATTTACACAAGAATAAAAGTCAAGGAAGCAGGTAATTGACTGATTTATCAACCTTAGCAGACAATTTTTTCTGATACATCGTGGTGGCTATGGTAAATTTACTCTGGATTGCTTAAGGGCATGCTCCTATATGGTGTGTACAACACATGAGGACAACTCCTCGGAATGAATGGGTGAAGGAGCAGGTAACCAGCCAGCATGGTTTTGGTGCCTCAATTAGCCTTTTGGTCAATGGCTTGTCTCCTAGGAAGGTTGGGAATTGCTGTGCACGGTACCGCTCAGAGCACAGGTGATTTACAGCTTTTTCATGGAGCTTTTAGATTAATTTTAGTCTTTCAGGTAAAGTGAAAATTTTCGTAAACTTATGGCCATTCCCAGCCCATAATGCTAAATTGGAGTTGTGATCAGGGAATTACTTATTTTCATTGCAGTTTGTCTGTATGCAACAGAATGGTATGTTTGAACAATTTTCTTACTTTTTTTGCCAGCTGTATTGATGTTTGCAACCTCTCCTCTGTTTCCTTTCCACCTGTAAGGGTGACTAAAATCATGTTGGCTGTGATGACCCTGTCAGTTTTAAATGATGAGCCACTAAAATGAGCCACACCTATTGAGGGTTAATCAGGTGGTTAATCTGTAGCACAAACAGATCACTTTGTTCTTGGCTGCTGTAAATTGTGGAGAATATTTGAGAATTCCTGTGCCTCCTTTTTTTTTACTCTTGGGGTTGTTGCTGCTGAGGTTTGCTGTGCATTTCAGGCAATGAAGATGCATTTTGTCGCAGTAAAGAGTTGAGACAGCTATCACTGCAGCCGGTTCTGGGGAGGTGGCAGGTCAGGGGCAGGCTTTAATTAAGATTAATTTTGGCTGATGAAGGCACTCAGTAAGAGCAAGCAGTTTATAGATGTAGCTCAAGACCAGAGAACATAGGTATGTAAAATAGAGCAGACCACCAATTTTATTTGTTACCAGATTAAATTAGAAAGCAAAGCTTTCCTGGGTTGTTTTTTTTTTGTTTTTTTTTTTTTTTTGGTTTTTTTTTTGGGGGGGGGTTGGTTGTTTTGGGTATTTTTTTTGGCACCTAGATGATACAAAATGTGACCTAAGAAACTGTAATTCATAATTACTTCAGGTTTGATTTTGAGGCTTCTATGACCGAGAACTGAACCAACAGCAAGCACATAGCCATTTGGAAATGAGTAACTGAGCCTCTGGTTTGCAGCTAGGCTATGTTTAAGATGAGGTAGTTCTGTGTTTCTGCTTAGAATTTTGTAATAGTGACACTAGTCCTGTGTTCCACAAGGAACTTCTCAAAGAAGCTTCCGTTAATGACCTGGCAAAGGAATAAAATCTTATTCATGGAGGTAGATGTTATTGAAGGATGGCTTTAAAATATTATGGATTTCTATATTGAACATTTGGCATTCATGTAGTTATCTCCCACAATAATTTGATCTAGAGTAGAAACTAAAGTTCCTCCTTTAGTGGCTTTTTTGGTTGTAGCCAACTTTTCCAGTTTGTTTCCTAGAAGCGTCTGATGTTTCATTTCCGTTGAAGGCCCGTGTTATGAAATTTTAGAATATTTTTTCCCTCCTTTATGGGTAGGCTGACATGATAGGTCTTGTCTCTGTATACCCAGAATAAGAGCAGTCTTAAGAATTAATATTTAGCTCTTCTTATTTTGGAGGTGCCAGCATCCCTATTATCATTTGACGCTTGATACTTTCTCATTGCAACAGCCTATTACCTTAGACATCTGCCTAGAGCAAAATGAATGAAGAAGCAAAGTAAATTTTGGCTAACTAGAAACAATTTTAAGGAGTTTTTAAGATTCCTTATAACTAGTAAAAGGTAGAATTTTTAATTGCCGTACTGAACTTCACATGTAAGTGGCAAATGTGCACTGATGTCAATGATACACAGCCATTCCAGGTGTAGGGAATCTCTCTGGATAGACTTGCACATTTGAACCACCACAGATTGTTAACACTGTTTACCATGTCCAGCAGAGCTGTGGGAATAACAGTGGAATAATAGTTTTTCCTCAGCTCTCCTCATCTATCTGAGTCATGAACTGATATCATAGCTGGTTTTAAAAGACACAGGGAAGCCTGAAATTCCTGATAAGAGACTTTAATTTGGCTCAGAAATTGCTGCCTAAAAAATAGTTTGATTTTATAGCATATGGTTTATCGTCTCTGTTTACATTGGGAAGAAGAGGTGTATTCCTTTGATATGCTAATGTACAGGCTCCAGATTTTTGTTTGGCCACATTCCTTTAGCGTTTAAGTCAGTCTGATCATTATCTTGTGCATTATGAAATGTGTGCCCAGCCTCAGCTATAGGTTATTACAGGATGCTCATAAGGGCTTGTGGAAGAAACTTTCAGTAAGTCTCGCTGTGGTGTTTTGCTCAGTCTCTATAAAACTGTTGCGAGAACATTGGTAACATAAAATAGGTTTTGTAAGGAACATGATTCTCTATTGTTTTACTGACACTTCATGTGTTTTATGAACCTGTCTTGGGGCTACTAGGCAGCCTTTGCAGTATAAGTTGACCTCAGAAATATTTGTTTCTTCTGAAAACGTCCATCATAAAAATCAGCTGTCTTTGTATACCTTGTCTCCAGTTATTCTGTGTGTTGATTACAGAATCACAGAATGGGTCAGATTGGAGGGGACCACGGTGGATCATCTGGCCCAACCTCCCTGCTCAAGCAGGGTCATCCCAGAGCACATGGCATGGCACAGGATTGTGTCCAGACTGTTCTGGAATATCTCCAGCAGGGGAGACTCCTCTCTGATCAGTCTGTTCCAGTGTGTGGTCACTGCATAATAGACAAGTTCTTCCTCGTGTTCAGATGGAACTTCCTGTGCATCAGTTCCTGCTCATTGCTTCGTGTCCTGTTGCTTGGCACCACTGAGCAGAGCCTGGAAACATCCACTTGACACCCTCCCTTTAGATACGTTTATACATTGATGGTCCCCTCTCGATTGTCTCTACTCAAGGCTGAATGGACCAACTTTCTCAGACAATTCTTGTGACAAAGGTGCTCCAGTCCCTTAAATGTCTTTGTCACACTCTGCTGGACTCACTCATGGAGCTCCCCGTCCCTCTTGTACTGAGGAGCCCAGAACCAAACGCAGCACTCCTGATGTGCCTCACCAGGGCTGAGTAGAGCAGCCACAGTCACCTCCCTGGTGATCATGTCGGGTCAAGACAGGCTGATGGAAGCTTTTTGTGTAGGCTGTTCTTTTGTGGAATGCCTCATGAGAAATGGTCTTCAGAAACATTCCCCTCCTCTAAGGCTGTGTGTGTTTTGTTCTGTTTCACAGGCACACCTCAAGTACTTTAGCTCACTGAGCCTGAAATACTGGCAAAAATCCAGCTGGAATCAACTAATTCTAAATTATAATAAACAAATATCATCCATGTATTGTTATACATATGTAGTGTTTATATGTAACATTGTTATTACTTTATAAGACATACTGCTCTGCCCTCCTACTTTCATGGTTGCTGATTACTGTGCCTCACTGTTAAGATATTATTTCTGAGTCTTAAGAACTTCACTCAGTTCTAAAGAACCAGTTCTAGAGAAGAGGGTTTTTTGAATTAGGATCAGATTATATGGGGGCCAACTCAGCTACAGATGTCCCAGGCTAGGCTTCTAAAGCAGTCTGTGTGATACTGATTTCTGTGGCCATCCTGACTGCACTGGCCAGCTCTTCCCTGAGAGGTGCAGTATGTTGTTGATGTTTGGGATGGGAGAGAGAATCCTCTGTTGGTTTTTTCACTGACAAGATGTGATGTACTTTGCACCTCACAAGACCAGAGGAGATAGATGGCTCAGATTGTTGACTCCACCTGTTTTCTCATTATTGCCTTCTTTGCATCAATTTTTTTCCTGATTTCTTGACAGAGTGAGTAGTTTTCTGCAAGGTTAGTGAGTTGAAATTGGCTCAGGATGCAGTCAAACAACACAGCAAATCTGAGGGCACAGGACCACCACTTCTGTTGGTCTTGAGCTTTTGTCACTTCACTGCACTGTAAAGTGATGCCTCTTCCTTTGTTGCTTAAAATATCTGAGTCCCAGTGGAAGCAACCCTCCTCAAACACTAATCACACAGCTACTAGCTATATAACTGCTATATAGCTATATAGCTAGCTATATAATATAGTATGACTATATATACTAGCTATAACCTCCTGCCTGGAACAGAAGAATAATCTTTCTTGGAGGCAAGATGTCAAACATCCATCATTCTATGAGTTCTCTTTTGAACTTGCTTTTGGGGGAGATCAGGCTTTTCACTATAAGGTCCTATCTTGTGGTCTGTCAGCCAGCCCTGAGAGCCTTCAACAAGTAGTGACAGCTCTCCTCAGGAGAAACCATGTATTTCTGTCCCCTTCCATGGATGCTTGCTAGCAAAAGATGGATCTTTTTGGCAGGTAGCGAAACCCGCTTGCCACATTTATTCTGAGGCTTGTGGATCAAAGTAGAAGGCCGCTGCCTCTGTTTCCCATCTACCACAACTTTCTTCTCCTTTGAGGGACAGGAAATAAAGGCAAAGTTGTCTGTGACAAGCTTTTTCGGTAATCTCTCCTGATTCTCTTTTTCCTTGGAGGAGTCCATCACACCGGGATTCTGCCTTTGAGAGGAAACTGAGGTGTTGTACATGCATTTTGATATTCTATGGCTGTCTAGTAGTTTGCAAACTCAAATATGTAATATTTGGGCACATCCAGTTTTTTGTGTGTATAGGCAAAGCATCTTGAAGACTTCTAGTTACTGTAAATTAATTAACATTCTCTAATCTTTTTAGCTTTTGAGTCCTTTTTCAAAAAAGTTGTACTAGAGAAATTGTTAGATGAATATTCTGGGGTTTTCTTGTATGTGAATTTTTTTCGAAGTCACTTTAAGTTAGGGATAAAACCTGTCTTTAAAAGCTGTGCCTTCCTTTTCCCCTCTCCTCCTTCCCTCCAGTTAGGAAAATCATTATCTTGGAAGATGTGGAGATGAAATACAGAGTTCTACCTAGGGCTTCTTTCCCTGTCTAATTGTGTGAGCATTTTCACACAACCTAAACACAGGGGAGAAGGACAGAACAGAAGAGCTGTAGCTTTTTTGGCAGATCCTTCTTGCAGCTGTGCTACTCTCTCTAGGTCAGCCTGCAGTAGAGAAATTTGGTTCGAGCACCAGCAACACTACTAAACCATTTTGTGAGGAGGTCAAGAGTTGAATAATCATCCCGTTGATAAGGAGCAAGCCAGAAATTCCATTCAAAGAGGACAGTGACTTCCTGTGCTGCTTACCTATTATAGGTCACAGAAATCGTAAAGGGAAAATGGGGGACCAAGGGCACTCTAGCACATGACTATTTATGTAACTGTGACTTTTAAGTCTTGCTTGCTGCTGTAGATATATTAAAAGGAGTTAAGGCAGGCCTTTGTGTTTTTATTAAAATCATGATTTTCTAACAAGCATCCCTATGGGAAAATCAACACAGCTGCTGCTCTGGTTATACAGCCTCATCAGTTGTGGCTGTAAGTGCTTTTTAGAGGTGGAGACCATGGGATGTTGGTGCACAGTGTGCCCAGCTTTTTGAAGGTAGTCTTAGTGCACACACATTTGCATGGTTTGGGAACTCATAAAAGTTGTTCAGCCCAAAGACATTACATTCACTCTTTCTATTTTAGTTTGAAATGCATAAAAATCATCCTGAATACCAAAAGTGTAGTTTGTAGGCAGGCAGCTAGACTGAGAAGTTTATGTAGGATACCACAGAATAGACTTTCCAGATATGACTGTCATTTTTAGGCCTGTGCCTTCTGGTTTCTATAGTACCTGATTGTGAAATCAGCAAGGGCTTAAGTGCAGCTGACACCCAGGGAAAATGTCAATTAGAAAGTGATGTGATATTAGCGAGTGGTCTCTTGTAATTATCTTTTACCCGTGCTAAAGTGATGCATTTACACAATTTACATAGTGTGCCTAAAGATAGCTATTGTGTTTGGTCCTTAGCTCTTTCATTCTTTTCTCCTTTGTATTATTGGTCTGCAGAGGTAAGATGAGTGAGCCTGTGTTGATCTTGAATTAACAGCCACTATGTGATGGGAAAACTTGTCTTGTTTGGGATATGATGGTGATGGTGACAATCATGATGGAACTTGGGTTACAGCAGGAGAGGGTGTCCTGAACTGGACTGCCAGGACAGTGAATTCTGGCCTGTGGCCTGATTGCCTAGTCCTCATGTGAGGGTTCTAAGAAAGCAATCAGGAAGAAATAGAGCAAGAGAACCCATCCTGGAGGCCAAATATGAGCATACGAGCATACCAGTTCACTGTCTCCCCTCTTCTTGTCCATGACTGGTTAAAAGCCTTTACAATTGTCCTTGCCTTCTTGGTTGTCCACGGTTGCTTCTCTTCATTCATTCCACTTCTCTTGCTTTTGCTGATTAAAGTCATCCAAGGCTAAGTCCTAGGCTGCTCAGGTATTGTCTCTGCCTTATTTTTGATGCATCTGCCTATTTACTTAGCCTTAAACTGATTGCTCAACCGAGCCAGTCGGTGTTTCTGCAGAACTCCTTTTGGATGGCTTCCTGCCTCATTTAAGTTTAATGCATTCTTTTAAATTCTTTAGGTATCTTTGCAGAGCTCCTCAGTTCCCTGGTGTAAAGCTATCACTTAATCCCAGCTCTTTCAGTAGGCCTAGGTACAGTGTTTAGTGTAGAATAATACAAGGGATGGTTTATGGTAGGTGTTAGAGATGTTGGGGCAGCAAATTAGGAAGAGGATCTGGATATCAAACAGACAACAAGTGCAATTGTAACTTTATTTAGATTGACACAAACTTGAATGATCATATCATACCAAGATAATAAAGATGAGGTTTGACTCTCTTATAATCTTTAAATCCCAGTTGTGTATGTTCCCAGTTTTTCCCTGAAATGTAAGTGCTGAAAAAAAGGGCAATTTTGATTAATTTATCTCATCAGCAATTTTCCTCTGTGCATTTCTTTGAAATTATTTGATTTATACCTACTTTTGTATTTGCTTTAATTTTCGTTCTGTAACGCCATTATTACAATTTCTGTATGTTTCGTATCACTGTAGCATATGGATTTCTGTATTGAAGTTCTTTAATTTACTTATTACGGTGAATGATTAAAGTGGAATTTTGTCCCACATAGCATGAAAAATCAGTCTCTTAGGGATGAGTTCCTTAGCTGTAGCTTCTTCTCAGATAATTTCTAGTGTTTCAAACAGTGCTCTTTCCACCATGTTTTCACTGCCCTTGTCTGTTGCTCAGTAACACAACTTTGAGACACTTCCTTTTCCTGTAGATCTAACACACTACATTCATATTTCTCCCCTCCAAGTCCTACAAAGTGGAACTGTGGATCATCTCACACTTGCCACTTTCTGGAATGGCGTGTGTACATTGCACTGGGTACAGTTAAAGTTTCCAGCATTTGAACCGAGCGGCTCAGTGTATAAATCAACAAACATGTTTGTCTTTTTCAGTTTTCAGATATAAGTAGTTTGAACAAGTTAATATTTACATTTCTATTGGCACCAGGGTCAGATTCTAATCAGCACTCTAAATAAAAGGGCAGATGGTCACAAAGTGAAATAACACACTTTGGGATCAATAAGATTTGTCTGTCAAACTGATCTCTTGAAGAGGAAAATGAACTTCTCTGTATTTGAAAACAAGCAGATGAGTTGGCGAGCAAGGGAAACTGGCACTTCTTCAAACAGTGCTTTCTGCACACATTTGTGGCTTTGCCAGAGATGGGTATATGGGCTACATCAGTGGCAGCAGTCACCCAGCAGTACTTTGGTGCCTTTTGTCATTGGTGACAGGAATGGAAAATATTTTTTGAGGCTCCTGGCTGCTGTGTGATGTGACAGTCCCAAAACATGCAGGATGTCTGTAGTTTCTGCTAGCCTCTGCCAGTGGCAAAAGGTTTGGGAAGCAGTTCTCCTTTCAGAATTGCTCTGGAAATCAGGAAGAAGCGGTATTGACAGGTCTTGACTCTTGAATCATGATGAGAAGAGCTCCATAACTGTGTTGTGAGAGAAGGGAAAAATATGTTATGCAGATCTTCTGCCACAGATTTGAAATACAGTTGAAGTTTCTTGACAGACACATGGAGGTTGGCTCCTGTTTCAGACAAACCTGGTCTGGGAGATCCATGAAGCCCCTGTGTTCTGAGGGAATGTTTTACATAGTTTGAAATCATAAAGAAGTTGATGAATTGGGTTGATTTCTCCTGGAGTTCTCGAGCTTGTTCAAACTTACAGGCACACAAGTCAATGTGAATTAAAATTCTGCCCTGAAGGCCTTGAAAGGCAACTTTGCTTAGAAATGAAATTGCCAGGCTTCACTGTTCTTCTTCTAAACCAATTCACTGGTGTTTAAAGGGAGGCTTGACTGAGCTCGTGATAAGACACTGATGCTGGCTTTTTCAGCATTAACCTTACAGCCTTCAAATACGGTGGGCTTGATGCTGCAGCAACTGGGAATTACGCAGAAGAGGAAAATTAGAACTGTGTCAGCAGTTAGAGGTCTGATTTCTGGCTACAGAAAGAAACTGCACTGGTGGAAAAAAAAGTATCCTGCTGGCTTTTGGGATAGTGAGGCTGCAGAGGAAATTTGCCCTTTATTATAGAGACTTCATAGAGCTTCAAGAGGGCTTGAGTGGTCACAGGTAGATTAGCAACAGGAGAGGGAGCTCTCAGTGCATTACCTAAAGAGGAGGAAAATTCCGGGCTTTGGGAGCAAGCCTTTAAATGAAGAGTCCTGCACTCCTGCTGCTCCCTGTCGATAACATGGTGGTGGCTGCCCTTTTGTATAGTCAAGACCGATGTGGAATGTGCATGTCTGCAAAAAGAAAGAAATTGAGGTACACGGCAAAAACAGAGCAGTTTGGGGGGTTAGCAAGCTGTAGATTTCTCTAAGACAAAAATCCCCTTCCTCTCAGATCCACTTACTCTTAAATATGCTTCAGACCGTAATGTTTGAATGGCTTTCTGGGTGAAGGGAAATGCAATTCTCCCTCCCTATTTATGGATGGGAAGTAGAGAGACTAAGAGAGTGAGGTTTTGCATAGGTGAGGAGAGATTCTTTCAACAGACCAATGCAAGTGGTAGGAAGCAGGCTAGTTCTGGCTCGAGAGCTGTGTAGTGGTGTCAACTCCAGGCTGTGTCCCAGAGGATGTGCCCTGCACTTGGTCTATCAGTTCAGACAAAGTGCCAGTAAGATGCTTTTTTGGCTTCCAATCCAGAACTTGTTTGCATCTGGGATGAGTGAATGGATGTCTCATCTGAGTGCACCCATCTGTACAGACATGCTCAAGTTACTTTTTAAATGTTCACGGGGTGAAAAGGGAATACATTCAGTTCTCCTTTAACCTGCATAAGTACTGGTTCAACTGATTAGCATCTACCTTCTTTATTTGAATGTGCATGGTACTGGCCTTTATGCACATGTTATTGTTAATTTTGCTCTGTCTGTGATTTTAACTTGAACAATACCAAAATAATTTTAGATAATAGCTTGGGGTTTTGCTTGGTTTTTGTTTGTTTTGAATAGGGAATATGCTAGCCCTCTTCTGCTTGAATGACCAACTTAAGGTAACTGAGTGGGTTTATTGCTTCTAAAATATTGGTGGCTTTTTTTCCTAAGGGTTTTGAGTAAAAGAAACTTTCTATGAGAGACTGTTCCTCATATTCTGTATAACATAAAAGAAAAAAGGTCTTTGCTTTCAGAGTGTACGTTTGTATCTCTGTACTCATGATACATTTGTCTGGGGTTTTCTTCCTTAAATTCTTTGGATCAAAGCAATAATAGAAATCTAAGTTTTTATTCATTTACTTCTCTCCAAGTTTTGTAATTTGCTGGAATTAAATTGGGAATCTGGGAATAATACATGATCATAGATACAATGCATATCATGCAGGCTGATTTCCAGAATGTCAGTGGAGGGTTGTATTAAATACTTTTGTCTTTCTGTGGTGTGATTACAAAGATGCTTGTGCGACTTGGGACATTGAGTCTAAAGGCAAGAAATGTGAGAGGTATCTGGCAAGAGAAGATAATATTAATTTAATTCTAGCATTGCTGTTGCTCTTTTCTATGTTCTGATTGGCCAAGAAGATCTGAAAAAAAAAAAAAAAAAAGAAAACAAAAAAGAAAAAAAAAAGGGAAGTCTCAGTCACATCTGTATGACTTTGAATACCTGTCAGGAAGAAGAGCAATCCAGAGTCACAGTGCTTTAAACACTGGCAGTTAGGTCTCAGGAGAGACTCAGGTGTGTTGCAGTTAGCAGAGAAGAGAAAATGTAACTTAACTGCAGTGAGATCAACACTTTTTTTTCTTTTCAGCTAAACTAAGTTCAGTTTAGGATGTTCTTTAAAACTGTATTAAACAGTGACAAATAAATAATAACAACTAGAGTCTGTATAAGACAACACTGTGTGTATGATTCTCTTTTCCCAAGTAGCTGGAGAGATTAAAGCTTTAGCCTGCATTCGTGTATTAGTCATGGCAGCTATTCAGGAATGAACTGTGAATTATTGGTACAAATTTTATTTTATTTTAGATAGGGGTCACTGCAGGATTGGGCTGAGATTTGAGTAGCTGCATACCTGATCTGCCTCTTAAGGCACACCTGTGCTGGCTGTACAAATACAAAAGTATCCAGTAATTTCTTATCTGTCAAATCCCTGCCTTAGACCAGAGAGTTCATAACATTTTGCAGGATGTACAGACTATACTAATGAAGAACTGTTTGCAATATATGAATATATGTTATCTTTATATGTATTGTTGCAATTTTAGCTGCTTTAGTTATGCTGACTGAAAGATGACAGGTTTGTCATGGTTTTGTCTTCTAATAAAGATTTATTCATTTTGAAAAGCCTTTTTTTCTGGTCACTGAATCCAGGCTGAGTGCAAGCTCATGTAGTTTAAGGGGGTCTGTTAGGGGACTGTTCAGGAGGGTCGTGCAGAGGTCAATCATGCTTCATGCTAAGAAACTGTTTTACACAGATTTGGGAATAATGCTGTTGTTCATGGTTCCACACAGATGGTACCAGGCAGGAGGAAGTGGAAGGTGAGCTCAGTGAAGAAGAACGCTGGTTTGGGAATTCTTCAGAAACCCCTTCAGAAGCATCATATGGAGAAGTCCAGGAGAACTTTAAATTGTCTCTTGAGGACAGAATCCAAGAGCAGTCCACCTCCCCCGATACCTCTTTGGGAAGTGCAACACCGAGCAGCAACGCAGCGGAGCTGGGATCCATTGAAAATGAGGCACTAAGAGACACGTTACAGAGCAAGGAGCACCTTTCTCCTGATGTGCCCTCTCTGGGTGAAGAGGAGCCTCCTGGTCCAAACAAGCCACTGAGCAGTAACCTGAGGCGGCTCCTGGAGGCTGGCTCGCTCAAGCTGGATGCTGCTGTTACAGTCAATGGCAGAGTTGAGTCCCCTGTAAATCTTGGCTCAAACATCTCCTTCTCTCCACCTGCTCACCATGCCCAGCAGCTAAGTGTGCTTGCCAGAAAGCTTGCTGAGAAACAGGAACAAAGTGACCAATACAATGCAAGCAGTCACTTTATATGGAATCAAGGTAAGTGGTTGCCAAACTCAACCACCACCTGTGGTTTGTCCCCTGATTCAGCTATCCTGAAGCTGAAAGCTGCAGCCAATGCAGTTCTGCAGGACAAATCTTTTTCCAGGACTGAGGACACGATAAGATTCGAATCCTTTTCCTCGCCTTTTAGCTCTCAGTCAGCCAGCTCCACGTTAGCAGCTTTATCTAAGAAAGTGAGTGAAAGAAGCATGACTCCTGGGCAGGAGCACCCGCCTCCAGCCAGCTCTTTCCTTTCCCTGGCTTCCATGACCTCCTCAGCTGCCCTTCTCAAGGAGGTTGCTGCAAGGGCTGCAGGCACCCTCCTGGCTGAGAAGAAGAAATCACTGGTTCCTGAGGATCCCCTGCAGCTTTCGGAGATGAAACAAGAGAAAGCAACTCCACCACAGTCTTTGGAATTACTGCTACTACCAGTTCCTAAGGGAAGAGCATCCAAACCCACTAGTACAGGTATGGATACAATTTGAGCCACTAAGTAGAATGTATTTGTTTTGCTTTAGGCTTATATAACATCTCTTCAGTGGGTCTGGATTTGGTTTGATTCCATGTCTTATGAAAATAAGAAATACATGCTTTTGGTGAACAATAGAAAAGCTTTTTGAAGTACCACTTTGAGACCAGGCTGTCACAAATGTTTCCCTATTTTAAAGGTATGAGTGTACAGTTCAGTACATTTTTTTTTCCTTTTATTCCATACAATAATATTTTCCTCTCTTACCAAGTTTAGAATGTGTCCACAAAAATATTTAATGGAGAAGATCAAAGAATCCCTGTTAGGGAGCTCACAGTATCGGTGAGCATGTACAAAACTAGTGCTTTTGAAATACTGGACAAGGGAGAATTCTCCCTCCTGCTGTCTCTGTCACAAATGGACTTTTGTGTAATCGCTTACTACCCTGTCCTAATTTACCAGAGTATATTATTATGTTGCCACTTTTCATTAAAATTTTTTTACAATCCTTTGTTGTTAACAAAAAACTCCAACTAAACTGCATTTCTCTAATTTGCTCAACAAGAACCATTTTACACGTCTGACTGTTCTTCACCAGTTCCAGCTGTTGACAGTCAAGGAATCAGGGTTATAGGGAAGAAGAAGAAACTGTCTGGGTAACAAAAGCTTTAAAGCATGGCAAGCCATGCAGGGGAATTTAAATGATCCATCTTCAAAATAAGGAAAAATAATTTCTTTCATCTCTTTCTATAAAAAGTTCATATTATGGGTTCGTATTTCTGGTGGAACATATGGCTTCAGGTGTCGTCAGTGTTCTCCTGCAGAGGGAAAGGAAGCATGGCAGGTATCTCCACGAGACACACGAAGTGGTTTAGTATATTGCAGCTCTATCAGGCTGAGTTTTACTGGGAATACTAGCTTGGCTGCACAGGCATAGCAAGCCAGTGTACAGGTATGAAGCCTGATGTGGATGTTGTGAAATTGCACTGCTGTTTTTCTGGCCTAGCCTCTTTGTTTTGGGTATCCTGAGGCCTGCTCTGTCCCTGTGCGGCTCTTGGTCAAAACTCCTAGGCTAGAAGCCATTGGATGGACAACAATGCCCATCCCTCCTTTGGAAGAGGAGGGAGAGGGATGCAGTGAGTTGCAACCAGTACCAGTTTTTGCTCTGTGTTACATGTATCCTGCAAATACTTAACTGATGTGTTTTGCCAAGGCAATTAAAGTGGCAAACTATTCTTGGCATGGGCCTAGCCTAAGGTTTTCATTAGTTTAGATGAAGTCCTTCTTGGACTAATGTAAGCTATACCAAGAAAAAGCCCTTTCATGTGGGAATAAGAGTACCCATACTGGCTACATCAGTGTGAATGTGGGCATTAATTTAATGTGACTCTTCCCAAAAGGAATGGCCTTTGTATAAGAAAGGCAGCAACATGTAGAAAGGAAGTAGGGTTAAAATTTAGTTGCAGTTCTTGGTTTATTTCCTGCTGGGGAAAAAGCTGTTCACACAGTAAGTTTTTGCTGGGGAAAAGTACATGGTTGTAGTAAAACCCAGCTTCTGTGTTTGACCAAGAAACTGGGGGATTTGTCTGTGCATCTTTTTCTAGAGGAGTGCTCTGTAGCAGGAATACTGGCACTTTATAAAGCAGAAAGCAGCTCTGATGCAGCAAATTCCTAGCAAGTATTTTCTTTGCTGAAGGCCCAAGCAACTGTGCTGCTGAAAGGTAGCAGTGGGGGCTGACTGCCTCAAGTCCTTCATAACCAAGGAACAACTTTTCCTTTTTTTATCATATATGGGACCAGGATCCCAAGAGGAAGGGTATTTCTTTCCAGTTCATACACTGGGCCAGCACCAGTTGGCATCCAAGGAAACTGTAAAGTGTAATGCCCATAAAATTTTCTGATATGCTATTAAGTTTTTCCTCTCTAAGTGAACAGACTGAAAATAAAAAGCAAACTGTTGGTTGGCATATCTGTGTGTTGATTATGGTAAGCCAGACTCCTTCCTTCCTTTAGCCATGGAGAAATAAAGTTTGTGAAAAGAGGTCACCATTTAGTGACCTTTGATTGAAGACTTCTGTAAAAGTTAAGCAGCTGAATGTGTGTATTTACCATAAAAATAAATGTCATACATACCTGATTCCCTTTGTGCGTAGAACCTTATGGCACTAAAAGGAAAAAAAAGTATATAATCTTATAAAGTTTTGTCTTTTTGTCTGGCTGGCTTTTCCTTGAGCCTTTTTTTATCTTGTTCCCAGAGAGAAGCATCTTTTCCCAGTAGGTACAGCTTGAGAGGTCTTTTTTCCCCCTCTCATACTTTGAACTTTTAATGCACTGATGAGTTTGCTTTGTTGTTATGAATCTGATTCACTTCCCCACCAGCAACTTGTAGCTTTGGTTATGAGATCAATACTCAGTGAGATTAATTAGATGTAAGTAAGGAGCAGCAAAGATGGAGGCTATTTAAAGAGGAGTAAGTTAATAACAAGAGTATGCTTGCTGCTCTTTTGTCCACGACGTTGAGCTATTTGCTCAGAATTATTTCAGGCAAGAAGCTGGAGCCATGGCTTATCAGTGTAGTTGCCTCTGAAATGGGATGTCAGGTGTGGGCAACCTAATAGTTACCTGCATTTTTTTTTTATGGTAAAGTGGTACAGAGAAGACTAACTTTTCTATCAATCTGTTAATATTGCCAATTTTATAAACTTCTCACACATTTGGGATGAAATTTAAAAGGAAGCCTGGAATATCTGTTAAGTTCTGATAGTTTTAGAAAAGTGTGGGTGACAGACCTTTCTTTTACTGACTGAATTCTTGTTTAGTGTAACTTAATGCCTATGATGCTTGCAATTTTTTCCCAAAACTTCTTTGGGAAGCACTGGCTGATTCTCTCCTCACTGGAGTAACTGTGATATAAAATAGACATCCAATATAAATGAAGAAAAGCTGAAGCCCCTGATTTTCTTTTTATTCTGAGCTTTATGCAGTATACTATAGAGCTACCACTAACATGGAGCACACTGGTATAATTCCTGTGTAACACTAATTGTCATTGTTCTTGGTGAAGTCACATGCATTTTTCCCACTTGTTTGCATATTTCGTAATGTGCTAAATCACCATTGATTCATCTTAATTGCAGATTTATTTTTAAATGGGTCAAAAATAGGTAATACCTTGTTAGACATTTCTTTTCTGGATGATAACCAGAGACTGAAGAAAAGATGTGATAGAAGAAGTGCTAGGTAAAAAAGCTAACCCATGTTTTTTTTCCTGCCGTTTGTGAAGAAAAAGGTAAATTATTTAAAAATAAACATAAGCAGTTATGACATTGGTTTTGGCTTGCTCTTTAGAGATGCAGAGAGGGGAACAATTTGATACTTTAAGTGTGATAGAATATTTCACAGGGAGTGTTTCTGAACTTGAAATTGTACATGTTTTGACATTGTGTCCCTTTCTGTACTTACATAATGACTGCCTAATCAGTTGAATTACAGTGGTTTTGTTTCCTATGTAATAGCAAGAATTGTATTTTAGGACATGACAGATCTTTCTGGAGGTTTTTATCACTTAGCTCCTCATCAAGGGAATTTGATGTTTGCCATATCCTTATCAGTGATAGTAATGAGATTAAATACTCTGAGAGAATTTTTGAATAGCAAGATGCACATTGCTGAGCTCTGGATATTTGAAAGCAGCCTTGTCTTTTACAGTGAGGAAAAAGACATCCAGTTTCACTGTAATAGTTGGCCTTTCTTTATAATAATGAGAGAGAATTGTTGTGAGAGGATGGATGGATGGATGGACGCATGGATGGATGGATGGATGGTTGTGCAAAGTCAGCAGCAAGGAATTTCTCTTGTCTTTAACCTTGTGATGGTTCTGCACTTGGAAGTCTAACCATATTTTCCTGATCAATGCAGTCAAATCATTTTTTAGGTGAATTGGACAATAAAGCAGAGTGCAGACATTTAGGAAGGCAGTAGATTTAAAGCCCTGGCAATTAGAGGAGCAGAAGGAAACCTGTGACCTCAAGACCTTTAATGGCTGATGCTGCAGTATCCGCTTGAGCCATAACTAAACAATTTTAGCAGCAGGGCTTCTGAAGTCTTTCACTTTTGGTGTTAAATATATCTGATATGCAATACCAGCATGCTTTTCAGTTAAGTTGTGGACTCTTCTGTGCTTTATATTCTGCTTCCCTGCTGGCTAACCATCAGATGTGGAAATGGATCATTTTTTAACAGTTAAGCATATTTCCCATACTCTGCTACAACCAGCCTTTGATAGGAAATGAAGCTGAAAAGTGATGATTATGGGAGGCATTCATCTCAGTTCAGTTAAATTATAAGGAACATTAGGACCAGGTGAGAGAGTGTAGCATCCTCTGCTGATTAGTGAGTGGAAGTGTGGGGCATTAACCTTTGTAAATTATGGTGACCTTTCTCAGAGGGATGATAACTAGATTCAGGGGAAAAGGTACATGCGGGGGGGAGGAACTGAAACTTCTGGTACCTGTTGTTGTTGAACTGATGTGTCTCCTTACAGATGAAACTCTAGCGTTGAAAAATGGTGTTGTGAATGTGTTTACAAGGGGAAAGTACTTGACAAGTGGCTGTAAAGAATCCTCTCTTTTTCTTCCCCCTTCTGCTAAGCCTCAGAAGAAGAAGGGGGAAAACCTTTCCAGTGTCCCATCTGTGGTTTGGTTATCAAGAGGAAGAGTTACTGGAAACGGCACATGGTGATTCACACAGGTTTGAAGAGCCATCAGTGTCCACTCTGTCCTTTCCGCTGCGCACGCAAGGACAATCTCAAATCACACATGAAGGTAAGGGAAATCTTTACTGACGATCAAAGTACTCAAGTTATCAGTCAAAAACTGATAGTATAACAAAACTCTCTTTCATTTGCATTTGCAAGAACAAAATTTCCCTAGTTGTACTACAAATGATGCCTGTACTTAAGTAAAGAGACCATAAGAAGAGAAAGAAATAACTTTTATTCCACTGCTTGCCTTTCTATTTTATGCAATGTGGAAACTGCCTTGGGTTATGTCAATTTGGTGCAGCACAAGCTGTCTGTTACTGATTTTATTCCAGACCTGGAAGCACCAGAAGCAGGGATGTTGGTTGGGGTGTGACACCACGCAGTCCTATCAGTGCTGCTCTCCAGGATGCCAGCTAATAACCCTGCATGCCAATCTATCACGCTAAGTGGGCAAGCCAACTTGGCCAACTCTAGCAGGGATCTCTTTCTCTTTGCTTTCTACAGGCAGGCCTGCAGTTTTAACTTTTTTCTTGCTGTGGTTTTTAACTGCGGGCACTTCAGCAGTGAATCATCCAAACCAAAATGAATGACAGATTATGCTGTAATGTTTTGTTTTCAAGTGTTTCCATTAAGTTTAAAGTGTACTTTTTAACTCAGCCTAAGTTTTGGGCTCCAGTTGAAGATGACCTTTTGAAGGAAGAAACATCTGTGTTGATACAGAAGAATGTAAAAATGTAAAGAAACTCAGTGTCTGCTTAACTGAAGTACTGCATGGTTGCAACACAAAGTGCCAGGTCTTGCAAGCTGTAGAATATTCTTGATGAAGTAAAAACGGAACCTGTCCTCTTAGCCCTTCAATGAAGAAGCTGAAGTGAAAAAAATTCCCTTGGTAATGCAGTTGAGTTTTGTAGGAATAGTGAAATGTTTTCTTTTAATTACCATTTTGTCTGTTTTAGATGAATGTGTGTAACAGAGCATCAGACTGGTGTGAGGGTGGACAGAAATGCTTGTTCAGGTTTCCTATATGCCGTTGCAGAATCTGAGCTTACTAGACAAGTGTCTGGCCTTGCTTTTACACTCAAGTAACTGTTTCCTTCAGTGTAAATTATTCAGATTCCTCTGGTCACAACAGCAGATCTTGCTGTGTTTTAGGTTGTTGCTAGGTCTGAAATCATACCCCTAAGAACTGAAGGCTCATTCCTTAGCCACCTCCACTGTAGATCAATGCACTATTCCCAGGCATTCTCGGTGTATCATGCTAATCTTTATCGAGTAAGCTCAGTGTTTATGGCCCTCTCTTTTATGACTCGGTGCTCTATGTTGGCTAGGGGGCCATCCTAAGCAGAAGATGAATAGATTGAATGGGAACATAGCATGGAAAGAAAGTTTGGGGGTTTTTGATAGATTGTTTTCAGCTGTTGACAATCTGCAGAGAAGAATGCATCACCTAGAAGCTTGCTGTTCCCTGGCAAAGACCTGTTGTTGTCCTCTGCTTTGTAAAGGACATTCCTATTGTTTCCTGCAGGGATAATTGTTTGTTGCATTTTTTTATCTTATTGGCAAAAATTGTTACTTGAAGGTTGAGGGTATACCACTTCCTTTTTGGCATGCTGATTTCTGCAGGTGGTCACAGGTAGATTGCTGGAGAAAATCAGGGACTTTTTCACAGTCTCTTGGTGTTCTCAAAGTGATGGCTGTCTGAGGCCCTTATGCTCTTTTCTGCTCCCCTCCCAGCATTAATGCTTTCATTAAGTGAGCCTGTATCTGCTTAAAACATACCTCCTTGTACAATCATGTAGCATGTAGTGTTAATTATTTGGTTATATGGTGATTATGGCCAGGTAATGCTCAGTTAGAGATCACTGAGGTCAGAGTCAGGCCCAGAACTCCTTGACTCAGTGTAAGAGATTACAGCCTCCTTCAGTCTTACTGTGGAGGCCAGATCTGAAGTCTCCTCAATCACTGCAGTCCAGTCCTGCAGGTCATGGTGGGCTTGGGCATCTTGGCTGGTAAAACTGTCCCTATTTGAGGTGAAAGCAATTGTCTTACAAAACCATGTGCTTTGCATTTGGTTTTTGGTCTTACAGATAGATGTAAAGAATCAGAAGCACAACAATCTGAAAGATAGTATTTTACCTTAGTTTCAATCAGTTTCATACACTTTTCTCAAGTGACTAAGCCATTAATGAACTTATTTTCTATCACCTCAAAATTGAAGCAGATGAATGAGGAAGGGGCATTGCTTTTGGTGGAAGTATAAATTGATAACAAGGTTAAAAATAAAAAATACCAGATTTCTCATTATAGAACAGTGCTGCTTTTAAATCTGTATGTATATTATGTTATAAAAATTGGCACATATATAAGCCAACACCATTCAAAATGGACTGAATACACATCAGAAATGTACAGTACAGCTGGGAGCTACTTAGGATGCAGCGTTCTTGGAAGACAGAGCTGCTTCTGCCTCTCCACCCCTCTCTCCTTCCCCATGTGTCAGCTGCGACTACAGGTAATGACACATTTTTCAAAATCAAAAAGGCCACTCAAAACTAAGCTACTGGTGTTTGTAATTCATTACAAGCCTACTTTTATTCCAGGATTCTGTAACAAACCAAGCTTTTTTCCTGCATGCTGCTCTTTGGTTTTCTAATTTTATGCTCTATGGATAAGGATGACAGGCAAAATGTGTTGAGGTGTTTTGCCCAGCTGTGGTCCTCAAGAATCTAATTGTCTTGTCTTTGCTTCCTCCCAGGTAACATAGCCATGAGCTTGAACTGCCTAATTTTTTTTTTTTTTTTAAATTCTAGGTTCTTGTAGGCATTCTCCATTGAAACTGGTTATTTGGAGATTTAATTTACATGAGTACTTTTTGTGTGTCCATATGAGCCTTCCTTACTGTGTGTATCTTTAGGCTAATGACCAATAACAATATAATACATATACTGTGTAATTTTATGAAAATTATAACATGTATAAATGGCTAACCCACAACACAACGTTGGCAATGTTTTTGATGTCTTCTCCCCTGCTATGGAGAAAATCTTAATAGAGAGCTGGAATGATTCCAGCCCTGACCCATATTCAGATCTGCTTTTGCTACCCACCACATTGATGAAGCTTTCTTCCACTAACGGCACTTTGCCAGGGCCAACTCACAACTGGAGGCGAGGAAGTGAAAGGTGCAAGAAGGGAAACAGAAGGAAAGTTTCCACACAGGCATACCACAAACAAGGGGGGGCTGAGTAGCCTGCCTTTTAAGGCATGCAGTGTTAACTGTAATTGTTATATTGTGCTTAGATTACATGGTGATAGGCACCTTAGAAAAATCCTAAAATAGACACAGTACAGAATTTTATTAGTCTTTTTTGGAGGCAAGTTGTAGTGTATGCATAACCACAAGTTTTGGTTCTTAATCCCAGGAATCTGAGGGGAACATCTCAGCAGCTGATTCTGGTATCATATTATGGTTTTCAGGGATGCTGAGAGTACTGAACTGAAAATTAAGTTGGGCAAAATGAATGGGTAACAGAGAGGTATTTTGTCCAAGCAGGCAGCAAGTATTACGCTTGAGTCCATCTCAGTGTTTATCAAAATATATATTCAGTTGGAATATGTTTTCCTCTTGAGAAGAGAGAGTATCTTATGTACTTCTTCTGCAGAAAGCAATGGAAAGTTGTGGTGTAATTCAGCAAGATGTATTCAAGCTCTTCTGTTTTTCCTGGTAGAGATTAAAATTTCCTCAGAGCAATACCACAAGCATCAGTCAGACTTTGGCCAATTGGTGTCTTTGGATCATGCACATATCTTCCTCAGCAATTGGTGGACAGATAGGCTGTGAGATCATGCAGATACGTTCCAAGAAAGCAACAGGATATTAGCCTGAGCACTTGGAAGGGGGAGTGAGGAAGAGGAGCATATGGCCAAAAACAATATCTATAAATGTTCCTTGTGCTGCTATATGGACAGAAGGTAGAAATGGGAGAGCTAGATCTTCCAGCAGTGGAAAAGAAGCTTGGCATTGTGAACACGTGCTGAAACATGATGGTTTGATAGAAAATGAGGAAAAAGAAGCTGAAACTTAGCAAGGAAGTTCTGTGCAGTGGTAGGCTGGTCACAGGATTTTCCTGCTTTTCTTGGTTATGAAGGGGAACCATCTCAGTAAGATCCAGATTAATGTTCCTGTCTAATACAAAGATGGTTATAATCAGCCTCGTAATTAGGGAGAGGCTATTAATTACATGATAGTGGGAATCAGGAAAGGTCCTGAGGAATGTGGCCAGGTGCTCAGTGCCCCATGGTGATTTGCTTTTCCCTCTTTCTTCCTCAGCTGGTGTCAGACAACGGAATAAGCTTTCCTAATGCCTTTTGGTGAAGTGTAGCACCGGTTCATTTTAAGGCATCTTCATATTCTTGGGGGAGGGAGGTTGATTGCATTTTATGGGAGGGCTTTTTTGTTTATTTTTAAGTTAAACTTTAAGAGCCCTGGGGATGCACCTGTAATTCCATGAGCTCTCCATCAGCTGAGGAGAGGTAATGCTAACTTCCACAGCTTTTCAACTAATGAAATCTCTGCCCAGAATCTCAGACAGGTACCACAAGTAACTTCAAGTATCTCCCTTTTAATCTCACTTTTTGCATATGAGATAAGGATAAGGCAAGATATGCATTGATACCTTCAATCTTTTCAAAAAATTATTTTTTTTTAGTCCTAGTCCATTCCAGCCCAGCAGAGAGGCTTTCCCCCCCCCCCGCTTTGTTTTCAAGCAAAGCAAGGAAATAGTTTAAAAAAGAAAATACTGTATGAATAAAATATGTGTCCTGAGGGGAAGGATCATATCAAAACTAATACCATAGCACTAAACTTTTGAAAATGCAATATTTTTTAAATGAGGGAATTTGTTGGAAAAGAGCGTGAAATGAAAAAGCAGGGGGCACATGATAGATATAAAATGGAAAGCATACTCAATTTTTAAAACAATAGCAAAAAGACCTTCTTAAATCCCACAAGAGACATGTCAATGCCTGTGTCTCATAACTGGAGAGAAGAGTCTGTGCAGGGCATTACCCACCTTTAGGGAAGGGAAAAGATCAACCTCAGCAGTGCTACAAAATTGCAGGATGTGCCTGTGTCACCGTTTTCCTCACCCCTACTCCCTTCATACCCTGTTGGGTGGGATCACATGTATTTGTAGCTAATGGCACATCTGTATGGCTGGTAAATCAGCAGGGATGTTGCTTTTCAGTATAAAAAGATGACTTAACAAGTGGCTTGGGATACCAGAAGAGTTACTATGTCCACAGAAAAAAAGTAACAGAAAAACCAGCACAATGATACAAATGATGTGATGCGATAGGGACATGTGGTTTCTGTAAAAGAAAATAATGTGTTTCTCTACTAAGATGTTTTGAGCATGTCAGGAAAATCACAGACTTAAGAATCAGTTGAAATTTATTTGGTCTATAAAAAAAGCCTTTGGCAAAGCTTCTCACAGAGATGCTGCCAAATAAATTAAGCAATGTGATGTACTATGGCAAATTAGAAATTCACCAAGAGACAGTAAAACAAAGGGTAGGAAGGAATTAGCAATTTTAAGCATGACAAAAGGCTAACAGAGGGGTGTTCCATTACTAAAAGTGGAATTGTGCATATTTTAGCAAATGTGATCTACACAGAGTGATGACTGTGGGTAAGAGAATTATAGATGGTCCAACCTTATGTGCATGAATCGAGATTAAAAAAGGCAAAGCCTGAAAGGGAACAAAAGGAGGCTGGCTGACTGATAAACAAGGGGGCAAATGAAGTTATTGTTGACAAATAGAAGGTACTGTACCTTGGAAACGAGAGTCTAATAATGCACCTGGCTGTCTGATATAATGAACTGTAACTGCTCAGGAAAAATATCTGGATATTGTTGTAGACAGTTCAATGAAAACCTTTTCTTGGCATGCGCAGCAGTGGTTAAAAAAGCACATTAGATATTTGAGTGTCTGGAGAATAAAACAGAAATAACACTGAAAATATGACAATGTTACTATTAGCATATGGTATGCTGCCACTTCTGGTCACTGCATCGAAAAAGACATATGAGAAATAGAAGGGTTTTGAAAAGCTGGCAGTGAAAATTACTAGTGGGATGGCAAGAAAGGACTCTCTTTGAAGAAAGAAGCTGAAAAGGATGGGACGGCCAGGAGAGTGAGAGAGGTGTGATCAGAATAATGCTTCATAGAGAAGATAAACTGAATGGCCTCTTTTTTTCTTTCTTGTAATGTGAGGATGAGGAGGCAACAAGAGAGACTGAGAGAAGCAAAAATTTAAAAAATTGACCAATAGATAACTTGTACCTAAGTCATCAAACTAGGCCTAAAGTTTGTAAGGACAGTATAATTCTGTTGAAAATTACTGTGTAGGTCATAGCAAGCACACACTGAAAAAGCTGCAGAACCACAAAATATCATGTGAGACTCGACAGACCGTAGGGTTAAAATAAAGATGATACAAGTACTTTGCCCAGTCAAGGAGAACATCCGTGGTTAAAGGAAATAAACTCAGAAGCCTAAGTGGTTCTGGCATAAGTCAAACAGTAGTTTTATGGGATTTTGAAAGAAGCATTGTCTATGAGCAGGTTGTGCGCTGTGGTTTGTTGCAGTGTAATTCAGAGAGATCCAAATCTGGCAGCAGCTGGGCTCAGACTGGCACTTTGGGGAAAACCTGCCAGCTGCACTCTTGTCTCCTCCTGCCTGTGGTTCTTGCAGGAAGAGCCTGTTTGAGTCTAAAGAAGACATCTGATGGTTTGGGTAGCATTAGCGCGGTGTACGAGCCATTCTCTGCCTTATGGAGGGAGAAGGCAGCTTTTTGGACTGTAACATTGCACGGCCTGAATCTCCCCTGTGGCTTTCTGTGTAGCTCTACAGGGTTTCTTGTTTTTTATTCTGCAGCTAGTAGTTGCTGCCTTGACTTTTCCCCCCAAATGGCATAGAATGGCAATTCTTGGCTCTTTCAGCTGCTGTTGAATGAGCAAGTAAGGGACAGTTTTTCTTTTAGAGGGATTTTAGCTTAGCTTTAGTGTTCAAATGTTTAAATTAATATTATTTATTCTTGAAAATAAAATAAAAGTTCAAATCTTCTTTAAGTGGGAATGGACTCTGTACAGTGGGGGCTAAGTATTTGGCTTAATGTTTTTTCATTTTTTCTTTTTCTAGATCTAAAATTTTTCCTTTCAATAGTCAAAATGTTTGGGTTCAAGCTCTGTCATTCCTTGGTTGCAAGTTATAAGCATACTTTATTTTAAGAGAAATCCGTTGGTGATGCAGTTACTGTCTTTGGGCAGGAGAAAAAAATCCAAATCAAATGAATCAGTGGCTCCTATTTTCTTTCATTCTCAAAAGATATTGCAGGGGTGGCATGCCATACTCCCCGGGAGAGAAGGTAGGCTCCCACACAGGCTTTGTCACCTGACTGCAGCAGTGACAGCCTTCTGAAGGCATCGTATTGATGGTTGTGATAAGGGCCTCTGGAAGACATGGTTAAATACATAGGCAGGGAAATGTTGATTGAAGGGGATCCTGGAGAGAAACCCTGGCACACAGAATCTGTGGGTGTAGGAGATAAAGTTGCCATGGTGAGGGTGCTTGCTGCCCTGAGTACATCTCCGTGTTCTCTGTGAAGAGTGCTTGCACACTGCTGTGCTCACAGACCATCCTGCTTCCAGTAGTGTAGACAGGCAATCTGCTTGGCATTTTCACTGTAACCTGCTAATATTTTGAATAATATTTTGAATATATTGTGCTGCTATTCTTCTGCAAGGTTGCTTTAAATCTGTGTTAGGTTAGCATTAGCTACTTTCTTTTTTCTTTTTTTTTTTTTCCGTTGTCAGGTGCAATTATAAGATTCCAGAATTGCTTTGTCTGTAAATGTCATGCTTATATAGTACTGAGAATGTCATTCTGGCCAAAAGAAATTTTCTCTTGCTATCTGTCTGTCTAGCACCTATTCTCCAGAGCCCTTGAAAAACTACTGAATAAAAAGTTACACAGCACAGGTGAAATGTGTCTTCACTGAATGCAAAAAGCACAAAAAGAGGGACAACTCTCAGGTTCCCATTTTAGCAGACCTGAGTTGAGAGCTTGTGTAGAGCTGGAAATCCTGCATATGAGTTTGTGATCAAGTTCCTCTTACTATACAGGAAATCAGTCAAGCCAAGTCTACAACCATGGGGAAGTCCAGCCTGAATTCTAACAGAGTCTTGTTTGGGAAATGCTGCTGGTACCCCAGAGCTCTTCAGTGGCTGCACCAGGACCCTTGGGATCCAGATCTCAGCTCTGCAGGAGACTGAAAAGTGCTGAAAGCCTTAGCGAAAGCTAGCTTTTCCAGGCTCCTTCATGTAGATCTGCAGCCCTCAGGGCTTTTGGACTCCCAGGCTGTTGCAGCAAGCCTCAGATCCCTGGCACAGCTGGCTGCTTCTGAGCCAAGCCCAGGGAGCAGGGGGAAGGAAGAGTGCCACTCAGTAGGGTAGGGGAATCACACCTAGTTTGCCAAGAGTTCATCAAACCTCTCCATGTTTCAGGTGAAATATTTTGCATTCAACAAATTGCCATTTTCCAACAAAAATCTGTCTCACTGAAATGTTTCCAATCATGTCGAGTCATAAGTGAAAGCGAATGTGTGGAGCTCAGCTGGTGCCAATGTGCCCTGATCACATGTTCATCCATTAGTAAGGAACAAATGTATGTATTTGCCAGCCTTTTTGCAGGGAGTAGCCTGGAGTGCTGCTGTCAGGATTTAAAATTTATTTGTGAAGCCATAGCAAAAAGATTTTTCAACAGACCTGCTGCTATTATGCTGGGCTCAGTGGTTACTTCCCTTTAATGAGTACTGTATGAAGCAAGAAATTGTATAATTATATGTATATAGCTTATATAGTTTAATGAGTGTGTCTGTTCATATAATATGTGAGCCATTACATACGGATGGATGGAGTTCCCTTTAAAAGGTAACCAGGATCAAGCCTGAGGATACCAGGCATTGTACTCACACTGGGGCATGCAGGCTCTGTGACAAAGAGCCTGCAGTCAAAATATGAGGACAGTAAGATTAACTGTGATCCTTAATTGACTGATAAACTAGAATAAATGGCAGACACCATCTCTCGTGTTTCTATTGCATCACAAAAGAGCTGTTTATTTTCTGGTGGAATTAATTTGCAGCAAACTGTTTCAATAGGTCCTTGGTATTCCCAGGTGCTGTATTTTCACTCTAATGATACATAAATCGGTGATGGACATTGCTGTGCAGGTTGGGGTTTTTTTCCTGGGTTGCTCTGAACAATTTTTATTAGGTTGCACAGAGCGATGTTTGTTTTTTAATCAAGAAAGCTATTAGTTATAGCTTGGAAGTCTTTATGCACTGACAGGTCATCAGGATCTGGTTGTAAGGACTGTTTGATCCAAAGCAGACTTCATCATTTCCAAGCTGCAGAAACAGATGTTCCTGATTTTTTTGTTTTCACTTGAGTCCGATGTTTATGTTCTTAGATTTGTGTGAAAGAATCCTACTGTTCTTGGTGTCTGACCACTTTCCAAGTGTTTAGAATGAAGAGTTCACTCATTAGTTAATATTTTCTTTTTTTTTTTTTTTTTTTTTTTTTTTTTATGGTATGAGAAATGCAGAGTTGAGGTTTCTACAATGCTATTAATCTGCTTGGCTTAATACATGCTTTTATCTTTCACCTCTTGAACCAGGTTCATCAGCACCAAGACAGGGGTGAGACCTTCCAATGCCAGCTATGCCCTTTTACCTCCTCCCGCCACTTCAGCCTGAAACTCCACATGCGTTGCCATCAGCATTTCCTCAGGACAGAGTCTAAAGTGAAGGAGGAAATGCCAGAAACTGAGGTGAAGGGGTCACCACAGCTAAACAGTGACTCCTGCCCGGGACCACAGAGGGAAGGAGGTGGGCCTGACCTCACGGGGTCAGCATCTGTATCCAAAACGCCCGACGTGGCTGGGCAGCCTGCTGGGGGGGTTCCACCTTTGCTGGTGAAAGAAGAGCCCAAAGATGACACTGGCGCCTCAGCTGCACCTTTCGCTCTTAGCACTGTCGACAGAGCCCCCAACAACACAAAGCTGAAAGACTCCTCTGACTTTGTGGCCAATACAGCATCAGCACTATTCAGCCAAGACATCTCTGTCAAGATGGCATCTGATTTTCTTATGAAGCTGTCAGGTAATTGAGCAGTCAGCAGCAGCTTTGGCTGCTCCTTTATAGGCTAAGAGACACTTTGTCTTGGGTTTGCTAAGTCATGGAATTGCAAGGAGAAAAACATTGTAGCTTCTTAACTTATAATTTCTTGTTTCTTGTGATAGCAGGGGGTGTATGATGGAAGGCAGACGGGAAACCATGAGAGGAGGGGGGGGTTTTGCTGTTTAATTGCTGGGATTGGGAGTGAGAACTATTTATCCAGGATTTCACATTCATTAACAATTACCTTGGCAAATCCCATGTGGTGTGTTTTCCAGGCATGCTGAATGCCTGTAGTTCTAGTTTGAAATCACTGAGGATCACCCAAGTGCCCATCATGTTCAAAAATTCAGTTCTTAAGTTCTCTGCCTTTACCCACCTGTTAAAAAGACCAAGAAAGTATTGGTCACTTTCCTTCCTGAGTAGCATTTGAGGTCTAAGTAGCAAATACATGTGACGTGTGAATGTTACTGCGTTTGGGTTTTGTTGTTAACACTTTTAAAAGAAGGGTAGTCCTAGAGATTAATGTACAGCTTTTAAATTTTTTTATTATTTTAATTGAAATCCATATCTAATGCAAAGCATGTGTTTAGTGTTTTTCCACTGTCAGATTATTGCTGTAAGAATGTTATTGATATGTGAGACTGAAGCGTAGGATGTGTTTAGGGTGAATCTATTATATGTTATGTGCTCTTTTATTGATTTGACTGAAGACTTCAGAACAGTTGATATGCTGGGGAGGTGTTCTATAACAAATGTTTTCAAAATTGGCCTTGAATTTTTGAAGAGAAAGTCGGGAAAAATGTCACTTCTGTTTCACAAGGAGATTTCAGTCCCTATGGCAAGTTTTAGACTTTGGAGATAGCCTTTTCAATAGAAAATAATTAGTCAGCTTTCTTCTTTGAATGGAAAGTAAGTTATATTTGAGCATGACAATTGCTCAAATTGTCAGGTAAACTAAGGAATTAGCTCTGTCTTAATGCGCAGCCTTGGTGAAACCACAGCCATTTGTTTAGGGAAGTCTTTCTGTCCTCATCTGCCCAGATCTTTATACCTCTAGGATCACAGTTCTGTGAGGAATTAAGTAAAATGGGTTAACACAAGAAATCAAGACTGAGGCTTCATGGAGCCAGCCAGGAAATGCAGAAACAGCTGAGGGCAAGCAGGAGATTAATTGGGCTGGCACAAATGGTTTGCTGTGCTGGTTGGAAGAAGCCATGGGACTTCTCCCTGAAAAAAAATTAAATAATCTGTCAATATAAATTATTAGTCTGACTGACAAAAAGTGGGCAGGATGAGTCTGTTTTGATTTGCTCGTACATTTCTTTACTTGACTTTCAAATTTGGACTCATTCTGAAATCCATCTTACACTGTCGAAACAGCTGTCCCACACATGTTGTTGTTCTGATGTCGATCTTAAATTCAGGTTGCTGTGCGCAAAGAGGCTCTGCACATCAGCAGGGCTGACCTGGGGAGGGTAGTGCTCATGATGGCTGCATGTAGCAGCAATGAGACCAGAGTGCAGGAGAGGGGGGGAAAGCCTGAAAGCTGAGGGAACATACAACAATTTGGTGTGTGGCTTTTCATGTAGCAGTTGATGGGAAACTGCTCACAGTTTGGCAGTCATGTTTTCAGTGTCTGATCTATTGGCACCAGAGGAAGGATACAAATGTACATTATTCATGCAAAAGGCCTATGCAGTTATTTTATGGTGACTTACTAAAGGTCTTGAAACCTGACTTGTATGCACTGTTACCTAGCAACATGTTATAAAGTCGCCGGGGGAGCGAGATGTATCTGTAATTTTGTATGTGCGCATATTTGGATTAAAATGTACTGCCAGTCACCAAGTTTGCTACACAAAAAGAGCAATGTCAGAAGGAAAGGAATTTCTTTTCTTCTGAGATTTATATTGTGTTACATACATTTAGTTCATGCTTTCCTCTATACAGAGTGCATAAATTTAGAGTAGAAGTAATTCTCTTTTGGCAAGGTGGCTGAGTATTAGCTGTAGCTTTGACGGCTTGCTCTGCTGAACGAAGTTCCTTTGAGTGATTTCTTTATTACGACAGTCTTGTTAGGCCCATCAGAGCTTCAATTATTTGCCCTACCTTTCCAATGATATAAATCTTTTGACATCTCAAATTGTATATGCCAATTGTAACAGCCAACACAGATTTTTCGAGACCAAATTATGTCAAAACAATCTAATTTTCTTCTCTGACAGGCCTTGTGGCTAATAAAGAAGCAGCAGATAGATATATAGACTTTGAGAATTTGGCATTTATTGTTATTGAATATTAATGTTCTAAATGAACATTTATTTTTGCTTGCCAATGTTTATTGCTTCTCTTCTTGCTCGGCGTCAATTTGTATTCCTCCCGTTTCATGGGAAACCTTCTGAGGTGCATCCATCATGTCTCTCCAGTTTAGAGCCGAGGATGTCACATGTGACAGTGTCAAATGCTTGGCACGAGTCCAGGTAGACATGTCTGCTCTGCCCTTGTCCACCAGTGCTGTAGCCCATCACAGAAAGCCACCGAATTCATCAGGCATGATTTGCCCCTGGTAAAGCCATGTTGGCTGTCACCAATCACCTCTTTGTTGTCCATGTGCCTTAGCACAGTTTTCAGGGGAATGGAGGTTATAGTAATTAAACATAAAATCTCCATAATTAGGACAAAAAGTAACACGATCGTATTGCTGTGAGGATTAAGTTGGCATTAGGAAAATCTTTCCCAAGTTGAGGTATTTATGCCTCTAGAATAGATTGGCTGCAGAGATTGTGGCATCTCTGCCACTGGAGAAATTTAAAAACATGTTAGATAGCTAACTGTCAGATATGGGCTGGTCACATATTACACAGTAAAATGGACTAATTCTGTGCATCTCAATCAGTGGACCATAGGATATCATAAGCAGTGGCAAGAAGTGTTATCCAAAAAAACAAGCAGCAAGCTTGGGCCAGAGATTAATTATGTGGCTCGAAACAGCCCCTCAGGTTTTTGTCAGGAAGTCTCAGGGGACCTTTAGATTTAAAGAGATTGAGAAATACTGGTGTGGATGACCTTTACAAGACTGCTTTATCCCTAATTCTATACCATTGCTTGCCAGAAAGATCTGTAGTTATGTGTTTTATGAAATAAGGCATAACACAAATCACCTAATGTAAATCTAAAAATTAGAACAAATCTTGAAATGTTTTCTCCTGATTCCATTCTCTAGGTACTAGTTTAAGGTAGGAGAGGCTTTTAAATTCACAAGAAATTTAAAAGGGTTCTCCAAAGTTTTATTCGGATTTATTTGTAAAGACAATTAGCAGATGACTCTTAACACATCAACAGAATATTTAAGCATAGGTATGTTTTTACCTTCATCTCTTCCCCCTCTAATTTCAGTAGAACTGCTTGTGCACTGTAAGTTCTTCCAGTGTTTTGCTGTACCAGCGCTTTGCCAGAATGTTTTCCTCCCCCAGTCCATTAATTCCATGTTGAAACTTTGTAACAGTATTCATATCTTAATTTGAAGTGTATTTGATTTTCCTGTTTCAAATATCTCAGTGGCAGATATTATACAGCACACCTCTTTAGACACTGATATCCTTCCACCCACTTTTCAGGCTTGGGTTTTTGGTTTGGTTTTTTTTGGTTGGGGGTTTTGGTTTTTTGGGGTTTTTTTGGTTGGGTTTTTTTTTGGTAATAAAAAATGTCTTTCACAATGATCCAAACTACAATGGCCAGTGTACCCTAGTGATGTTATTACTGTGCCTATGTTATGTGCCGCAGTAACTTTTAACATTCGAAAATAAATGAATCCCAACAAAATGAATGGGATTCTTGCACTATTGCTCTCCATGGGATTCTGTGTGGAAACAGTAATTGGTACACATCCTTCATTTCTGACCTCTCTCCCCCACCTCTGTGTTTAAACAAGTGCATTACTCCATCAAGCAGGTCTCTTCATCTTGTGGAGTGGTATCAAGTGTGCCCTGCTTCTGCTGTTCTTTTTATGTTCCCCAAGTTACTCACATGGAAAAACTTTTTAAAAGACAGGAGGAAGGAGCTAAAATGCCGAGGGTTTGGGGCTGGCCATGTTAAACGAATTAGAAACTGTTTTCTCTCAGTTTAGGTCGCATCTGCTGTCATTATCGTGCGAGGAGTCAAGACTTTATTTTGGGAAATAAAGCCACCATGGGACTTTGGTGGCTGTCTGAAATATTTGGGCTTTGCACTCCTGTTTTATCAGCTGATTCCATTAATGGAATAATGAAAGAGTAAATCATCAGACAGCTACATACAGCATATTAGTAGATAAGCTAAGTAATCACTTAGATTATTTGTTCTGTTTGGCTCTTGAAAATTACTGCATTCCTTAAAGGTAACACAAGTAATTTGAAATGTTTTATCATTTGCCATTGACAGTACTGAACTCACTGGTTTGAACTCTTCAAACAGCTATTTTTAATAAAATAAAAGCATGTCCAATTAAATTGCCATAATTGATGTATTTGAGTATTGGGTTCCAAAGAAAAGACCATGCTGTCTATATTTAGGATTTGTAGTTTGACAGGATGTAAAATTTCAATTAGAATATAAATGCACGGGACTGGCAATTATTGAGCCATATCCTTAATTTAAAAATACTGTGGCTTCCATAATGCTGCTGTCAGTGTAAATAGCCCTGATGTCATCAAGTTTTCTCTTTGAAGTGTCTCCTCAGATTCACATTTTCCTAGTTTCCATATAGATGTTTCATTTGGAAAAAAATTGTGAAGGGGCAATAGAACATCTACGTAAAATTTGGGCAAATAAAATCTTGTTCTAATCTTTGCTACTGATATATCATCACCCTTATAACCTCTTTTCAGCAATTTCTAGTCTTGCATCCGCAATTTCCCAGCATCATTAAAATCATACCCATCATGTTTTACAGATTGAAGGAATATGTAGAATTTAACAAGAAAAAGCAGTGTAGTTTCTATTCTAATTCAGAAATTAAAATGCAGAATAACAAACTCCTTTTTTGTGTGTACTCCATCCAATACAACTTAAAAGAAGCCAGCAATATGATTCTGGACCAGATCTGTGCTTGCAATTTAGTTTTAATGTCTACACAAACTCTCACACTTGGAGTATAGGATTGGACTAGGCTGATGGCTGTTTTGCTTCCCTGAATACACCATTACTCTGGGCAGAAGTCCGAGCTCATGAGCCTTTCTCTCACATCTATCCAAAATGGGATTTGAAAACACTGTTAGTTCAGTCATCTCTGATTGTTTTGTTTTTTGTTTTCTTAAACAATTATGAAGGTCAGTCTGGTGCCGTTTCTCTCCTCTGGTTTTCCACCTTTGCAGAGAGAAGACATTCCCATATTGCAAGTAATTCTTTCCTATCCACAACAGATTCCCCCTTGCTCCTTTTAGTCCTTTCTCTCTTTTCTCCAGCTTCCTCACAATCTTACCTGTTCTTCTACTGTTTTGGTTTTTACCTGGAAAGGAGGAGATGATCTTGGTGGATGCTACAACTTTGTTCAGCCTATGGGACTTTAGCTGCATAACAGATATCTTGGGGCATTGGGAGGGATGTGTGGTTCTACACGTGCCGTAGCAATTTGCCTATTCCTCCCTTCCACTTGGACTAGAATACGGTGAAATTTTGATGGCACAGTAGCAGGACTGGTCATTCTCCTTTGCTATGTGTCATTGTACTTGGCTCCAGCTCCCTACACACAGAGCTGCTTCAAAGAAGATCAGGATAGTTAGCTGGCCTTTTCTTAACCCATGCATACACTTTTTAACTTACTTAAGCAAGATGGTTTGGAAGACCTCATATTTTAAGTGGTCTTTTGAAGCCCAGGGGCGTCAAGTTGTGGCATCATCTTATTTGTGATTGTCTATTCTGCCATTGCACTGCTTTGTTAAAAAGAAATGTTGTAATGCTGGGCACCCTTGAGTCACAAGTAGATTTTTCATTGATAATACCTATCCTGTTCCTTATAGCCCTATAGGTTAGTTTATTTGGCTGAGGGCAGAGTGGAGGGCTTTAACATTCAGGTGTAATTGACTGAGAATTCCTTGAAGGGTTAGGTAGCATGAGGTGCTCTGGGACAGCTTAATACTCCAGGGCAAGAGGCACTAAAAGGAAATGTCAGACCAGCTAGACTGTTCTGCTAGAAGAACAGTACTTCTCCTTTCAGGGCACTTACAGTGTATGCAGCCTCTGTGTTTAATAAGCTGAACATAATTTATCAGCCCAATTGGATTTTAGTCTGGAGATTCTCCAACAGGTTCCAATTCCATAGATTTTTCTTGCAAAGCAGTTAGCTCACTGGGGGCTGCTTCTGCAATGTTGGTGCCCCTTTCTCAGTTCTTGAATGTTGACAAATACAAGCAATGGTCTCCATGCAGAATGCCAATTCCTACCTGCACATTTCAATTGCAAGAGAATACAATAGTAGATGACCAAAGTCACACCCTTTACTGACCACTGCTGCCTTCAGAAAGATGAGATTCCCTTTGTCATGGAACTGTATCTTCCAAATACTGCAGAACTGATCTGTCAAAAGCCCTTGCTTTCTTTTGACCACTGCAGCTCACAACTTTCCATCTGGAATGGGAGGCTCTCTGTATCATTCAGATGCTCTAACTCTAGTAGTTCCTGGATACAGCACTGTCATGCCATGGTTGTCTTGCCATGGTGGCTCTGAGGGAAATCTCAAGAAGATCAGTTCAATTTGCAGTGCTTTTTGAAATGTGTCCCCACTTTCTCCTTCTCTCTCAGCCATGACTGGTCTCTAATCTCTGTAGCTATAGTCTGGCATCAGTGATAAAGTCATATGAAGGTGCAGTGATGTACTGTGCCATTTTCATCACAGTTCCCTTAGACCCAGACTCTGTGGATGCTTTTTCTCATGGCATTTTTTGGGGTAGCATTTTTGTCATGGATTCTGTTTTCTTCCTCACGTTCTTCTCTCAGACAGATGGAGCAGTGACCAACTTCTTGGTGATTGTGACTTGTAATATTGAGCTTGGCTTGGAAGTAATCAGCCCGTTTTTCCTCTTTCAGTTAGGAACATTTTGAGCATTTAGAAATCCTCTTAAGTGGACTGATGGAGTTAGCAGCTTCTACCAGAGTGTTTCAGATTAGTGGCAGATGCCCAACGCTTTTCTTGTGGCATTTGGCAGTTTCAGGGAAGTGTTATAACTTTCATCATCTACTTTGCCAAATGGCTGAAATGATTCCAGTTGCCAGGAAGATAAAAATCAGCAGTCTGGAATATTCTTTGATCTGTGTTTTTTCTGGATATGGAATGGAACAAATGGAGCATTATCCACCATGCTTGAGAGATTCCTGCCTGTTAGTTTCATTTGCTACGTGGGTTTGTTTTGTTTCCTCACTGTGTATTTCAATATTAAATTGCTGAGGTTTTTTTATTCAGTCTGCAGGCAACACATCCTTCATTCTGTTCTCACTGCTGTTCAGAGTGAATGTAAATTAAATACAAATTAAGGATATGTGTGTGTATCTATTTTTGTATGGAGATAGAAGATACTCTTCCTTCTGGGTAGTAATAATTTTGTCATTCAAGTGTACTTTAATAATCTTCAACATATCCTTTTTAATTCTTGTCTAGTTCTAATTTTTTAAGAATTCCTCAGTCATGGTATTTTTAAAAATTGGTCATAGTAAACTTTTAATTCTCTTATTTGTAGTGTTTTTTTCTTACATCTGTTTATTGTTTTCCCTAAAATGACTAGTGGATGCATCATACTTGCTATTTCCCATATGTTAGCAATTTTGTCCATAGTTGTGGATCCAAGATGGGACAGAGGCAAGAGTGGCGGGGACTTTTGTTGTTTAGCAGGTCTTTTTTTGGTTTTTTTTCAATTGTTGTGGGGTTTTTTCCCTTTTGGTTTAATGTACGGACCTGATAGATGAGACAACCTCCCCTTTTTTATTTGTCCTTTTATTTCAGGCTTCATTTACATTAGAATCTGCTTTAGTATATTTCAAGAAAGAGTAAAAACCCTGTTAATTGTAGCAATTGGTTTGAAACTGCAGTTCAGTAGTAGTTGTCATGCAGTAGTTGTCTGATTTTGTTTTTATTTTCTGAGGGAAGAAAAATGAGGCAAATAACTCTTCTATTTTTGTGATTTATCTACAATTTAAATGTTTGATTTTTAGAAAACATTATCAGTTCAAGGAATGTGCTGCCAGTTAATTAAACAAATAAGACTCTACTTCTTTCCTAATTTAATAATTCCCTCTTCTGTCCAAAACAAAGCAGCTAGAGTAGGCAGAATCAGTAACATCGGTAAGAACAATAATCTGGGATTCTTTTCCTTCATGTAGTCCTGCCAGAGGCACACCTTCAGGGCTTCCTCTGGCTTGTGGGACCCTGACTGTGTTTTATTTTTCTCACAGATGAAGTGTTGTAAACACACAGAGTATACATATCTCATAAAGAGCTCATTTAGATTGTGTGATGCTGTGCTGGTGGATGTTACCAACATGGTTTTGTTTATCATTGTAACCCTGGATGATGGCTCAGGAGTGTGAGGAGGCAGTGGCTTCTAGCAGCACGTGCTGTCACAGCAGGAGAGCTCACGTGTGGGGTAGGGAGAGAAGGGGAAAGGTGGACAGAGGAAAGGAGGGAAACTTGATTCGTTTTGGATCTGTCACTTCATGGAGTCAATCAGGTTGGAAAAGACCTCTGGGATCATCGAGTCCAATTCATGACCAAACACCCCCTTGCCACCCAGACCATGGCACTGAGTGCCATGTCCAGTCATTCCTTTTCCCCTTTACTCCAGGGACAGTGACTCCACCACCTCCCTGGGCAGCCCATTCCAATGTCCAATTCCCCTTCCTGGAAGAAATTCTTCCTGATGTCCAACCTGGTACAGCTTGGGACTATTTCCTCTTGTCCTGTCGCTGGCTGTCCGGGACAAGAGACCAATCCCCACATGGCTACACACTCCTTTTGGGCAGCTGTAGAGAGTGATAAAGTGACCCCTGAGCCTCCTTTTCCCCAGGCTGAACACCCCGAGCTCCCTCAGTCACCTCTCATCAGACTTGTGCTCCAGACCCTTCACCAGCTCTGTTGCCCTTCTCTGGACTCACTCCAGCACCTCAATGTTCTTCCTGAACTGAGGGGCCAAAAACTGGACTATCATTGAACTGTTTAAACTCTGATGTGACCTACCTTGAATTTTTTGGTCCTCTGAGCTATTAGAACTTGTATTCATCTTAGCAGAGTGTGAGTATACCCTGGGATGAAGAGCATAGAGGCAGCACTTTACACTTGCCCTTGGGTTGGATCAGATTGGCTGCTGACTTTTGGCTTGGTGATAAGAGGGTATAAAAAAATGCTAATTTCTTCCCAAAACACTCCTTTTGATCTTTTTTCTTGTGGTAGGATAATCTGATAAGCATCTGCCACTGCCTATTATAGCGCCAAACTCTTGAAATAAGTTCCTTGTTTAAGTCTGTGATATTATATGAATTCTGTTACAGAGATTCTGTTTGTTTAGGGATGTTTTTGCCGTGGTGTGTGGTTGCAAACTTACACTGATCTACCTGAGTTTAATATCACCTCTGTTTTAAATGGTGAAAGACTGTAGGCTTACCCTGCTTATAATGCTTCCTCTACCTGGTTCAATCTCTGGCCTGGTTCATGGCAGAGACAAGGCTGGGTCCGCAGGTTTAATGGTTGTTCTCAGTGGGTTGTCTTTACCTCTTCACTTGACTCATGTTTCCTTTATTTTCTGGGACAAATTTGAATTAATACCTTTTTGAAATGAATACGTTCAAAAGACTTCTTCTTTCGTTAGTGTTCTCGGAAAGTTCGGGCAGACTGCTCTCTCTCAGTTGCACTGAGATCCTGGTGGAGGTATTTTTCATATCAGGGTAGCAGCTAGAGTGGTATGTTTTAAAAGCAAAGGACAGCAGAAGGTAATTCAACAGAGAAGGTTTGGGTCTTTTTTTTTTTTGTGACCATTCATCATCCCCAGGTCAAACCCCAGAATAGACTGAGGCCAGAATAAAGAAGATAGATGGATTTTTTTTGTTAGTACCTTGGTAAAGTTAAGATTGGCTTGAGAGTTTTAACCTGTATTTTTATGGGTTGAAGCATGTTTTAATGTTTCATATTTCTGCTTTTGTTCTTAAAAAGAAATGAAAAAGCAATTCCTAATGCTGGTAAAAGTACCTATAGGTCATGTTAAAAATTCCACATATAAGGTAATGTAATTTCTGTACTGAATAGAACTAATGTGTATGTACATGTTGCTTATGTGTGCACTCTTTATACCACTTGCCTTAATCCTGTTTTTTGGTAATGGCTTGCCAACCAACAAGAAAGGAGGAAAATTAAACAACTCTGAAATACAAACTGAAAAGATGTGTTGTGTTACAGGGTAATATAGTAGCTTTAAAAATTATTAGCACACCCCCAAAGACAAACACAAAACAAATTAACAGTGTGGAAATGAACAAAGGCTCAAAGTAGCAAATATAAGTATCTAGTTTTGATAAGGATGGCAATTGTACCTCATATTTTAGAGTTCGGGTCTCTGGGAGATGGTGAGCACTTCATGGCAGGATGCAGGAATTCAGGTTCTCTAGGAGTTTGGGGGGAATTGCTGAGAAGGAGAGTGTCTGAGGAAATAAGCCAGAAAAGCAAGGAGACTGACAGTAGGTAAGAAGCTGTGGAGGAGAAAGTAGACCAAGGGTTTAAGCAGGTAAATGTTGCCAGATTTTGTTGGGGATGATGCTCTGTCTTTTGTGTTTGTGGAGACAGAAGTTTAGAGAGGTGGGAAAGATGTAAACTCACCAAAGTTAATGGCACTCAGCGAGTCATCCGCTGTGTGTTACTGAGAATTTGAAGTGAAACTTTGGTCAAGAAAAAGTCACAAAGAGACAGGGAAGGAAGGATCTCTTCACGGTTAAACATTAAAAAAAATTATAGGAAGATCTACTTGAAAAACAGTGCAACTTCTTTAACCTTCTGCTTGTCATGCATCTGCCCATGAATTTATGTTGCTTGGGCTTGGAAGTGCTGTTTAAGAGCAGTTCTGCTTCATCCAGCCAACCAAACACTGTGCAAAGGATCTGCCACTGTTGAGGGGTGTCAGAAAGACCCTTCAAGAATGACATCACTTAGTATGTAGATTTTAAACACCCCTTTAATGTCTTCTTATCCTCCTCTGAGGCTGTACAGCTGCTTATTTTAAACTTAGCTCTCTCTCTTTTTATGGCTATAGAGCTTGGAACAATGCAGAGCTGTCTTCTGAAAATCCCTCAGTTCTCTTTCTTCTCATACCAACTTTTAGGACCTAAGAATTTGCTCTCTTTTCCCCTCTTAGATTTTCTATCTTTCTACTCTTCATCTTCTGACTCTCTACCGTGCTTCAAAAACTTCATATGTTATACCCATGGGCTTTGCCAAATTTGCCCTTATGTGAAATGATGTTTTAAACTTCCACCAAGCCTATAGAAGACCTACAAACCAATGATCTGGGAAGTGCTTTTAGGAAGAGTAGGGGCAAAGAAAGTAAGAGTGGAGGATATTCTCTTGAGCTTTGGCACATGCAGTTGTTGCATTTCAAAACTTCCCCTTTGTAGAAAATGTGCAGAAGTTTGTTTGCCCCTTGAAGCATCTCTGAGCACAGTTGGACATGTCCACTTCTAGCATTTCTCAGGTTATCATTTCTTCCTGTTAATGCTGCTCCAGGAATATATATTACACTAAGTCTCTCTTCTTTCCTTCTCTTAACAGCTGCAAATCAAAAAGAACCCTTGACACCTAATTTTAAAGTGAAAGAGGAGCCCAAGGATGAAGAAGCTGCAAGTTCAGCCGTGTCTCAGTCCAGCTACGTGTTTAGCCAAGAATCTGAAGCCTCAGCTCCAAACGTCCCTGAGGAGAAACTCAAGCCACAAGAAGCACAGGCAAATGTGATGAGGCAGGACATGTCAGTCAAGGCAGCATCTGAGCTCCTCATGAAGCTCTCAGGTAGATATTTAATGTAATAATATTGAATTTCTTAAATATCTATTTTTGTGTATGCTAACAGGGTTACCTTGCAAAAAGGTAGGTTCGGCTTTAGTAGCAAGCCAAGGAACAATTGAAAAGGCCTGTCTACAAAGTGTCATGTACATGAAACATCTCAGTTAGATGTGTAGCCACAGTATCTAATTATCTCTGCTCTGATTTTCAAATTAATGACTATGGAATAAGTCAAAAGAAATGATGCCTTAAAGCTTTTAGGTGCTGTAGTTTTAAAATGTACAAAACCATGTTTATACCAATTTATTCACATGTCACTTCATTAACATCATAAGAATGTGTTTGTACTTTACTGTACCTGACATAGCTTTATGAAATATGACTTTTACAGCATTTGTTTTTTCCTGACAATATATTGTCCTCAAAATTACAGGATACACTGGTAAAAAAAGTTGGTATAAACTGAGCCAGCCTCCTGCATTTAGCAAGACCACTTGAACTTGCCTACATTGCCTTAGTGATAGATTCTTCTGCCAGACAGCGTACACACATAGCTAGTGTTAAAGCTGGAGGGAATCAAATAAAAATGTAGGTTCTGCTAATTATAATTTGCCTGCCTGTCAGAATCAAGATTTAAGAGAAAGTAAAAGGGTCGAATTCTTCCCACTGGGATCAGGTTAAGTGAATGATGAAAAGGCTTTGGATTTCTAACAGACCAATTTTTAGGACCAAGACATGGAATTCAGTCTGGCAGGCTGGGTTTTGTGCTTCTGCACCTGAACTGGATCTGACAGATTTTAAGTCTTCTCCAAAACTGGGCAAGACTTACTTTTTAAATTATGCCAAAGTCATGCAAGAAGTGCTGGTGGGAATTCTTACAAGTTTAGTAACTTCTGAGGTCCCTGTCAAACCTACCTGAAATTATTTGTCTTGATTGGATACTGTCAACCTTGAATTTGAGCTCAATTTTGTATGTGAAAGACTTAAGCTGACTAGGATCTCCCCCGTAAAGTATGAAATTAATTCACTCCTGTTCATATCTGCACATTTAAATTTGCAGAAGAATTTCATCACTGATTGCAAGCCTTCCATGTTAATGGTGTAAAAAGTGCTTCCCAAGTACAAAAGTTGATCCAGAGCAGTGGTTTCCAGATTTCTCACAGACTCCCACATACCAAATATTCTGTTATTGGTGTAGTTCACTGTTGCTGCTGGCAACTGGTTTTAGTGGGGTGTTTTGGTAACAAAACTTTGCAGCCTAATGAATGCTAAGCTGAGACTATTTTTCTTGGTGCGTACAAGTTTATGTAACTATTTTTATAAAGAAAGAGTGCCGTCATTTAATGTTTTGTCAAGTACTTCAGAGACACAAGGGTTCTGGATTGTCAATCTGGAGTTCAGCACTAGCAGGCTGTGTTTAAATAGTTTTATTACTGACTGTTATGTTAGAATATTTGTGCTTTAAATATGCGTTTATGTGAGAGAAATCCTGCGTGTATAAATCTTGGTCAAATCTTCAGCTCATGTTGGGACCTCCCAGGCTTTAAAGGCTATAGTAAGAAATACGCCAGTGTAACTTTTCTTTTATGATCTCTTAGGAACTGAGCAGTTTTTGTGAACAGTGGTCTTTTTGGCTAATGCATAGATTAGGAGTGAAGGGTGGCTAGGATTTATGGAGTCGGTGCTGCTGTCATTGGTATTCCTGCATCAGCCAGTGGGTGGGGTTACACCCAGTTTGTCACAGTGTTCAACTTGCACTTCCCTGAATTACCGTCTAAGGCAGAAACTGTAGAGGAGGAAAACACTGAGATATGCTTTAACCTAGGACAACTACAAGAGGAAAATCTAAGATGAATGGCCTCTTTAGTGGGTTTTTTTTTGGAGGGAGATGTTTAATCTTTATCTGGTAGAATACTCTCAGATCACTGTTGACTTCCCAACCTCCCCTAAGCAATTCTGCAGCCTGCTTTTGGTGACCTGGAACTTACTTAAACAATGAAGTCACTTCGTCATAGAATCATAGATGGGACTTTAAAGATGACAGAATCATTTAGGCTGGGAAAGACCACCAAGATCATTGACTGATCACAGCCCTGTTCTGGGACACAGCACTGAGTGCCACATCCAGTCATTTCTTGAATACCTCCAGGCACGGTGACTTCACCACCTCCCTGGACAGCCCATTCCAATGCTTGGTAACCCTTTCTGTGAAGACATTCTTCCTGATGTCCAGCCTGGACCTCCCCCGGTGCAGCTCGAGGCCATTTGCTCTTGTTGCTGGTTGCTTGGGTGAGGAGACCAGCCCTCCCCAGCTACAACCTCCTTTCAGGGAGCTATAGAGAACAATCATCTGGTTCCAAGCCCTCTGCCATGGGCAGGGACATCTTCCACTAGGCCTTGCTCAAAGCCTCATCTAGCATGGCCTTGAACACTTCTAGGGATGGAGTATCCACATTTCTTCCTGAGCCACTTCTTCAGATTAAAGGGAAAACAAGAATAAACTTCCTCCTTTTTCATGGTACTGGAAAGAAAAAAAAAATGGAATGAGTATGTCTTGATGTTCTACTCTCTGTGGGAAATCTTCAGTCAAGTGCCCTTGTTAGATTTGATATGTTTTATAATTGGGTTTAAGTCCTTCTGGGCTCTATATATTCTTGGTAAGGACTGAATGGATTGCGTTCTTTATTTTCACTTTCTTCTGTGTAATACTAATCACCAAAACCTGCACCAATTACAAATTCAGCAAGGGTTTCACGACACAATAGTATTGTGCTTCCTGCATTCTTGGCATACGTGCTGCTGTTATCCTCTAAGCAAGAATATTGCTGATTGTTTCAGCCTCGTGGGAGGGAGCCTCTTGGGATTTGGGCACAGACCAAGCCTTGCTGGCTCCTTCCATGCAAGGGATACACCAGTTTATATTTTTCACTGGGAAATCTCTTTTCCCAAGCAGAGGTAGTGTTGCCAGCTCTTAGGTGTACAGGGGGGCCTTTCCAGCTCTGGAGCCTGGTTTGGTCTGGTGCATACTCCAAATCACCAGCCCCTTGTCAGCCACCACTTGTCAGTCACTCAGAAACTACTCTAGAGCTAGGAAAAGTTAGAAGAATAAACATCTTTTACTGGAGTAGAGCATTAGCAGAACATTTGTTAGTTGTCATTGTAGAAGCAGATGTACAGAAACGAGAAAATCACACACAGTGGTCTATTTTAGTTCTACAAGACAAGGCGCTCTCTTTCAAGCAAAGGGTGCCATCCCTGCAAGATTTTAAATACCTATTAAATATTGCATAAAACCAATTAGAAGAAATGGGAGGAATGTATTTCAAATGCAGCTGTTTTTTACATTCTTACCAGTTCTCTTTCATGGAAAAGCTAATTTGTTTCTCAAAATGTTTAGTTAAGGGGTGCTCTCAATGATTCCTGGTCAGTTTTATACACTCAGTCTTGTAAATTGAAAGGTAGGTTTCAGAGGAGACTGAAATTTAAAATAAATATTTGCATTTACATGCCAGTCTTAGAGCTGAAAAACTCATTTTCTGTTGAAACAGTCATTCTGCTGATATGTTTGGGGCATGTATTAGCTTTTAGAAGCATGCAGTGTTTTGGCTTCTCGTCCAAAAATGAATGTATAGATGGAGGAGTATAAAATATATCCCAGGTACTGGCACTTTTTAAGTGATGTTTTACCCAGGGACATTGGTATGTCCTTGTCTTTCCTAGAAATGTTGTCTGAATCACATATGCCTTTATTTCAGATATATCTTGTTTTGAAATGTGTTCATTTTTCATTTCAGCAGTAACTCAGGTTGTTCTCCTCCTCTCTTTTTTCAGTGGGTACTGGGGAATCCTTGTTATCCCTAGCAAATGCATGACCTTTGTACTATTAGGTTCCTTTGGATTTTTTTATTCTTCGACCCTCGGGTCACACAGTGTTTTCTTGTAATACACCAGTACCAACAAAGTGTCTTAATTTTGGGTTATCAGCACATGCAATTAGTGTATACTTGCTTCATGACCTCAGCACACCAAGTGAAGTGTTGCCTACAATTCATTCCAAAAGCATTCCTGATCAACTCCATTTATTATCACCTAATTATATGATAGTTCCTCTTTTGGAACAATGGGTTATTATGGGCAGGTGTGATCGGTTTTTTGGCATTTTTTGATTAAGCCTTTATCCACTTTCAAATGTTTATGGTCATTTCATATTTCATGCCTTGTGATTAATTTTTTTGACACTGTACCATATATTTAATTGAAATCACATGGATTAGAACTACTATTTGAAAAGAGTAAGACAAGGAGAAAAGAATGATAGTGCAATTCTAGCATAAGGTGAAGGCCAGAGCTAACCTTTCTGCATATTTCTTTTCCATAATGTTGGGGACTGCTCTGGGATGTGCCTGTGTGGAGTTAGGCTGCTTTCCTTGGAGATCACTGTTGCCAGTACCTCATGAGAGTCCCTGCACCTGGACTGATTGCAGAAGAGCTGTCAAGGCTTTCATCCTTGTTTAGAAAGCCTTGGTAATGGGCAGAGGAGTGAAAATACAGGGAAGTCTTTAGTTCCTTGGTGCTTCTGTAGAAGCCCAGAACATAAGTGGGGAAGTGTATGATCTGATATATGACTTTCTCTTGGGAAACTAGAGAAATGGCAAACCATGGCAAGTCACACAACCAAATTAAATCCTGCTACTAGCCAAGTAGGTTTTGTTGGGGCTTTTTCTGGTTTGGTTGGTTTTTTTTAACCAGGTTCTTCAAATAGGGTCTTGCAGGTAAGCACCATGATCCTACCATTTAAATGGAAGGAACAGCAGATGTCTATCACAGCTCTAATTAGTCTATTGCTTTAATTTGCTCCTTTTTTTTTTCCTTGGCTCACATTTGTGTGAAGCAGCTTGTAGTTGCAAAATTCTGTAACATGGGAGTTCAGAGGTTCCACTTTAACAAATATGAGCCATTTCATGATGATTTTTTTTAATGCAGGATCCTGTTACATTGATTCATTGACATTGTCTTATATAAAGCAGCAGTTTGAAAAAAATACTAGCAAAATAAAGCATCAAGCACAGCGCCCTAGGGAACGTCAGATGTTCCTTGTTGTGTCTCTGTAGCAGAACCTTCAGGGCTCACCAACTGTTCCCTACCTCTGAGGTTTTATTTAAGCTGTTTTAGGGCATGTTTATTTCTAGCAAATCAGTACAATTAGCATAACAAAACGCTTGATTCTCCGTGCTGAAAGCTTTTGAAGTTGGTACAAGTTGACCCACTAGTTACCCCTGTCTGCTTCATCGTGGAGACTGGTACATGAGTCCAATTTATGAGACATATGGGAAAGGCTTTCTTTTCTAAGTTGATTCATAAAGTTGATTTGTAAAGCTGATGAGCATTTCAGAAAATATGAGCAACTTAGAATTTTAGTCACAGGGTGAAATTTTAAATAAAATGGTGGGAAGAAGCATGAATGATTTAACAAGTATTTATTTGATTACAGCAATGCAAGGTTGTTGGACAGCAGTTGTATCAGCAAAAGCAATATTTACTGCATGATTTGTGTTTTTTATGAAATCTATCCACTTATCTTTGACTTCTATCTCAAATAAGGGGAAAAGCAGACTGTGCTGCATCAGGAAGGGCATATTCAGTGTCCCCTCCAGAGCATGTGAGTGCTGCATGGAATCACAGAATGGCCTGGGATGGAAGGGACCTTTAAAGGTCATCCAGTCCAACCACCCTGCAATGAGCAGGAACATCTTCAACAAGATCAGGTTGCTCAGAGCTCCGTCCTACCTGACCTTGAATGTTTCCAGTGATGGGCCATTTACCACCTCTCTGGGCAACCTGTTCCCAAGTTTCACCACTCATACTGTAAAAAAATCCCTTATATATCATCTGGATCTGCCCTCTTTTCGTTTAGAACCATTACCCCTTGTCCTATCACAACAGGCTGAGCAGTCTGACCTTACCTCTCTTACAAGCCTGCTTTAAGTACTGAAAGGTCTCCCTGGAGCCTTCCCTTGTCCAGGCTGAACAACCCCAGCTGTCTCAGCCCGTCTCCACAGGGAGGTGTTCCAACCTTCTCATCAGGTCCTTCAGGTCATATCTTCCCTGTGCTGAAAGGCATTGAGGGAACTGAGCCTGTTCAGTCTGGCACAGGGGAACTAAAGGCTGATCGAATTGCAGCCTGCACCTACCTGAAGGAAACTCAGAAAAGCGGTGGAGTTAAACTCTTCTCCCTGGTGGCAGATGGTAAAAAGAAGGGGTTACAGCTGCCAGCTGCAGCTTGGGAAGTTCAGAGTGGACATTAAGAAAAATACCTTGTGCTGCATTAGAACAAGTGTTATCTTCCTTTTGAAAGTTCTGCAGGATAAACCTGCAGCTGGCCTAGTGCTGAAGGTTCATGAAATAATTTTGTTTAGTGGGGACATTCAAGGTCATCTATTCCAGACCTTTGCTCAGAGCAGATCCAGCAAGGGCAGGCTACTGAGGGCCTTACCAGCTTTTGAATGTGTTCAGGGATGGAGAACCCAGCCTCTCTCAGCAACATGTGTCAGTATTGCTCCTTCCTGCTGGGGAATTTTTTTCCTGTATATATAAACAGAATTCCCCATGTTCCAGCTTGTCTGTTGACTCATACCATCACTGTGCATTTTTGAGGGAAATCTGACTTTAGCTTCTGTACACTTTCCCTTTATTCCTTAGAGAGTTGTCAACAGCAATAGGTGTGCCCTTGGTGTTTTCTTCAGGCCGAACAAAACCAGTTCTCCTAGTTGTTCTCCTTTTCTGTCTTGCAGCAGCCCTCTGACTACCTTGACTGCCTTCCACTGGACATGCTCTGGGATGTCAGTGTCTGTCCTGTGCTGGGGAGCCCCAGATAGGGCACAATATGCTAAATGCAGTCTCATAGGTGCAGAACAGAGGGTAAGGATCTCCTCCCTCTGCCTGATGGCTGCAGATCTGATAATGTGGCCCAGAATATGGTTGGCCTTGGACGCCACAAGAGCACTTTGCTGGCTTGTGCTCAACTGGGGTTGGATTGAGGTAGTCCCAACTTTCAGAGAGAAGTAGCTTGAATAAGGTCTGTCTAAAACTTGCCAGCCTCTGTCTTAGGCTGGAAAGAGGTGTTGCCTAAGGCTAAATTTCAGAAGTGCTCTTACTGCTACACCTTATTGAGGTGATACTGTCAGGCTTTCAGGGATAAATGAGCTTGTAGGTAGCACAAGAATTATTCTACGTTCCTGCTGGTGTATGTTTGGAGGGGTTTTTTTAGCAAGTATCACTACTTTGTGATTCCTTGCACTTGTGAATGCCTGAAAACTGTGGAAGAAATTGCTTCCTCCTGGAACAAGCCTGTCCAGCACTCTGTTTTTCATATCTGATGTGTCAGTGTGAATAGGATGACATTCATTAAGGCTTTCATAGATCAGATGATTAAAAGTTACACTGTTCTGTAAAGAAACAGCATCTCAGTGGCTTGATAAAGTACATCCATCTATAAAATAATTCTCTCTTCTTTTGTTAAGGTGTTTCTGTATCACGAAGCTAATAGCAGAAAAAGACATATTAGGTGATTTAGTTCATCTTTTGCCACATGAAGTGTCTCAGCACTGCTGTGCTGTTATTCTGAGCTTCACCTGGGTTAGTGAATAGCAGACCATGTTTTGGAGGTTGTGGTCTAGATACTTCTGAGCCATTTGAGTCTTTTTAGCCCATGGATTTTTGCTGTATTATTATAAAAATCTGACCTGAAGAAAAAAACCTGACTCTCATATATTAAGTTCGTGTTCTGATACATTGCAGATTATTTAACCAGCTCCTCTACTAGGTCTGCTATAAAAGTCAAAGATAAAATAATTTTCACTATTTGAAGCAGGAGACCTTTTTGTGTACCTGTACTTGACTTGAAAAACTTTAGCTGCACTATAACCATGTGAGGATACCTATGTAAAGAAATAAGGGGTATCACCTCACTCCACAGTGAACAGCACAGAAGGGAAAATAATCTTCAAGAAGTTAGAGTTTGACTGCCTACATGGTGAGACAGGTATGGGCACAACCTTAATTACAGCATTTTGCCGGCACAAGATCTAGCACAGCAGGGTTTTATGCCTGTGATTGCTGCTCGTGGGACAGACTGTTTCCCTTTCATTAGCTCTTGTAAAATTATCAGAAACCCTCCTTCGGTCTTCTCTTTGTGTGTTTGCTTTTGGGATTTAGAGTATGACAGAATTCACATTTGGCAGGGACATTCTGTCAGATCAAAAGGGTGCAGCTGGAAAGATAAAGGTCAAAGGCAATGATCAAATATGTAGATTTAGTTAGGGCAATTGGAGTGCTCGCTGATGGTGAGGGAGAGAAGGTCACTGGTATTGCTTGACTCTTGCCTTAGTTGGGGTCCTATCAGTTTGTCTGATACAAAAGCATTTGCAGGACAGGGAATTAAACTGTGTGGAGCAGGAACAGAAATAGAAAGAATATTTTAAAAGCAGAGAGAGCAGCAAAGGTCAGCTTGACTCTGCACCTAAATTTGGCAGCTGGGTGCAGAGCTCAGTCTGTCAGACATTTGAAGAACTCATTTGTTTGTGGAGTTACCTGAGCTTTTGATTGACAGCGTTACCTGATGCGTTCCTTTGCTGCTCTGTGTTCACTTTCAATGCACAGCATGCTATTTTTACACTTTTAAACACAGATGCAAGCTTCTGTGGTTCTGTAAGAGAGTAATGGAAGCTTTAAACAAAATTTTAAAAAAGAGGAAAATCTTCTTAAGAGGACAAAAAAAAGACATTATGCTATTTCTAACTGGTCTTCAGCTGAGAATTCACTATAAAAATTTCTGAAGTCTGAGAGGTATCTGTGGATAGTAGATGGTAAAGATTTTTATCAATGTTTATATGTGTCTTTTAAAGGTCATGAAATGTCATAAGAAAAGATTGAAAGCACTTAATGTAAATTGTTCCTGGAACATATCCAAGTGGCTTTTATCTCCTGGCTACATTTTTTTTTTTAAGAGCTGTAGGAAGTAAAGCCACTTTTTCTCTACTTCAGAAATGTGGGGAAAGGGAAAAACCAAGGCAATGAAAAAGTACTTGGTGACACATATCAGTTTAATTTTAGGTAGAATGCTTATGCTTTCATGATAAAGGGATTCTGTTCATCTTTTGCTGGAGCCGACAATGTTACACCAACCAGCTGAGGAGCTTGAGACCGTCATTGGTGTTTTGGTGCCTCTGAGATCCATTGTGATACTGGGTATTTGAAAACAAAAGGCCTGAAACTTCCACACCCGGAATAAAACCTGTGAAGCTAACACACTCATATGTGAGTTAGAGACGATGGGAAAAACAGAGACAGCAACAACAAATTTTGTTGGAACAATTCCTTACCTGGGTGTCCCTTCTGGTATTTAACTGTGTTCATGCATTTATTTACATTCTTGGTTCTCCAGGCATATCTTTTTTAGGCTGTTTCTGAAGCTTCTGGTCAGCATCCAGCCAGTAGAAGCAACACCTCATTGGGCAGTTCTGCCATGATACCAGTGCCCTTTCAGGAGTGCTCTGAATGAAATTCATTACGAAAAATAAAAATCATCTTTCTCTGAAACTAAATAGAGAACGAATTCTACAGGTTTTCAACTTTTGTTTTCACAGCAGGAACTCTAAATCTAAAGAGCTATATAGGTATTTGGGGTGTGGTAAACAAATCACCTCAGAGCCTTGATTTTGAGATTTCAGAGCTTTTATTATGAAGAAAAAATGATCACTTACCTTGCAGCCAAAGCAAAGCATTCAGCAACACCCAAGGAATCCCAAGTGTAGAAAGTGAAATAGAAATTGGCTTCTAGAATATGGCTTTGTTTGCTAGACCTGGGACACTGGAGAGGAGGGGAGGATATGGACTTAAGAAAACTCACCATTAAGGTTAATGGACCTTGTAATTTATAAGTGAGTATCTGTCAGTCTTGAGTAAAGCATGAGCCCCAGAATACTCCTCTCATCTTGAAAGCTTGTGCAGGTGTAACAAACAGGTTCTTCATATGGTTGTCTGGAATTTTCCATATAGAGAAAGAGAGCGGAAGAGGAGAGGATGAGCTGTCCTCCTCTGCCCCTATCCCCATACCGATACTTCTGACTGTCAGTGCTGGTACTTCTGCTGATAAAGAGTAATTTGGAGTTTGTAAGAGGCCTTCAATGCCCACCTTAGGAGTGCTGGTGTGTAGCTGCAACTTCATTTAATAAATAGAAACAGAGCTTTGTTAACTGGTGTGTCATCACAGATTCAGTATTCATAGAAATTGATGTAACTCTCATATTTGCAAATATGCAACTGTTTTCTGCTCTCTAGTTTGAAAAATTATTTTCAAGAGATTGCTTCTATTTATAACAGCCAGAAGAATACTGAGGCTGTCAGCTGCTTGCTTCCCTTCCCATTTGCAGGGATACGGTACACAAATTATAACTTGGTAATTGTGATTTCTGCTTTGAGCACTCTGAAAAATTACAGCCTAATTAAATAATTATGGTGGTTGTTTATTCTTTTTTTTTTTTTTTTTTTAAATACATATTTGCAGCCGAGAGTTTCAAGGAAACCCAGACGGTAAAGATAAAGGAAGAACCAATGGAAGTTGACATCCATGACTCGCGGGCTTCAGTATCACCCAGCCAACCCAGCCCAAATGTTGGCTACAGCACTTTATTGGGGCGAGACATCAGCGAGCGCATCCAGAAGGCACCCGAAGGCCGTGTGCTCCCTGAGAGAAATCTGTTCAGCCAGGATATATCGGTGAAGATGGCATCTGAGCTGCTCTTCCAGCTATCAGGTAAAACCAGTGCAACTGGTCAACAGCTGAAGTTAAAGAACAAAATGAGATTTTTTTTGTATAACCACAGAGCTCTATGAAAGTGTGAGATGACCAGGGCTGAAAAATAATAGGAGTTAGAGCCCTCTTAAAACACAGAAGCCTTGCCAGATGTCCCCCATGGTTTGCATGTGCTTTAAAGCACTGTGGCAGCCAGGTCAGGTTCACAGTATTTCAACTGAGTTGGAAAAGCCAGAGTTCAACTCCTGTATTTTTGAAAGCTAATTAAATAATTTGTGATGACTGGTTTGACGCCGGTAGAGGGGAATCTGCAGATGGCAGCTCCTGGCCTAAGTGGCCAGTGGCTGCAGGATGCAGCACTCCTGGGGCTGCTCTGCCCACTTCCCTTGGCAAAGAAGGTGAACCTCATCTGTCACACCAAGGCAATGGGACCAGCACTGTGTTCAATGAACACTTGCATTGCACGCTCTGCATGGAGCACTAACACTGACGTGGAGCAGAAAAAACTTGTTGGGTGTTAGTTTAAATGAAGTCATCCCCATTCTGTGATCATGCTGGAACAATTTACCTTAAATTTCTTTGGCTTATGCTGTTACCTGAAGCATTAAAATAGTTCTGCTGAATAAAATCTGATAAAGAATATGTGACATACGCTAATCACAAAATCCATGTGTGTTCCTCTGCAGAAAAGGTGAGCAAAGAGCACAACCACAATAAAGATAACACCATCAGAACTACAGCCAGGTAAGTACAGCCCTTGGTTACCTGCAAAGCTGCACTGTAAGTAGCATTGCTTCCTGTTGCCTTGTGAACTCAAACCTGTCTGTTTCCTCCAAATGTGACCTGATAGTACAAATATAAGTTATTTCCATGAGTAATGTAACCTGTATCTGAAAATTTCCAACTATAGATCTATTGCTCAAGGTTTGTAAGACAAAAGCCCTTTGGGCCAAAATGACTGTTCTCCTCTGATCAAGTATTCACACATCATTTTAAGAATTATGTATTCTATTTTTTTCAACAAAAACTGAAACTTAAAAGAAACTGCATGGTACAGTGCTTGAGGGAAGGCCAGGCTGACAACTAGATTTTAAGACATGGACCAATGTAAGAAGAGGTGATTTTGATTGTGTTCTGTCAAACTAGATTTCTTTAGAAAAAATTCACTTTAGTATTTCTGTCATCTCAATACATTCTAGAGATGAATTTTTAAAAGTCTGACTGTAAGACAGTGCTAACAAAACATTTGTTAAAAATTACAGTTACATTACTACAATAATTTAAACCAAGCAGGAATTAAAAACGTGATCTTATTGTAGCCTGCGCTGGTAAAGAAATATGCACTTTACAGTACTGTGGCTGGGAACAAACCCACAAGATGTTTACATATCCATGAGCAGCAAGGTGAGGTGTCCCCACAGGAAAATTCAAAGCTCATATGCAGTAGGTGGTAGCTGGAATTGGTAAAGACTTAGGAGGCCTTGTGAGGAGTAGGCAGGAATTGGCAAGGATACACTTATTTCCTGCCTGAAAGTTCCCTAATTATTGCGGATGGGTTGGAGACTGAGCACACTGAAGTGATGAAGAGTTCATTCAAAGACAGAGTAAGAGCTTCCTGCCTCTGCAGCCCCTTTACAGAAGTTCTGAGTGCTGACTTAAAACAACTTTGTCGAGACAGAATGGAAAAGCATTTCAGTTGCGAAGAAAAGATCTCTAAAATGTATTGTACTTAAATTTCTAGGCCTATCCAATTCATTCGCGGTAGCTGCCATAAATAACTTGTTTTTAATAAACTTGACTGGCTCAGTAAATGCACATTAGGGACTTTTTGATGTTACAAGTTGAAAGATAATTCAATTGAGCTTTTAGCTTCTGGTTACAGTGAATGCTTCCCATATTTGCCAGTGTGGGAATTTGTTGGATATGCAGCCTGCACAGCCTTTCTGTGCTACTTGAAAAGTATAAGCCTGGGATACAGAGATAAATGCACATATTGTCCAACTACTCATTGACCATCCAGGGTGCACTTGCAGGGAGGGGCTGACAAATAGTTGAAAATAGATTTCAGTGTCTCATGATGTTACCAGCAGGACTGGTGTGAGAATCCAGAGCTACTTTTGGATCTATCAAAGATAATTCCAATTGGAAAGGTTGAGGACAGTTCAAAGATAACTTGCCCTTCTTCTGGCTGCCAGCTTTTAAGAGGGTAGCACAGTTGGCTGTTGTCAAACTTGTGTTGAACTTTACTGGGATGTCCTGAGAGTGGCTGCTACCGATCAGGGCATGAAATGCTGAGTGCCTGGTTCAGTTTTTCTGGGTGCTTTTCTTATCTTGCCTATTTATCAACAGAAGGAGACATGAATGAGGAGAGCTTCCTAGGAGGGGAAGTGAGTCAGTCTACTAAATCCTGCGAGTTCAAACAGATTGACTTGAAAGACCTTGCCAAAAAAATAACCCAACCCACCCCAAACCAAATAAACAGCTGGAAGTCTTTACTGGTAAGGGTATGACGCCTTCTCAAAAATAGAATGTGATGGAGCAGCCAGTGGAGGATAGAGGCACTTGGACTGCATTAAGAAAACATGTGGTGTTGCAGTTTGGCTCACCAACCCACATCTGGAGTAATGACAGAAAAGCATTTGAATCACAATTGCTGTGTGAAATGTGCTGACAGCTGCAGAGAGCCAAGGTGAGGTCAGTGTTGTCCACCTGTGAGTAGCTGGGGAGCAGAAAGATTTAGCTGTGTCATTGGTGAGGCTTAAATCAGCAAACACAAGCACTTTTTGCTGTCTTATTCCTTATTAACATTTCTAACTGTCACCTATCTGTTGCTGTTCCTCCTGTGAGTATTCCTGGACTTTGAGAGCATATACTTCCATATGACTTTGCTTAAGCAGCCGGAACTGGCAAGGATTCCTCACAGTTCAATGGCTGAGTGAGATGGTAGAGCCTGCCATCTGTGATAAGAAGACAGAAAGTGGAGAAGCAAGTGATCTGGAAGTGAGTACGCCAGCGTAAGATGCCAAGATAAGTTTCTTTCATCTAGAGAACTGTGTAGCCATGAAACTGGAAAAGTGCAGCCAGAGGAAAAATAAAAAATCCTAAAGCTTAATCTTCATCAGGAAGGACTTTGCACAGTGATTGAGGACAATGTGTGTAATTTCTTACTATGAAGCAGGAGCTCCTCCCTCCATCATTTGCACTGGGAATTGGAGGACGTATCTGCTGAAATAGAAATAATAATAGGGCCACCACTGAAGAGACTCAGCTGCCATTCTAGAGGAAGGCAGAAAAGAGGTACCAAGGATGGTTCTGTAATTCACCAGAGGCCAATGGAGGAGAGGGAAATCCTTGGGATATGACACGATGCAGCCTTCAACAGCAACCTGCTCATGATCTGTGGCCTAACCTGAAATAGATAAGCCCTTGCACCATCCATGTTGCTTAGAACCAGCAATGAGCAGTGTGCCAGTGACTGAATCTAAGGCACAAGCAGGAAGGCCAACATGGAAACCTGAGTGGATTACAAGATTTTGAAGAGTTACAATAGTAATAAAACATTTTTATTGCTGTTTTTCTTTCAAATCATTATTAAACCAGTGAGAGGAATGTTGCAATAAATCATGCCGTATTTTTATACAGTGTCAGTCTGTTTCATATTATGTCACCCCTGAGTGGGAGTGTGAGTCTTGGAAGAAGTTAAGTTTTGCATATGTGGGTTGGAGCTGTTTTGGTTTATCCTGGTCACTTGTTTTCTGGAATATTCTGCATTGTTCAGCTACTGGCATTCACCCAGCTGTTCAGGTTTGGGGCAACTTCACGCCTTCCCCATCAGCACAACCTAATGTTGACTGCTTATGTGTTACTGTGACGTGTTCAAATTTTTGTAGAAGTACCAAAATATCCCATTAACTGTCAAGTGTGGAACAGCACAAAATGAATAATGTCTAAAAAACTTAATGGGAAAGTAAAACAATGTGGTTGCCAGAAGTGTTTCACAATCAAGTTAACTAATTATCAGCGAGTTTCCCCGAGGCAGAAGTGATCTAAGAATACAAGTGTCTTGGTGGAGACACCTTGTTCACTCTCTGCAGAAAAACTGCTCGAGGGAAAACACAGGCAAGTGATGTCTTTTAGACAGAAACTTTGGGTATCTGGACTGGTGAGGTTAGTTTGGTGCAGCTGGCACATACTTTGAGCATGGACTACCCGCTGTGCAATGCCTTGTAAGACCTCAGAGAAGGTCCTTTATCCTGAAAAGATTTTTGGATTTTATTACTGGGTAAGAACAGGCTGCAGAAATGGTCTAGCCTCCTGTCCTGCACCTTTAAAACACCCCCTGTACACCAGCTTGTTAAGGATTTTCAGTCTGAGAGAGATCAGATTTGAAGTAATTCTCACTTTGCTTAGAAGAAATTGATAGTTTGCATGCAGATTGAATACACTGCCTTAGAAAACAGTTTTCCAAGAAAGACTGTAGTTTCCCATTTTGATTTTTTTGATATACCTCTTACTGATGCATGTCTGTACTGCAGACAAGGAATTCTTGTTTCTGTTATAATCTTTAATGGGGCAGAAAACAAATACTTCAACAGAGATGCCATTTCACTCTTGAAATTAACTTTTTTTTGCCTGTTAATTAGAACTAAAGCAAAATATTCTTTTTGGAGTCACATAGCTGATAATTTTTGTGCTTAATACTCTTCAGGATGCATCTGTTCAATTTATGAATCGTTTCCTGCTTTAAAAATCAAACTCATGGAGTTAATTTCATTCATGGAAGGCCATGTCAGAATAGAACTGTTCCATATCTTAACCTAATATTTGAAAAGTTCTGTTTTAAAGATAACTACTTTATGCTTCAGATTATTAAAGAATAATATTTTTACCTTTCCTGATTGCCCTCTCCAGATATGACAATAGAATACAAATTTTTGAAGTGTTAAATTTAATGATCCATATTGTATTGTGATATAGCAAATCTAAGATGTTGAAATGTAGTTAAAAGCCTCTTGTGAGGTCTTCAGTTTTCACTCTGAAATGCAATTTTACCAAAGCATGCTGCCTCATGGTTTGCCTATTTTTCAGCATGAATTCTGTAAGTGAAAGAGGTTTTTTAACAATATGGTATTTCTTACAATATTAAGATGTTGGGGTCAAAATTAATATTTACTTTTTCTTCTGTTAACTGCTGTTTTCTTTTTAAAAAGGCATCTTATTTTTTCCTATAGCCCTTTCTTTTCTGAAGACACATTTAGACAATCACCATTCACTTCCAACTCAAAAGATCTCCTGCCTAATGAAACTACTCTTCATGGAAGGACATCTGCACCAGGTCAGATACCTTTTTTCATTATTTCCAGTTAATAGATATTTGTAAAATTTTCTTACTGTAAAATCCACCACCTGACCAATGCTCTGAAAATATGGTTTGCTTTGTCAAAAGGCAACTATTTCTCCATTATAATAAGTGCTTATTATTTAGAAGAAAAAGAGAAAAGTTAAATACGGCTGAAGCATTTGTATTAATAGTCTTTAGGCTGCTATTTCTATGAATTGTGCAGTAGACTACAACAGATTAAATTTAGCAATATCAATAGAGGTGAGGGATTTTGTGTGTGTGTCTCCCACTGTACTGATGCTGAATTACTGTCTGCTATTCTCCTGTTCCTGGCCATTTCCACATGCATCTCCTGGAGTACAGATGAAATGTTTGCAGTACATGTACCAGGCTGGCTGAGCTTGGCAATACAATTTTCCTGCCTTTAACAGTAGTTTAGAATCTTTCTGGAAGGATGTGTGGTTCTTCAAAAGTACTGAAAGGCCTCAGTACCTGTGGGTGCCTTCCCACTGATTTTCTGAACTAGTTGACAGGCATTTTATGTCCAGATATAGCTTGGGTTATATTCTGCATTAAAATGGAAAATACAGGCATGTTATAATACTATTCAAGGTCACACTGAACACATGCAAAAACTTGATACGTGCCTTCACTGTCCTGCTGCAAAATAACTCGTTTGCTAGTTCACTGCTATCTGTTCTTAAATTAATAGCTCTGGGGTTCTAAAGGTCAGTAATTACACAGTCAGCTGTAGGGGGGGTTATTCACCTTTTCTTAGCAATCAATAAACTTTTGGGCACGTTACTGCTAATTTTCAGCTATAGACTGTCATTTAATTTACAACTTAACAGACCCTTCATTTTTTTTAATGCTTGAATAGTCATTTGACAGCTTGTGAAGTGGCAGATGAGGGTAAGAGCTAGATGCTGTCTAAGGGTAAATATGCATAGCAAGAAGAAAAAAGAATTGTAGCATAAGGACAAGGGTCTCCAGGCTGGGCAGAGACACACTTCTGCAAGGAAGGAGTGGATTCTGTAACTCGGGGTGAGGAGAACCAGATCAGGTGTGGTGCTTCTAAGTATTAAAATGTAAACCAGGTTAGCCCTTTCAATGCTGGCTTTTGACCTTGGCATAACATGGAATATTCATATGCCCCGATGAAAGATGAGAATTCACAGACTCCTCAGGCAGGGCTGGATACCTCAGAGGACACGGCCTCTAGCAGCAAGACCCTTACATCATCCCAAGATAAATGCATAAGAATTTTAATTCTCTTTAAGACTTCATTTTAAGTGAGGCCACTAGAAGTGGGGGTGGGTTTTGGTGACATGTTTGATCTTCTGCTTAAAAGATGTAAAGTATCTAGTGGGTTAGATCATCCTGGAGTGTTAGAATGGCTTCTGAGGAACGGTTTTTTAATGTGTTTGTGCTGCTTCATGATCTGTTTTGTGGAAATTTGATATGTGTGTGTATTATAATATATATTGCTCTGTGGTTGTAAGACTCTGATATATAATAGTAGCATGTATACTGAAAACTTTAAAATGCCAGTTTCTGCTACATTTTTATTTTTGGAATAACTCTTATCATGCCAAATACGTTGTTTTTTCTCAGCTTCTTAACAAATTCTTGGCCTGAAATGCAACTTCACAGTAGCACCAAGAACGTGATTTAAATTTTTAATCAATCACAAATATTATATCCATGTAAAGGAACAGCAGAATGCCCACAGGTAAATCTCCTACTAGTTTCAGCCTTGCAAGAAGAAATAGCCTGTGTAGTGCTATGGATAGCTCTGAAAACATTGTATCGCTTCAAAGAGAAGCATTAAGGAACAGAAACAAACCATTGTGAAAGGCCTACAGAAAATGCTGTGGAAGTGTGTATGTGGTCTCCCACATAAAAATGCTTTCACTTGAGATTTGTTTTGGGTTACTCCATTGCTGAAACAGGACAGTAAGAAGTAGAAAAGAGCAGCATAAGGAAATGATAGGAAATTCCCCGTCCAGTGGCTCTGGGGTAACCCCACGAATGCAGTTGCCTCTTTTCAAGTGAGCACCAAAACGGGTGGCTGCATCCCCAGACTCCTGCCAACTTTCTGTCTGCAGACTTTTTGGCACCCTAGCTGCAGAGGAATTGGGAAAAGTGACAGGAACATAGGACAGTAAGATATTTCATGTGTCAAATTCAATTCTTTTCTATACTAGGTAACAACATTATGCAATCTTATTCATTACCAAGCGCCATCTTAAACCCCATCATCCTTATTATTGGTATGAGGATGCTGTTTCAGAAGCTCACCCCTTTGAAGAGCTGAGACCACTCTCTCTCCAGCCTTTATTTATTCACAGCAAGTTCTACTTTTGTTGTTTCACCAGTGCTGTCCTTCGAGAATTCTTCTCCCTTGTGATGTTCACCATCTGATGTGCCATCTTACATTCCTCTAATCCTGCCTTCATTTTGGAAGAGCAAGTCAGCCAGTGTCTTTTAGTCTCTTTTAATATGATAGGGTTTCCATTTCCTAGTCTTTTTCTGCCTCTGTTTAGGGGACATTAATTTCTGCAAATATGAGTAGTCAGAACTATATGTGCTCTTTTATAGGAGGTTTTGCCACTGACTTTTTCAGCAGCCTGCAATCTTCTCTGTGCATATTGGAAATGCCTCTCCTGATTAATCACAGCCTTTGTAACTACAACATGCTAGTGTCTCTCTTGCTAGTCGAACAGTAACATGGTTTTCTTTTCCTTTATAATTGCAGCTGATGATTTCAGCATGCAACAGAAATTCTTGTTCCTACACTCCAGGCACATGACCTTGTAATTTGAATTGTTTCACTTCTTATTCTAGCTCTCAAGATTATTTCTTTAGTACGCTGAAATTTCTGCATATTGATATTGCTTTCATTAATGCAATTCTGGTTTGTTTGGGTTGGTTTGTTTTTGGGTTGGTTTTTGTGTGTGTGTATGTTGAAGCTATTAGAGGATTTTTAAGTACAATGGGTCCAAAGTTCAGTCCTTGAGACTTAAGCTTAGTGGCTCCCTCAGTGCAAACCACTTCACTTTATAGCCAGCTTATAAGAAAATTGCAAAATAGGATATTTAAGTGGAAGAGCACTCTCTGCAGTGCATTGAGTAGATAAGATCCCCAAGGAGTATGAAATAAGTGGGAAAGAATATTAAAAGATGTGTGAAAGCAATGCACTGATCAAAGCATTTAGTGGAGGGGGAAATAACCCTAAATAAATAATGTTATTATGATGGATTTGACCTGGAAAAGGAGGTGGAGTATTCCTGATCAGGAGCAGTGTCACAGGCAGGAGAGTTGATTCTCGTATGGAAGCTTTTAATTCAGGTATCCAAGGATATAACAATGAAATCTCCAACAGCTGTCAGAGAGGGACTCGCCAGACCCACAGAGGTCATGGTGTCTCTCTGATAATCTGCGGTGACTTCCTAATACCCTGGGAAGGGAAGACAGGAGTTTCATAGGGTGTATAGCTCAAATTTACTTGTTAGATTTGGGGAATTACTTCTCTTACTTTTTAAGGTATTTTGTATGTTAATAACCATAGTATTATATTGCATTTTTCTGTATTAGTCTTACTGTCCACATAACTTCATTTTTTCTCAAAAAAGGAAATAAAATAATTTTGGTGTCCACATCAACCAAACACACTTTGCTCAAAAATTACCATAGTATCAAAGTAATATCTAATACAAAGTCATATCCAAAACAATTCAGTAATTTTAGCTGCCCCCTATAAGAATGTGGCTTCTTTTAATCTAGCAAAAGGTAGGGAGAAAAAATTAAAATTTCTATTTCAAACAGTCACTTTAAAAGGACATTTTCATCTTCTGTTTCATAAGATTCTTCTTTTGACAGAATAGTTTTATGTCAGACTATATAGTTCAGTTCAGATCACTGGATAAATTAAAAACTTGATCTTATGCTGCTGTTCCTGACCCTTAGTCAGTCTTTAATGTGCTTTAATAGTTTTCCACCGTCTCATTGACTCATTCTGTAAATCAAAACTGCCTTCAAGGAAGCCAGATGAGTGATATGCACTTTTCCTTTTCTGGATGGTTCATTAATATTGGTGAAAACTCCAGCCATGGCTCTTTGGGAGTATTTTTTCTCCCTGTATATCTGTGTGTAGAATAATAATATTTCATTATTTTCTCTCCTGTTCACCAAGGACCTGGTATTCTCCTTCATTTGCACTGACAGTGCCAAATATTGAAACAATCCCATCTGTAAGTGGATTAAATTAAAAAAAAAAAAAACATCTTTTTGTGAGAATTTAGTACTACTTGCAACACTGTAATTTTGATGGTGGTAAATGAATTTCACAAGGCTAAAATAAACTTTTGGAACTGGAGGATATAGGGCTTGGGGAGTTGTAGTCCAGGAATAGCGCTCTCTTTTTTAATTTTGCCACAGCTGTATTTACTGGTTGTTGGTTTGTTTCAGTGAAATAAATCCAGTAAAGCTTCTGTGCTCCAGTACCTTTTTGAAATGCATCAGAGCCTCTTCTGCCATGTGTGCCCACACTCTGTACTGACCTGCCAGATGACAGATAGGCCATGCTTCCTCTTCAGGATTGTCCAGAATCAGTAGCATGATGCTTAGTTCAGTAGAAATTTGGAAACATAGTGCAAAAATTTTGCATTTCAGTAGTGTCAGTTGTTCTTTTATTGATATAATTAGTGGGATCAGCCCATTTTATCTTTACTGAATTAAAGTAATATGTCTAACTGATTCCAGTAGGTTTGAAACCTCCAGGCCTATTCTGCAGAAGCACAGGTTTCTCCTGTTACTGTCCATACTCACTCTCCTTCTTCTGTCTAAAGCAGAAATTTCACTGTAACTTCAGTAATACTAAAAGGTGAAAATCTGCTGCTCCCAGGGCCTCATCTTTGCACATCCTGCAACACAGCAATACCAACCCCTGTGTGGGATGTGAGCAGTGTGAAGGGAGGCTATATCCTTCCACCATGTGAAATTTCAGCATTTGTGTGAGACTGGCATGCCCATGAGCACACTTAATCTTGTTTACTTTCTTCTGTTACTGTAGCTGGAAAATACCTCCTGAGGGTTTAGAATTTTAGTTTGAATGTGATAAACAATGAAGCTGGTGGTGGTATGGAGATACCACATTCTTTAGTATGAGTTTGCATGTGTCTTCCTGCCTAATTCCTTTTTAAGGATGCTTTAAGGTCAATATACCTCTTGATGTTGTAATTTGCTGTGACTCAAAGCATCTAGAAAGTAGCTAGCAAGAGCTCTTTTGGTCCATCCTACAGACGTGCTCATTCATATCCACCATCTTCCGGCAATATTTGTGCTTCATGGTGGTTTCCTGTGCACTGCAGCAAACTAAACTTTGGCAACCATCTATAGCAACCAGCTCTGAATTTTGGGTCATCACCCTGAGACTACTGTAAGCACACTGCAGAAATGAAGGGATGCCTTGAGGGTTTGATTTCTGTGCAGGGGACCATTGCCACTTCTGTCACCCTGGAAAATGTCGTTAGGCCTTAGGGGATTGTGAAACACACAAACCCTGAGGATTTCCACTGAAATGATCAGAGAGGAAATGTTGGCATTTAAATTGCCCTTGTGTGGCTTCCCAGCCATGTACCCATGGAGTTAATTAGAATGATTCACACCTCCTTACAGTTGTTTGCTTACATCTGCCAAGAAGCCTCTAACTGCACATTGTGGGGAATCCTATTTACTGTAGGAAGGCTTTCTTCAAATGTTCTCATGTTGGAATTTGTAAATGAAAGCGCGGGCTTAAGAGCATGATTACAAGCAATTGATTTTTAATTCATTCAAGACAGCAGAACCTGTGGATTATTATTTTTGAGAGAGTCACAGGTTGAGGTGTGAAGTCTAGTTCCAGCCCCTTTCTCAGAGCAGAATCATCTTGTTGCTCCAAGGCTATGTCCAGTCAGGTTCTGAATATCTCCAGGAATGGAGATTCTGGTCAATCTCTGAGCAACCTGTGCCAGTGTTTGACCTTGCTCACCATAAGAAAAATTGTTTTCTTATGTTCAAATGGGTTTTCCTGTGTTTTAATTTGTGCCTTGCTTCTTCTCCACTGGCATTACTAAGAAGAGCCTGACTTCATCTTCTTACTTCCCCATTTCAGGTATTTATCCAAGTTGGAAAGATCCCACCAAGTCACCTTTTTCCAGGCTGAGCAGTCCTAGCTCTCTCAGGCTCTCCTTGCATGGCAGATGCTCCATTCCCATAATCATGTTTGCTGGACTTCAGACTTTTTTGAAAGTCTAAATGAATATTTCAAGATCCTGGCAGCTGTTTCCATCCCTGTGACGGAACAGCAATTTTTACAGCCAATGTAATTGCAGAGGGGGGGTGCACGTGCATGTGAATTGACTTATGTAGTGCTTTTTCCCCCCGCCTTGCTTTATCCCATTATTAGTGCTTATGGTCAATTTATTTGCTTTCAGTTTTGGTCTGAGTTATGAGCTCTGCCCATCCAAGACATTAGATACCCCCTTCAGTCTCCTGATGATGAGAGTCCCTGACCCCTATTGGCTTCCTGTCAGGGTAGAAAAGTGAGAGTGGCACTTAATTCACTACCAAGGCATGTTCCATCAGGAACTTGGTCCTGCTGTTCATTTCTGTCTTAGTATTCCTGTGAAATGTGCTTGGTGAAAGTGGTGCTGGAAGCGGATACCACACAGTCACTGCTGCCTGCAGAGCACAATTGTAGGGTCCCTAAGCCATGAAAAGTCTGCTTCTCTCAGTCCTCAAAAACACCCTTTTAATTTTCTTACTCTTCTGGTACTTCCCTGGAAGTAAGGTTCAACCAAATACTCTTCTTTGTGTGTGTGTGTAGACATGGGTGTGCATGTGTATGTTTGTGTAAAAATCCATACAGATGCATGAAAAGGGATATTGGAGAGGCGTCCCGCTGACAAATCCAACCTGGGTGACAGCTTCATACATGGTAGGAAGGTTTTTTGGTGACAGAGTGGCAGATTGATTAGACGAACTGATTTTGGGTCCTTATCTCTAAGATGCTAATTCTTCACACAAAAAGAATTTCTTGTGGGTACAAGTGATTGGTGTGGGCTCTCTGGAAGGCCAGGGACTGTCAGCCACTGAGGTGGCTCTCTGCAGTCTGATAGCAGGAGACAGATAGCTGGCAACTTGTGGAAAGTGATTCTAGGAAGGTGAGATAGTTGGACTGCTGTAGAAGTGGGCTGCGCTTGGCAGAGATCTCCAAAGCAAGACAGATTTTGCAGAATTTGTTCAACATAATTCAGTGCTAAACTGCCTGATAGTGGCTCTGGCACGTTTTCCATCTATCGCATCCTGTCTTCAGATTCCCATGACCGTCTGCCTGGGTGCAGCCTTCTCTCCCTGTGCACCCAGCTGCCTTGACAACCACTTTGCACCACAGCCATGGAGCAGAGGCTTCCACATTTCTGCTTCATTCCATGGGATCATAACCAAGGCGGCTTCAACTGATTGCAGTGTTTTCTGGGTCTGCTGCCAAGCAGGTTTGCATCTGGTGCATGTGTGGTGCAGATCTGTGGTGCAGCAACAGAGGCTATGTCCTGAGCAGCCACACAGTTTTCATAAGTAGCAGAGTCCCTTTCAGAGCTGAAATTATTATGCAGAACCATTTCAAATCAGCAAATGGCCTCTTGCTCAAGCGTGCACTGGGTGTTCTCTGGCTAAAACAGGACAAGTGAAATGTGCAACACGTGCATCATTGTACATGTCTTAGTTTTTCTTAACAATCAGTATTTATTGGGCAGGGAATGTGATCATATCCTCTTGAGAAACCCAGGAAGCTCCTGGTGAATTGGCCAGTCTCTCAATACAGGCTGAATAGCAGGACTTCATGCAAATTGCTGTGGGCACAAAGATTTTGTTTCCTTTCCATGAAGTCACTGCACTGATTATTTTGCCAATTGCTTACAGGACCTTCAAGACGAAAGATGTTAATTAAAACAAACAGAAAGACACATGTTCAGGTCCATGTCTAATTGCTTGAAAGACACTTGACATCTATCTGAAAACTTGTGTTTCTTCTTTTATTGTGGGCTGCCTTTATACAGGGTAAATTTTATTTTCCCTCTAATACTGTGCAGTGGTCTCATACAAGCAAAAATACTTTTTAAAAAAAATTTCATTTCTCCTTTGTTCCTTCTAGAGCATGATCAGCTCATGGTAAAGGACAGAAAAGCAAAGTAATTTCACTCAGAAAAAAATACCTTCTTTTTTCAATTAGAATAAACCTAAACTAAATCACAATCATTAAACCCAGCAAACCAAAAGCTGTTAAGAAATATTAGCAGCTTCAAATCCAGAGCCAAAATGGCCAAATTTCACAGTTCTATCCCACATGGAAAAATAAAATTTAGCATTTGGATTTTTTTACCCTTTCAAACAGGGCAGGTTTTGACATCTCTTATTATTTTGGCAACTCTTTTTATTTAACTCATTATGATAAGTTTGCTGAGTAATGCTTACTCAAGAGCAAGTGATTTTTGAAAAAGTAAAATAGTTGTTGCCATAAATACTCATAACTAGATAACATAAGTGGAAGTCAAATTTGAGAAGGGTTTTCTGAGCAGCTACAATCATTGCAAGTACTCGGTGAGAAATGTGGGACTTTGTCTACCATATTTTCTTCTGAGATGTGAATTTGGAACAACAGGGCTGCCCAGCAAATTGTTGGGAGCTGTTTTTTGATGCAGGTGACATAAGACAGCTTGGGAGAAGAATGACCAAGAAGTGGAAGAATGTTGGGTTTGGGGAAAGAAGGAGGGAAAACAGCAAAATAACCCCTGCTGGCTTCAGGAAGGACAGCTGTAACCAACTTGGAAATGCATATGGAAAGAAGTCTAACAGTAGATAATGACCTCTGGGGTTGACTGAAGCTCTTCATGTTGTCTCCCACAATATGCCCATAGTAAGAAGGGGAACCCAGGGTAGGTACAACTCTAAGTGGTGAAGTATAGCTCTGAAGCCCCAGGGACCACGTGTGCTTTGCAGGAGCACAAATCAGTCCTGTAATTAACCTTGGGGATGATGGAGGAGAAAGGATGTTTATTAAATGTCAGGGTGACACCTCGCAAGGAGGTGCCATAAGCACTTGGGAGGACAGAACTAGAGTTCAGTCTTACCTTGAGGAATTGAAGAAACAGGCTGAAGAATAGCAGCCAGTGCAGTGAGATCAGAGTTCTGTGCCTGAGGGAATGGTGAGTGCCACCAAGAAAGGAGAGGGATGAATGCCCAGGCAGGGATATGGATTAGAGTTGGTCAGACACCAGGTGTAGAGCTGGCATTGCAGAAAGGACAAACATCCAGCTGAGATGTCAGGAATGTTGTTTGTAAGGCATATGTGGTAATTCTGCTCTGCAGCTGGAGCCCTGAATTCAATTTTGGTCTCTGTAATCCAAGAACCATGTGGAGGAGACAGTGGTGGTCAGAGGTTCAGAACACATGAGCTGTGCATGAAGGCTGAAGAATTTTACCAATTTATTTAGTCTGGAGAAGAAAAGAGGGGAGATATGATAATGGCATTCAGATATGTAAAATGACAGCTTTGAGAGGAATATAATAAACCTTACCTGTGTTCATGTGAGCAGAATAACATGCTTAAATGACAGCAGAGGAGATGGAAGTTAAACACTTTCTAGCAGTGGGGTATTTTTGCACTGGCACAACTGTCAGAGGAGGCTGTGGGGCCCCCGTCACATGAGGCTTTTTTTTAAAAAGTAAGTAAGGAAAGCCCCTGTTGGGACTGATGAGTAAGTTTGGTGAGTGGCTGATGTGCCTCTGGTGAGGGAGAGACAAGCTGGCCTCCTGGGGTCCCTTCTAGCTCTCATTCTGGGATATAAATTCAGTAGCAAAGCTATAGTGGTGATTGAACAACCTCCTGAAAGAGATTTGATAGATGAGGCATTTGGCTTATAGATACTCAGCATGCTGTGGTTTAGAATCTGCAACTTATTCAAACCTGTCTCTAGTTTCATATCCTCTTTTGTCTTTCCTAATATCAGCATCTTTTGTAAATGTAAACATCAGCACTGAGTCAGATTGTTTCCTGAAGATGAAACTTTTCCAAATACAACCTCAACATTAAATAGAAAGACAGGTTTTAAAATTACTTTTTTCGCTCTGCAAAAGGAATTGAAACACATCACTCCTGACATTTCTTTTTAGAGTTACCTTGGGACTCTCCAGCCCTCACCTATCTTACCTTGTACAAGTTTGTCTTCTATAATATTTGCCTGCCTGATAAATGAAATGCAAAATTCATCAGCAGTTTGGACAGATGGCTGGATGGACATAAAGACTGTTGTTTAAAAATAATCTAAGCAAAGCTGTGGACAAGTTTGGAGTTTTTTTTCCTTTACAGCATGGTTTCAATCAGAGTACAAATTTGCTCTGATTTGTTGCTGGGTGTTTTAGTTGAGTTTGGGGCAGTTGTGCTCACTGGTGCTCTGCAAATGCACCCTGAGCAGAAGGCAGATGGGAGAATTATGCAGAAGGAGGGGATGGTTTACAGGGAGATGCATGTGCTGGTGATAGGAGAGAGGGCAAGGAGAGATGTGAATATCTTAAAAAGAGTGAGTTAAAGGCCCCAAGGAAATGGCAGTGTATTTAGTGCTTTTCGCTTGGGGAATCTGCAATAAAAGCAGCAAGAATGTTTTTGTTTTTTTACAGCAGCAATCACAAGCACCTTGGGAAAGGTGAGTCTGGCCAAATGTTTGTTGCTCATCCAGTGTTGATTATTTTGTGTTAATTCAGTCAGCTCAGGGACTCAGCCTCCATTTGGGGCTTTATTTTGCATTCCCCCATGGAGGTTTCTGGTCACCAGCTTCTTCTTCTTCTACAGATTTTACTTCACTCAGAAGGAGGCAGAAAGCTGAAAAGAAAAATATAATCTAAAGGCCAATTTGTCTTTATTTGTATCTGAATGCTGTATGGGAACTACTGGTGATAGCCTGTGCAATGTGCCCTAGGTGTGTTTACTATTTTCTCTTTAGGAAAGAAAAGCTCCTATTTCATGTGGACTTGCAAGCAGAAATTGTCAGAGTGACAGAAATAAAAGAAAAAAAGGAAAATTTGTACATGCCCCAAAATGGTCCTAACGTGTGCATGAATGTTTGAGTGATTTTTAAAAGGGTTTCTTGAAAGTGTGTATTGAGTGGAATTGTAGGAAAGAAATTAAAAGATAGAAACCTCTTGGCATTATGGAAATGAATTAATTCTGGTTTAAAAATAGCAATAGGAACAAATGATACTTGCACAAGTTCATATGAACTCAGTGTTGTAGCACCCAAAATCGAGTACGAGTAAATGTAAATGCTTGAGAAAATGTGAGGGCCACCTGCTTCAGAGTGAGTGCGAGGAAAATGATGTAAGTTCATTATGGCACATCTTACTGTTGTCATGAAGATATTTTCAGGAGGAAATGAAATAAAATATATTATGCAAAGATAAGAGAGCACGTTACCAGGTTTTTCTCTGACAATAGGTGCAGTATTTAACTTTAGCTGTTACTTCTAAACAAGAAAAAAAAGTAGTAACGGTGATAGAGCACTTTGCTACTGAAAAGCTCAGTTGTTCTTGGCCAGCAATGATCAGGTAAAGCTTTTAAAAATGCTTTTGGGGAGCAAATTTGCTGGTGCTTCCTTTGCCTTTCTTGAAATGTCTCAGCACCCTCAATGAAAAAAATATAAGCCATTTTCCCTCTGGGCCATATTGCATTACCTCATCTGCAGTCATCACACCAAGCTGATTTTCCCTGTGATAACTGTGAACGGTGGAGGAGCTCCTGGAGCCCATGCAGTGAGATAAAGGGACTCTCCCATGCTACTTCTTGGCCAGCAAGTTCACAGCTTGGGGAGGGCCTTAATTTGCATCTATTGTGAATTTTACATTGTTCTATTCTTTCTCATTGTGTAAGGAATGCAGTTACCACAAAACAGTCCTGTTTATGCTTTATGCTAAAGCAGTACAGTGGGTAATTCAGGCTGGGGGAAATAGAGGCTCTTGTTCAGCATTATCCTCAAATTGATGCCATAATGTACATGTTGTAAAAATAATTTTGAAGAAATGGCTGCAACATTATTGTAGCTTTAGGGTTCCTTAAAAAATCTGCAACTTCAGCCACCTTGCACAGAATTTACGTAAACTGTATTTTTCCTCTTTACTTGGTTATTTCTTAAGTTTTGAGCTTAATGCAGAGAACAAAAGCAAATCTCAGAGCTTTATAATGTAGATGAAGGTTATCACAAGGTATCTCATGGTTTGCTCAGAAGTCTTCTGTTGTAAAAGTGAAGTGGAAATAGGTGTGAGTTTTGATGCAAAGGCGGAAGGTGGGCAGTGGCCTTGTGTTTTAAAGTCAGTGTTGTCCTGACCTTGTCTTTGCCCTTTCTCACTCTTTTTCTGAGTGCCCATATTTGAGCAGTGGGCTCAGTCTTACCAGTGAAGGGGTCTTCACTTTTTTTTTCCATGTTTCTCTATGGAGTCAAGTTTAAAGTTCACCTTTTACCTGTTTTTATTCTTTTTCCAAACCCTGACATCTTTATTGTTTCTCAGTGACCTTTTCAAGTGTTGCTATTGTTTGCACTTGGAATACTTTTGTGCACAATATTAATGTTTCTTTTGGTGGGCTGTGCAAGCATTTTATTGAAGTATTTCCAACTTTGATGGTTGCCTTTTTTCAGAAAGAGCAGCTTAAGGTACTGTGCTGCTGATACATAAAATCACTTGGGTTCTACTTTATTCAATATCAAGGATTTTAAATTCTCATAACATTACTGGTTTTTACCATGCTCCATAGTCATGTTAAGCATTTGAAAAGCCTTTGAGGAACAAAATAAGATCATTAATTGGTAAAGTTTTTTATTTGGAGACTTTTCTTGCTTCCTCTGTGCATTTGTTCTGTCATTCAGATTGATTTATGTGCAGATTTTTGGGGCTTATGAAACAAAAAGGACACAACCCCCTCACAAGTGGAACTAGAGTTTTCTATCTTCTTTTCATTTTTGTGGGGAATATAGAAAAATATTATGGCTAGAAAGCAATTGTTTATCTCAGTTAATAGTAGATGAGTCTGCTCACAGTAAAAGACACACCCTAAACCAAGACCAGACAGGATGCTGTGATGCAGGGGGTGACAAATGAAGACTGCAGGACCAGTCAGGATCACTGATACCTTATCTAAGTTGAGACGTCTATCTTACTCAGGAACTACAGTACCTGGAAGGATTCTACTGTTTATTTTACCTGACTTACTAGCAATAAGAATTCTGGTCCTACAAATAAAGCCTTTGTGGAAGCAAGTTGGAAAGGGAGTAAGATATATAGTATTTGGAGCACTGCAATTTCGTATAGTCAATATATTTTTGAGCTTGGGAACCTTTCACAGGCTTTTGGCAAACAAGCTTGCAACAGAGCTTTAATTACATATTTCATAAAAGGAGTTCTCAATTTTTAAATACAGTGTGCTTGCCAGAGGTGATAGATGAACATGTAAAGGGAAGACTCCAAAGCAATAAAATGCATCTTTGATGATGGGAACACTGTAGAAAGTAGGAAGACAGTATAATAAGATAGATAAATGCAGACAGAAGAAGGAAAGAAAATTTCTTTGAGCAAATAAATGTTTTTAAAGCAATGTTTGCGTGATTACCTGACCTTAATACCTTGTTTCTGAATAAATAATTTCTTGAATTTTTTTGTCTTTTAGACATAACCAAACAGAAATAACCTTACAAATGGAGCAAGCGTTTGTGACATTCCTGTAGAGCTGCATGCAGTGTATTTACCTCTTGGGTGAATGTGGGATACTTGACAGGTCTCAAAGGAAAAAGCAGCAATTCAGCTCAGGCTGGGAACAGCCAAAGTTACCTAATGACTTTAATGTCCCAAGTCTTTCAGAGCAAAGTGAGATGCCTTGCTGTTGGACACCTGCACAGTAGTGTTCATCCTCTTCCCATAAAGCTCACAGAACCCTGCTAACCTCATCTAGCACTGTTTCTTAGTCAGTTTATTCATTTTCTGGTTTGGTGGAATTTTTTAGATGCACTCTTCCACGGGAGCTTCCTTCTGCATCTTGTACTTTTCACATCGGGTTTTATCCCCTGGAATGTGAGGAGGGAGGTACCACATGCTTCCTCCTTTCCTTTTCTTCTGTATCAGCTGCCATCTACCTTTCCCCAGTTCACCTCCTGTCAAGAGTTTGGCTGTCTGTCCCTCTTAGCTCTCAGCCTCACCCTGGGTGGCTCTTCTGTCTCCAGATTTTCTGGACGTGTGACTTGTTTCCTTCATGGCATTCGGCCTGCAAGCAGGATTTACTGAAAATAATCTAACCACCACTCTCTATTGTCACAGGATTTCTGTTCATTTCGTTTTCAAAATTACTTACTGGTTTCTCCTTGACCATCTGTGTGGTGTCAAGCTGTCTCAATAACCCAAAATATAACTATGACATACACTTCCAGAAAAATGGGGAGAAAATGAATTTTGACCTTCCTTGTTAAGACTTATCAGCACCTCTCACTTCCATCTCTTTAAGGAATACTTATTGCAAAGAATGAGCTATTTAATTTATATCCATGGGATTCCATCTGACCATAAGGATCTGCCCTTGTAGGTCTGGTTGCTTCCAAGGTCTGTGGAGGTGTGAAGATTAAACAGAGAAGCAGCTGTTTAAGTGAGTTATAGGATGTGAGAGCAGACAGTAAACCAGCAAAGGTTATAAATATCAATTTATCTTCTTTGAATGACACTTCAGCATACTTTTGTTTGTTTTCTTACGTTTGTCTTTTTCACTTAAATAGTGTTTTCATTCTTTCCATTGTTAGTATAAAGAAAATAAAGTTGGGCATGGCATTGAACAGTATATCAAAACATAATGTACCATAAAACACTGTGAAGCAGTAATTGAAAAATACATCAAAGTAAAAGAAAATAAGTAATCAAAGTATCAGAGTCCAAAGGCAGTCCCTGGGAAGTTCTCGTGCCTGACAGCTACCAGCAGTCACAAGGCTGATTGGGTGACTCTGGACAGTCACTTGTGTATTCAGGTCATGCCTTGTCCTCCTCTTCAGTTACAGCTTCAACCAGATACAGTGTCCTCTCTCCAAGCATATATTGACAAAAGTCAGGCTAAACCACTTCTCAGAAGGGGTGGTTAATACACTCTCTGTATTGACATCACCAGTTGGAGAGGAAGAGGAAAAAATTAATCACTAAATGTGAAAACTGAAAATACATGCCTGTTCAGAATTATGCCCAACACCTTAGGAAAGGGCTAGATAGTGAATCTTTCAAGCTGCAGCACTTTGTTTGCCAGAAATGAAATCTATTTGGAGGGGGAAGAGGAGGCACAGAACAATGTTTCTGCAGTTGATGTCCTCACCTCAGAGGACATAGAGATGGTAGCAGTTCCTAACCCCTTCTTGATGATCAGATTTACACAGCTCCTCATTATGAAGTTGACTTGTGGCTAGAAGGGGAGTGATACCAGGTGATGCAGAAGGGAAGGAAAGGTGTCCATAAAGATGTATTTCACTGTATTTAATTAATTTTTACCTTTACACAAGATTCTTAGCTCTTAAGAGTTCTATGCAAAATTATTTCAAAATAATTGAAATAATTATCACTAGCCTTGTAGTATTCTCTGTCTTAATCCTTCAGTTTCTTTTTAATATTGTACTGGAGAACTTGGAGGCCTTTCATTTTACTGAGCATATTTTGTTTTAAACTCCAAAACTCACACAGAAATGCAGTCTGTTACTTAATAATTTCACTAAAATTTTGTCATACATGATTTTCTAACATAGGAATGTTGGTTTGCTGTGGAGTTTTAATTTAAAACTGAAGTCTTGTATCAAGTCCTTTTTTTTCCTCTTTTTGTTTTCCTCTTCATTTTAGTATAGGGGATGTCATGGAAAGATGGATTTCTGTGAGACATCTCTCACAACAGTGATTTATTATTTAACATTAGTTGATCCCAGTCTATCTTGTTCCTGGCCACTGTGAAAGGTGTTCTTCAAGGATAACAACGCTGACTGCCTTGGAGTAGGGCTTTGGGATGCACAGCCCCGTGTTAGGTCTTGGAGTCACTGGGGCGGAACTCACTTCACAGAAAACACCATTCCCTGGCATTAATTAGAGCCAGAGCCCAAGGACTGAATGTGGAAGTTGACTCACATGACTTTTCAGGTCACTGCTGAGGTCAGGTGCTGGGCGTGTTCTGGGAAGATTCCTGGAGCACTGTATGGACACAGAGCTCCAGTTTCCAGGATGCAGTCAAAGCTTGCCCAGAGGGTAAGATGGGTGGAAGTAGGTGCTTTTCCTTGGAGCTGAGAATTCTTTCACAAAGTGCTGAGGCTCCTGTTGCAAGAGACCAGCTCTGGTTTGCCATGAGCAAGCTAAGAAGCTGCTGAATAGAAAAAAGCACTTCGCTGCAGAGAGAAGATTCAGTCAAAAGAGAAGAAAGAAGCACTGTAGTTAGGACTCTAGAAATAAATCTTTAAAGTAAACAGAAGTACTTTCAAAACACCTCAGTGTCCTCTTTTGCATCAATGAAAAATATGCAGCTGCTTTGCAAGGGACTGGCTGTCACCAGCTTGAGATAATCAGAAAGCTGCTATTTTTCCAGCTTCCCATGAGCTTCCCAGGACAATCCTTCATAGGGAAGAGGATATTATATTTCTTTTTCTTAAGAGATAAAAGAGGGCTGATGACTAATACTGAAGTGAATTGTTAAGAGACTTATTTACTTAATTGAGCCTGCTTTTTGGTATGTGTCCCAATTAATTCATTTCTGTTGTGACCATATTGAAGCAACCTACACCCTTGTGACCTTCTCTTATAATTATTACTATTTTCCTCATTTGAAGCGCTGTTTTGATTATGTACTCAAAAAGCTCTGCTGAAACATCTGTAGCACTACTACAGAGTCAGATTTTTCCATTGTTTGGAAGTCAAGGATAGTAATAAAAAGAATCCTTCTTTATTGAAGTTCTTGGAGGTTATGGGTCGCTTACAGCCCTTAGGGGATGGGGGGTTGTCTTCCTTTTTAATTTCACAAAATGACTATTTTGAATAGGCAGAACTTGTTTTCTAACTAGAAATTCTTTTAACAAAAATGTGTTGTTGGATGGTAGCACTCAGAGGTGGCTCAGAATTCCTCTGGTGTGAATACTGTACATATTACAGGGTCACAGGAGAACGTCACAGCAGTGAAAAAGGGGCTGGCAAGTATGGCCAGCCCTAAATTTGCTGAGATTGCTATGTGGACTCTCTGCCCCAAATGAGGCATTGCTTTTATTATTGCTTAAATTAAATACAGTATTTGACAGCTCTTGGCCTAAACCACAGTGGAGTTGTCTGGAAAGCTCTCTCTGACAGAGAGACTCTCTCAGCCATAGCAGCCACATCTGCAGTGGTAGGTGATTGTTAGTGATGGGCTGCCAATACAAGGGGAGGGGGGTGTTTATTCCTCAGCGCTTCATCTTCATGGGATGAAGATTTTGCTGTTTGTGCCAACCTCCTCTATGTTAACTTATGCTCACTACAATGGTTTTGAACTCCTGACTCCAGCTCCTCTTCCCCCATTTACCTGAAACGACCAGCCAGTGGCACATGCACTGGGGGGGCTTGTTCTGGGCAACAATCCCAGAGGCAGCGTTGGTTTGGAGAAAGGTGCTCTGCCAGTGGCATCCTTCATTCCAGTGGAACTGGAAGTCTTACACCAAGCCCCCTCACTGCTGGCTGCTGTGTTTGGAAAGCTGCAGAGTACCCCTGAAGTTCTGTGCACCTCTTGCAACAGCAGTCCTTTCTCCTCAGGGAACAAGACCCTTGCACAGAGTATTTTCTTACTCAAGACTTGCTGATGCTGTTTCTCTTATTGATTTAAGTAGTACACTGCTTTCCCCAGTCTCTACCTGCTTTTTGCTCCATTGTGTCCAAATCAAAACTGGCCATGCTCTCAACTTCTTGAAGCTTTGTGTACCTTTTTTCCTCTTCCTTATTCCCAGTTCCTTTCTTTCAACTTCCTTACAAAGTGCCTTCTTATCTGTGCTTTATGCTCTGTGGGGTTTCTTTTTTCTGTATTGCAGACTCTCTCTGTCCTTGAAATAATTAAAACCACTTATTAAAAGATAATAGCTCACTCTGGGTCACAGTTTTTCAATGGATGGCCATTGAAAGCTGCTAAGCTGCTGGGGATTTTGATGCCAGAGGGCAGCACTGCTGGTAGAGCTTACCTTGGGTGCCAGCCACATATTGGTGTACTGTGTCCCCTTATTTTAATGTTTGTTTGAGCAGTCTTCCGGTCTTCAGAGTCAGACTGCTCATGTACATGTAGATGTGGCACTTCAGGACATGGTTTAGTGGTAGACCTGGCAGTGTTAGGTTAATGGTTGGACTTGATCTTTGTGGTCTTTTCCAACCTGAATGATTCTGTGATTCTATGTAGCAAAAACTCCTGCCTCAGTAGAAAAGAAAGTATCTGGAAATCTTTCTTCAGCTGTGAATAATAATCCTGTGTTAGACCACCATCTCAGACCAGGCTTCTTCATTCACCAGACAAAGGTGGGTGATTGAAAAAGCCACAGGAGTGGTTGTTCCACAAAGCCATAATTAGAGGTTAATGCTTGCTGTGCTCACTCTTGACTTTCTCTCTGTACATAACCTGGTTTAACCCTTTGGCTGTGCCTATGTCCAGAACACTTTGGCTCAGTGTTCTGCTTTAGAGTGTGTATGAAAGATGCTGTATGAAAGATTCATTTCCTTCCCAGCATTGGAGTTTCCTTTTTAAATGAACTCATGTGCCAGATCACACAGCACGTAGCCAAAGTGCTGCATTTTATATGATGCCTACAGGGCTCTACTGAATGAAATCTGCAAGTCTCCAGATTTCTTAAGATGTGACTTTATGTGTTTTTTGGCATAGAAACAGAAAAGCTGGGGCTGGAGGTGGGAAATGGATTGCCATCTTGGAAATTTAATGACCAGCTGTTTCCCTGCGATGTGTGTGGAAAAGTGTTTGGTCGCCAGCAGACTCTGTCCCGGCATCTCTCACTGCACACAGGTAAGGCAGGGCTTGGTGGGTGGTTGTTACAGCATTCAGGAATTCCGTGTGCCTTGTTTTAGGGAGGAGAGAAAAGGTCAGGAGAAGGGAGTGTGTGTGAGCCATCCTGGGCTCACTTGGGGCAGAGCCAAGCACAGGAACAGGATACCATGTCTGAGTGGAGTTAGGGAGGTAACGTTTTATTTCTTTGCAGCTTAGGTGTAATTTCTCCTTACAAAACCTGCCAATTCAAGTTTGTCCAGGTTCCAGCTCACCAGACTGTAGACACTAACTGGTAACCAAGCTTGGTAATGGAGTTTTGCAGAGAAGGCACAGCCTTTTTTTGGATGGATTTGGGTTCTTTTTGGACAGAAACATCATTCACCTGATGAACTTTTTAAATGTCACTGAACAACAAAAGATTTGGCCTTGGTGTTTTAGATCTGTGAAACTGAAAGGATTGAATAACTCATTCATCCTTGCTCTCATCATACAGTTCTGAGAGGAATGGGTTGTTCTACAACATACCAACTTTCTTAAAGTGAATCAGCTTCAAATCAGCTGAGACAAACAGAGTTTTTATATGGAAGATTCACTCTGTCAGCCTGCTGAGGTGCACTGCACAAAATAACACAGCAAGAATTTCTCATGTAGTGCTGAGAAATCATGTTGGTATAATGGCAGTGTATGTTGAGCCATCCTGAAAAGGTTCAGATGCTCCATGGTCTAGTGGGGTTTCCTTAGTCCTAAGCTGCTTTATGGAATGCCTTTCCCTTAACACTTGCAGCATTATATTTCAAATTTAGAGCAGCAGGTCCTCAAAGGAAAAGGTTGTAAAAGCTGATGTAATGTTTGGTTATTTTAATCAACCCTTTGCAAAATGCAGCCTGGCGCACGCAAAAAAAGCTGTGTTGCCAGGATTTAGAAATATTTAATTTAAAATAAAAAAGAGGAATACTTAAAATTGTGAAGCATCAGAAACTCATGATGAATTTGTTTAATTTTTTCAACTGTTCTTTGAGTGAGCTTTTTCATTAGATTATGTTTGGAGCTGGACTAATGATATACCCTTTCCTCCTATCATCAGATTTTAATACAAAATCATCAACTATCAGCTCCGTGCAAGTGATCACATGGGCAACCCCAACAATAACTAAGCCCAAAAATCAAATAGAAGATGCTGGGTAAAGGAAGTAGTTGTAGGCTACGGACCTGCCTCTCCACTGGCTTTGCTGCAGCTCCCAGAACAGCAGTTGCCCCAGTTTTCCAGTTTATAAAGTTTTATATTATATGACTATAAATGGTAGAGCAAATTAAAAAAGCTTGCCCTAAACTACCTTCAAATTAGTTGGGTTCTTTTTCTGAGTAATTGCTGTGAACTCCTATAAACTTCTAAAACGTCGAGCTTCCAAAGTACCTCATCCTGAAAGCTGCTTGGAGAAACCCAAAGGAATGCACGCTTGGTTACTGGCAGCTTTCAAAGTAGCTGGCTTTGAACTGGGCTATACACTCACATCTTGCTGCTCCTTTTTCAGAAGAGAGAAAATACAAATGCCACTTGTGCCCCTATGCTGCTAAGTGCCGTGCTAACCTGAACCAGCACCTGACTGTGCACTCTGTGAAGCTGGTGAGCACCGACACCGAGGACATCGTCAGCGCCGTCACGGCCGAGGGCAGCGATGGAAAGAAGCACCCTTATTACTACAGGTGAGCACCCAGGCGAGGGCTGCGCACCACACACTGTCTTGTGGGCCTGCTGAGGACATGTGACAGGGCCACCCTTCTGGTGCTGCGGGGTTAGAACCGTGATTGAAGTATTTATCTTGCCTATATCTGATTTAGGCTGAGCAGCAAACCCCAGCTGGCTGCCTCATGCTGTTTGACTTGGCTGGCCATTGGGAAGGACTCTGGGATTTGCTGTGGGTTGCTGTTTGGTTTTTTTAAATTACTTTGTGAGGCAGCTGTGCTCTTAGAAGTCTCTCTAACTTTTTAAACAGTGTTCTGTGGAGAGCTGTCACCTCCCTCCATGAAAGCAACAGTGTTCCTTTAAGTTTTGTCTTTGGAAACATCCCATCTTGTACACAGATTCACGGCGAATCTAAAGCCCTGTGCTTCCAGTTGCCTCTGACAGCTCCCTTCAGCCAAATCTATGAAATCAAATAGCTTAAAAGTGTATCAAGAATTGTTACATCAATCTACACACGTCCTCTGTTTGCTCAAGGTATATACATTCTGTGACCAACATGGTCAAAGAAAGAAAACCTTCAGGAGAATTTGCCTGAAAAATTGAAAAGAATTGCCCAGATAAGATGGAAACGTAGGCATTCTTCTTGCTGTATGCACTGTTGTGCACTCTGCAAACTGTGATGTGCACTCTAGTGGCCAAGCAGATTACCAAATCACTCTTACTTTTAGTCAAAGTGCCAAGAGCAGATTTAATTACAAAATCATAGAAGTAAGAAATAAATGAGACCTGCTGGATTAGATTATCTAGTCTTTCCCCTGGGAAAGCAAAATAGTGCCCTGGAGTATATGCCTTTTCCAATCCTTCTGGCTTGTTTTAAATGTTAATGGCCTAATCAAAGCAAGAGGAGGACTCTGCAAAGAAAGTTAAATTAAAGGGTCCTTTCCACTGCCTCTCAGTATCACTCTGTTTATGTGCTGGCTGCGAAATCTGTATCCCTGCTAATTATTCACATAGCTGAAGACTGCTGTTTTCCAGTCAAGCATAAGAAATGTTTGAACCCATTTTTACTTGCTTACACTGAAACTGCCAGGCAGTTTTGCACAAGATCCCAGTTTGGCATGGGAACCATTCCAGGGCTCGAAAATCACTCCTGGAGTGTGCAGCAAGCTCTCTGTTTGTCAGTGTATCAGCTGTACTAAACATCTTGGCAAAGCTGCAGTGCCTCTTATTGCCCAAAGGAATCGGTTAGGTGATGCACAGCATCTGGAATCTGTAGTTTTTAATTAACTTTATGATTATTTAGCATCATTATAGCATGTACAAGATTGTTGCATTGTGCCTGCCCTTAATCACATTGGCATGGCCATCCGTTCAAAGGCAGTTCAGCAGACAAAAGAATTTTGCAGTGAACATTGAGCAGTGCGGAAGAGCAGGAATCTGTGCCGTGAGTTTCCTCTTGCAAATTTGGGGAGAGGCAATAGGCCTCTGTTTGTGGTTTGTTTTTTAATGTTCCTTACTCTTGAATTCCCTTCTCCCTGCAGCTGCCATGTGTGTGGGTTTGAGACAGAGATGAATGTCCAGTTTGTCAGTCATATGTCCCTCCACGTGGATAAGGAGCAGTGGATGTTCTCCATTTGCTGCACAGCGTGTGATTTTGTCACTATGGAAGAGGCAGATATGAAGGCTCATGTCAACAACAAGCACACAGGTGATGATCCCTCTCTCCCAGCTGCAGTGATCTCTCTTTTCCTTGCTTTTTAGGTGCAACCTTCACACTTCCCATTAGCACTCTGCTTTCACTGAAATGCTTGCTAATTAAGGCCTGATCTCTCAACGTTGAAGTGAATTGGACTCCAGCCAGGCAAATAATCTGGTAGTGCAGATCAATTTTCAAGCTTAGTGAAATAAATGAAGGACTACTTAGCCCTTCTTCTTCCTATTCCACTCATCCCCCAAATCCCCTCCCCTGTAGGAGTCAGCATATTTCATTTGTTTTTCTGATTGGTTTACTATTTCATCAAAATCCCGCTTTGACTTCAGCGATGATAAGGTGACTTTGAGGGCTAATTGTGCATACCTGGCTGCAAGTCTGAAATAAACATTATGTTGAGCTTTGCTCTTGGCTGTGTTTGCCCCCACAGTCTATCAGTTTGGAATTTCACGCTGATGTTTAGTTGACACTGTGATTCAGCAATACCATAAATGTAACTTTATATTAAATAACAGAACGAATAGTGCTCGCTCCATGGTCCCTCTCACTTAATAGCCAAGGATAAGAGCAATAGCAGTTTTCAAACAAGCTCCATATGCTTAGTCCAGCTAATGAAGTCTGGCATAATTTAAGGAGAAGAAAATTGGAATCCTTTTAATTAATTTGTCTTATAAGACCAGGCAGTAGTATTTTGCTGCCACAAACTACTCACAGTTACATTTACAATACGGAACCTGAATTGCATCCGGCACAACTTTTCCTTCACTAATTTGCTTTTCCTGTCCTACCAGGAATAAAATTGGGAAAATAGGAGGGATGAAGAAGAAGGGAGAAAAGAATACAATTGGCTGTGTCCACAGATACATAAGTTAAATGTAACTACAGAAATATGAAGCACTGCAAAGCTCTCAAGGGATTTTATGCCAGCATAGCTCTCAGCACTTCATATAGAGGAGTTCAAGGCAAATGAGAAACACCGCCCATAGTTATGTGAAAAGCCTCAGAGCTCAAAACTGAGCTGTGCTCTGCTGTATTTTCCTATTGTGGCTAAAAGATTGAAACTGCCACTTGTCTTTTGAAGATAGGCAAAACCCCCTTGTTCTTCCTTCACCCTGCCCAACTGAGCCATTCAGCTGGTGATTCAGCCAAATGCTCACACATATGGCAAATACAGAGTAAAAAATAGAATGGGTTTTCTGGGTCACTTGACTCCAGTTCCTTATCCTGTGATGTTACCAGGTCATAAAGGGACTGTTTGTGCAGATATGGCATATCCCTTCAAAGAAGTGTCATTGTTTTAAACAAACTATTTCTAGCGACAGGCAGCTGTAGACTTTCTTGCATTAATGATTACGGAACCTTTTTAAAATCTCCAGTGTGTGTCTTAGTGATAATCAGAATACACATTGTTCTTGTGCCAGTACTGCCCTTAATCTGAAACAGCAGTCCACCTTTTCATCCCTCCTTCCACAGTATTTATTCCTTTAGTATATTTCTGGAGAACAATGCTCTCCCCTCTAAATGTACACTGAGCCTCTTCCTATATGGAACACAGTTTTCCTGCTGTAGCCATCCCTCACTGCATATGTTCTGATTGGAACCCCTGCTCTGGACATATGCAATCACAGCTGTACACGGTGAAATGAAATAAGCAGTGGTGGCAGTGCAAACCAGCAGCAGCTACTGGGAATAGCTCACACAATAACATTCTGTGATCACGTTTACCTTCCGTGAAGGATCCCCAACACTGATTGCTCATATTCATCCCATGTTCTGCTTGAATTCTACTTTTGTTTTCCTTGACTGTTTTCAACTTAAGCACTTCTCATTTGTAGCAAAAATTCTTGTTACTGGCCCTTCAGGTCATAACCTTGTACTCTGCTATTAAATTTCATTCCATTTCTATTACTCTGGTCCCCAAGGTCAGTGAATCTTTCTGTATGATATCCAGTCATCCTCCCTACTGGCAGCTCAGGTCATCAGATTTCATTAGTGCATTCCTATGTTTTTATCTTAAAGGTGCCACTTATCAGTTTAAAGTTAAGTACACAGGTGCCAGTGTTTGCAGAGGCCTTGATCAGGGGACTTCAGAATTTGAAGTTTTAGTGATGTCTCTTTTTAACACAGCTCTGATCGAACCAGGACATGGGTGGGAGGGAATCATTTGCCTCATCATCATCCTTGCCTCATTGGCTCATGGCAGTTCTCATAGGGGAGCTCTAGCTCTTGTTCACTTCTAGTGTGTGATAGCATTTGGGATTTGAACTTCCTACATTATTGCACACATACGGAAGTTCTGATGAGCTTTATCTCTAGGTTCAGTTAAATAACATGCTTTTCAATTATCGTTAGAAGGAAATCCTAAGAAAAACATATAAATCTTGAGACCATGCTGTTACCTGTGCAATGATTACTGAGGATGGTCTTCAGTACAATGAGTGAGACTATTTTCCTTTACCCTTCATCCTGAATTTACCCACTGGACCCACATAAATGGAAAGGTGGAGGAAGTTTAGCTTGTACCAGTAGGTACTTCTGGTTTCTGCACCCCAAACCTACAGAAATTGTTTCCTTTCTAAGTGACAAGTTTTCATTGTTTTTGAACTCATAGTAGTCAAAGTGTTTTCTTGCGATTTTTTTCAGTCCAATAATGAGGTAGAATTGCATGATTCCTTCCCATTACCATTACAGACACACTCAGTTGCAGGATAAACTGAGAGATGTTCAGTGGTTAAACACTAATAAAAAGGAAGGAGGTCCAACAATGTTGTTTTTTTTTAATCAGCTCAAATAATTTCAGACTTGTTTTGAATTAACTTTAAATATAAAAGTAATTCCTGAAATTTAAAACAGGATCATGGAGACTCCATCTAATCTGCTGAACTAGTTATTGCTCTTTGTTTTTCAGCTGAAGAAAGGAAGACACCTAGTGAATCTAACAGTCCATCTTCATCTTCACTGTCAGCACTGAGCGACTCTGCCAACAGCAAAGAAGATGCAGATATAACCCCAAAAAACAAGGGGTCAAACAACCTGCTGGTCATTTCTGTAGTGCCTGGTAGTCAGACCTCAGTGAACACTGAAGAGAAGTCAGAGAAAGGTAAAGCACTGTTTAACAAATACAAACTGTCACCTTCTATGCAGTCAATCACCACAATGTAAGGACTAAGTTTTCCTGTTCTATTTTTCAGGCTTTGAATGTGTTTTCTGTAACTTTGTCTGCAAAACAAAAAATATGTTTGAGCGTCACCTGCAAATCCACCTGATCACACGGATGTTCGAGTGTGATGTGTGCCACAAGTTCATGAAGACACCTGAGCAATTACTGGAGCACAAGAAATGCCACACTGTCCCCACCGGTGGGCTCAAGTAAGGAAAGCAAGTACACAAACTTTTACTGTGTTAAGCACCTTAATACTGTGGGGATAGGACAAAAGGAAGTCAGTCAGAAAGGGTTGGTTAACAATCCAGATTTGGGGCTTCCTTGTATTTAGATGACCCAAGGCCTGTCCTTTAGGCTTGAATCATTACAGCAGATTGGTAACCTAGCAGCAGAGGAGCTGTAACAAACTATGGTCCTTTCCCTTTTCAAGTTCAAGAGGAGATAGTATGTGATGGGTCCTACAGAGAATGAGGCAGCACTGCAGAAAGCTTTTGGCAGAATAAGGGTTGTTTTTAACAAGGCATCAGAGCAAAGGAAAGCACCCAGCACAGGCTCTGTTTTGCCCCTGCTCAACGAAACTAAATCCTGTACAGCCTCTGCAACTAGGTATGAAGTTACAACCTTAAAGGTTATAGCCATTGTATACTCAAATGCAAATACTCAAGCATTTCTCTCCAAGAATGAATAACTTGGATGCTTTCTGCTTTGTTTGCATGCCCCACAAGAATCACTATTGTATAAATTAAGATGTAATGAGTAATACAGTGTTTTAAGAAAAAAAGCCCTTTGGTTTTGGCTGCGATGGTGTCCTTTAAGGTCTTTTGGTGCAGAGCAGTGTTTCTAGAGAATAAGTGTGTCCTTCTGTCAAAGTCAGACCCCTGAGGGAAGGAGGGACTGCTGGGGCCGTATGCTTGCTCTCTGGGCAGGCAGTGTGATGTTATGAAAGAGGCACGTCCCTGCTCTCTGTTTGTTCCAGCTGCTGGGGGGAAAAAGGCTGGAACCACTTGGAGCCCAGCTAGGGTTCAGCACAGGCTCCCAGCTCCTGTTGCTCTTGCTGAGCAGACTGATGCTTTCAGTGCACTGTGGCTGCGACACGAGGAGCACGCCACGTTCAATGGTACCGCATGCAGCTCCCTCAGTTTGCGCTGCAGCTTTTGAGAACTGGTCCTGTTTGCCAGGCAGCCTCTGTCTCCAGCTCAGGAGCTCCACAGACTGGGGTCTGTGGTCACTTGAGATGAGATGACTGAATCTGGGAAGAAGACCAGATTGAGAAGCAAGTAGTGTGCCAGAACGACGGGATGTCTGTCTTGGACATACAGACCAGTTGTCTAATGCACATTTGGTTTTAAGCTGCATAAAATCTGTTCTATTTACCAAGAAAAAACCATGACCTATGACTCAAGTCTTCCTGACAGAATGGGTTTTGCAGTCTATATTCCTGCCCAACTCAAGTAATAACTAGGTACCTTGAACGCTGCATCTAAGAAAAAGCTCTGATTTATTTTTTTTTAAGGCATCCAGAAGAGCCTGAAGAGATCTAAGTAAATTGTATTTTTCTGTCTCCTGTTTGCTGTGGGGGAAGAGAAAAAAACATGCTTCTTCCAGCTCCAGGTCAAAATCTGAGATTCTGATCCAGAGAGCACCCAGCCCAGGAGAGGTATGTGTGCATTGACAGCCAAGTCCTCTGTTGCAAGAGATAATCACATTAGAAGCCTCAGTAACAGGCTCCCTCTCTGGATCAGAGTACTTGATGTGCATCAGGAAAAGTGTCCAGCTGTTTTAGTATCTCTTTGTCCTCCTGTTATTACTCACTTTCCTCAAAAATCTCTTGATTAGCTTGTAGATTACTATTAAACCTGTATGTGCAAGCAAGGAAAGTACGCATGGAGATGGAGAATCTGAGCTTAGAAATGACCCAAAATGCCAGAACACAATTAGCAGATCTGCTAAACAGTGAATGCAGATGTGTGGCAGCTGGGGATGTTAGAAGACAGTAGCCAGGTGCCTTAGTTGTATGTTTTTATGCAGCCCTGCTCTCTGAGCTCACCAGTTCCATGTGGAAAGCTGCGTGCTTGGTTCAATACAGCAGAGATCCCTGGCAGGGAGCTGTCCCCACCAACTTCCTCTCAGCTGCACCAAACACTGCGGGTGTGTTTTGGGTTTGGTGGTGTTCAGGCTTGTTCAGTGTGCAGCTCAGGCTTCTTTCCAAGCTTCCATGATTCCCTCCTCTAACCTTCTTGGCCCTTCCTGGCTCAGGAACTGGGGTGAGGCCCTTTGCCATGTCCACCCCGGGCCGGATGCTTGCTGCTGTGAGTAAGCAGAACCCACATCCTGTTCCTTCGCAGGAGCAATTCCTGCCATGGCAGAGGCGGCTGTAGGCAAACACTGCCAAACCCCTTTGAGCATGGCTAGCTCATCTCCCAGGGATGGGAATCCCTACAAATCATCCTAACAGCCTGTCTTTCAGCTGCTCCTAGCAGGATACCCTGCAAGCTTATTGCTCAAGGTCACATTAAAAAAAAAGGGATTTCCTAAGCTTTTGCTGTACATGTGGTATTACAAGTTTATTCCATCTTTACTTAAACAGCTGCTTTCATACTCATCTGTAAACACTCACTTTAAACCACTTCTTAATGGAAAAAATGGCCAAAGTGACTTCGTGCAAACACTAGGAATCGTTACACAAAGTACCTGTGCATCAGTCACCCACCCTGCACTACCCGGCCTGCTCTGGGGAAAGACCCCATCAAGGTAAGCCAGAAGGTTAAAGGGATGCTCCTTCAGAGTGAATCAGTGTTTTCCTAGGAATGCCATTAAATGGGCAAACCTCCTCTAAGTAGAGATCTGTCAAGGTGAATCAAATATTGGAAAGAGGCTTCACATGGAGAACTAAGTGCCTTTTTCTCCTCCTTAGTAGGTCAGAGAGGGGCTGAGTGACAGGGTTAAAGCAGGAACGCAGCTCTGCCAGCTGAGTGACTCCTCTTTTCTTTGTCCCTGCCCTTCCTTGCTGTATTGCCAGGTGCCCGTTCTGCATCTACTCCACAAACCGCCCCGCAGCCATGGAGTGCCACCTGAAGACTCACTACAAGATGGAGTACAAGTGTCGGATCTGCCAGACAGTGAAAGCCAACCAGCTGGAGCTGGAGATGCACATCCGAGAGCACCGCCTTGGCAACCATTATAAGTGTGACCAGTGTGGCTACCTGTCCAAGACGGCAAACAAGCTGATCGAGCACGTGCGTGTCCACACCGGCGAGCGCCCTTTTCACTGTGACCAGTGCAGCTACAGCTGCAAACGCAAAGACAATCTCAACTTGCACAAGAAACTGAAGCACGCTCCACGCCAGACCTTCAGCTGCGACGAGTGCCTGTTCAAGACTACTCACCCTTTTGTCTTCAGCCGCCACGTGAAGAAGCACCAGAATGGGGACTGCTCCGAAGAGGAGAAGAAGGGCCAGTATTCAACCTCCAAGGAAGCCAGTCCACTCCTCCCAGTGAACAGCTCCAGGAACCTCCTGTCACCCCTCTCAGTTATGTCTGCCTCCCAGGCTCTGCAAACAGTAGCTATGTCAGCTGCACACGGCAGTGGGGCAGAGCCAAACTTGGCAGTGAAAGCCTTGGCCATCAACGGCACTTCCCTGTGCTTTGATAAATACTGGAACTCAGAGTTTGCCCACCTTATTCCTTTAACAATGTTTTTCCCCAAAAACCACTACGATCTCACATTCCATCCACCCAGACCTCAGACTGCACCGGGAGGTGCCTCTTCACCTAAACACTCCTTCCTTGCCTACCTTGGACTAACAGAAAGGGCAGAAACTGTCTGAGGGCAGTTGCATTCTGTACCAAAAATCCCCCAACAAACCCAGCAGGTTATACATTGCTGCAAAACGTAGCCCCAAGAGGTAACGAACACTTGTACTATATCATTAGTAAGGTTTAGCAAATGGCTCTGTGTGTATACTTATTGCATTGACATGAAAGCTGCTTTATTAAATCTCCAAGAGGTGACCTACTGCATACTTCTACCTTCAGAGGCATGTTCCCAGTACTCTTATCTAAGAAACTATTTTGTCTTGTTAAGCTGAAAAAAAAAAAAAGAGTGTCCTTATTGGCAATCAGCACTTGTAAGATGACATATTGATGCATTTTATTTTTGGGCTTTGTGTGCCTGCGGGTGTGTGAAAGAGAGTCTGCCTGTAGTGTGCCATGACATTGTTTTTGCACATCCTTTGGATTGGCTTATTTAATTATTCTTCTTTTCCCCTTTTCACACACTCGCTCCCTGCCTTCCCTCTGTCTCCCCCTGAACTGTGGAGTTGTGGAAGGAGTAATGTTTGGGGTGGGGCAGGGGGAGAACTGGTGTATTATTTCAGTGCTGTTTGCAGCTTCCTTTAGTTGTTTGATCCCTTGTACTCAGTTGTCAAGGTTTGAGGATTTGGGGTAGAACTAATGAGGAAAAAAAGTTGCTTTCAGCACTGCAGGATGAGAGCACGACAATGGAAAGTGTGTGTATCTCCACACGCACATGCAGTGTGTGCAGCCTACACACCCACACAGCAGGCCCAATTCTCAGCTGTTACACAGGTGTGACAAACACCTGCCTCTGGGCCATAGCATACATCTTTTGTTTTAAAAGGGCATATAAATATTATATATATACTGTATTATGCAGTGGTTACCTTTTAGTTTCCAGGAACAACTTGTATAACTAAAATTCTATGGTGGAGAAAAAAAAAATCCAACAAGGGGATTTAAAAAAGGGTATGGATAAATTCTGGGTATAAATACTCAGACTAAAAAAAAAAAGGCAGTTTTGCACAGTGCTTTAGTCTTGCACTAGTTTGTTTCTCACTTGCAAAAAAAAAAAAAAAAAAAGAAAAAAAATACAAATTGTGGGCTGAAGTTAGTAAGACTGTTTATTTGAAAAGGTACCAGTAACTTCTTTGAAATATAAAGCTATAAAAAGATGCTTTTGGAACCATACAGTTCTCTTTTATACCCTCAGTATTTCAATTGTACTTGCAAATTTGACAGTTCTCTTGCTCCACTCCATGTCATCAGTAATACTTTATTCCTTTTTGTTGATGGCAGATAGAGTGTGTCCTGCTAGGAAGCTAACTTTGTACTTATTTAATGCTCCTACTCATGGTCATTAAAATGACATGTTATATGTAGCACTTTATTGCAGGAAGAAGCAAATGCAGACTGGTTGTATAACCTTTGGTAATCTCAAAATGCCAAGAGCGATCTTAATTTAAGAGAAGCTAACTGACTGTTAATTAATTTCTGTTCCTTAGACAACTTAATATGCCGGAAGAAAGATCAGGATTAAAAACACTCTGTATTACAATTGGAAGTATAAAATGTGAAGCATTTCAAAATTATCATGTGACATACAGGAATGCCTTCATACTGAATTATTGTTTTCCGTGATGTCTCTCGGGTTTGGGTCTGGCTGTCTTTTACTGGGTATTAGAAGTGTCTGACCTAGCTTTTGCCACAGTCCCCTTGCTGTCCGTTGGCCAAGCCACTGTAGGAGGTGCCCTGAGTCACATCCATCATGCTGTCTACCCACCCTCGTGCTGTCCTGAAGGAACTTCCTCTGCTGGTTGTTGTGGGATGAGGGGAAACAACCACCCCTTGCTCATGACAGCAGGAAAGCAAGGACCCAGTTCAGGAAGGCATTTCTTGTCCACAAGGGCTCTTGGCCATGTGGACAACTAGAAATGTAACTCAGTCTTCATTAGTTCTTAAATGAAGCTTGTGTAGAAAGACTTTTTGGATGCAAAACTTGCATCACTTTAACCTATTTGCAAGATTCCTACATTTGTTTTGTACTGAGATGGCCAAACATTCTCCACTGTCATGACCAAATTCTTCCTGTTTGGGGAGGACATCCTAATCTGTGCACTCCTGTTAACATACTGGAAGCTAGTTACAAGGGGGAAATATCCAAAATCATAGCAGGTTATCATTTGGAATTATTAATTACAGGACAGAGAAGTCTCACCATTTGTTTACATTCCAGCAGACAGTTTTGGTTCTAACAAGCATGTGGCAGCTCTGTCTATGCAGTAAAGAAAACGCATCTGCTCCAAACTATGTGTAAACCTTTGTAAACAACTTACCTAACTCAGGGCCCTGCTCACCAAGCTTTACTCCAGAAGAACTCCTGGTAACAACTCCCTGGGAGTACAGACAAAATAGAAAATACTGTGTTGGTAAGTACGCGGAGCAAAATATAGCAACTATCTCGATAGCATGAAATCTGCAATCTGTATCTAGCAGCTCTACCAGTTCTGTAAAACACACTCCACACGTGCATCTCTGACCACACCACACAAAAACAAACACTCCCAAATCAAAAGGTTATTTTTCACACCGACTACAGGTAAAGTACAGCTGTCCAGGAGGAAGAAGTAGGAATATTAGTTAGGCCACTTTATCTAAACCACATGGCAGTTTAAATAGGGCTGGTACTTCCAAGAATGAGCTGCCAGCATGCGACCGCCACTTGTTCGACCATGTTCCACTGCACCAGTATCTGACCTGGCAATGTTTAACGTACCTGGGAAATTTGTTTAGCACTTTGGAAAGGATAAATTCTTTCTTTCTGACAAGTTATAGAAGTTTTCTCTGTAAGGAAAAGTGTTAGGAGGTTTTTATTTTTTTAAGAAAAAAAAATACACTATTTATCAGAGCTCTTGCATATTAAAATAATTTGTTTGCAGTTCAAGACTAAAGAAAGGAATGTTCTCCAGAGGTTCCCCCTACCGATTAATGACCAACAGTTCTGATAAATTCCCCCACCATAAAGGTAATTTCATACTGGTTTTCACTATGCATTCTTTAATGAAAGCTAGCATGTTTTTCTATTCAGTAATTCAGTTAAAGTTCTCAGCACTTTTTTCTTTCTTCTTTTTTTTTTTACTTGTTGTATTATGTTCAAATATCATCCTGTCAAGGTTTGTGTACATTAATAAAAATTTGTATTGTATAAAGCTTTTTGCATTATAAGGCTGTACAGGGTCATTTTGACAGTAACTGGTATATTTCTTTGCATCTTATGTTGCATTGCCAATTTCTAGTGTATCCAGTTTGGAAGTACAATATACTCTGATTAAAAAGGTTGGCTATATTCTGGTTTCTTTTTGGTTTTCCTTCCTCTCTTTTTTTTTCTCACCTTAAATATATTTGGAATTTATTCGGAGGGAGGGGCAAAGGATTCTCCTACAAGACAAGAAGATCAGAAGGAAACAGGGATGATGTTATCAGTGATTAAAATTGAAAAGGAAAGCTCTGGCTCTCACTACAGATGAAAAAATACAGCGAATTGTCCTAGGACAGCTCCAGGATTTCAAACGGTGGGCTCTCTGCTTGTAGCAACCTTCCACGTCAATTCTGCAAGGAGGATAATTCCTCTTCTGAGCACTCTGCTCAGTTATGCTGTTCAAAAAAATCAGATCCTTAAGCAATAGTTTGGTGGACTTGCTTTTGCTTAGAATAGCCCCAGTGAAATCAGGAGAACTTTTTTCTTGCAGAGGAGCTATGCAGGAATAAAAGAACATGGTGCACTGAAACATTGTAGTGAAAATCTATTTTTTAATTGTAAAAATATTGTGTATGCATTTTATCAGCATTTTAGAAAACCTGTTTTTTTAAACCAGAGATTATTGAAGTAATTAAAATGCACAGATGACACTAAAGAAGGAAACTCTAAGAGCAGGCAAATTTCCAAAAAGCAAAGGTACCATTGACTCCATTGAACAAGAAAAGATGCTCAACATCCTAAAAGTAAGTTAGACTACTTAAACACTAACCAAGAAAAGAAAGTAATCTGGGTATTCATTAGAGAAGAATTATCCTCAGATATATTAATGTTAACATTAAATACATGTGGATTGCCCTTTGCCCTTAGGGCAGTGTTAAGGTCTAATCAACTGAAAAGAATTCTTACAGTTATTTCTACTGAGGTGTGGATACTAATTTTCAGGGCCTTTGTCAGTACCTTGGACACGCTGCTGTTAACAGGTTGGGCATTGGAATCCACTGCTCCTCTTCTGCTGCTGACTCCTTAGCTGAAAGGAAAGTTTTGGCACAGAGTTGGCAAGTCATGCTCAAGAAGAGGTGGTGTCTCTCTCTCTTCCCTCCCACACTGTATCTGCAATAGAAAATACACAGTGATACTCTGTGTGGAGTTTTTTGCACTAGACATAAATAGTTATTCTAGCAATTAAAAGGCAATCCTGTAAATCATGCCCAGAGTAGCTGTGCATGCCCCATCCCTGTAAATGTTCAAGGCCAGTTTCCACGGGGCTCTGAGCAATCTGGTCTAGTGGAAAATATCCCTGCCCATGGCAGAAGGGTTGGAACTGGATGACTTCAAGGTCCCTTCCAATGCAAACCATTCTGCGATTCCGTGAAGAAGTCGCTTAATTGTTTAAGTAAGTTCTAAATCACCAAAACCAGACTGCAGAATTACAAGATGAACTGGGAGGGGGCTGAATTATCTAACTGAATTATCCTGACTAAGTAGTCAGCTAGCAGTTAAGTGCAAGTCTTGTGGTAGCTCCAGCCCTTGAGTCATATATAATAAGCTTTTGTTTAAAAGATCAGACCCAATCTCAACCAAGAGATTGTCTGCATGCAATCAATCTCTGTAGCTTTAGTCTGACACAAAACCCCTGTGTCCACCCAAACAGGGGTGTTAGTGTCACATGCTGAGATGTGATAAGGAGCCCCTCTCCTTTGCAGCAGGTGGCTATAACATGCTTGCAGACCTGCATGGTTTTAATCAATTAACTCAACCTTCCTTAGTCTGTATTTTCTGATAATATTCCAATATCCACATGTGATTATAGAAAACAGCTCCAGTTGTGTACCGACCCTTTCACAAAAGCAAGAAGTGCCCTGTTTTCATTCCTAATCTATGTACATTTTTAATATACTTTTAAAAAAATATTAACTTTAAATTGACATTTTTTCAAGTCGTTATTTCTTACAATCCTACACATGCCATAGTCATCATGAGCCCAGCAGAACAAGGCTTTAAAAGAGAATTTTTTGGGGGGTGAAAAGCCAAACCAAACCAAAATAACAAACATACAATTTTCTGTAACACTTCATTGCAGAGAGGGGACATTCTCTGCAGTGGAGGGGATGGCATCATTTATGCAGAGCCATATTTTAAGATCCATGTTGTGTTAAAAATACATCAGTTATGCTCCTAACAGACAGACATCTCCATTATATCATCCACCATCTTATCTGCTGCTAATTGGCCTCCTTGTTGACAAGTCTCAACAGCAAGGTTAAGTGCTGGCTGTAAAAGCAATGTAGCCTCTTGCCCGAGGGGTCAGAGCTCAGGCAGACCGTGCTGGAGCCTGCGTGGCCTCTTTCCCTGCTATATATTTTCTGGGAGCTAATAAAACACCAAGGCAATCACTCCTGCCCGGCCCTCTGCCAGCCACCACGGTGTCTGTGGAGCTGCAGCAAATGGTACCACAATCTTCTCAGCACAGAGCACTCAAGGAGTCTGCAAAAGGAAAAGGCATCTTCTCTAGCGCCAAAGTTCTAGAAACTCCCAGAGAAGCAATTAAAAAGCCCCTGAAGTGACAGCTAACCTTGAACATGGGGCAGCCGATGCCTGAGCGTCCAGCCCTTGGAAAAGGGATGGGAGCACACCTGGGCTGAGTTCACAGGTTCCATCTGAACCAAAGACCAGGATTTTACTTGGCTGTTGGGCTCCTTGTAGAGCTCTTGGGAACATCCTAGGAAGCCATCCAGTTGCTGGATACCAGGCAATACATCAGAAATGCAGCTTTTTGGGCTTCCACATGTGCACAGCACCTGTCTTTGACCAACCTGGCAGTGGTTTGATTTACATATAGGACTGACAAAGAAAAGAAAAAGAAAAGATGAAAAGAAAGAGCGAAAAGGTAACTTAGAGCTGAAGCTGAGCAGTAGCAGGGGACACACTGATTGGAGATGTTTCATTAAGTTAAAAAAAAAAAAAAAAGAAAAATAAAGCAACCGCCAAAAAAACCCAACAACTATACAGGAGAAGAGCAGAGCACCAAGTGATAGAATGGCACTGTTTTTGCAGCCTGTGGCAGCCTATTTCCCTATTTAAAATGGGGAAGGGCTTTCCACACTCTGAGGTGGTTTTGCTTTGTTTTGTTCTGGGGTTTTTTTAATTGTTTCATTTCTCTCCCCCTTAATCACGATTAAAATGCAACATATGGCACAACTTTGAAAAAAAAAAGTCAACCCCCCCAATTTTTTCCAATTTAGGCTACAGTGAATTTAAAGACTTCAAGTTCCCGTAGTAGAAGTTCCTCTTCTGTTTGCATTTAGTTCTGCTCTACTTTACTTTTCAGACTTCTACTTTCTATCACATACCTTTCTTTTTCCAGCACTTCTCAGACAGCATTTCACTGGAAGTGTAAACGTTGGATTGTTACTCTTCTGGGAATGTGCCTGTTTAAATAGAGAAAAATGTTCTCTTGCTGAGCCCCTAGACCTTCATGCCAATGTTTGCAGCACAGCCTGAGGTGACCAAAATCAAAAATAGGCCTTGCTTTCTGGCTGGTCAACAAAGCATCAAATACTTTCTTGATTCTTTCCCTGCTATTTAAGCCTGGAATGTTCATTCACAGGCCAGGCTGAAGAATTTGTTTTTTAAGAGATTTACCAGGAAGGCAGTTGGGAGGGTCACAGCTGTAACTAAGGTGCTCACACATGGGGGAGTAGGACTTTGGAGCCATAGACACAAGACTGTATCAAAGAGTAGGAGTATGTTTCTCCCAGTTTGCTCTCACTGCCTCATTAAGTTGCCACAAATTACCACACGAGCCTGGGCTAGGCCCTGCTCAGGGCTAGAACCAGCAAAATAAATTAAGACAAACTATCCACGTCTGGTATTCCTCGACTGCAGGGATTAACACTTCCCTGGTATCTAGACTTCCAGTACATAGTGTACAATTGCATTCCAGCACAGTTAGAAGCCCTGCTTGTTTTAGCAATAAAAATCACAGGATCTTTCTTTTCTGAAACTGAGAGAAAAATTTTAAATAGGAGGGGACTGTAAGTAATGATAAATAGTTGCAGGAAAGCTCCTTCCATCAGTGGGATTCTGAAATAATATGAATACATTGGTGGCTGTCACTCACACCAGTGACAGTTTTAAAATGTACCAGAATAGCTCTATTCACAGGTGTTGCCAGAGCAATGCCCACTTGCATTCTGAATATTTAGTAAGCAAGCATTAAGACTTCATGTTTTTATACTTAGCTACCTATTTTTAATGGGACTACATACCCACAACTTAATGAAAAGATCTAAATATAATGTCAATGTGATTTAAAAATATGCACTGCATCTTTTGACATTTCAATTAAAAATAAATAAGATCCATTTATACAGTGCTACTGTGATAAGATTGCATCAGTCAAGTTTCATTCCTACTCAAAGTGACAGATTTCGCTAAGATAGACAGAGCCAGGAAGTTCAGTCCTCCAGCCACTCAAACCAAAAAAATATAACTACGGGTGAATTTAAGCACATCACAAAAATTGGGGTATCATGTTTCAAGGATAAATGTGTTTCACAGAATCATGGTATCCTTAAGGTTGGAAAAGACCTCCAAGGCCCTTCTTTTGTTATTAATGAATTTACAAAGACTCTTTTTATTATCTTTCAGAGGCGGCCAGATTGAGCTGTAGCTGAGCTTTCACCTTTCTAATTTTCTCTCTAGATGACCTAATGCAACCCTTGCACTTTGAGTTGCCGGCCCCTTCTTCCAAATGCCAGAAATTCCTTTTCTCCCCTGAGTTCAGCGAAAGCTCCCTGTTTAGCCAGGCCAGTCTTCTTCCCCATCTTCACATTGTTACTTTCCTGTGGCTAGTCAAAGCTAATAACTGCATATTAAATATTCATTCACAGCCAACTTTAACAGGAAAACAATGGCACGTGCACTGCAAAAGGCTCTTGTGCACATCTCCGTGTGTGTGCTCCCAGCTAAAGCTCTCACAAGCACCTGCTTTAAATAGGCTGAGCAGCTCTGCTTTGCAACGGTGAGCCCACCACTTCATATTTGTGAGCATCACTGTTACCTGCCTCTAAGCCCTCTCCACTTTCATGGAAAGCTCATTCTGCTCACAGTTCACTTCCACGGGCGGTAAAAGAGTAGGCCAGCCCTTCCATTTCTCAATTCCAGCCAGTATCCTGCTTTCAGGGTAAATGCTACTGACTAAACTTCAGAAGAAAGAAGAATTTAAAAAGTCCATAAACTGGCATTGCTCAGAGGTTTCTTCCAGAAGAATGTTTTGCTGTCAGGCAAGTTTTAAAAGACATAGGAATTTACTCTGGAGCAGATTTTGTGCTTCCTGACAAACTGGCTACTGGCCGTGCTCTGACCAACTGCCTTTGGATCTGGTTCCCAAAATCTTGTACACAGAGAGGTTTTTTTCCCAAGAATTTTTTAAAAAGTGGACATTTTCTATCAGGATTTTTGGTTCTGTCATTGTAATAGCCAGTTCCTCAACTTTTCTATTTGCCATTAGCAGCCCATTATTTTTTTCTGTCACCTAATCAATAGCTTGCTGAGCTCCAGGCTCTCATTTGGTGGTAGAGACTTCAAGAATCTTCCACATTTAGAGAGCCAAAAGAAAACGGATGGGGTATGGTTTTGTACTGTTCAGAAAATCCGTTTCCCATTGAACTTTTTTAAACTTTCTGTGCTAGTGTAAGAGAGGAACTGAGACAACTAAATAGTAGTGACCAGATATAAATAAAAAAGATCACCTAAAACTGTCAGTGGCAGCCAAGAGGCCAGGGCTCTGAAACATCTAGTGGGAATGTTCCCTAACCTGCCAGAAGTTTGCACGGCTCAAAGCTTGCTCTTGGCTCCACCAAATGACCAGGGACTACCTCCTCCCAAGTCATCTGCCAATACATGACAGGCCAAAAACTCAGAAGAAATCCCTTAGCTCTGCAGCTCTTTCTAGAAACCTCAAAAAGCAAGGCTATTTACCTCTGACTCCTCTGAGATCTGCTGTCTGTACTTATGTTGACATTGAATTTACTGTGCAAACGCTGAAAGCCAGAGAAATTCCACCCCAACAGATGTGCACATACCTGGTCTCCTCTTGCTCCACTCTTGCAAAGGGTGGACCCCTTGTTGTAACAAGTTGCAGTGCTGTAACAAATTCAGATCAATTATCTTGCTTCCAATTTGAGACTGCCAAGTCCCTCACATCATCTCATCACAAGCTTTCTGAAAGGGACTTTCTGAAGACTCCTTTCCTGCAAGCAAAAAAAGGAAACAGCACTCGCAACACCCAAGAACACAATTAATATTGTCAGTCAAGCCAAGTGAAATCTGACATCTTACACCATCCCAAGGATGCGTTCAACTTGAATTCTGATGGCATCCTTGTTTACCCTTTCCTTCCTGACTATAAATAAGACAGCCAATGAAGAAAGCTACCCTCCTCAAGAAAGACTCTCCCCACCTCTTTCAAAGGTCTTTGAAAGATGTCCCAGCAAGGTGAGAGAACACAGGGAAACCTTCCAGCCACAGACAGAGACTGCTGCTAAGTGCAGGGGAAAAGTCTCATCCTCCAACTCCAGCAGGCAATCTGGGACACTGGGCAGAGGTAGGAGAAGAGAGCAGCCTGTCCGCACACCATCCATCTGCCCAGCCCAATACATCTTGTGGTGTTCTTGGCACTTAGCACAGTTTCTCTTGCTAATGGACAATATGCCAAATCCAGTCTTCGGCTCATTACAGGGAGGACCTGAGATTGGCAATAAAACTCTTCAGGAATGGAGAGGCAGCAGTTTGAGACTCTAATCAAAGACCTGAAGGAGAGTCCTGAAACCAAACCCTTTCTCACCAGCAAGCTCAGTATGGCTGTGCCCTGACAGAGCCTGCAGCTTAGTTTGGACATGAGAGGTGTCAGAAAATAAATTAATGCAGCTTAACTGAGAAATGGGTAATGCATCCTCCATGTCTCATAGGCTGGCCCTGAAGACAAGCAACTGTTTTTTTTTCTTAATTTATAAGACATGGAAGTTAACCTTGAGGTACTTCAGTTGAAAACGTGGTTCTTTTTTCCTGATAACAATCAAACAGAACACTGTAATTCAAACCCACATCCTGAAAAGGTGAACAGCAGCCAGTCATGCCAACTGCTCAGGGCACCTGCTGCCAATGATGTACCCTCTCCCTTGCACAAATATCAGAAGATGAACACCTTCTTTATGTAATTATCTTTCCTCATCCCCTGCCTGCACATCTTGGTTTGTCTGTGCTCATATCATATACCCCCTCAACTATACAGGCTCTCTTTAACTCAAAACATGAATTAACATAATTACACTAAATATCACAGCACAGCAACTTTTTTAACACATAAAAACCAATATTTTCATTTTTTTGCTGCAGGAAGAAACTGCAGACAACTCATGTCAGCAGCCAGATTAAAACAAACCCATCTTTTTGAATAAAAGGTGCTCCTTCGAGAGACTTGGGCTCATTCATTACCACCAGATTTAATAGACTGCAGATTCCTCAGCTTTTGGGAAATACAATTTGACAGTTTGTAGAGGAAGACTTATTTTCATTTATACACATCTATAAATAAAGGCTCCATACTGCGGCATCAGCCAGTCAGATACATGATAAAGTTCAGCATCTTTTGAATAGAAATAGTCGGGATTATGGACAAGGGACTATAGTATGGATCATTTTCTAACTGCAGCTGAAAAGTGCATTTTTGCCTATGTAACACTGGTGAAGAAGGTTGCACCTGTGAGGTACTTCTGCCAGGACTGCAGCCTGCCGTCTCAGGCTAGAGAGGGATCACTCAGCCTTTGCCAAACAAGTCAGAAGACAGAGATGCAAAGATACAGAGTGGAAAGAAATCAGAGAAGTGCTTTGCAAAAGTGGGACTTCACCCTTAGTAATTAAAAGCATGGATTTCACCCCAGTTCTAGCAGCTCTCCATCTACAGAGAGAAATAAGGAAAAGGAGAACAATACACAATACAATTCACTGTGTGAATTATACAATACACCTTCATAAGGAATGAAAAGTATGAGCAGAAGGAAGCCTTGAGGGATGGATAGTTTTAGCAAGGCCATACCACATAAACAAGAGATATCAAGGAAAAAAAAATAAAGAAAAAAAAAAAAAAGGCATGTGGGATGATCCAAATGGATTTTAGTCTGTTTGGGCTACAGAAAACAGTTTTCCTGACTAAGAGCAATGCCTTGAACCACTTAAGCACAAACAGGCCTCTTCAAAAAAGTCCTTAAGGCCCTTAAAGCTATTTACACAACAGCTGGGACTCCTAATTTTCCCAGCCCTGCTTCTTCTCCAGCTACAAAACATTTTATATCCTCAGTAGTTCTTGCCCATTGCAAAGCAGTGAAAAAACCCTTGCCAAAAAGAGTCAGAAATGCAGAACAACTCTGAAGGAAATGAGGCCTGAGACAATTGATTTAGGACTCTGCTCACCATTCTGTTTAGCACGTTTTCCCTGGTTCCGAGTAGCCTGACACGCTTCCGAAGGAACCACGGAGCAGTCTGACACATTGAGGAGGGGGAAAAAAGATGGTAACAAGTGGTTGTTCTTTTTACCTCAGCTGTAAATCTGAGCACAACATGCAGGGCACAGCATCAATTCCAAACAAGTGCAGGCAGATATACAATGTGCTGCTTGCCCCGATCAAGCCACAGAGCAGCACAAAAAAAAATAAGGCTCTCTAGCAAGACATAAAAATACTCAAATCTATTGTAAGAAGGAGTTCAGTTTTAAGGAGGTCTAAACTCTCCCAACTCCAGAAGAACGACACCACTATCCAGACAGAGTAAGCCTACCTACCCACAGATCCCAAACAGAATCCCTATAGCAGCTGCAGATTTCACCTGGTAATGTGAGCATTTTTAAGGAGCAGTGTGGTGCAAAAAGGCTAAAGACTGGGAAAAGAACATATTCAAATCAACTAAAACTGATTCTTTGATAGGGGCAACATGAGACTTATATCATGCTGAGTTTTTAGGGAGAAATAAAGAGGTTCTGAGGAAACATGACTAACCCCAAGTGAATCACCCAGGAATTTTATGGTAGGAAATCTGATCACCAGTGCCATGATTGCTATGCTGTAAGTCCAGCAGATCCAGTGATGGGCCACAAAATCTATGGATTGTTTCATGCCATGCTTGGTATTTTAATCCTGCATGTTTTGACAGGTTTGTATAAGGAAAGCTGAGGACTGACAGCAACTCCCTGAGCTCCTGGAAAGGATTGATACCATGAAGAACCACAAAGCCATCTGATGCCAGAAAATACAAACCACATAGACCTTGAAACCTCCCATTCTGCCACAAGAACTCAAGCTTCACACTGCTTAAATGACAAGACCAGGAGCACGAACTGAGACACTCTTAAGAGAGTTCATTGGTCTCTTTTTTTAATAAGATGTTTTAGTCAGGTCTCTCTTGAGTTCCCTAGTAGGGAAGGCAGATGTAGTCGATGCTGAAATTATGTATCCATTAGCATTTGGCATCAATCACAAGAAGGGTTTTTTTGCCTCTCCTTGAAAGTGTACTGTTTTTCCTACGTGGGATTGTTTTACTATATCTGGCTGACTTGGCCATTAGGAAGAAGGAAAGCAGAATGCCCAATCAAGTACCAAACATCACTCAAAACCACTAACATTTACAATTCGATCTCTGATCAACTAGTTTCAGTTGGGAAAACTCAACTGTGGTTGGAAAAAGCCAAACCAAAACACACACTCGGGGGGAAAAAAAAGGCAACTGAACTTCAAAACCTCTGAATCCACTAGAAGAGAGTTGAAGAGATGAATTAGTAAAACAAAAACAAAACAAAACACTAGAAAAAACACACCACAATTCAGTACAAAGAACAAAGGGAAAGGGAAGGCAGGGAACATCTACATTGCTTTTTCAAAGCAGTAACTATTATGACTGGTACCTCTGAGAATGAAACAGAGCAAGCTCTCCAGTGTTTTGACCTCCAGAAGGTCACGTTCACAAGTCAGTGACCGTAAGAGCCAAGCTGGCACTCCCAGTGCCCACAACAATAGATCCAATTACTTCAACCAACAAGCATTAAAAAGCAAATGCAGCACAGAAAGCTCACATTGCTTCGTTAATTCAAATATATACATCCACAGAAATGAAGATGAGAGGACAGCACCCTTGCCATCCCTCTATGCTGTACGTGCTCTGATTCTTAACTTTCCTCACACATTTTGGCTTCCACATTTCTTCCACTGGTGATTCCCTGTTTGGAGACTCTTCAAAACAAAGCAAGACTGAATAAATTGATTCAATACTTATTTGCTTTGCGAATGTGATTCTTCCCACCATTATTCACTGCAATTCTTCAGACTTGGCTAAGACAAAATACCATTTTGTTCTTCTTTCAATTGCAGATGAATAGATCTGGGTGCTTGGTCAAAAAATAAACTTGTTTCATACCTACTACTTTTGAATTTGCTGAATAACCTAGCAGGTCAAATAATTCATTTTGAGAAGAAACAAAATCCTTCAGTAAGTACACTGCTGAAGTAAAAAAGTTCAAAGGGGATCAACAGCATTTTATAAAAGGCGGATTAAAATAAAAATCTACAAGATCCAACAACAGCTGCCGAATACCCTATTCCCCAAGGTCATCTGAGGAACAACTGGGACCAAATCTCAATGAAAATCCCTTCACGAGTATCAGCACCTTCTACCCTGTCCCACTGGGTGGGGATGGGGTTTGCCTTCCTCCCTGGGAGGCCTAAGGTCATCACCTGGCAGCTCTGTGGGCTTCCATCCTTGCAATTCAGCTTCTGCACTGTCAGGTATGATTGCCACCAAAATCCTCTATCACCTCTGTGTTTTCCTCAGGCAGACAGAGCTCTGCTCAGTGGCTTCCAAGCAGCAGAGGAGCTGTGCTGACCTGAAAGGTAAGCTGGATATTGCAGTTTAATGTGGCTGCTAATCAGGAGGCTTTTCATGCCTACTTAATAAATGTCCCTATTTACTTTAAATAAAGCTGTGTTACAAGAGCCAAAACAAAAATACCTATCCAGAGTACAGCCGACAAAACTAACTGTGAAAGTGATACTGCTGCAGAAAAATATGATGTAGCCCATTTTGCAAGGTTGCTAAATAATGTATTACTAAGGGCAGTACACAGTGACCTATTAATACATCTAGAGCCCTTTGTTGCCCTATTATCAATAACAAACCTTCTGCACTATTTTGGGAAATGACCTTTCTCCACAGTGTGGTGTAGCATGAGCCAGGAACCTCCCGAGCTGTAATTCCAGCTCCACCATTGACTTGCTGCATGGTGAGGGAAAGTTGCTTTAACCTCCCAGGCGCTGTTTCTTTTTCTGTAAAGTCGTAGTGACACTCGCCTCCCTCTCAGCTCAGTAGAGTGCCTTACTAAGTTCAAATATTTGAGCAGAGCTTTGAGGATGCAAAATGACAGATCAGTGTGACATACTGCTGCAGCTGCTTAAGGATTTTAACAGAGCAGAAATTCAGCTGCAGCTGCAAGAACATATTGTGCAGAGCTACAAGATTCTCTTTTCACAGGTGAGAATTTATAGCCACCAGCTTTAGGCTACAAATCACCACCCAGAAACATTTAACTTCTAAGTGTTTTCAAGCTAGAGTTTCTTTCACAACTCGCAAGAAAGAAAATCTCAGAACTTGGCCCCACCTACATGGCAGCAGAATTCAAGGTAATGTTAACAACCCATATAATGGTAAAGGATACACCTAAAATAACAGCATGCAGGGACCACAGGATGAGAATTACTGGGATGGGAGGAATGCACAGCGGATACTCAGTTTATGCAACCTGGGACATTTCAAATGTCAAAAAAAAGTTGGGTTATAGGAAGTTTCAGAGATTAAAAAAATAGAGCAGAGAGAGCAGAGACTGTAACAACACCAGCTCTTTCTCTCTCTCTCTCTCTAAATAAATAAAAGTCATGACTAAATGAAGTCATTCTGAAAACATGAACTATTTCATGTGCATATTTCATTTGCTTTGGCAGAATATTCCCAGGCTTAACCCCCTCAAGTTGAAGGAACAGGTGGAAAACACAAATTACAGGAACATGCATGAGCACACAGTAAAACTATAGAAAGGCTACATTTCCAACTTAGAAAAAAAAGTTGGAACTTTCTCAAGGGGCAGAGATCAATTTGTTTTCAACATCTCCGTTCTCTCCTGTGTTGTTACAAAAGAAAAGATACCATCAGTATCCAAGAGTTCTCTAATAATTCTCTTTAATAATTTAACCAACAGCTTCCAAATAGAATTTACTTTGTGGCTTGAAACCCATCCTGCTAGAGGAAATTCCATTTCAATTCCTTTGTAATTGACAGCACAACTCAAATTCCTAAATCTGCATCCCTAATTCTTCAGAAATGAAGTGAGTTCCACAGCGTGGAAGGTTTAACCTGAAAGCCACACCACCACACCCATACTTACATGAGGAAGTTCCAAGGGTGAGCACTATTCTTCCATCAGGATGATCCTCAAATGCCCTCAAAAACTCCTTAACTATTATTTAAAAGCACTTTGTTTTACAGACAGAGAGCAATGCATTTGGCATGGATGTTTAAGCTTGACATGATTCAAATTTATAAGAATTAAATTACAGCAGCTATTGAAATCCATGTTTGAACTTAATATTTAATATGCCTCTACTGACAGATTTCATTTACTCATCCTAATTAACAGTGCCCAGAGACTGCTTTTTCACATTCTTTAGACTGAACTATGGCCAAATTTTAGCCCTGAGGTGGGGCACAGGCATCCCTAAGGCAGCAGTGGTGCGGAAGAGCTGAGCGCTGCCATAGAGCACCATCTAAGGGCTCTCCATAAGTACTGCCGAGGGGATGTATGGAATGAAACCTATGGAGTTGATTGAGGATGCTCCCAGCCAGCTACCAGGCTCCCAGGCACACTCACTGCCCTTACACCAGTGTCACCACAGCAAAACTCCCTGAGCAACTGTTTCCTCTGTGAGTCGCTGCAACTGATTCATCAGGAATCATCTGGAAAATGAAGTTACCGAGAAACTGCCTGAGGAAACATTTTCAGAATAACAAGATTTACCTCTGTCATCGGCAGCAATTTGTTTCTCTCTGTGGCAATCTCTTGGCATGCAGACAAGGTGGTTTATTACAAACACTCTAGATTAAGCACAGGAAGAGAAAATTATATGGCTTCTAGATTTAAAAACTGAAAAGCAAGAGTAGCTTTAATTCTGTCCAGCTTGTGCAATATTTAAATCTCTATTTCAGCTTTACCCAGCAAAATCTTTTTTTCTTCATAATTTGTACAAGTCTCGCTCATGAAAATATCTTCTTCTGGAGTGGTTTTGTGATGCAATCGACATGAGGAAATACCACGCTAACCTGAGGATCCACTTAGTCCAGCCATAATCTCAAGGAACAGCCAATAAAGAAAAAAAAATAAATTATGAAACCAAAAGTATTCAAACTGTCCCACAGAAATGCCCTTGCATGTTAGATATTCACTAAGGTTCAATGTTCAAAAATTGTAGATGAGAGCTATTCAGACTAGACTAATTTACAGGATCTGTGCCTGTCTCCACAGCAATGTTTTGTGAGATGAAAGAACTGGCAAAGGGCCAAACAAGATTATTTTAATTATCCCAGTTTCTCTCTGAAATTTCCTGTCTCAGTGCATATGAAGTTTACCACCCCAAAAATGGAAAACTGACCCATCTAGCAGGACAGACCTCAGGCAGCCTGTATTCTAGGACTTCATTTCATCACATGTGGGCACATGCTCCAATGCTGACCTCTCCTGACTTCAGGGTGTAGAGAATCAGCAACATTTGTAATATGGAAGGAACTGTGTGTGGAGAAAATAAGTGTCTGGAGCAGCGTCTCCAGCCAAACTGAAAGTCACGTGCATTATGCAAGACATGAAACTGGGACTTTCAACACATCGTAATTCAAAATAACTGTTTACTATCAGTACAGACATAAAGCATTCAGTGGCTTTTAGTGGCACTAGGGCTGTACAGTGGCTATGGTCTGCTCCACTGGTGCAGGTTTGGAAATGACAGGACTAAGGAGTCCCATATTAAAGACTTTTTTTATAAGAATGCCACATTCTAATGGATAGTGAAAAGGAAAAGTGAAGGACAACAATATCTGAAGTCTGAAACATTAATTTTCAAATCTAATCAGTTTCTATTGCAACTGCACACAGAAAGAACCAGTTGGGTTATAAGTGCTGCATTGTAGCACTCATAAAGAACAAAAAAGTTTTTTTTTTTACTTTAACTAAATCTGTTTTTAAAAGCTTATTGATCTTGACCAAAGTTCTCTACTTCTGTAAATTAGGAGTTAAGTACACGGCTTCAGACACTTGCTTTGAGTCCCGCAGATATCAAATATTAGCAGCTGTTGTTTAGTGAAGACAGACAAATCATACTCACAGCTCAAAATAAAGAAATCCTGTTTGGGTGAACACAATTTGCTCTGTTCAGCAAGCAAGGGCATGAAAAGTCATTCCTCTCAGTCTCAGAGAGCTGTCAGAATTTCCAGGTAGATAATTTTGCCAATATAAAAAATAAATAAATATTTTTTAAAAACCCAATATTTGCAACATAATTTACATTCCATTTGCTGATTATTTTACTTGATTGAGCTCTGCCAGATACCATGCACTTGCCATGTTTTTGACATGGCATGTAGGACAGATGTCAGTTTCTTATGCAGTTGCCTGTTCTGGAATGAATATCTGATCTATCTGATCTCAATTAAGCAATTACAGCAATATTAGTCCTCTCCATGAATTTTACAAGACTGGGATAGCTGAACGGCAGAGTTTCTCTTTAAACTTCAAAAGAGGAGGGACACCAGAGCATAACAGGCTTGTGAAACACACACTGATCTTTTAATACATTGACCTGTAGTGCTCTGAAAAGCTACCAGTGAATAGACGGGAGAAGTCAGTAGTGGAGGTGATGGGGGGAAAAGAGAAAACCAGCACACTGACAAGGCATTATGTTCCACCTTATGTCCACAAGCATAAAGGTGGCTCAGGATAACAACATTTCTGGCAGAAAAAGTATACAAATACTCAGCGCTTTTTTACTCAGATCTGAGAGTAAAAGACAAGCATCTGAGCAACAGTAAAAGCTCTTAGTCTAAGCTTGTGATGTCGTAAGGCACATAAATTGCTGCAGCTTCTGGTGTCACCAAAGAGCCTTTGTCCAGTCAGATTAACAATTTACAGTTTAAAGTTAAGTTGAAACAGCAACTTACTCCTTGCACTTATTTTACAGGTTTTGCTAGATTTGATCAGCTAAAGGCACACATTCAGTGCAGATCCTTAATCATTTTCAAACACATTCAACGCCCTTTCTAGTTTAGTTTGTTAAATCCCTTCTAAAACATGTAAACCAGGAAATTCTTAGTGCCCTAATTTCCCTTTCCTCTATGGATTTGTTACTTTGCCTACTTCAAAGTACTAGGAAGGCTTCTCTAAATAAGAATAGACCTTACTGTGATGGCTGAAGTCTGTTTCTCCTTCCATGAGAGGAGGGTCTGACATCACAGTCTGGGAACCAGCTCAGCTCTTTTTCCTGAAAAGAGGCAGGATATATCTTAGCATAGTTGACTTGTCTCTGTACTTCCCATCCTCCACATCTTCCTAGGACGGTGCCTGCTTTCTTCTAAGATTTGATGAGAGAGACAAAGAGGAGTAAAGGGCAAAGGTAACCAAGAGGTCAAGAAGAGACGGTTTCCCTCAGACGCTGCTAACAAGGCACAGCACAGGAGTTTCACACGACTTCAGAAACCCTTGTTCTCTGCTGGTGAGCTCCGTCCAAGCCCGGGTTCACCGAGGTTACAGGAAAAGAAAAGGTTGTACTTTTGTTGATCAACGCTGCTAAGCAACAAGTCATAAAAACCAACATCACTCTTGTCTTCTGCCGGTTGCAATTAGAGAACTACAAACAGGATCACAGATTCAGGGCCAGGAGAAAACCTTTAGCAGTGTGAGTGTGCACTGCTCTGAGCCACACAGCCTGTGCAGTATCTTCTCATTAGGCATACATTCTGCATCCCCAGCCATTGCAGCCTGCTCAGGGCAGGTCAGCCCAGGCCTCTGAAGTCGTAATAGCCTTTGGGTTCTCATAGGTTGTAATCTTGAGGTTGTAGTAGTCACTTTCAATTGAAGAAACAAAGCGAAAGTGTTGTCAGTCCCTGATTAACTTCATGAATATTTTAGTCCTGTTAAAAGGTGCATAACTAAAGCTTTTATAGGCTACTCTACCAGTGGAAGAGATGTAAGAAGAAATGAAGACACAATAAGCAACACAGAGCAGGAACTCACTTTGCCATAGTATTTTAAGGAAAAATACAGAAACCTTATCATGCATTCTGAAATGTGAAGCTTTTAACTGGTTACAAATAAACAATCATTTACTCAAACTACAAGAACATCTAACTATTCCCCATTTAGAGCATGATTACAAGGAAACCCACCTGGTTATGAAGGCCAAGTGCCACATTAAACTAGTCCCATGCAACATGCAAATCCAAGATATAGGAAAGGAGTTGAATTTATAATTTTTGTAAGCTTCGCACAGCAAACACTGTGGGTCACATCAGTTTCTGTAGCTTCGCAGTGAATTATTCAAGGTAATTTTTATGCTCCCATGGGAGGAAAGAATAGAGAAAAATAGGCATTCTTCTTGCTGCTCCATAATGTACCTTCTCTATACACTGTCATGAATGTCAGCTCCTCTTTTCCTTCTTCACCAGCTGAACCATACCTCAGTATGACAGGAGGGAACAGAGTAGTCTGTCCTTCCTGTATGTCCTTCCATTCTAAGTATTTACTCTAATTGCTTATGAGTTTTTAATTTTGAAATTTTTATTCTCAGTTGACAAATGTTGATAATGCTCCATCATGGGGTAGGTGGGTTACTTTTATATAAACTGTAAGGAATATGACTGGTTTTTGAAAGAGGAATCCTGTTGCTAGTCAGTCTGTACACTGATGATTGTCCAAATCTTAAGTTCCAGGGGAACACAATAATTTTTCCTTAAATTCATTCTTTATCAACTTTTGTTCAATCATTCCTCAAGTTATAAATGTTTTAGAATAGTCCTGCAGGAATAGTTACAGAAGCTCTAAGCTCTGTGAAAATGTTTTTCTCATTTTAACTCATGGATAATTTTACTTATTGACTCTGCATCCAAGGGGGAGCAACAGAGCACTCTGAGTAAGGACAGTAAAGGGGAAATAAGTATGTTTGTGCCAGTACAGAGCAAGTCAGTAATTGAATCTTGCCCCATTAAGAAAGAAAACTTTAGGAAGGGGACTGCATACAGTTTTTAAAAGAAGTTCCTTTGTATTCTTTAGCTTTACTCAACTCCCATTCCCCAAAATCTCAAATAGCCAACACATGGCAGATTTCACAAATAAGCAATATATGTGAGGAGAACATGAAGGCTGGAGAAGAATGCACAACAGGAAGTAATGCATTTACAGAAGGCGAGGGCAGATTAGATATCAAAGAAAAGTTTTTTATTACTTAAAGCAGGACATTACAACAGAACAGTAGTCAAGAAGGGGTCACTGGGTCCTGTCACTGAAAACAGAGAGATTAGATATGAAAGAAATAAGTCACACTAAGAGCATGAACTTGCTAAGAGCATTTTTTCAACCTTAAGTAACATGGCTGTAAATATATGTGGGGCTCAGAGCAAAGACTATTGAACTGTAACCCTTACACTCACTGACCTGTTTCAGAGTCCTGGGTAAATCACTTGATCTCACCACACTTGTTTTTCCCAGCTGCGATACACCAGTAACATCTATTACACAGGGACCTGGGGAAAAGTTTCACACTTACAGACAACTGCAAAACTTCGTAGGAAACGAGTTTGTGTATTTGAAGAGTTTATTCCTTACCTCCCATACTCATTTGTCTAACAGTGTATCGTACCTCCAGCTACAAATTTCATCTTGCTATTGTCTTCTCATGAAGTTATATTATTTTCCCATACTATTCTGCAATAGCTGTGGGTTTAAGCACTAACATGAGAGCAGCTTCACAACTCTAGAAACTAAGAATATGTCAACATCCTACTCAACAGATTTGTTTACTATATTTTTTCAGAAGCCTGTTTACTCGAATAACAATATTTTATTGCATTTTAGCCAACTTAATCCCACAGAGCTAGAAATGATGAGCTGGAAATGTTCTTCCCTATCTTGGGACATGCTTGATTGTTTATAGAGTTGTAGCCTACCAGCTGAAGCTCTCTGCAGTCCTTCTGAAGACAATGCATTTGCCCAGCCCGTGAGAACATGAACAAAACTGCACAATTAACTGAACAGCAGTTGACTCCAAAACACACCACAGCGGAATTTTACAGGCTATAAAACAAACTACTTGATTCTCACATGGAAGGCTCAGTTCTCAGTTTGCACAGTACAGCTTTTCAGTTTGGTAGGGGAATCACTGAAAAACAAAGCAGGGACCCTCATTTACCATTTTATTTCCAAAGACCCTTTTCGATATAAAGACATTTCCTCATCTACTGAAGCACGAGGCACAATGGAACATATAAAGAAGGCAAATCTGATTTTCATTCATTGCTCTGCATTAAGACAAAAATGCAGTTCAAAGAACCTGCTTAAGCCATTGTACTTCTGCTAAGAGTCCATTAGTAAATTAACAATACTTTAAGAGGAGCAACAAAATGAGAAAAAAATGATAGCCAATGGCTTGAGTAGATCAGCAGACCTGCACCCAGAAAACAAATAGTGAAGAAGTTATAAAACATATTCTGCTTGACCAGCTGTCATTTAAACAAAGCTGCAGGTACCATTTTACTTGCTTGGCAGCTCACGTCTGACAAGGAAAACAGCAGTCCCTGACAGAAGTAGCAATGACCATAACAAGGGTTTGATCTAACAGATAAACACAAATGAGGTCACCTCAATAACTGCCACCTGAAACAAATGGAGTATCAAAAAGCTGAGAACTCACCTGTTAAAATGCTGCTGCTTTCATTAATTAATTTTCCACCTGACTGTCATTTCTTCTACAAGGTACCATAAAATACAGTCAACATTTAAAGCTGAAAGGACACAAAGGACACAAGACATTCCTTTTGGTTTGGGGCACTCTGTCATATTCAATAGAGGCTGTTTAAATTTAAAACAAAAACTGTAAGCAACTCAGTATGCTTATAACAAAGTCACTGCTTCTGTCACTCCATATATTCCTTCAGCTGCTTCTTTGTAACGGCAGCAATCCCAAAGCATATATTAAGAAACAGGAATAAGCGGTCAGAGCTCGTAAATTCTGACAATTTATTGTGGTGGAAACCACTAATACCAGCAACACCAGGGCAAAATTTCTTACCAAAGAAATGCCTCAGCTCTACGGCCCCCACACCACCACAATGCCCTTCCTTAGCATTTCACTGCAAACAGTGCTTAGCAGGAAAATGTTGGGAACACGATATAACAACTGGGACAGGCGGAAGGAAGAGAAAAAAGTATTTTGAGGGGAAAAAACACCAAACGAAAACAAAGACCATAAAGGTAAAAAAAGGATTTAAGTAACCCAATTCACTGCTATACTGGAATTGGGTTGTCAGAAGCCAAACAGATGAAACTGATCTAAAGCCACCATACCTTTTATGTACATGTCCAGAAAATCAGAACTGTGAAAATCATCACTTCCAATATATTTTTTAAAAAATTAATTCATCTAAGCACCGAGAGGCTCACAAATTCTGCTATTTTACTGGTTTAGCTGTCAGGTCTCCCAAAATCAGCACTTTTCCACTTTATCCTTCACATTTAGTAGGTACCAGATAAGCTCTGCTTTCTAGATCATGGCTCAGGAAAATGTTTCCTCCAGATTTTTATCAAGGGAAAATAAAAAACAGAAGTGCTTTTGATTGGAAGCAGTCATGTCCTCTGCAAGAGAGAAAGAAAAAATACCAAACACAAGTGGCTCCTCTGAATCCAAAAAACGTAAGTCAGATCAGAAAACCACAAAGCATTATTTTTAGAGATAAATTACTGTAGTATAAAGACATTTGCTATTAAAATATCATGGGGTAGCATTTATTCCATCTGATGTCTGCATTTAAAAAAAAAAGTCTTAACTAAATTTTGCCTTTTAATAAAGCATCTATTTTGAACGTGGGATGGTTAAAATTCCCTTCTCCTACTGTTCAGTGTATAACTAACTACTGTTTCCAAACAGGGACCAAACACCACTATGTTCTATTTATATATATACAATTTATTTAAAACTAAGACTGTGGTCAGGTGCTGTCAGGCAGTCCAATGTTCTTGCTGTCACTGAAGGTGAGGAAAGAAAATGCAATCCATTCTGGCAACAGCTGATGCTATATTAGAATGGAAAGCTGCAGTGTCAACTGCTCTGAGATGACCCCACAACCAGAATAAAACCCTGCACCACCACAAACCTTACCCTCCTGCCCTCCCAAAACCAGTCACATTTTTACATGGGCATACAGTTTTTATCAACAGATCTATGGCATGTACAAATAGATTTGGAAATATACTTTTTTCCAAATATAGTGTGTAGTAATCTCTGAGCGAGTGTTTGGATTTGTGATGATCACTGCATATAGAGATAATCCAATAGAATTCTTTTGCAGAGTGCTGGACAGGTATTCTAGCAATGTCTGCTGTAGTAAAACATTTGAATCCACACATAGAAAAAGTGTATTTAATGCTCATGTTTACATAAAGCACTTATCAAGAACAAGGTAGAAAACAATGCTCAGAGACCATCTTTGAATGCTTTCAGTAGCAGGTCGGCTGCCAGTCCAGGAGACAGGACTCCACTAAGAACCTTGTCTTCCAAAAGTGGGATCTTATCCTTGACTGCCAAGTGACTCCGGAAATGCTCCAACATGTTTTCTTGGATGAGGTTCCACATCCACACTTTCTGCTGTTTCCGACGTTTGGCAATCAGCTCGCCACTTGTGAGCATGAGGTCACGGAACTCAGTCATTTTATCCCACATATCCGAGATGCCTTCTCCGGTTTTGGCAGAAATGCGCATTACCTGTTGGATTCAGAGGAATTGTTAAAGCCAAGTTAGCTACTGGCCTTGAGGCTTCAATTACTGGATCAGGTAGATTGCATGGAAATTAAGAAATGTGTGAGGGAAGCTTCCTTCAATACTCACTTCATGAGGCTCTAAGCATTTCTGTGCCTTCTGTGCCCCCCTCCCCCCACCCAAAAATTGGGATTCTACTAACTAAAAGTAGACCCTGAGATCCATAGTATTTGGGATAAATAGGCCTCATCCAGCTGTTTGTATAGAAAGAATCATTTTTAATAAGTCCTTTAGCTAAAAGGTACATTACCGCTCTTTTACTTAAATGTCAGTGCATATTCTGGCAGCTATTCTTTTGCACTTAAAGAGTGCCAGATATTTTGACTAATTTTTGCCTTTGCTTTCCAGACTAGGAATTAATTTTGTTAATAATATTTCAGACATCCAGCACAGTCTTTCAAACCAAACAGCCTGTTTTTTTAAAAGCTTCTCTCTCTTTCAACACTTACCAAAAAAGGGCTAAACCTCAGGTCAATTTCAATACCAGGGTAGAGCAAACCTCCTTTATAGACAGATGTGTACAAATAAAGGAAGTGAGAGTGTGTGTGTGCTTATTCTATAGACACATACGAAAAATTAGTACTGAATCTTCTCCTTAAAAATCCACCATAACCTTTTAGCAGATAAAATACTGCATTAAAACTGAAGATCCACAGGATGAGAATTCCAATTATCTAGATATTTTCATTATGCGATAAATGAAAAAAAAAATTAAAGCAATAAAGGAAACACGTGAACTAGTGAAAGAACAAAGATAATCACAGGCTTCTGAGTTAAAATGGGGGGAGAAGTAGCTTAAGGGACATTTTAAGATATGCATAGTTTACAAAAAGCAAGTAAAGTTTGTACCACTCCTGATGTCAGTAAAAGGTCTGTTGGTGGTGAGATTGTAGGTCAGGGCAGAAGTCCTGGGGAGGACGACTGGCTTTGCACAGTGTTTTATGTGGCACACCTTAAGATCAGAGGTGAAGAACAGACAGCAGCAATCACCTCTCCAGCACAGTGGGAGACTAAACAACCAACTGCAATTTTTATAAAAGAGCCCAGGGAGACTAGGACAGCTAGATGAGAAGATACCAATCTTAACTCTTCCAGCACTTTTTCCGGGTGGAAAAATTACCAAAAAACCCAAACACACTACCAAAACACACACAAAACACAGTGAAGTGCACAAACCTTTGGCCTCCAAATCTTTGAGCGTTTGCGAAGCAGCTTCATAGCACTGATGTACTCAGCTTGGATTCTCCGGGCAGCCACAACTAAATCACCATCAGCTTTATTGATAGCAACAAGATCTGCCATCTCAATGATGCCCCGTTTGATGCCCTAAATACAACAGGGAGAGAAATCATGACTACCCAAAAGGGCTGTGACATGCTGATTCATCACCAAAAGCACGTCAAAATGCTTTGTTAGTTTCTAGTTTTCTCTCCAAAAATATATGTAACTAGTAAACATGTCAAAGTCAAGTCACAGAGTATTAAAAGTTTACAACCTAACATCTTCAAAATCAGGGCAGCTTAACTGTGCAATAATTAACTATGACATTGAAAGTACTTTGGTAATAGCAGTATAATGGACAAAACATTTTGATATGGACTTTCTGCTCAGATACAACATGCTGAATTTAAGTTTCTCTTTCTAGTCCCAGGTAGTAACTGATAAGAGAAACTGAAAAATACCTGTAATTCATCTCCACCCGCAGGTGGTAGCAGTAATACAAACATATCAACCATATCAGCCACAGCAAATTCTGACTGTCCCACACCTAAAAAATTAAATTCAGAGTTTACCATTTACTACAAACTTTCAGTCACATTAATGACAATAACTACAACAGATCCCAGCACTGACCCATGAACAAATCCCACTAACAAAACAAAGACAACAGGAAACGCAATAGTTTTATAAAAGACATATAGGACTAGCAAACAGACAGAATGGGTATTCATGTTCAACCAGTGACCATGTACAAAAACATGGGCAATATCAAGGAAGAAGGTATGCAATTATTATCACACCTTATTTTCATATCACACCAGGACAATTAAAAGAAAACCTTAAGCACATACCTACTGTTTCTACAAGAACGACATCGTAGCCTCCTCCTTCACACAGCAGAATGGCCTCATTTGTGGTCCTTGTGACACCTCCCAGTGTCCCACTGGTTGGAGATGGCCTGATGTACGCATTCATGTCTCTTGACAACTCAGTCATCCGTGTTTTATCACCCAGTAGAGAACCTTAAATGTTTAATGTTAAATTATTTCAAAAGTGCAACACAGCCAAACTTCCCCTCCTCCCTATGCCCCTGCCAATAAATGAGCGAGAAAAAACAGACCACTTGGGCAAGGTCACTCAAATCATAATATCAGTCATAGTTGCTCCAGACTTTGCTGAGGACTAGGAAGTTACTGCCTGGTTCTTTCACCTCTCAGAACCTGGAAAGGCCTGACAAGCAAACCTTAGTGCTACCAAATATGATGAATTTGTGTTAGGTCAGAATGAATGCTACAATTCCTGAATAGCTTTTTGAGGCCTGTACACATCAGGCCACATAGCTAAATTTTGTCTCTTCCTGTCCAAGGGACAAATCTCTGCATTATGATTCTGATACACCTTGATGGTGGATTTTTTAAGAGAGCTGACATGTGTCCCTGCTTTCCTTTTATTCAAACAAACTGTAAATCAGATTCAGTGAGATCCACGCACACAATGCACACTCCAAAAGATGTGAGATGAGATGCTCAATTCTTCCAACTGGTGCAGTCTTGCTGTCACATTTTGCTATTCTGTGATGCATCCTGAAGGCATGCATTCAAGAACACAGTCTGTCTTAGCTCCACGTCATTGCAATGCTCTAGTTACTTTCTTTATAAATAGTTACATATCTCTAACAGCACAGAACCTGGAAAAATTAATGATGCTGCCTGGCAGCTGCCCATTATGATGGGCAAAAGATCAAAATCAAGGTTGTACTATTTGTATCAGACATACCATGAATCAGGCATGGTCAGCCTATAATTTCCCTACAATTTTTTACTGAAGAGTTACAGATTACAGGCTGTAGTCAGTAATCCTACGCAACATCGAAGAAATTAAAATTTAGAAAAAAAAACTGTAAGGCAACATTTGCACACTGGAAGAGAGGAAATCTGAAAGAATTACAACACTTATACCTATCTCCCAATTTCAAATCACATAGGAAGAAAATGAAAACATTATTTATTTAATTTTTATATTTTACTGTTATAGGCCCCAGATTTTGTTCCATTTGGCCCAAAGAGGTACTTCTATAGTTGACAAGGCATTAGAAACCTAACTCAAATTTTAATTCACACTCACCACCACTTGTACTAGAGGAAGGGTCTACAGCCAACACAGACACTTTGTGATTTCTTTCTGTAAGCATTTTCCCAAAGCATTCTATGAAGGTCGATTTTCCAGCACCAGGAGGACCAGACAACCCTAAATAATCGTATTAGGAAGAAAAGACATTTTGTTAGTCAAATAAATAATACATCTCACAAATACCACCAGCATCTAAGTTGATAACAATTCATACTTTAACACAACATCACAACAAAGGCAAATAATAGCTATGCCAAAACTACAAAATAGTCGTTTGGTTCAGCCAACACAGCAGCACTCACTTCACCACTCCTCATCCTACCCACAGCAACATAAGGTTGGGTTTATCCACATCTATTTCCTCTCCTCCAAATCAAATTACTTACAGTGTATGACTTATGCTTCAGAACTTTCAAAATGTTATATACTAGAACTGGATTTTTCAGATTTATTATAAAAGAAACACTCTAAAAGCAAAAGCAAGCCCTTACCTTGAAGAGCTGCTCTTTCAAAAAAATGAGGCCATTTATTTGCATGTCAAACTAACTAAGATTAGCACCAAACTTTTCTCACTCCCATGCCCCAGTTTTTGTTTTTACTACCTTTGTACAGACAGGAGAGATGACACTTGGGCATGACACGTTACCAGTCCATCTCTTTGTAAGGGAAAAATAGTTTAGAGCTTCCAAACGAAGCAGGTTCAAATCTCCTTCAGCTGAAAAATAGGCTGGTTTAAAGGCCATAAAACAGGAAAAAACAGGTGTTTTTTCCTTCTGTAGACTAAAAGGGATTCAGGAAGTTTTCAAGAAAACACGTTCTTTGGGAAAAGACCAGGTCTGGTTGACATCTTACCCTGTCTAAGCCTAGATAACATCTGCATCAATCTGCAAACTACCTAATGTTTCAGCTTTTAATGCTTATAAAAAACAGCCCAAATAACACAATCCCAAGAAGCAACAATAATTTCTAAAGCATTTTCAAAAGCATTTTTCATCTCAAGCCATAATTCCACTGGACAACAGAAGTAATTTAGATTGGTTATAACCACAAAAAAACAGTAATCCAAGACTACAGACCACAAACAACAGTGATAATAAAAGGTGAGGATTGCAATTACAGGTAAGCAACTACTAGACAAGATATAAAAGGACTAACCCACTCTAAAGGCAAGTGGCTTTCCTTGATTTAACTTTTCTTGTTCCCTGTGGTAGGATAATACCTTCTGAAGGAGCACCTGAGCTACTTTCTTCTTCCTGCTCTGAGTTGATTCTATAAGTGTAATGGCTTCGGCTAAACAGGCTCTATGACCCTGGATTAGTCCACGGTAAAGTCTATCTACGAGCCTCTGCTCTCGGTCAGAAAGTTCCTCTACTTGCTGGTCAGGGGCTGCTTGCTGGCACAGCTCTCTCCTCAAACCATTTGATGAGCAAATCCATTTTGTATGACTGCGGTGTGCTGGCCCAAGAGATTCAACACCGAGGAAATCTGCTCTGGAAGCAAAGTGGAAGTTCGTGAAGTAAGTTCGTCTGGAGAAGTAACAACGAGGGAATCTCAGCAGCAACGAGGGGATCTTCATCTTGTTTCGAATTAAAAAGTATCAGAGTTGTCAGTTCACTTGTGTTTGCAGACACCCTAAAAAGAAGGAAAAATATTTTTACTTTCTTCAAAGCACTTGTGAGGATTCGACTGAAATTTATGTACACCAGTGATCATCAGCTTTTATTTTGTCTGGACCTGCCGCCTTGAATAAAAAAATGATAGTTCCCTGTCCCCGTTAAACAGAACCAATAAAAACAAGCTATAGAATCAATAGCACAGCATCTCTTTATTATCATACTACAAAAATGAAAGTATTCTTTTTACAACTAAGCAGATAAATAAAACAGACTTTTAACTAAGCCTCTGAGAGCACACGCAGCACACTACAAATTCAGGGACAATCAATCCCTATGCTTACAGAAATGGCGGTATATTCTAGTTTGACGGCTCTGGGGCTATTTTGAACAATTATTCCGGATGAGGGGGTTTTTGCACCTATTTCCAGAAGAAATTAAAAAATTTTTAAAAGGAGTGGGGGGGGGGGGGCGGGGGAGTTCAGACACAAGAACATTTAGAAATAAACTGGAGGAGCTGAAGCCTCCCCTCAGCGCCCGGGCGGCCCCAGCCCCGCTCCCGCTCCGCCGCCTCAGGGGGGAGGCCGCTGAGGCAATGAGGGCAGGGGGAAAGCCGCCGCTCCCCGCCATTCCCGGCCGCTCCCCGCCATTCCCGGCACCTACCGGAGCCGCCCGGCTCCGCCCGGGAAGTGACGCCCTCAGGCTGAGCCGGAACGCGCTGCCCGGCGGGGAAGGAGGCGGCCGGGCAGGCTGGGGGCCGAAGGGTAGGGGTGTCCCCCGCCATCCTCCGGGCCCCTCAGAGAGCCGTCAGGGCCTCAAGGCTCAGGTGTGGCCATTCCATCAGCACGGAAACGCCTATGGCCATAGGGCCAGGCTCCTTGCGGCAGCCATACAAGGAAAGATGCGGCAAATCACCATTTCTTTCCTGAAATCTTGGCAATGTTCGCTCTGAATCCGTGCATGGCCATTTACTAGTCCCACCGCTTCGTTTCATACACCAGGAAGGGAGAAGAAATGCTTAAATCCCCACCTGTGTTTATCAAGTCACGTTTATTTTCAGCCTTCATTTTGCCAAGTTAAACCTCATCTTTAAAGTTTTCCTGTCATGAAATGTTGGTTTATTGTAGGGCGGGGTTTGTTTCGCTTCCTTTTTTTTCTCCCCCTTCTTCTTTTAATTATTTCTCTATCTTGCCACCCCTTTTCTGCTTATCTTCTTGTTAAAGTACACAGACTTATTCCCAATAGCTGTAAATGCACAGAATCCACTGGCTGAGCTATTCCTAGTACCTTGCACTGTCCTACAAAAACTTTTTCACAGTGCCATCATATGGACAGTGAAAATGATGGACTGTAAAATAGCAAAGGTTTTGTTCTGAGCTGCTGGAAACATGATTTAACCTCACTGCTGTTATTCTGGTCCAGAAGATTATTGTTCACAGAGAACTGAACACTCTTCAGAGCTAAGAAAACATTTTGTGGCCCTATCAGCACGGGATGAAACCACAGCAGAAAGAGACAAGAAGTCCCATTCCAAAATAGTCTTGTGAGGTCTTTATGTTTAACCAGATCTTCATTCACCAGAGTTAGCGTGGATCACTGTAATCTCTTCATTAACAAGCTTTCTAAGGCTTTCTGTTTCAAGCGCTGTGCTTACACCTAGGTAGTACATCCCCACTATTATTTTAATAACAGCGTATTTTTTTTAAAAATCCATTCTACTACTGCTTAATTGATCCTTCAGTTTATTCCACTTTGTATTCTCCCAGCTTGAACACTTTTGTCAGTGACCTCGATGAACAGGCACGCAAAAATGCACATTTCATCAGTGCTGAAGAGGAGAGGGCATTGTTCAGTCCTCTGTCTATGATAACCTTGTGGACCAGAATAATAGGAATGAGATTAAAGCGTGCACTCAGCAGTTCAGAACAAAACTGCTGCTCTTTTATACAGCCCATCAGTTGTACTGCCAATCCAATATGGCCACAAACAGGCATATATGTGCTTTAGAGTAGCCTTCCTGCAAGAATTCTTTTCAAGACTTTGCACAGTGGTGGTCTGGAAATCCAAATTGCTCAAGTCACCTCTTTTTTGTTCCCCGTATCCCTACTCTGTTATTCAACAAGTTTGCTCTTCTCCAGTCAGAGACTAATCTACAAATGCCAGATAAGAGAGGAAGACTTCCTATCGTTTTGTCAATTAGATACAACCCTTCTTTCAACATTCTGGAAAAAAGATTACACAGGTCTTCTAGGTCTATGTGCTCTTCTACCACCTCTGATTTTCTGTTACTCTAACCTCATCCAAAATAGGCAAAATACTCCCTTAAAAGCTGGACCATATCTAGAGTCTCCTTAATCGACATCCTGCCATACTATACAGTATTCTTCTGTTTCTCCTATGGTGTTTTAATGGATGCAACTGAAGGGGGGCGGGGGGGTTGGTTGTTTTCACAGCCCAATGAATTTTGGTCAGAATCACTGTATTTGTGCTTTTTGATCTCTGCCATACAGACTTCTCTTGGGTCCTGTATTCTTTATTAATTCATCATTAATTTACTTAATATTGTTGCTCAGCTATTCAGGAGGGTAATTCAGTAGCTTTCTGCATCAGGCTCTGTTTCTCCTTTTTTAAAAAAAAAAAATCTTTCCGATTTGGGGTGGGGAAAGTATGTTTTTGGATTTGGGGTTTTTTTTATTTCAAATTTAACTCATTTTCTTTTTTGTGTTCTCTTTGCTTCTTTCCCCTAAGGGTGTCAGAAGAATAAAAAGGTGCACCCCACAGTTATTCCATCACGGTCTGCAAAGTTATCCAAGATTTAAGAAAATTACCTGTTTTAACCTCCCTGCTGCGAATTTACCCCAGTGTTAAAGAAAAGGGTACTGCTGGTAGCTCATGAAATGGCAGTCTTCCTTCTGAGCCAATACTAAATCAAACATCCTGTTAAGTGTTATAAACATTGTGCCATGAGCTAAAGGTGCAGGGAGGCACAGATATTCAGGCAAAATGGGCAACTGAATCCAAATCATTACAAAATAATAGAAAAAGATCCTTCTGTAACTTCTCACAGCAGGAACAGCATTAACATTAGAATCTTTGCCAAATTCAACCATGCAAATTTACATTCGTCTAACTGGCTTCCCCTTGCAGTTTTAGTTGGATTAGTTCATTTCTTCTTTCTTTCTCTGGCAGCACTGATTTCCTTGCTCTGTTCACCTCCTCTTTAAGAAACCCCAAAGTAATCTTTGTGCACATAATTAATACAATTGTATTTAATATAGTCATAGACATTTCTTTACACCTATGTGCTGTAAAGGCAAATACAAAACCATAGTCCCTGCCATGGTCCAAACTGAAACTATAGTGGTGACCGAATGACTATTTGTCCTTTATTTCAGAAGATACCCCTCAATTCATTTCAGTTTTCACAGAACCAGAGAAGATTGATTCAACTTCCTCTTTACAGCAAAGCACAAAGCAAGGTAACTGCTGATTACAGCCTTCCTTTCAAGAAGAAAGGCTAAGCTTTTCAAGGACAGTCTTAGCACTCTAGACAAAATATACCTTCTGCCTTAACTTAAAAGATAATTCAACACCTGAAATAAAGTCACTAGGAGAGTTTTCAGATTCACAGCTGAAAGTTTGCCTGTTGAAATGCAACTTGAGCCCAGGCCTCAGATCTGCAATCGTGACTCAGGCAAGGAAATAGCACAAGAAAAGTCCATCTTCCCAAAGGCTCAGCAACAGCTATACAAACAGGTGTTTGGTGACTGTGAGCATCGCAAGGTTCTACTACAAAGGCCAGGACAGAGCGGCAAGTCAGCTGCCTGGCTAGGTGTGGAGAAAGCAGCCTTACCACAGCTTCCCACGTTCAGCCACCTACACAGAGGGCACAGCTCCAACATCTGAGCATTTTCTCTGTACTTGTGCTGGTGAGGAGCCATAAGGCTGTCAAAGGAGGTAGAGCTGCTTGAGAGCTTGGAAAAATAAAATTGCTCTTTGAGCTTTAGCTGAGACCTACAAGAAAGCATTTGAAGAAAGAAGAGGAAAAAAATCTTAAATAACTATAGTTTACATTTGTGTAACATTTTTTAAACAAGGGAGTTGAAATTTCTTCACAAAACCTTAGAGCAGTAACTTCAACGTTTTCTTGTTGGTATGAACTGAGCTGTGATTGCACATTAGTGAGAAATTACATCAGGCATTACAGGAAAGTTTTCTACTGCTTATGCACAAGTGTTTTTATTGTAAATGATGAACTGCCTGATGTAAAATGACTTTTAAAGGGGACAGATAAAACCGTCTTTTCTTATAAAAGCAACTATCTTTTCTGTTAAAAAAAAAAAAAAAAAAAGACATTTACTAGATAGATAAAAACCCCAGACATTATTCATATACTACTACTGGTTGTAAAAGCAAGTTAAATTATGTTTTCCAAGACTGATTCATTGTTAAAATTATAAACCTGGAAGAGCAAGTCACTTGCCAGTAAAGTATTTTTTTTTTCTTTTAATTAAAAAAGTATTTAAAAGCTTGGCTTTAAGAGTATGTTTTTCTCCATGGCCACCAATGACTCATGATATCAAAATATTTCTCATGTAGTTCATTATTGCACAGCTGAAAAGGAAATCATTAATTGCCCCCTCCTGGTTTTTTTCAATACAGCAATGAAACCATAGCAAGCATATTAGTAAACATAAAAAGTATAATACAATTTGACACTCGGCTTTGCCAAGACACCCTCATTCTCAGCTACTTTTTGCTCAAAGAAAGGCTTGATTGGCTGCAATTTTTAAGTTCTGTAGTTGCCAAAGATTTAGTCCTGAGTAGAGGACTGAGACTTTCAAGTGACTAAATACAATCCTTCCCTCCAGCCCAGGGTGGTAAAGGCTTATTAGGTCAGTTTGAAATGAGCACAATCTTATACACCAAAAAGGGAATGCTGTAGTTCACAAGGTGAAGCATACATTGGGGCAAGGAATCGATGAATTCATAACACAGTTTACCTTCAAAGACAATCTGAACATTGAAAGTGAAAGCATAAATCTTTCAAGCAATCAGATGTTTTCCAGTGCATCTCCAACACCACTGGTGTTCAGAGTTCTTTGTCCCACACTGTCCCTCACTAGCACGTGAAAAGCACAATTGGTGGAAGTGAGCTAGTGGGTAGAATTATCCATAGGAACATAACATTGCAGCAAAACATATCAAGACATTCTCTCTTCCAAGATGACACAGCCAAGATGAAGACCAAGCCCATGGTAAATCTGAATGCCAGGATTCAAGACTGAGATGTAGGAAAACTGAAGTGTTTCCAGTTGGGACCAAAGCCTTGGTGTGAACAGAGACGTCTGTTTCTGGCAGGCCACCCAAGCGCCTTAAACACGAGGCTACTGTTTATCATGCTGGAAGTCTCTGTTTCTCTGCTGTGTATCTGTGTGCATACATGTTGTGTTTGCTTGCTTGCTTGCTCTCCAACATGCCCACAACAGCAAGACTTTGGTCTTATAATCCAAAACTGTATGCAAGCTGAATGTCCCATTTTTCCAGGAAGCTGTAGCAGATGGGTGTGAAAATGACAAAAAGGGAAGATTCTGCTAAGATTCAATGTTGTATGATCAACTTGTCCAGAAATACAGCAAAACAATATTTTAAAAGGTTGATTAACTCAGAAAGGGCTTGTTTAAAAGCCTGTTGGATCATATTGTGTGTCACTCCTTTATACCACAAAGCAAACAAACACCTTTATGTAAGTACACCCTACATTTACAAACCTCAGCCTAATGATACAAAATATTGTATCATAGAATTAAGATGAAAGAAGAATCCTTAAATAAAACAAAAAGGGAAGCAACAAACCCTGAAGTCCAAACAACAACAAACCACATTACAATCATAACTGATGCAGTTGCCTGGGGAAAATTAGTGTAGAGCAATGAAAATTAGTAGAGTATTTGTTTCTAGGACCAGCTAATAGAGGTTCAGAAGTTGGTATTTTTACCTAATTGCTTTCCAGATTAGGTCCATGTTTAGAAAAGAATTCCACATTCAAAGAGCAGCCCCATCTCAATACATCATTGTATTATGTTGCAAGAATCAGAGATGTTCCACCTGCACTTCCCCCCGACTGGCAGTTAGCCATTAATTTGTTATCTGAAAACAGGTGTTTCTCTTTAGTACACAGAATTAAAATTGAGAAATAATTCCTGTGACTCTCGCCATGAGATTCCCTTACTTCTTCTGGCCAGAAGGGGAAGCTAGAGCTATGTGGTTGAGTCATGCAGCCTGGATGGATTCTGAACACACGGGAATTCAGTTCACAATCACCATCATAAATCTATCCTGTCTGGCCATGGCAGAATTTAACTACCTGAGGAACTTACACACACTGAACGCTTATTGAGAGTGCATACAGTAGACTTCAGAATGTAAAATATAAAAGCATCTCTGCAAGCATGGGTTCCATTTCGGTTTTGATTGGAGAATTACTCACAGAAGAACAGCAGCAAGTGGCTGTAACCCTGTTTAGGAGTCCCTTACAGCGAGTTTCTGACTTCTCAGCAGAATTTTACTGTTGCCCTCTTTTTGGTCACTGCAGCAAGTTAGGGATCTCTGTGTAACGTGGGGCTTACATAGGAATGTCATCTTATTTCCCACCTAAACCAGAAACAAAATACAAAGCATAAATTTTAACCAGTAATTCTGCTGCTGTGTTAAGACACCTACTCAGAGTATCAGCACGGGAAACAAACTAAAAATTTCATAGGAAACATAGAAAGAGTTGCCTTCTTGTATTAATCAATATTAAAGGATTTTATTTTATTGCTGAGAATGAAGACAAGAAATCTCCAGTACTCACAGCTCAGATGGCTTGTGGTCATCAGCATCCCTCATCCTTTTCAGACCAGATTCACCTGCATTTATTTGAAGTTACAGAATTTTAGGAGAGAAGGAGATGGACTGAATGACTGAGGGTTTGGGGGTTTTTTTTGATCAGCTATTCCATTTCAGTTTCTCAGCATTAAACAAACAGCTGTTTATTTGACTTTAGCTAATTTATCAGATGTTAGATGGCCGTTACAGTGCTGTGGAAAGAAACGGCAGCAGTGAGATGCCAAAAGCTGTATCTAGGCCTGTCCAAAATTTCTAGTTTTGTATCTATCCATGTATCTCTAGTCTGGCCTAGACTCAAACCCTCTGCCATTTCTGGAAGGAAACTTCCAGGAACACTTCACTTCCAGGAACTTCCAGGAATGCTCTCTCTGCTCAGCCAAAGGCTGACTATTCAAATTATCAATGGATCAAACATTAAAAAATGAACATAGGAACTCCTGAATAGAAGGCTGTGCTACACACACACACAGACACACACATACCCCATTCCTTGTCCCTGTTTGCTCCTTGTTCCAAGAGGAACAAGGGAAAGGAAATCCCTAGCGCAATTTTTCCCCCATGAAACAAGACATACTGGAACACAATGAACAGCGGCTGAGTATGACAATGAGGGTGCAGTCACCAATAGTGGAGGTCTGATGGAAGGCCTTACATAGCCATTAGTTATTAAAAATAACCTAAAAGGACGGAATAAGCAAAAAATTGAATGTTGCATTAAAAGTATTCTAGGAGGCCTCCTGTGTTGCCGTGTCTCTTCCCCTTCTCCATCCTTTTCTGCTGCTGACTTTTTGTACCTACTTATTCTAAAGAAGAATGAGTGGAGACTCAAAAAGGACTAAAGCAGCATGTACTTGCAGAATTAGGTATTTCTTGAAGGGAAGAGATACTGATTTTGTTTTTATAAAAGCTTCTCATATTTTATACCAAACACTGAGCTATTAAGGGTTTTTTTTGCTAACACAAAATCAAAAAACCCCAAGAAAATGAGAGCCCAAGTCAGAGCTCTCAGCTCTTATGCCACATTTCAGAATCACATGTCAATGACATTTCACCTCCCCTGTGCTCCTCTTCCACTGAAGGAAAAGCAAGCAGTCATTCAAATCCACACTCCCCTTAGCTGGCATTCTGCAAAAATATTTCATGTATTAAAGCCTCATGATCTGTCCATCTAATTGTGTAAAGCATAAAAATTCTGATGTCATCTCCTTAGAGTGAATCCATTCTTGTAACTAAGCCTATGAAAAGAATAAAGGTGGCATCAACAATCTGTTTTAATGACACTGTTTGTATCATTTCCAATTACACAAGTAACATTTCTCCAAAGTCATTAGTGCCCTACCATTATAGCTGTCACTGCTTCTTCAGTCTTGGTGCTCTGAGAGTGAAGACTCTGGGTGGATTCCTGTTAGGAATATTGATAAGCTTCAGGAAAAGCTCTTTTCCAGATGGTCTTGTATGAGGCATTCATACTCCAGCACCCCCAATAATGGTTAAATGCTCGCAGCAGAACACACTCCTCAGCAGAAAGTGAGGTTTGTTACTAGGATAGGTGTGCAAATCAATACAATTTTTAGCTGCAACTCATCTTTAACTACAGAGGCATATGGAAAAAGGAGAAGAGGGGAAAATAGCTTTACCCGCTTTATATTAAATCACTATGTCTCAGTAGGTATGAAAATACATTCAGGTGACAAAGGGATCCTCAATATTGCTGACAGAATTCAGCTCTTCAAAGTTCAGACCAAGCCCTAAACACTCACAGCAGGAAACCATCCAAGAAAGCATCAGGAACACCTTTGCTATTCCAAATGTGTATTTTTTTCTAACCTATCATTGATAAGCTCCAATGACCAATTCTCCAAAACCTATACAGGTAACTTGTTAGTGTTTTACTATCGTTATTGACACAAATTTCTTTCCCCTGTCCCCAGAATTAGACTCAATTTTATTCTCTGAAGTTTAAGCCTGCTATTTCTTGTCCCATTCCCCACAAAGCAGAGAAAAGGGATTGAACTCTTCTTCCCAAGAGAAGCTATCTCAAGAGATGCAGGTCTCTAAACCTCCAGGTTTGACCTTTTCAGTCAATTTCAAATCATATTTATTTACCATTATATTTTAGAACAAAGCTTCGTGAGCAGGCAGTTTCCTCAACTGATCCTGCCACCATGCACACAAACACTCCTGCATTAGCTCCTCATGACTGCAGTGTCTCAGAGGCTCAGACAATCAGGGAGGGCAACATGCAAATCAGCAAAGGTTACTTCTGAAAACCCTTTGGTCAGCTTTTCTGGAAGAAGACTACAAATACAGACCTAATGCTAGTTATCTAACCACATATTTTCTTAATTAATGCATTCTAAATAACAAAGACCACATTTTAAAGTCTGACCTGTAAAAGAAAACTCTTTTTGTTCCTTGTGTTCTAAGAAAAAGATGACACCACATGCATTTTTTTCCATTGAAATAAGACAAAATGGAAAAAAAACCCACCAAATTTTTGCCTCCTCACTTTAATGCAATTTTTAAAAACAGAAACTTCCAGCTGCTTCTTGGATAAATATTTCAACTCTTATTTAAAATGAACAGTGAATACTTAACAAACAAACAAACAACGCTTTTAGGAGTTTTAGTGTTAAAAGGTATCAGATAATCAGTCAAAAAAAGACAAGGCCAGAACAAAAAAAAGTAGTTTAATCCAAGGGGATAATCTTTGTCAATTATCTTAACTAATCTTTCCTGAGGACTAATCTGGACATTCCACATGGTCAATTTCCAGGGGATATAAAATTTAAGATTTTTAGCTCAATAATTTAAGAGTGCTGAGATTAGGGCAACTTTGTCATAGAATCATTGCTCATTCTCACAAGAGCCTTATGAAAGCATCATGAAAGGATGAATGCCTCAGGATTCCCAGGAGAACATGATGGAAACCCGCTGTCTTTCTAGTGGAGTGACAATCACTAAAGGCAAGTGCAAAAGGCAATATAAAATACATAGACACACCTAACTATAAAGCAAACCCATTTTGTAAAAAGGCAAATTTTAACCAAACAGTAGAAAAAACAATCTCATCACAAAAGTGATTAATAAGTGGAACAGGATACATAGGGAAACCGCAAAATACCTTCTAAACTTTACTTACTCCCTACACGAAGACCTTCTGACCATCCCATACACCACTGAAAGGATGCATGATGCAGCCAGCCCATCACCTGACTGGGATTTACTGCACTTCGGCATATGCATAACACGTACAAGGCTCAAATACACTTCAGATGCAGCATTCCTAAAACAATTTCTCTCAAATCTTTATGCACCCAAAGTATTGTTTTAGTTTTTCAAAGTTATTTTCCCTCCCCTCATAGCCCTCTGGCTTTTAGACTGATCTTTTTAGAGGCTGAAATTCATAATTCATCTGAAGAACACAGCATCTGTTCCATTGTGAGATCTCCCCCTGTTGCTGGGTCAGCTTTAGCCAGAGGGAAACCACATGGAGCAAGTCCCTCCAGATTTTTCCCTTTCCTCCCATAAAACTACAGAAGAATAATTCATCTGGGGGGAGGTGGTAAGGAAGAAAGTGAAGCAGATCCCTGTACTCCCCCTCCCCAGCTACGAGGACTTAACTTTCACTCCTGTTTTCATCCAGCTTTCCAGGACAAACAAAACAAAACACAAAAAAAGAACCAAAAGTATTCCTTAAAAGTAGGAATATTATCTTACAGAAATTGCCTTCTCTAAGAAAGGGAATTTAGAATTATTTCCAATCATGTAATTTGTACCTTAGTAACAAACCAGCAATACCAGGTTAACTATGTCAGACTAATAGTCTGGAAGCTACACTTCCAACAACCCACAAAAAATAAAGAGGATGCTTTAAAAATGCCCAACAACAAAAAACAGAAATTGAAAGTATCACACACACCACTCTTTGTTTTTCCAGGTATATGCTAAGTATCTTCTCATGGTATCACATGAACTCGTACGTTACTTTTTTCAGTAACCAGCCCTATTACTGTGCTCTCAAAATTTCCATAAGCACTGAGGAAGAAAGGTTGGGCAAAGAGGGAGCAGGCTACACAAGTACTGAGAGGTAGGAACTTCACAAGGAGTCTTCCGGTTCTGCATTTGGAAAACTAAAACCAGACACAGGATATAATCCATAGACCATACATTTCAAAATCTGGAAATTAGGAGTGCCTAATTATTACATATGCCCAAAGAGGATATCATCAGGCTATTGTTACTTTCCATGGTGTTCTTTTTGAGGAAATGAGGCCAGCTTTTACAGACATACTAGCCAGCACTTAAAAAGTACACTGCATTCCACCTCTGACAACTACATATTCAATTTGCTACCTCTCTGGTTTTTACTGCTTACTGTCATCAGGAACTTCAAATGACCAGAGAAATCTCAACCATGCTTCCAGTGGTGCAGGTCCAGCCCTGTTCCTGTGTGAACACCAAAACCTTCACACGTGCAGGCTTTCACCCACAACTGCTGTACGTAGAACATTTGTGTCTCGGATTGAATTTAGAGAAAAGGAGTTAAATGTGTAATGCAACATCTGGTATCCGCCATTCATCCAGCATGTGGAAGCCAGTCACAACCACGTTTTCCAAACTTGCGTGGCACTGAAAGGTTCCCATATGGAGATGACTAAGAGTGTTATTTGGATTAGGCTTTCAGCTACTCTCAGTCCCCTACAAGGGCTGTTTCCTGTTTATGTGACAGGCCATGCCACATTTTTCAGGCATGCCAGATACAGTTGTTGAGAGAATGAATTGTGACTGGGCTTCTTGTATACCCCAGCCATGTAAGGCTATGGTAATGTCCAACACAAGGAGACACAGTAATGTTTTACAAAACACAAGGGGTGACCAGAGCATGGAGAAAAACAGAGGAAAGGCCACATACTCTGCATATCCTTTCATCCACTGTGCTACTATTGAAGGAACAACACTGCAAGGGCACCCAGACAACTCTGAAACAACAGTGAAAATAAACACCAAACACAACAAGATCACTCATAGTGGTCAGGTGATCCTTTCTCCCCATTTTATCCAACACAATGCTTACATGCAACACAGCTTCCATCCATGTTCAGCTGTGAAGTTCCAGGTCTGTCCGTGCTTGGGACTGTTCCACGTAATGGCACTGCCATAGCTCAGCCACCCACCCACTGCTGCTGGCACAGAAAGGGGCATTCCCTGTACTTTCTCAAGTGACGGTAAGAAAAGCTGGCTGTGAACCTTCCCTTGCCACTGTACACACATGGATCCTTTTGCTTTGCTTCTGTTGATTATTTGCAATTTGGATTACCAACAGATCCCGTGAGGCAGAATGGATGGCCCCTTACTCAAAGTATGCACTGTTGAATCAGGGTCTCCAAACTCAAGGTTCCCACCTCAAGGTGACAGCTCAAACTGCCATATGTACCCATGGCAACATTAAGACACCCCAGTGCTTTTCTAGAACTGTTTTGAAGATAAATTTCTAGAGTTTACTGGTTTACTGTTTTGATTTTAAGAATGCAAATAGCTGCTTTCTGTCAGCCTAAGTTCATCAAATTCAACTGAGGATCTACCACTGTATCTGCTCAAACTTGTTCCTGTGACTTGGGGAAATCACAGGGACACTTGAAGGAATTACATGATTCCTAAAAGACCAAGAGCAACACAGTGGGTCAGAAAACTGACTGGCCACAGCACCCAGTATGTATTCTGAATTAGAGCCATATCAATCATTAGCTGTAGGGGTACAAAGAAACCCCACACCCCAATTAAAAGCTATCCCATGAAAGAGTATTTACAGAACTGCACTCTTGGCACAAGATAAAAACCCAGCTCCTGGACTCTTAAGTCTCCAGAGCATGCAGATCAAGGTAGCTTCTTTCTGTGCTGCTTGAGAAAACAGCATGGCCCAAATCCAGCAGACAGAGGGATCAAGCTGTGTTTGAGAGGTCTGAAAAGTGTTTGTAGTCAAACCATCAGCTGAATCACGTTCAAAATTAAGCCATGCTTGGATCCAGTTTTTAAATAGTACTGTTGCCAACACTACGGCCTATGGTGATTTTGCCTTGAGGAGACTGGTCCACAAACTTCCAAGAAATATCTGATGGGACAGCAGCCATCTTTCAGTCTCCACACGTATATCTGAAAACACTCAGGATTACCAATCCCCAAAGTATCAACAGAAGGCAGAAGTGAAGGGCTCAGAGATGAGACAGACCTTGTGCTCTCCTGCCAAGAACCAAACAGTCCAAGAAAATAGCAAAGTGTTACTGCAGCACTACACACATCAAGTCTCATTCTCCTGCTTGTTCTAAACTCAGCTCTGTAATCTAAAGAACAGCAAACCAAGAAGTTCAAAGTTACAATAGGAGAAAGAGGAAGGGGAAGTTAGGCATACCATTTTTCTTTATATAAAAGAATTTTTTTACACGTTACAGGGGCACTAGGGAAAGCTGCAATAGGAAAATCAGAATATGTTTTACAAAGGCAAACTGTGCTCTTCCCACCATGTCTAAGCAAGTGATCGCTCCACATAAACCAAACTCTTTGAGCAAAGAAAGCCTGTAATATAATTAAAGCTCATTTTCTATTTATTATAGTACAGAGCTGTAAGTGGCAAGTTTTTATCACTGCTGTGAGATATCTTAACTCCTGTCTACAATATGGAGCAAGTGAAGGTGCTTACTTCTTCAATATTAAACTACAGCAGCCTCCTCTGAGCTTTACAAATTCAGAGTCTCAGATGAGCTGGCAGGATCATGAAGATACAGATTTTTCAATTCAGCAGGATGAAAAGGGGAAATCACAAACCAATTCCTAAGAAAAAAATAGGAATCTGCATCCATTAGAATGAAAAAATCTTAACATTCCTAAAAGATGACGGAATCAAATTCCAGACTTTTTGATTGCTTGTAACATTTAGGGGTTTGACATTACTTTTGATTACAAAATGGATTAACAGCTTACATGGCAGATCCACATGCCATTTTTAACTGGAAAGCATTTATGCATATGCATTTATGCATCAGACCTGCATAAAAACTGTACACGGCTTGTCCATTCACTGCAGTAGACCTGCTCACCTCTGGAACCACATCAAGCCCAGAGGATGCTTATATTGTAAATCTTATTGAAGTCACTCTGTGTTTGCAACAGGCTTTGATCAGGAGGCTGCCCCTCCATCACACCTGCTTCATGAAAACAGCTCACCACACACCCCATGGGACACAACCCTTGCAGCTGAAGGGACCGTCCTCTCCTACAGGTGTGGTGAATGAAACAGGAGCCACCTGTAGCCACCTCAATTGAACTGAACAAAGGGGGAAACCAGAGCCCTCTACCTCAGCAGCTCCCAGCACATGAAAGCAGAGACATGTGACCCACAGTGGCACAGGGACAGCACCTCCTGAGGATGACAAAAAGCTATTTGCTTCAAATTAAATAAAACATGGAAGGTCATCCAGAATAGTCATCCAGTCAGTGAGGGGAGCTTAGGAAATAGAGAAGAGAGAACATCCCCTGAAGGGCAACAGAGCAAGGGTGTCTCTCTTCATTAAGTCAAGGACAGAAAGGGGCAAAGGAAAGTAAGAGCCATTTTTCCTTCCCTCCTGCACAGAATCACAAATGTACTTAAGAAAATGAACTGTGAGATGATTTGTGTAAAAAATATACTGCCCCACCATGGCTGGTGATGGGAGAGTTATGTTGTATATTTAGGCGAGCATCCAGAAAAAGGTGACTGCCAGTTCATGGCTATGAATCATGACTCCCAAGAGCAGAGTAAGAGGCTACAGTGTGCTTCACAGAACAAACCATCAGCAATCAATAAAGACAGCACCAAAACATAAATAACTTCCAAGGTGTTGATCAAAGGTTTAGAGTATAGCAAGACAAAGGGAAAATCCAAGGAGATAGGCACAGCAAGAAAGGTCCATATTGATTTCAGACACCTCTACACTGATCTATTGTCTTCAAACAATCACATCTGTATTGTTTAGAGACTAGAAAAGACAACTATAGTTGTCTCAAGGCAATAAAAGGCAATAGCTACAGTAGCAAGAGGAGTAATTTAGTAAGCAAAGGGCTTTAACAAAGTAGATAGCAATAGCAGGTTAACAAGCATTTAAAGATCAAGCCCATGACTCTGATGGAGGATATGATAAAACATGAATTATTTCTCTCCATACCTTCTTAAACCCATACATGTAATCATGACTACTTCTCTTAGCTTTCAGTTAATCTTTTAAATGTTCACCAGAGACTTTTAAATAGTTAAAAAGTCATCTCCACTCAGGGAGAATTATTTGATTTCCAGTATTTAAAAGCCAAAGCAGAGATCTAAAGATATATTCAGCTCCATGGAATTATTTGTCTCCACATACACTGTTAACTGCTTTTCCTCAATAGAGGTATCCATGTCTTTTCAGTTTCCCCTAATAGGGACTTGCCTTGGCTTTTCAAGTAAGGTCTTCTGTGTTTAACTCTTTTGTTCAGCAGACTAAATGGATGAAACTGTGGGGAAATCAAATAAGCAGCAGGAACTCACCTGGTTACAGAGCTGACGCCGTACGCTCTGTCCATGTTTCTAGTTCTCATCGTTCTCTGTTTTGTGAGAGGTCAGCAAGAAACTCTTTTCCTTGCTTTCTTGACTTTTGCCTTTTCCAGCTTTCTGACTCCAACTATCCAAAGCAGCGTAAATCAGTAAGAAAATTTCTTCAAAATGCTCCAAAAATTTTCACAACCGCCTCAAGCCAGCAGCTGCTTCCTCCCAGGTAACTTCTGTCCTACCTCCTGTGTTTCTGGCTGTTAGTCTGTTGAGGATTAACCCCAGCTGGTAACTAAGCACCACTCAAAGACTACTCACCCCAGGTAGGAGGGAGGAGAGAATTGGAAGGGTAAAAGTAAAAACACTTGTGGGTTGAGATAAAGACAATTTAATAAGTAAAGCAAAAGATGCACACACAAGCAAAACAAAGCAAGGAATTCATTCACCACTTCCCATGGGCAAGCTGGTGTTCAGCCATCTCCAGGAAATCCGGGCTCCATCACACATACCTGTAACTTGGGAAGGCAAACTCCATCACTCCAAATGCCCCCTCCCTCCTTCCTTCTTCCCCAGTTTTACATGCTGAGCATGACTCCATAGGTCATAGGATATATGTTGGGTCAGCTGTAATCACCTGTCTTGGCTGTGTCCCCTCCAGCCCCCTCACTGCTGGGGTGGGGTGAGAGGCAGAAAAGGCCTTGGATCTGTGCAAGCCCTGCTCAGCAGTAACAAAAACATCCCTTTGTTATCTACAGTGTCTCCAACACAAGTCCAGAACAACCCCATACCAGTATTGTGAAAAAAAATTAATCTAGACAAAACCACCAGAGTGTCTCAGGTGCTACTCCAATCCACTCATTTGATTTAATAAGGCACAGCTGAGATACTCTGTGCCATCATATGAAAGTACACATTTTTCTTGAACCTCAGGTCTCCACACCACAAGCAAAAAGCTGGATAATAGATAAAATATTATGTACCCAGCACTTCAACAGTATTATACAAAAATTGACAACAGAACTTAGAAAAACTGGGATTCTGCAGGCCCCACTTAATTCAGATTACCACTGAAAGTTTCTGAGGTACTGCAGAGCTATATTTTCTAATTTTAATCCCTGTTTAAGAAAAACAGAGAGGCATTACAGCCCAAAACATAAAAGACAGCAACACTCAAAGCAGTCACAACATAAAACTGTCTTTTCTTACTCCAACGCTTTTTGAACGTTTATCAAAACTTGCATATGATCATCCAAATATGAAAACATCCAAGTAGAAACACTCCTTAAGACTTGCATGATGGATGGTTACAGCACTAATTAAAAAAGAAGCCACTACCTCACATCTGCATTCCAACAAAAGGAATGAAACTGTTGGGAACAGCTGGGAGTTTATGTAGCAGGGGCTGAAGATATCAAAAACAAAGACACTGACTGAGCAGCAAACAGCATTTTTTCTCTTTAAATTTTATCTTTAAATTTTTCTTATTTTAAAGACTTACGTTTGTGCTATGACTGCTTCTTTATGAAAAAGGTGTGTCAAACTGAATCTGAAAAAAACCCAAAAAGCCTTGGAATTTAAAAGTACCCAGTTCTTCTCAATAAGCAACTTGAATATTATGGATTTTTCCCCTTAAGCAGGGGAACAATTGTTAATTTAAAAAAACGTATACTGAGCTAAGCAGTGGAATTAACTTTAACACAAAAAACCTCCAAAAAAGATAAGGAGAAAAAGGTGGGACTGACTCATCCTCCAAAAAGGGCTATTACTCATTACAGTGACAGACGGACGCATTCTCTATCTGGCTGAACACACACTCATCTCTGCTGCTCAGCTTCCTTTCACGCTTCTGAGTTTAGCAGGGCTACTAACCTGTACTAATCATGTCTAAGCTCACCACATCTTCACTTCTACTTGTTCCTCCTCCAAGACCACATCTTTATTTCGTTTGTTAAGAGTCTGCTAAGAAGTGGACAAGACAAGGTTTTAATCAAATGTATGCAGTAACAACAGGTTTTATTCAAAATTTCCAGTAAAGAGGACTCGCTAGTTTTGGAATAAAAGTACTTAAAAGTACTACAGCTTACATGAATATAAAAGAGCAAAGAGAAGAAAATAAACCAAGCAGTAAAAAAAAAGAAATCAAAAATATATATATTTTTAAAGTTTGAAATAGACCCCCATAGGGATATTGAAGTCCTCCAAACAATTAACAGTTACTAGGTTTGGCAAAACAAGATTCTCTCAGAAAATTAAAAGTCTACTTGTGTTACATAAACTGTATAAAACTGCTCAACAGTTAAAGAGCACTCTGTACAAATTTGTCTTGAAATACATAGAGCTGCAGCCTTCAAACTGCAGTAATTAATCATTTTGTCCTCTTCACGGGTAAAAGAAGCTGCACAATTGCTTTGGGGGAAGAGGCAAAAATAGTCAGAACTAACAAGATGAAGCCACTATGAAAACAAAATGCACAACAAAATTCAGACCTCAGTTTAAACTAATACACTATGTTTACAATATATTCTACATTTCATTTGTCATTTTCCCTTCCCACTCCCACCTCCCCCCATTCAAATATTCCTAATTCCTTTATGGTCTAAATCTAATTACTTTCTAAACTTTCAAATACACCATACATACATTTAGCAAAAAAACATACCTAACATTCTTACAGCAGTACGGTCAGGACACAATTTCAGAGATAGTACACAGTTACTGAGATTAAACCTTATGATTTCTTGTACTTTTAAAGAGATCAGCAACCTCAATTTCATGTTTTTAAAAAGTACTGAAGAGAGCCTGCAAAAGACTTGGCCAACATCCACTCAGCTCCAGAGGACACGGGGGAAACCAGCAAGTGCTGAACATAAGGAAGGAGAACCTTAAGAGCGCCAGCTACAGGAAGATCCTTCAGGAACTCTGTCCGGAGGATTGTTTGGCTTTGGCTCGGTCATCCCTCTTGTGCTAAACCCTGCAAATCAACTCCACAACAGTACATTACACTGTAAACTTGGATTCTTTATAGCAACAGTATGTCAAAGGGGTTTATTTATCTTTGTTTTCTGAATCCAACAGTTGGTCACAGAAGTCAAGTGTTTTCATGGCTCTTTTTCAGCTGTTGCCAGTTGAGGGGGAAAAAAAAAAAAAATGTGTGTCTGACTCATACATCTTTCAAGTACATGCAAGGCTCAACTGTTTCCAAAATGCAGGCGCTTGGGACCTTTTAAGACACTGAAGAAATAGGATTATGAGGAGAGCCCATCTGAGTAAGTACTTTATCCAGCCACTGAAGGGGACCATGGAGATGTATCTCTATCCAGCATGGAGTGCTCGTTACATCCTGGCGGTGATACTCAGCTCCCCAGCCCTGGAAACAGAATCGTAAGTGGGGAAAGATAAAACAAATCACCTTATTTTATAATATTAAATACATGAGAAGCATACTTCTTTCTTACCAAAACAACTTCCAACAGTCATTACAGCAGGGTAACATAACACCCTTGATCCACCAACTATTATCACATTTCAACAAACAAATCAGAAGCTAAAAAAATTATAGACATGGAAAAAGTATTGTTTGATATCTTGATTTCTTGGAATGCAAGTCTTTGAAGACATAACCTGTGGCACTGCAAAATTTCCCCATATATCACTGCTAGCTGCCTGAGGTCCCTATAAAGCCTCTGAAGAGGGGGATATTCAAATCTTCTCTGCCAAGACTGAAAACAGAACAAATTGAGGAGAAATAATGCCAAACAGATCAACAGACTAAAAGATGAGATGATACACTGACATGGAAATGAGGGTGAGGCATGGGTCTGACAAGAACCAAATTCTCAGTATGGAGATGATAAAATCCTCTTTGGAGAAAGAGGGCATGGTCATTCCTCATCAGGCTGTTCCTCAAGTTAAGACAGGTTTTATTTCAGCTCATACCTGATTCTGTTACAGTAATTACCACAGACATAAAGAGATATTTAAAAGCATTCAAAATCACTTTGTAAGTGAACCATTTTTGGGGCAGGTGTGGAGACAAGACTGTGACATCTGCAGGTACAGTTTGCTCTGCTCTGTATTAACCCCTAGTGAAGAGATTTCCCAGCTCCCAGCACAGGTGGCAGCAGCTCTGAACACTGTGCAGTGCAACATCCAATACACAAGAGGTCCTGTTTGACTGTTTAGGCAACACTGCCATACAACTCTGTAGGATGCAGAGCTGTAAACAACCTATTCCATCTTGGGAACCCCTGTCTTAACACATCTGAAAGTTCTCATCCTCCCATCATGAAGAACACTTCAGCATATCACCATCTTCATTTGATTACTTTCATATAATGACCAGCCCTTTTTTATCAGAACCTATGTTGACACTCACACAACAGCCACATCACAAATCTTGACCTTGCATGCCTTCCTAGAATAGAAAGGCATGCGTATTATTCCAAATAATGACTGCAGCTCCTAATTTGGGAGCTGCTGGTCAAGATTTAGAGGACTTCTGTGAAGAAACATCTTCTGCAAGTCACCTCAAGCTTTCTAAGTATGTGGGTCAGACGAATTTCTGTCCACAAATACTTCAGTTCACTAAGATCTGCCTTAGACTTAACGAGCATTCCATACTTCAAATTCAACAGCCATTCATAGGCTGATGAAGGGAGTTACCGGACCATTCAAAATCACCACGTTAAGAAAAAAAATTATTTTCCTTACAAAATAAGCTCAAGCAAATATTCACATACCTTTACAAAACTCATCCGGAGAGTGCACATCTTAGTAAGCTCATACACTGTCTCAAAGCCATGGTTCACGGATTGAGCCAGTAGCTGAGCAAATTCTTGATTATTGAAAATCTTCAGACTGCAGCCACTGGGGATTTTGCAGACTGTGGTGGGATGGAAGCCATGGTGGTAGTTGCAGTTCCGACTTTGCACAAAGATACTGCTGTCACTCAGACATTCAGCATACACCTCTCCACCAACGTAATAGAGATGGACACCTGGGAGGAGAAGGTTGGCACAAGGAGGGTTGACAAATTCACTCTCTGCATCTGTTTTCATGCTCTGTCTCCCCAGAGATAGGTGTCTGCTTAAAGAGATAATCCTTAACTGCATATCAGAATATTATCTGTCTTCAAACTTCATTTTTACTTTTCTCTTTCATCAGCAGGTGATCTGAAAGAAGGTTATGTATGTATGTATGTATGTATGTATGTGCATATGTGTATATGTAAGGGGAATCAACATGTTGTATATTCAACAACACTAAACTAGCAAGCACAGTAGTTTTGATGCTTTCCATTGGAAAACCTGACCACTTGACTTGTTCTCACTATATTTAAGTAAAACAATAATTGGGAATGCAAGCAGAGAGAGCAGAAACCTGCTGCATCATTTGTACATACTAAAGCAGCCCCAAGCTCAATTCTCTGCAAAAGTCCTGAATGCTAATTTGGGTAGCACAAGTTTTGTCAGCTAGCTTTAATTCCAGAAAGCCAGATGAGAAAAAAGAAAAAAAGCCCTCTATATTCCTCAGACATATCTGCCAAATGAACATACACACCAATTTTACAGTCCTTTCCCCTTCCAGCGCCTGCTCCCTCACCTGTCATCCACTGCAGCAAAGCCCCAGATGAGCAACAGAGAACCTTTGTCAGCAGGAGTCAATTCCAAAGGTTTTGAGAAAGCAAGAAAATTTACCTCCTGTGTTCAAAAATGGTTTCTTTACTATTTAAACCTTTCACCTTTCACAATGTCACAAATCACAGAGGTGAACACATAGAATTAGAAAACTCAACTGCAGTCCAGTAAGAAAGCCTTGACTGTTCTCTGCCATATAAGATTTTGCCACTGACTGTGTGGGTACATACATACTCCCACCTGATCTGCAAAAACATTTATGGCTATGTCTTCAAGTTTAGGATTTACTCCTCCTTTCTCAAAGACTAACAGTTCTACATCACCATTACTTGTATACATCTACTTATTGAACTGCATCCTTGTCTCTCCCACGCTCTGCTTTGGTACACATGCAGTTAAGTGCTTCAGCAGAACTTCGCCTGCAGCTGGGTTACTCTTAACAGGAAAAATGAATGAGGTGTTAAATAAATATCCTGATACTTGGGAAGATGGATGGGGAGGAAAAGAAGGAAGAAGTATTAGCACTTGAGTGGCACAACACAGGTGTGGTGCACTGCTGAGAGCTGCACAAGGTCTCATGAAGAGGAAAGCTCTCCAGACTAGGGGTTCAGAGTCGAGGACCTGACAGTTCTCTTCAGCTTCAATTTTTTCTTCTTCTTCATGAATTGGCACATAAAACATACACCCTGCTGCTTGGGCATACTGAACCCTCAACTTAGAAAATTTACAGTTTACTAACAATGTAAATACCTAAAAAATTTGCCTTGCAGAAATGGCCCATTGCAGGGGGCAATGTCAGTTCTGCCTGCCATTTGCATTACAGGTGAGTTCTCAGAAAAGAAGACTGTATTAGTCAGGCATAAAGGTGAAGATTTTCTCTTTTGCAAGACTGTCCAGACATAGAAGGGAAACACAAAATTCCCACTGAAAGAATCACCAGCCTGTGAAAAATGCATTCGGAATAAACTGTTGTAGCAGGTTATCTCCCAAAATACAGTTAGGATAGCTAATCCATGTTAGAACTAAGGGTACCTAAAAAATTTGGTGCCAAGAACCACAGTTTGGATTTCCATATACAGCAATAATCAAGATAAATCAAGACATTTCATTAGACAAACTGCCCTAACCTCTCATTCTAATTTAGATTTCAATAGCCTTCAGGCAATTAAAAATTGATTAAGGGTAAAAGCTTCCCGTAATTACACACCAGGTAGGAACAATACTTTGTTTATAAGACTAGGCCAGAAAATTATATGTTTACCAACACAAGCACTTCTCCCACATACTAGGGAAGAGCAGCTTACTCTTGAGGGAAGTGGCCCAGGTTGTCATGTCTTAGGAAATGCCACTCCATTCCAAAACGGACGGCCAGATCCCAAACTCACCTTTGCCAATGTGCCGCCTCGTGTTCTCAATGGTGGAGTTGCGGTTGACGTTGGAGAGCAGTCCCAGGCAGAACCTGTTCTTGTTGTTTGAGGGATCAGTGAAGCCATCCACCAGGATGCTGGTGGAGGATGCGTGGAACGCCTCCCCGACGCGATTGTTCAGCTCATAGTAGACAATGGAGCACCAGTGCTTTGGCTCTTCATAAGCAACTGCCTGCATATCTGGAAAGCAACAATGGAAACCTTACAGCCCAACAGCTGGAATACAGGCTCAAGGTGTAAAGAGTTGTAACCCTGCAGATTTGGGCTATAGAGAGTAGAATTATTTCAACTCAAGACTCAGAAGAGGCAAAGGCTGGCACTAGGTATGAGCAGAAAAGTGCAGGAAGCTCCTGGGCACATGGCAAGCAGTGCCCCAGTACTCCTGCCCAATTTTCTTACAATGTGCCATGGTGCAAGCCCAGACAGCAGAAAAATACTACAACTGTGCAACTCAGCTTTCTTTCCTATTCAGTAGATGGATTTTCACTTCAGTTCATTTTTCTAACAAACTACAAGTCACCTGTTTACTTACTGCAACACTGTATAGCAACAGGAAGAAACAGCATCACACAATTGCACCAAAGACTATTTCTCCCTTTACAAAGAAGTACAGCAAGGCAGCTTAAATATACAGTCATTGGATCAATCTTTCTGCATTCAGAGCGTGACCAAATCTTTCTCCTGGGTTTTTTGGGAGAATGGTAGGAGACTTCAAAAAACCTAAGAGAGGCTGATATTTGTCTGCAGAACATGCGTGAAACACATCCCCAATATGAAGACATACTGCTTGGGATTGGAGGCTGAACAGAGCGTTAACCCACAGGATCCCAACAGTTATACCATGCTGGAGAGCAGAGGAACTGAAGGAAGAGAGTATTTACTGAGGACCTTTTATTCATCAGTTGCTACCAAATGCAAAATCTCCAACTGTTCACCACCAAAAAAATTACTTGTTCAGTAATAATAAGGATTTCTCATAATGTAGTTATCCAGATGCTGGTAATGAGAAGTTCCTCCTTGGCAGCTCCAGACTGAAGGTGGGAACCATACAGAAAGCTGACAGGCAATTCCTGGTTCACTTCAAATCGTTCAAGCTCTAGAAACACATGGAAGTCTTGAAATCACACTTGTGACTGTGCATGGGAAACAATTTCTCCAGATGATACCAAAGGTCTTAACAAAAAGTTTCCCAGTGGATGTCCAACAACTCCAGGCTTCTTGATATACCTATCTCTACCCAAGGCACATTCTTTAAGGTGCCAAATACACCTACAAATTGCTAAACTGCCTCCAAATAGAAGGAGGCTATCTAGGGGTTGTGGTTGCTTTATGTGGTTTCTTTAAAGTGAAGGACACTACTTCACTACTAAGACTAGAAAAGTGGGACTTGCTGCTAAAACATCAACTTTGCAGATACCAATTACAGGGCAAAGTGCTACAATGAAAATCAGACTGGTAATATGGGAAAACTTGTTTTTCTGGCCAGAGGTCTCCTTTTCCCAGCTCCAAGTTTTTACTGATATCAGCCAACTAAGATTAGTGTTCATATTTTCCTCTGTGAACATTTCATATGTTCACAGCTCACACCGCTATAAGTTTCTGTTACATGCAAAACAAAAAACCAAAAGTCTCCCTCAAACCAGCAGTACACAGTATATACAAAAGGTGGCAAATAATCAAGAGCAGGATAACACATCCTACATCACTATGCAAAACTTCTGAGCATAGTATTTACTGCTAATAACTTGCTTTAAAACCCTGGTAAAAAGCTGATCTTTCCTGACACTCTGGCACTTTCTATCCCTCCACATCACTGTAAAAAAAAAAATTTAAAAAAAAAAAGAAGAAAAATCAGTCTTTAATTATTAGTAAGAGGTTACTACATTTTCAATTCCCATAAAGATGCCAGCAATTATCAAAGCTGCAGCTTTGCCCCAGTTCTCAAAGTCAGGAAGAAATCCTGCCAGCTGGCCATTCTTACAGAATTAATCATATCTCTCTCACACAGATTTCATACTGACTTCCTTACATTTGCTTTAAGTCATGCAGAGCAGGTGCGTTTAGTCTCTCTATTCCCAGCATGGGCCAACAATGGAAATTACCCAACTTCATTGACAGGATGCAGCTTGTTAAATCAAATCTCTTAAGGCTAACAAATCACCATGAAGAACACGCTTCTAAAAACTTTGCAACAAAAATGGTGCTGCAAGTTCACAGTAAAAACTCTTCTCCTACAACCTGCAGCAGGTTTTTCTTTTAAGCAGTGCAATTCCAGCACATATATGTGAATAATAAACATGTGAAGGCACCCAAAAGTCTTTATTTTTAATGAAGGGACAGAGATGAAAATCCATTGTACTAAACTACTAGAAGGGAAAAATAACAATAGACACAATTTTTATTTAGAAATGGTTGAATGGTAAAGAGCAAGAAGAAAAATGTAAAACCTTTTTATCAACTCTCATGTCATAGAGGAACAGTACATTTATCCATTTTGGGAGAGGGACACACATGCAGAGGGCTGCAGTTAGGCATAAAGATTGATAAATGTATTTTGAGCCAAAATGTAATTTTCTGGCCCAAAATTCCTGGAAACTATTCATACACACGACGTGTAGTCTGTGTGATCAGCAAAAAGTGGAAATGCTACAGATGGGTTTTATCACACACAAAACTCATTCCAAGCAGAGACTAAACAGACTAACACAAAAGCCACCCAAATTGTTCTAAGAGGGCAGATATACTTCCTGAAACCAGACATTGAGCTTAGCAGCAAAACAAGTACCAAAAACCAACCAACCAAACAGAAAACAAACAAAAAACCCCAAAAAATCCAAAACACAACAGCTAAATTGTTCATATGCTTGTGATCTTGATAATTGTTCTGGCATGGCATCCAGCTTGCTGCTCTTTCTTGGCATGGGTCACAACTCTGTAAGCTGAAGTGTTTTCTAAAGGGGCCGTTTCTCACAATGTGATGAATGCACCAAATCATTTACTCAGCAGTCACGGCTGCTGCGAAGGCTTTAACAAGCAACGTGTAAAAAGATGTCTGTGTCACAGTACATAATTAAATAGACCCTTTTTTAAATACAGATTTTTGAAGTCTGTAGCAATGCCACACCTCAGGCAGGTAACTCTGTACTCTGAACCAAGCGTTATCACTGTGTGATTCAAAGATGAAACACAAATGGGAAGAAAGGGTGGAACTACAAAAGATACAAAAAAACTTCACATGTCCTTATAACCAGAAGTGTAACTTATTAAAAGCAGAACATACTCTTTAAAGACTATAGTTTAGAATTCAGGACAAAAATGTAACAAAAAAGCACAATTTTATAAGAGGTACTGTCTCAGTGGAAAAAATACAGATATTCCAGTTGTCCATGTAAAATGTCTCTGGGCATTTACATAACTGACAATTTAGCATCCCTCCTCTGGTCAAGTCTTTGCTTGGAGAGCAATACTTGACCATATCTACTGTCATCTACAATTCAATAGGTTTTCTATAGCATTAACTGAATTGTTCCAATAAAATAATGTTATAATATGAGAGAAACTGATTCCTTTGCTTGCACACCTGTAATTTCAGTATCACATGCAGAAATGTGCAGCCTCATAGGAGGCACATATTCTTTCTGTTCAGAGATTAGTGGAAGTTCCCAGTAGAAAACAAAAAATTACTTTGATCTTTGAGTTGGTTGGGAGTAAAAAAAACATTAAACCCCATATATTTTCCATTTTTAAAGAGTCATGGGATAGATTCCTGTCTTAAATAGATATTTGCATTCATAAAAAATCTCCAGCTTTACTATTTCATCCCTTACAACAACAGAGGAAAAATTACATGGCAACGTTTTTTCTTTTCTGCAGACAAAAATGTTCACAAGCAACATCCATCCAAAATTAAAACTCATTTATTACTAGTAAGTTCTGAAGGCTTTTCAGTCTTAATAAGTGAAGCAAAAAACAAGAAGGAAGTGTTCCTACCTCCTCTATGTACATCAGGGGGAATTGCAGGTGCCATCATGTTGGTATCCATGGGCTGGGAGGTATCGTGTGTCATGGGATCTTCCGGAGGCAGGTAAGCGGGCGGGGGAGTATCAGCTAAATATAGAAAAGGCAGAGATACACGAGTCCTTTCCTCACTTTAAAGCATATCTGCACATCCACGTAAACAGTTTGAGCCTAGAAATGTTTCCAGCCTGACTCAGCTATAAACTTCCACCCACCAGAAATCTGAAAAAGCAATCACAGACCTCAAATATGGAAAGCAAAGAATTACTGTGCATATTAAGCACAACTTCAATAAAAACAAGTCACTTCACCCCTACATAAAGCCACAACAGAAAGCTCAGCTGTGTTCCCAGCCCACAGTTCTGCAGGCTGAAAGTGCCATACAAGTATCAGGGCATAAAGAGGTCTCAGGGCCCAGCCAGGTGTAGATATTGAATATGTTAAAAGTGAACAGAAGTTGAAGCAGAAGACAACCAGTTCAAGCTTTTCTGTTTCCAACACAATTCTACCAGCAAAGTATGCAAACATCCCAGATATATCCAGGGCCTTATTATTGTCAGTGCTAAGTATTAGCTCTGTCTCCCAGACTGGAAACAGTAGAAAGTGTTCAGGAACCCAAATTCTACAGAAGTGGCCATTTGGGTCTGGAATTTATCTGTCAGTGTCTCTGTCCTGTCCCATGCAGGGCTGAATCACCAGCACAGAACAGGCCTGTGCACAATGACCACACTCATTAACATACAGCTTTCAGCCCTGTTTGAAGTATCCCAGCCAACACTGCCCTTCAGCTGCCTATTCCATTTCTGGGAAAGCTTCCCAAAAGCTTTCTTAGAAGCTGCAGGAAGTTGCCAATGTCACCATTTCCCAATACACCAGAGGACACTCTCCTCCAGATCAATTGCACAGAGCTACATCCAAGAGCGAGAAACCCTTGCCTGATCCCTGCAAGCTTTCGCTGCAAAAGCTGGGATTAGATTACCACTGTGCTGTCTCTGCTGCTGCTCATCCCACATTTATTTCCATTACTGAGAGTATGGATTGCAAACTACCACAGAAAATAATCACAGGGGCTTCCAAAACTCAGAAAACCAAATTAGCATCAACAAATGGCAGGAGAATGCTTTATAAGTTTTGGGGTGTTTTGTGGAGTGGTAGTTTGGTTTGGATTTTTTTAAATGTATTTTTAAAGAAAACATGTCATGAAATTTATTAACTACTTATTGTTTAGCAGGTATTTTGTTGAGAGCTTTACTACATCTAATGCTGCAGGTGCCTTGCTAATTCTTGGACAGCCTCAACTGGATGAGAAAGCAGCAGAGAAAGACAGAGATGGCAACAGGGCTGCATTAAATGCTTCACAAACTGCACTGGATTTTGAGTGTCATGTTTTATTAAGCCTTAAATGTGTGTGTGTGTGCAAACATGATGCTGATCATGCGCAAGATTCCAAGGCCACAGGCAACAAATTAACCAGTACCTAGAAAGTGTTCAAGGATAACTGCTATGCCCCTTTATTTTGTATTTTCCAGAAGTCAGCCTCTTTCCCCATTAGTGCAAGATGGACAACTGTCCATGGCTAAGCATCAAGGACATCAGTATCCTGACCTCCCCTCTAATTCGATTTCTTCACTGCAGCTGCTGACATTAAGGGCATGTGGACAGAACAGACCGTCAAAGATCAAGTGAACTTCCACAAGCCAGCATTCAGGAAGACCTTGTTAGGTCTTTATCTCTGTTGGAAGAGCCCCAACCACAGCAATCATGTTAAAAAAAAAAAAAAAAAAAAAAAAGAAGAAAAAGACAGCTAGTTTCACAGCAACTTCTCACATTTTTTAGAAAAGCCAATACAAACTCTCTTTCCGTCCTTCCAGCAATTTCAGTAGTCTTCACCCACAAGAGAAAAATTTGAAACAATTTTCAAGAGCAGAAATCCATGGATATTAATTTCATGTAATAGGAAACAGATTTTCACAAATCTGCTGCTTTGTTTACACATACCCTCCCTCAGCCCCTGAAGAAAACAGGCAAACACCACCAGTAAGCATTTGTACTGCATCTTTCTCCCAGCATTTAAATCAAGAAATCCACCACAGACTGCTTCTGCAGTATTTTTATCCATCTGCATGTAAAGAACAAAAAAAGGAAGCTTCATGGAATTTTCGACAGACACCAGTCAACAAAAGAAGGCTCTCACTTCTCTGACTTTAGGTAGTAAAACAGTCTGAGTTCTTTTAAGGGCCTGTTTTCCAGTGGAAGTATATTTGCCTCTTGAAATTACACCACTATGAGAAGAAATTGTTATCAAGTGGCAATAAGATGATCACCTTGAGAAATATTCTTTTTCTGCAGAACTAAAGCCTTGTGCTGAACTTATGATGATCTCTTTCTTGAGCAAAGATCATCTCTAGCATTACACTTCTGGTGCATTGAACACTGTGCTTTGTGGGCTAAACTGCTGAACTGGTCCCCAGAACATTTTGGATCCCTCCCCGCACGAGTTTTACTGTAACGTTTTAATGGTGTTTGAAAGAGGCACAATATTAAAGCCTTCAATATTACCAGCCAAAGAGATTCTATACTCTTTATTACCCTACATCTCTTAGCTTGCTATTGAACACAAGTGTTGGCTGATAATTTGGTGTTATTAAGCAAAAAACCCAAGACAGCAGTGATGTCCAACCCCTTCTCCCTTCTGAAGGAAAGCCGACTGTACCTGGCATCTGGAAAGGACTTCCCGGGTCTGAGCTGGCTGGAGAATGTGGATAGGTGCTACTGCTGCTTCCAGGCGAGTTTGGATAGCTGCTGTTGGGCGAGTGAGGGAACGGGTGACTGTTGGGCTGCTGGAAAGAGTCCGGGAAAGTCGCGTTGTGCGGCATGTGGGGCTCGTTTTGTCCCAGGTTGCGGAATTGGGCCAAGAGGCTGTGCTGGGGGTTGTATTCACTGTGCCTTGGAACCAGCACTGGAGGAAGGACTGGAAAGGGAGAAAGAGAGAAAAGCCACAGCATTAGAGACTCAGTTCCGAAGGTATACAGGGGAAAAAACCCCACATTCTTCCCCCCCCGCGGCATACCCAGATCTGCCGCAAAAACAAGGTAGTCAAACCTAGGAGCACAGGTCCAAGCAAGAACTCTTTCCCTTACATCCGGTTACTGCACAGCTTGGATCCACAGCTCCTTGCTTTGCCAGATGGGAGCCAGTTTTCACAGAGGGCCAGTGAAGAAGAGCCAAGAACAAACCACAGCTCTGCATTTCAGTTTTACTCGCACGAAGAGATGCTGGGAAGTAAGAGGCTGACAATGCTGACATGCAGTTCCTCCTGCTGCACTTGTGATCCTACTAATCATCTAATGGCCTGTAACCCAAACCCTTGTTAGTAAGAACAGATTTTTTTTTTTTCTGAAGGCAAGACTAATAGGCCTTGAACTCAGTCTGGTCCTAACAGCTGTAATTTTATTTTTAACCTGGACTATGTTCTTACAAGTTACTGTTAAAACAGTTATTAACCCTTCAAGTCAGTTTACAAAATGTGCAATTTAAACAAAATTATGTAGTTCAAAAAAACCAACTGAGCAGCAATTGAGCTGCAACTAGGTGTTACTAAGGCATCAGAGAAACATCAGAAACTACAAGTCTCACCACACTTCTGAAGCCTTCTCAGCAGAGAAACAAAGGTCTCTTTCAAACTGGGAATATGAACATGATACCAGATACACAAAGATAAAAGAATCAACTCTTTTTCCAGTTCCTCAGCTTCTATCTTTGAATGCCTCACAGCAAAGTCCAATTTAACCAACGATTAAAAGCTATGCTTTTCACAGAAATTTTTGGGTGATGGATAGAAGAGGAGAGGCAAGGTCTGGGAGAGGGAGGTCCACGCACAGAGCAGTGGAGGAGAAATAAAAAAGCTAGTTCTCTTCACATCTCCCCCCTTTGGAATCTCTGTTTCCCAACTCCATGGCTGAGCAGGGCTGGAAGAAGCCCGCCCCCCCCACCCTGGGTAGCCTGCCTTCAAGAGAGGGTGCCAAAACTGCAACAAAACCCAACAAAAACAAGCTAAGGCTACCACCCCCTCTCCTTGAGACTCCTGCTGTGGCCCCAACACCTGAGCACACAGAAGAGCAACAGGACCATGTGTACACACAAGCCTACACAGACATAACTATCTTTCAGATTAAGAAAGGTGTTTTGGAGACAGCTGCTTTATTAAAAGGCTGAATTACAAACCAATTGCAAAAAAAAAAAAAAACAAACCAAAAAAAACCACAACAAACAAAAACCAACATTTTCTTGACATGACAAACTCTTCCAGCACTTGCTATTACAGAAGCAGCACTCAGGTACTTACTTCAGCGTCCTGGAGTCCAAGAGTACCAGGATACCACTCAACACATGGACATTACACCAGCTTTCATATTTATGAAGGGATAAAAATGAATGCCACACAAGAAACTCACTCTCTATTCCTAAAGTCACAGATTAACTAAAAAGAAAAGAAGTAGATTTCCCTTGCTCTTACTTTTTTTTGCAGATGCTTAAAAGAGAAATTAAGCCACCATTTTTGCCTGCTAGTGGCATTAATGCATGAGCAGTCTGATCCCAGAAATCTTCATGGAACATACACTGAAAAAACCCCAAACCCTCACTACTGAAATTAAGGCTACCCAAGTCAGAAGCAGGTTTTAACAATTTAATTTGATCTCTCAGTTTCTTAGAGCAACTTCACTGAGATTCCAACAGATCTGAAATATTTGAGGCAGATGTCACCCCTAATTAGATTTGTTTAGATGTCAAAAACCAGCTCCACTTTACAAGGCATAGACAAAGTTCCTAATTATGGTGTTTTCTGAAACAAAACACATCCATCTGTCATTCTGTGGAAGTTCTCAATTGCAAAACACCCCAGGAGAAGCTGCATCTCCCTCAGCTGTACAGGCTGTTTCTTGCTCCAACACAACCATTCTCACACATCACTGAAAAAGGCTGCTGAAAAAAAGTTACTCAGCATTCAGCTGGACATCACCCATCCCCTCATTCACAACATGTCAGAGCCAAGCTCTCTGTATATTAGGGTCTCTCAGGATAAAGCTTATTCTGTTAAACCAAGCAGTCTTTTTGCAGCTAGGTCAAGTACTACTTAATTGTCAAAGTCAACATTTGCTGGGCTAACAAATTACCAGTGAAAAAACTTAACAATGAGATCATGTGTTAAAATGTATTTTCCCTTTCCTGTCTTTATGATTCTTTCTTACTTTTCCAAGCATTAAAAACACAGCTTTCCTATCTCTTCCCTTCCTAAGGATGAAGGTCAAACCATTAATTTTTCTGGAGTTAATTTGTGCAGAAAGTACATCACCTACCTTTCCCAACCCCTACCTCACATTAAACAATGACACACATGACATCAGAGGAAGCCACATGATTTACAGCATTTTAAAATAGCAGGAGAACAGGATATTTTCTGTATGTTTTCTGTAATTAAATTAATGCAGTGCCGGATTTTCCCAAGGTATATATACATGTTTTCTCCTGTTGGGCAGAACCACTGGTGAAGTTCAGAAGGACCTGAGATAAAAACAAGTCTCCTTTTCCCAGGTGTCCTTCATGCAAACCCACACTTTTTGTCCAACCCCGTCAACCTCAAGTGATTAAATGCCAATTTCTTCAAAATATACATGGAAAAGGGGAAAAAAGAATACAACTGCTATTGATATGGTACAAATAGTCTCAAAAATATCATGGCAGAATTTACTTTGAGTGCTGCCCCTAATTCACATCCTCCCTGCATATACACAACCTTCAATGAGGAAGAAAAGCCCTGAAAGGCCACATCAGGTGGGACAGAGACTGCAGTGCTCCAAGTAGTCCAGCTCCAAGTCACTCACTCCCATAACATGATCTCTCTGCAGCTCCTGGCTTTTCTGCAGGGAAGCTGCTCCTAGCGGAGCCACAGAGGAGTTAATTTGAGTGCTGTTCACTCAGGAGTGAAGACATGAGCAGGGACTGGGCCCTTCGGAGCATGGAAGGCTGCCAGGAGTTCAAGCCATAAAGGGGGATGCACACCCTTCTTGCTCCCCTCGCCCCTGTGTAAGGCACTGAGCTTCTGGTCAGGTTGCAGACCTCAACCACATGGAATAACAAATTACTGAGGCTCAGTCCAGCAGGGGAGGAGGCTGATCTCTGCTGCAGCTGCCAGCTCCAGGAAGAGGTATAATTGAAGGGGAGAGAGCATGAGAGAGTTACTCGGTGCTAAGCCAGCACACCTGTTGCTATAAAATAATGAAGCAGTGCACATCTTTGCTGTGCAGATCTCTGCAGGATGTGGCTCTAACCATTTGCAAACACAATTCCTCTCTTCCTCTTCAGTGGAAGGGAACACAGATACAATAAAAAATTATTTTTTTAAAATTATCATCAGTATCATCAGCATATATTTAAAGGAAATATACTATTGAACACACTGTGGTCTTAAAAAGCTACTGCAACAGATTTGCAAACTCAATCTCGTTAAAGTTAATGGAGTAGAACCACAAGTCATTCGACAGCTTGATTTCTGTAATTCTTCAAACACCAGACTAAAAGGCTTTTATGTGCTATACTGTGGCTAAATTTTCCTCCCAAGTTTTTTAGTCGATGTGGACCTGGAGTTGAGAGTTAATACATAACTACTACAAGTAAGGTTACTAGTAAGGAAGAGGAAGATAAACCCCCTGCAAGCAGGCTGGGTATGTTTGTGGAACTGTAGCTGAGATCTCATGTCTGTCAAGACAGCCTGGGAATTGGGGAGCTTCTTTTTACCATGCAAATATGACCAAGTATGCCTGCACCAAACAAGAGGAGCTGTATTAAAGAAATTAGAGCTACAGGGCAATTTCACCCACAGGGCTATTTCATCTAGGAGCCAAGAATGCCAAAAATACAGAAGATAGACCAAAGGCAACCTGGCTGTTCAGATAAATGTTCTGACTAACCACACCAAGGAAGAAATGCTTTTATGAAAAAAGAATGGTGGCCTTTGAAGAAACTTACTGATCTCTACTCTTTTTATCTCCAGCATGTCACCCTGATCTTCAGAAAACTAACAGCTGTGCTATCCTAAATAAAGATCTTCTTGCTTTTCTTTTTTGTTCTATTTTCACATTCCAAAGATAATGATTTTAGCAAACACAGAAATGCTCCAATTTATGAACATAACTTCTTTTTTTTTAAGTTTCTCTATGAAAAACCCCAAACTAATCCAATCCAAAGGACCTGCTGTACTTTCAAAGGAGCATATTTTCTATGGAGATGGGTTTTGATTATCTTACACAAGCCCAGATGACAGCTAGCTTCCCTCAAGGGCTGATTTCTTCCACACCCCTTGCATGTTTTGTGAAAATTTGGGTAGATATCTCTCCTTCCGCATATGGCAATTTGAAGACCATGCAATGAAATACAAGGGGCCACATATAAGCAAGCAGACTTTGATCCACTTTCCTTGCCAAAGTAGATTCTACTTCTGTAAAAATCATATTTATAAAATAAATGGAAAAAATATATAAGCAATTGGTGCTGTATGTTTTGCTCTTAAAAACCATGACTTGGTTGACATATATCCTGTAGAAGGGTTTGTACCATAATAGGGCCCTTGGTGCAAATGAAGACCTGACAACACTATCATTAGACAGAGCACTTTAATTTTTAAGCATTATATAGCTGCATTTTCATATGAATTTATGCAAAGCCATGTATGTTTTGCCAGAAAAACAGAACTGCAGGTTGGGAAGGAGGGAAATCCTAAAACAAAAGTCCACGCTATCTGGAAATATGAAAATCCTACAAAGACTAAGTTATAAGAAAAAGGAAGAGTTAGGAGAAAGAAAAAAAAAACCAAAACCCAAACCCCACAAAAGACAGCAGCTGTGTTAAACTAACAAATTTGAACCCTCCTGAAGACTCCCAGCTTCATTTCCTGCCTTTGAGGTCACAGCAGCTGAAGCTGGCTGTGGCATCCTGATGAACACTCCAGTCCCACGGTGGGAACAGAGCAGGTACCAACACAGGCTCAGCTGAACGTGCTTCATTTGGTTTGCTCTCTGCAGCACTAGAGAGTCACTGAAGCGTTCTGACTGCAAGGCCGTGCCAAGATCCTGCTTGTAAACATTAAAACACTGTGCAGAGAGAAAACTTTTCATGTTACTAGGTTTTCTCATGTTGCCTGAGTTATTCTTGGTTAAAAATATTAATTAATAAGCATTGTGTCAAAAGCAATCTCTGAGCATCGAACTAGTTAAAGCTCTTATTTAATAACCTTTGGTTGTGTTATCACAGTTTTGCTTTGCTGGTTTCTCAAAAGCAGAAGTTCCAGTCTTTTAGACTTTTCTTCCAAACCTCTGTTCTAGTAATTGTAGCTATTCAGCAACCTGTTTCAGGTGACAGAAAGACAAACTTTCTACTCCAGGAGAAAGCTGAGAGCTGTCTTGTTTTCTCAACTCTTAATTTTATTTTGCAGTTTTGGGAGACCCCACGGCTTGATTTGTCATTTTTCATAGTTCCAAATGAAGACTGTATTAAAAAAAAAAGGCAAAACAGTTGTTACTTTACTGACTTTGCTTTTACATCAGACATCTGGTCTAAATGCATTTGACAAGTAATATTAGGGCATTTCCTGCATTACAATATTCAGCTAACATTAGATTTTATTTGCGGATGCTCTGATAAGCTGACATTCTGATTAAACTGGCATTTGTCAAGGTCCATTTCAGAATTTAGTACTAATTGTATGCACATTAGTGAGGGAGTCCTTGTAAGCAGATTTGGTGGAGGAGCAGTCCTGATGCAGGAGGAAGTCACAGCGATAGTGTTTATTAACTCAGACATTTACACAGACCAGAGTTCAAATTACCTGTATGAAAGCCACAGTCACAATCCTACTGAGTAGGTTAAAACTTGGAAGTCTGGTCTTTCAAATCAGAAGAAATATCTGTATCTGGGTAATTTCAATGAAAGAAAACACACACGAAGTAGGACATAAATGTAACTTTCTTGACAACTTTTATCCCTTTATTGCAGTTTCTTTTTCTGACACCTGGTAAGGCTAGACAAGGAAAGCCCTGCTGTTAAACCATTCCCTCCTTCCACCTTCTTATTTCAACTCCTCTTCCCCAGGTCAGCTCTGGTGGGGAATTTTAGAACTGAATTCTGCAAAGCCAAAATGAAGGAAGTTTTATACTGCTTGCCAAGCAAACTGACAGTTGCTTTTGCTATTTTGAGGACCCATCCTATAATTGTGCCCACCTGTTGTAGCAATGCTATTTTTACAGTCACACCCAAGCGCACACACAGCCGCACAGTAAAACTTGTTGGGGGTGACAGTCTTCTCCCTCACTCACAGCCTGCAGAGGTGCAGAAATCCTGCTATGCGAATCAAGGAGGAACAAGGATTTTTCTAACCTGGTTCTACATTATTAACTCTGAAGGGATGCAGCAATTTTGCCTTCCCTTACACCCCAGGAGCAGCTTCCCTTGCACCTTTTCCTCTCCCCCTCTCTCCTCTCCCCTTCTCCCAAGATGCCTGGCACTGCTGGCATTATCCTCCACCAGGCCTGGTTCTGTGGGAGCTTGCAGTAGGTGTGTTACCTTATGGAGCCTCACTGAGAGCAAAAAGCAGAGGAGATCAAAGACAAATATGAAAATAATCAGGTTAAAGTCATAGGCAGAGAGTCCACACCAAGAGCAAAACCAGCATGACACACCTACCACACTCCTCAGAGCCTGGGGACCTGGCCTGTTCTCATGGCAAAAAGCAGCTGTACATACAGGTAAAATGTTTCTGGCCAACAAAAAGCTTGCTGAAGCAGACAGAGACCTTGAATTCATGGTTATAATTGAAAAGACCGTCACAATTTTTAGGCAGAATTGAAAATTCAACCATTATGATGGCGTATTTATCTGCATCACCAAAAAGCAACCATTGCTTGCCCCCAGTTTTGCTGGAATGTTGGCACCATCAGCTTCATAAAGCTCCTTGATGTAGAGCAGCCAGCTCTCCAAAGAAGAGAAGCTTAACAGACGAAAACCATCCAGCCTTTTTTATCTACGCTTTACTGGTAATTGCAAAAAAATGGGGGATAGCCATTTACAGAAACACTGCACCTTCAACCTCTTCCACAGGTTAAACACGAAAAAAAGTTAATTTCTCTTCTGCCTCCTTGTAACAAATTATAAAGTCAAAACCTAGCAGGATGATGGGCAAGGACACTGAGTAGAGGCAAACACAATTCTGCATCAGAATGGAGGAGAGCTGGTGCTCACTAGCACTTTAAGAAAATTAAAAATTCAGTTCCTTCCTTCCTTCCCCTTTAGCTAGGCAAAAGAACTGAACCACCTCCCCCTAAAGCCACATTAGAGGTGTGACTTATTATTATTATTTTTAATAGCAGTGTCAATTTAAGCACCTCTTCATCCTCCCTGTTCCGTATTCCACTCATTTTGTTTTGCTGTTAGAGCAAACAGGATCCAGGCTTTCTTTCCCCCTTAAATTCTGTATGATATCTCTCATCTGGTCCCACTGACATAACTGAGGACAGAGGCAAGCAGCAGAGGCTGTATCTCCACAGAAACATAAGGAATAAAAGACAGGAAGGAAGTCTCAGGAGAGACTTTACACATTCTCTAGCAAAACCTGAGAGGTCATCTGTGGCATTTTCAGAGGGACAAGAAACATCATGTCTGGCTTTTCCTCACAGCCTCTGTGTATGCTGTACACCTGATTATTTCTCAAGTCTTGATCATACTTAAGGATAATCCAAACAAATCACTAAACTAAAAAAATAAAACTGAGAAGAAGAAGATTCAGCCAAGCAAGCACACCAGTTCAGCTAAGCGTGCCAGTTTTTTAAGAGGCATCAAATTCAGACCTTGCCTTCCTTAATTAAAAGCTTTGCTTTGCCTTGCCAAGGGAGAAATCTGACAGCCATTAACTACCCTGCTCCAGAAATAATTCTGCACACAACAGATGTAGGGAACAGCAGCAGTGAGCTACTGTAACCCGTCTCAGAGATATTTCCTCCTGGCACTCCAGTGCAAGGTTGCATTCCCACCCCCAGCAACAAGATCCTCTACTGTCTCCTCTCATGTCCCTCTACCTCCACTCCTTCCCAGATGTCCTGGACAGGGCCATGTTGGTACAGATGTTCCCGCAGCCAGGATGAAAGTCCCTGCGCTGCCCTGATCAGCCTGAAAGATAACACAGCAGGGGAGGGAAAAAGTGACTGTGATCTGGTTCAGCACAAGGCCACGGGAACAGCTGTGCTGGCACAACACAGCAAGCAGGAGCAGTCCATGCACCCCGCCATGGAGCAGGGCTCCATCGCTCTATCAGCTCGCTGGTTCCAGGCCGAACGAGTGTCACAGTGACACAGGAAGGCCACCCTTCCTCACCTTCACCCTGTGCCCCCATTTGGCTCCACAGTGAGCGAGCTGAGCGCACTGAGCTTGCCAAGTTAACTTGTGCCAAAAAGTAGTTTTCTGTGAGTTTAGTTTTCCTGATTGATGTACCACAGGATCAGACAGGCCCCCGTGCCCGTGCAGAGCCTCCCGATCAGGTTAGGCACAAGCATAGTCCTATCATGTCACACTCATGTGCCTGCCAGATGCCACATTCCCCTGTGTTCAGGGACACTGGGAGATTCCCTGTTTGAGACTGCTGACAGTTTTCTGCCTCTTGTCACTGTTTACAACCTGTTCCTATCTAGCCTGGCTAACAGAAAAATCTCACTGGGATTCAGGTGTAGCCTTGTAGCTGGCAGACACCACAGAGTGCCAGTTCTCATGTTTTCCAAGCTCATCTTCACAGGCTAAACAGTGAGGATGGACTAAGGTATCAAGGTAGAAAATCCATTCATGCCTCTGGCACTGTGGAAACTGAGATGCATCCACAGCACTGATTTCCCAACAAAGACAATTACCTGACTTTACATATTTGAGGATTTACGTAACACTAATCCATTGTTCAAACCCTACAGAACACTGAAACAAATCACATAACAATCAGCAGAAGAATGAAAGGATAGATGCCATCCCATGCACAGATTGTACCCTTCAGCTCTGCAGTAACTGGTTCTGCACAAAACAGTTACATAGAGATCACACCGTCAAGCAGAGCCAGAACTTCCATGATGTACCTTGCACACAAAACATGTATCATACGCAATCTGAGTTTCCAATTTTGCTTTGTCAAGAGAAAGCACATTTCTAAGCCCTCCAGCTGTGATGACAGCCTGAGAAACACAAACCTTGGTATCTGTTCGAGTCCATACACTGTTGTAAATGGTGACTCATGCATGAATTCCCACTACCCATTAATCTCAAAGTGTAAGCACTTATGTGGCAATAATGGTGGTTTAATGTCCTGGTAAAACTGGGAAAAAACGGTTAGGAGAATTTCAGAGTGACTGTCAGGAAATGAAGGAAATTAAAGACCATGCTTGGAGGACAGCAAGAACAAGGAAGGGATAGGAAAAGAGAAGTCAGAAGATATGGAGCACAGCTCTCCAAGCAAATGGGAGTTCAGCTACCACCCGTTTCCAGAAGCTGTGCTTTCCCATTTGGCTCTGGGCAATATCCCTCAAAACAATCTGTGGCTGACTGAACACAAACCCCTCATACATTACATACCCAGACTAAAATGTACATTTTACTTAGACATCTTTTGAAAGTTTTATTTGATCTTGCATAACTCATTTAAGTGGACACAGAATATGGACATAGTCTCAAGCTGTGCCAGGGGAGGTTTAGGTTGGACATCAGGAAGAATTTCTTCACAGAAAGGGGGATTAGATGTTGTAATGGGCTGCTCATGGAGGTGAAGCAGTCACCATCCATGGAGGTGTTTAAGGAAAGACTGGATGTGGCATTTAGTGCCATGGGCTGGTTGGCATGATGTTGTCTGGCCAAAGGGTGCACTCAATGATCTCGGAGGTCTTTTTCAACCTAAGTGATTCTGTGGTTCTGTGAAGTGACAAGATATTTACAAATACCTGGTTTTAAATATGGCATTAATGGTCCCAATGAGAATGTTCTCAAATTCAGAAATGGTTTTCAATACTAAAGAAAAATTAGTTAAAACATGTAATTTGGCATTACAGTAAGAGCCCCACTGTTGCTCAGTCTGACAGAAATAAAGGTGTTTCAGGAATTTTAATTTTCAGTATTTTGGAATACAGAATGCAAGAAACTAACCCAGACATATCCAGACAGCTAGAAATACAGGGACACGACTATTTTACAATCCCACTTGTACTTAAAATGAAATATCAAGAATTTTTTTAATTTTAAATTTTTTAAGAACTGTTTTTCCAGTGTTGAGTTTGGTTGCTCAAGCTGCTGCTGCATAAATACATACATTATAGGTTTTGCATCTGTCATTCACATGATTTCCAAGTTAATACCAACACACCGAAGGGAAATATTTAACATCAAGATATGCAGTGTGCATTGCAGATCCAAGACAAATGCAATTTCCATCCACAGCAAAACAATCTCGCAACAACTTCATTTCCATCATGTTTCTGTGTATCCTTGCCACTCTACAGACAGCTGCAGAGTTTATGAAATGGCTAACACTGATGGACTTCCCACATTTAAACCAGGGAAGTCCACCCATGCCTGCGGTGCATTTCTGCAGCTGTCCCTGTACAGCCTCACAAACAGCTGGAGACTAGTGATGACACATCCAAGCACAGTTCATCTTAGTCCCTGCAAGTATTCCCTGATAATAAAATTGCACGAGTAAAATAAAGCATGGAGTTATCAAAAAGAGGTTTGGCCCTTGAAGAGGAGACAAAGTGAATGGGTGGCACCTTAAAAAATAGTGAGGCAGTGGATAACAGGTAAGCAAAATGTGTTTGCAGAACAGCTGACAGTAAAATTTCACATATAATCAAACAGCGCTTTCAAAGTTTAAATTGAGGGGATTATATTCTGCAGTCTAAATTCAAAGTCTTTTCAGAAGGCAACAATTGTGGGAGATCCTAAAGACAGTATTATTTTCTGTGGGATGAAGAAATTAAAGTGATGAAGTGAAATAATAATTTAGAAATACTACTACTAGTATCACTGCTGCTGTGTGTCAGAATGGTCTTCATGCACAGATAATGCAAATAATCCTTTACATCAGTCTGCAAAGTTTCATACCAATTCACTGACCTGCACAGTTGAGTCAACAACAAATTAACTGAAGGATAGTGGGTACCAACATTCCCAGATGATACCAGGCCCAGCAGCCTGAGGCACATACTAAGACTACCTCTGTGTAGTGATAAAACATTCACACAAGTGAAGCATTTGCCACGTGAAAGGGAGAACTGCTAATTAATATCTACATCCAGATAAACTGCAGAGGAAGAATCTGACATGTGCAAACAGCCACTTTTGCTTATTTAAGCCGATGAGTCACATGATTAATTGCCACACTTTGCATTGTTCAGATAAGGCGTAAAGGTACAAACAAGGAAGAACCTACCAGGACTTTCCACCCGCTTGTAGTGGTAGGGATTGATGCAAACCTCCTTCTGTTTCGAACCAAAGGGGAACTCGCAGCATTCCAGAGGTTTCAGTTCATGATGGCTCTGCAGGTCCGGCCAGCGCCACACTCTGCAGTAAATGACATGTGGGAGCCCTTTCCGGTGTGACACCTGGAGCCGGCCATCCAAGGAACGAGGAATTGTGACACAGTTGCTGGGCTGACCAGGACAGCTTAGTGCTTTTTCCAGCTCCTCCATAGCACCTTTTTTCTTCTTCAGTTTTTTCACTAATGCGTCAACAGCTTTCTCCGCCCATTTCTCTTCTTCATCCCCTTGCTTCCACCCCAACAGCCTCTTCACTGCTGGGCTGGTGAAGGAGAACAAACTTGTCACATTCATGGTGACCCCACTATGGTGATACCACAGAACCAAGCAGAAATGACTGCCCTGTTCTTCCACCACCACCGGGGTACAGCAGATTGTGTCAGCAGTCAAAAGCAGCCTGTATCAAACAATTCTGGTCCTTTCTCCTTTTCAATTCTCCAGTCCCAGAAAGGCAGCGCTGACATCCCCCCTTGATGGTCACAACCGTCTCATTATTCTAAATCCTTCTGGTTGACAACCTAAAGGAGACTATCAGAGAAAGAGAGAAAGAAAAAAAAAAGGATTTTATCTTTGAAGGTAACATACAGCAGTTAAAAATATCCCCCACTTCAACCCAGAAGAGTGGCGAGATCAAAAAACAAACAACAAAAGAACAACAAAGCGCTGACAACCTCCAGGACTGGACTCATGGCAGATCTGATGAAAACTTAAGCAGCAGGACCTGCTGCTGAACCCAGTACATTCCTATATTAGAAACGTAGTTCACATTAAATCTAGCCTAAAACAGTCCCTCAATTTAAATTTTTCACTATTAAGTGTGAGGGGTGCTACACTCTGCCCATCAGCTGTTGAAACCTTAACAAGCAAAACATCCCAAGGTAACAGTGCAGGATCACTAATGCTTTTTTCATTATTTATCTTAGAGAGCGGCTGGAAGCAATATTCCTCAACAGCAATGTGCTGCCCAGCTCTTTCCAAACTGCCAGGCATGAAGTTCCAAAATCACTGCACTAGACTTGAGCATAACTCAGTCTGAAAAAAAAAAAGTCAGTTCAGTTTCACTTCTGACTTACTTTGAGGAACAAAGCATTGAAAAAAAAAAAATAAAAAAAAAAAAAAAGAAGAAAATGAAACTAGAAAGATCTGAGCCCTCACTCACTCACATGAGAAAGAAAACCACATCTCCCCACCCCACCCAAGAGCCCTGAGAGCTCCTAAGCAGCCTGTGAGGGAAAGCTATCATGAACTTCACCGATTACACACTGACCCTTCCTGCTGCAATGTCTGCCTGATATACTCAAGGACACATGAGGGAGTGGGAAGGATGAGGAAGTCCAGATAAGAGGATTTCAGACAGCACAGTGGTCCTCAAGCTGGGAGACAAGGAATGGGACTGAAGCGATGGGTCAAGAGGGGGAGGAATGCCACATTTGAAGGAGTCCCAGCTGCAAGCAGCAGGTTTGGTACACGTCCAGGCTGGGGGCAGGCAAAAGGCTCTGTCAAGGGAAACAGAAGAGACCTGGGACTGGCAGGGAGGGGAAAATGAGACAAAGAGCACCACACCACTGATTTTCAAATAGACAGACCAGACAGGAAACATATCCTGGACTGGATACCAACAGGTTGCAGAGGAAGGGGAAAGGGGAAAAGGATATTAATGTTTTTGTTGCCATCAGAACAACACAAAAAACACCCAACCACCCAGCAATCTGTACACTCAGAGAATAGAAGGTGTCAGCACACCCACGTCAGACAGGATTTCACAGCTATACAAGGAAAAGATTGCAGACCTTAGAATTGCAAATGCTATGGCACACTTACTCACTTGACTGCCATACAATGCAATGGTTTCATAGTATACCACCATAGCTGAAGAACTTTAAGTTGAAAATCATCCAGTTTATTCAAATTAACTTGTCACTAGAACAGTTATCTAATTGCAGAGGTTCAGTTTTATTAGGCTGAATGCATAAACCACATATATGTGAATAATGATTATGGACTAAGACACAGGCAACGTTTACCTACACTTCATACTGGTACATCCCATTTATTTTATGCTAAGAATTGTATTTGAAATAATGTTAATGCAAGGGAAGATTTGCATGAGCTTGCAGCAAATTTAAGAATTTGCTTTTTTTACATGGGCATGTGCTATACTGTTAAATGAACTGAAACTCCATTACTGTCACTGACTGTACTCCAGGTATACTTTATCCTTACATGCACTGTAAAGTGCTCTATTAAAATGCTGTGCTAATTTAAGAACTGAATTACCAGAACCCCCAGTGCATGTGCCTTAAATATGTTTGTAACTGAGTTACTCTCAACTCCTATACAGTCTGTCTCAATTGATATTCTAAATATCTTTTTTCCTGCACTTTTCAAACAAAAGATAAAAGTTCCACATGCAAAAGTTACAAATTCCGGTAGTAAAGCTTTCTACTTCACATGCATTCAAATTAAACAAGAAAGATTTAAAAGGCTTGAGTTGAAGCTCTAAAAAAGGAGAAAGTACAAAGTCTAAATTTCAACCCAAGCTTCATTCAACATTGATAATGTTTGCAGATGTAATTCTGCCTAGGCCTGACCCATTTTTCACCAAGTGACTTGCTATGACAAAGGGAAAAGTTCTATCTATTAAGACTGTATGTTTATATCAGTGCCTGAAAATACAACCCTAACATGAGCTACTAGAACATGAGCTCTGCACAAAGATGACACTCAGATGCAGCCCTGAGTAGTCAGAGCAAAAGAACAGATTCTCTGAAGTTTTCAGATCAAATCCTGCAGCACGCACATATCCCACTCCCACAACCATGCACTCCAAGACAAATTTCACCCTCACCATCAAAGGTACGGTGGCATCTTTGCGGCAACAGCTGCTGTGAGCAGGAGGAATAGCATTAGGCACAGCGTTTCGAGGTGTGCTTGGAAGTAATGCAGCTCAGCAGGACCCAGCTGGCCACCAGCCTCCAGCCAGGGATTCCTGCTGAAGTCCTGCCTCCAAAACAAAGCCTAAGCACACTCCAAGCCCTGAAAAAGCAGCAAGATAAGGAAAGGGGGAGAAAACTCACAGGCTGCTGTACGCTAGTTACTCTAAGCTCCAAAACCAATATTAAGCTAAAAAAAATTAAAAAACAAACAAACAAAAAAAGAACAACACAACAACAACAACAAAATCAAACAAATAAAACCCAAACCACAGTGTATGTGGAGATTCTCATTTCCAAGAAGCAGAGAGCTTGTCCGCAGGGCTGAGCCCTTGCCAGTACATTCCATTTCCCTTTCTGCCACTCTTGGTTTCTGCACTGCATCATTTCCTGTATTACTTCTGCACAAAGTGGTCTTATCAGCTGGAAGTGCAAAATAAAGATTAAACCATGAGTCAGCAGATGACACAGCCTGCGTCTTTCTTCCCCAAATCCACGTGCCTTCTGGGAAAATGGGAGTTTGTATTTCCAGTAGTTGAGTGACCACCAGCCCTTGAAGGGTCTGTTTACTCACGAGGTAGGGATGAAACAGAAATCTGGACCAAACAACAGGACACGCTCCAAAAGGCTGTCTGGTGTCAGTTTAAAGGAAATTGAGTTGTTACCCACTTACCAGACACTTTTTACACATCCAAACCCATGCACTTTTTATAATGCATTCTGTTTGCTGATGGATGATTGATGACTTGGAATCAACAAACTTCCTTCAAATCCCAGTGTTGCTTTATTTGTCTTTCTTCACTGTTTCTGCCTTTTTTGTAATCATTGGACTAACACACAAACATGTACACAGCCTATAAAAAAATGTGAGCCTTATATTTTTACGAATCTGTTTAGCCAGTCTTGTATGTAAACAAACATATTTAGGCAAAATTACTAAGAGTGAAGTTCTATTTTTCTAGCCCTCAAAGAAGAGACAGTTACTCTGCCAGCAACACGAAGCAGACAGTAAAATATTCAATGAGACTGTTTTCAGATTCCCACAGGAGATCCCATAGGAAACTGTCCCACTTTGCATAAATGACTGTTTTTGATGGGTGGAGAAAGGGTTAGGACAATTAGATGATCCTCTCCCAGAGGGGTGGAGGGGAAGCAAAACAACTTCTAGCCCAAGTTTCAGGCAAACAAGACGTGGCTCTAACTCTTCTACTAATTTCATTATTTGTATTACAGGCTCAGGGATGCAGGCAAAAAGGATCCTATTAAATATTTTTAATATATGCTTAGCACAGTTAGACATAAAAATGGGCAGGAACCACAGTGAGGATAATTGTTAATAGAGAAAACTGTCTAGTCTATGACTACATTTTAAAAATTCAATTTATCTTAGTCAACATACCTCCTCCCAGCATCCATTACTTAGTAACACTATAAAGAAATAACAAGAAGAAAGATTTTAATTTGCTTCTTTAAAAATATTTAATAATTCACCCGCTCTGAGAGATGCATATTTTCAGCAATTCATGTATGTATTACTAAAAAGCATGAAGCCTAAGCAGCTGCAATGCTAGAATGTGTAACAACATATTGTGCACTAACTTCATCCAGCTCCCTATTCTTGGAGCAAGAAGCAAAAAGTTTTGATTTCTTTCTTCAAGTAATGTAATTTGTAAAACAGAAACTCCAGAGTCTTCTGCTGAATTGCCCTGCTTTTAGTCAACAAATTCTCTTTTTGCACCTCCTTACGGCAGAAGATCAGATCTTGCTCAGCTTGGAAAAATGCACTGAAATCTGGTAGAAACCTCAGTGACATTACAATACACATGCAAAAAGAAAGCAAGTTGTTCATCAGAGTGCTGCAGAACTCATTAGAGAGCCTGTATAGAACCTGACTCAGCTTCCCTTATAGTTTGGAAAACGACAAGCAGAAAGAGAAGAAAAATTAACTCTTTTATGTTCCCCGGGATGGTAAAAAGAATTCGATAAACACTGAAATATGCACTCCTGTGTTCTGATACACAGCATATTGTACAAGGAAAGAGGAACACATTGGTGTTGAAAATACCTCATCATACCTAACAGAGTAGGCATTTTTTTCCTGACACTGCATTAGACTCCCTTTCCTACTTAGACCCAGCAAGGACCAGGAGGATGGGGATCTCCTCTGTGAAGTAACCTCTGTTACAGCCCAAAATACTCAGTCTGTCAAAAGTCCTCTTGGGCCATCCCTCACACTATTTGGCTGACAGGTTGCCCTTCCAAGAAAACCTCCCATGTATCACTGTACAGCCCACAGGGAAAATCCTGTCAGGTACCTACACGCACACTTTAGTTCAGTAGATGGTGGAAGAGCAAAATGAAACCATAGGGGCAATGTAGGATTTACCAGTGGAGGGAAGGAGGGCAACAGTGACCCAAAACCCAAAAACCCCACTGCTCTGTTGGTCCAGAGCATGAAGGGAAAACCCTACACTGTCAATATCTGCCAGCTCCTTCCCAGTGCTCACCACAGCTCAAACCAAGAACACAGTGTTCGGCCACTTTCTACAGCGAGCCACAGCTTTTCTTCTGCCCGCCTCCCCACTTGGCTTCTGGCAGACAAGGCACTGCTCCTTGCCCTTGAAGTCTCAACCATCACGATTGCAAGAGCAAAACAATAGCAAATTCTTACAGGGTTTCTGGATTTGAAGTCACCACATTTGAAAGATTTATGGTAGCTTCACTGTTGCTCCTGCAGAAAAAATACCTGCTTTCCATACCCATTAGAAACTGAATCCTGTGTTACAATACAACTAAAATGGCATAAAATTCTTTCTAAGCAGATACATCATTGTGAGAAAAGAACACAGCAAAAGTTTTTTCCCGGTTTTAACAGACGTATCAACAATTAAATTTACGCTTGTCCTGGTTAAGAACATTTTTTCCCAATACCTTTGCAACTGTTTTGACCTACTGAAAACCATACTCCTGAAAACAAATATAAACACCATATCCTTCATGAGTTTTATCTCCACCTTCATTAAAGCACAGTTCCACCGTGTTTACAAGAAGCACTAACACTATACAGCCTCTTAAGCGATCACCAGATCCTGCCTTTTTCACCAGAGATGAGAAACACACTGCTGAATTTTAGTCACCCCTGCATTCAGATGCATGTGAGATTCCACAAAGTCACACACCACCAGCTCTTCCTTTACCACCTGCTGGTCTCCTTGCCGTGCTTACTTTATATATATTCTATATTGCCAAGACTACAGGAAAAAACTAAAACCAAGTTTGCCAAGATACTTGGTCAGGAAGCTGGATAAGCCTGGCACACAGCAGGGCTAGTACATGTAAGACAGATCAAAACATCCACCCAGGTGTGCACAAATCCCTTCTGGTGTTGGTGAGCAGTCAGACTGAATCGGATGTACTTTCAAAGATTATCTCTAAAACCGCAGCCTGGTACTTTAACCAAGGTCAGGAAGGAACTGTAACTTGATGATTCAGTCAAAATTTTGGCACAGATGCGACTGTAAAATATGAACTTCACTAAAATAACCCATAAGATGAATACAAGGCTGTGAATCACAAAACTTGCCAGAAGCATGTTCATAAGGTGTTTTTCTTCTTAAATGCTATGAAGGAAGAGACTCTTCATTTTTCACTCTCTCCAAGCTAAAGGCCTCCTAAAGAATCCTCAAACTATGACAAAACATTCAAAAGAAAAACATATCAAAAGAAACAGTCAAGAGACAAAATTAATTACCAGCCATCACAGTGGGTATTTCATTGTGCATCTTTGGGGCAGGTTTATCCATTTCACTTGTGCTGTGGAGTATTTAAACTCCACACATTGTCTGTCCCACCAAGAACTGAGAGCACTCAGGAGTACTGGAGCAGCCAAGGATCTCAGTCAGCACTGTTAGACTACACAGACCAAGTCCTGAAAAATGCAAGAGAACCTCTAAGACCAGTCTGGAGCACTGGCTATGGCTTTGTGGACATCCACAAAGATGCCATGACTAGCCTAGCTATTAAAGTAAGTGAGAAGTCCTTTTCTAAAAGGTCAAAAAGCTGGGGAAAACAGATTTTTTTTTTCCCTTTCATCATAAAACTGCTGTATAACTCCCTTTTTCCACAAAGACCATTCCCTTTCCTGACTTTTTGAACTGTCTTTAGAAAACAGGTGTTGTTTACAACAATAACAAACACACATCTGTGTGGGTGTGTTAATACACACAAAGGCAGGATAACTGAAACCTCTTCCTATATTTAGATCTGTCTGGTCAGCTCTAATTGCATAATTTAATCAAAACCCTCTCCAACGGAAACACATCCATATTCATCACAGGCATCAAAGGAAACATCTTTACAAACTATATCCTTTTACAAACCAACACATGGTCCCACATCACTTGTCCAATTGTTGAATTCCTCCTTTGGGAAGGGCACGGAATTTTATTTCTTTTTATCAGCTGAAAAAAGCATTTCCCTCCAATTCATCAGCACAGGGCGGGAGGAACTTCCTTCACAGGTGAGATGGGGAAAATTTACTGACATGTCACTTTCAGGGATTTTTTTAAGCAGTTAAAACGTACATCTGCAGCATAAAGGAAAATGTTTAAAACAGAAAAGAAAAAAAAATGCCCATCACCACTCAGGCAGCAAAATTTCTGAGTGAAGCTCATAAAATGCAAGATGTGTTTTGTCTTCAGAGAACAGTGAAGTCTAGCATAGACTGCATGAATTTAAAAAGGGGTTTGTCAGCCTCAGCCAGAGTAGTGCTACAGTGGGGTCTTTTTTAAGGAGGGGAACCCCATCAAATGCACTCCAGTTAGGCTCAGCTGAGGCAAGTCTCTTCTCCTACAAATGATTCATTTCACCAAGAGCATGCACCAATACAGTTACATCAGCTGCATTAAACCACTTCTAAAGACTGTGACCCAGACCTCATTTATCAGAGATTAAGTAAAGATGTTAAATTACAGCTCAAGATTCCCAGCTTTAAAGCAGAATAGAATCCTTCACCAAAGCAAGAGATGACAAAAACTGAGAAGAAAAATTACTTATTCACTAATAAAAGAGTTATTGGGTCAAGCCTCAGCAAAGCAGAACAAACTGATGAAAATTAAACCAAGAAAGCAATGCTGTTAAATTAATCTTTTCACAAATTAGTTGCCACTCACCATTTATACACCTGAAATAAGAATAGTCAGTTTGCCAACACTAAAGACATTTCAGTGCATTTCATGAGATGCATACTTTAGGTTTTTTAAAGGACTCCTCCAGGTTTCATTGTTTTAAAAGGTAACTCCAGCGTTCCTGCTTTTGCCTTATCTGCAAAAACTAAAGAGCTATTTTTTCGCCTTTAAACAACCTTTAAAACACTGTACCTTCTTCATGTCTTTAAAATGTCCATGTTATATTTCGTCAAGTGTCCTGCAATTCACAACTACCATTCTGGACAGAGAAAGTGTTTTAAGATGACACAGCTTTCCAAGCCAAGTTTATACAACTCAGACACAAACACCAATATTTGCCAGACTTCCACTGTCCAATGAAACATTATTTAATTACAGCATGCCACGAGTGGCCTTCTGAAAACCGGGACTGGACTTTAGATGGCATGAAGCTTAATGTGCTCCAGGTCCCCTGGACAGTGAGTAGCAGCTGCACAACCCCATCACAGCAGATACATCCTGGCAGTACCTTGGTATTTATCAAGCCATCCTAAGTCACAGACCCTTTACAAATGGAAGATCACCATGTTTAGAGATGCCCCTTCAGCTTCCACACAAGGCAATTAATTGAACTCTTTAAAGATTACAATTTACAGGCAAGTACAAAATTTAGGGATCCTTCTGAGATCAGGTCAAGGACACTTTGGGTTAACGTTTAAAATACACCCACAGACACATATGTATGATCGATCTAGGCCCTTACCAGCAGGTGAGGTACAACTCTGAGCATGCCTACACTAAAAAACAAGACCCAGAAGTCACAGACACACCTTTCCCCTTCCAAAAGGGCAAAACAAGGCTGCACACATACAGGAGGATGCAGAGAGATCCAAAAAACTGTGGGATGAGGCAAAAGCAGCTGTCACATCCCTCTGCCAGAACATCTGCAGAATCTCACGTCAAACTGTTTTCTCATATTCCTGAGATCAAGGCTTTGGAGCGTTCTGTACAAAGGCTTCAACCCACAGATAGGAACTGATAGTTAATACAGCAGTTAGGAACAGCATAGCTTGAAAGGAAGTGGGAGATATCCTCCTACATTGCTTACTGGGAATACGGAAGTTTTACAACAGGAGAAAAGGGCTGTAATTTATCTGTCTGGTCCCCTGGTTATCTGTAAGCTTTTCATGATTTTTGGAAGAGGAACTAAGCCACATAAAAAATTACTCAGTACCCTTTTCTTATCTGCAAGCTTTTCTTATTAACAGAGCCTGTATGAGTCTGCATATGGCAAGAAGGCAACCTATTACTCACTCCACCAACATTTTTCGAGACCAGTTTGAAGTGGATTTCAAAATTCAGGTTTTGCAAAGTTGCAAATCTCTCACAGCTAAGACACCAAAACACAGCATTTTCCAAACACCCCGTTCTCTGCAAGGTCAGCAGAAGGCTAGCTAAAACAGCCGTAATGCTTCCAAATTTTCCACTGCTGCCTGCTACTGAACAAGCACTCACAGCTGGCCTGCTACTGAGGATGGACAGAAGAACGCCAAGTTCCAATGTCACAAAGTGAGACTGCACTTTGCTTGGTGAACCTCCAGCACTTGCAGCTTTCCAAGACACTTACTTCTAGGCTACAAGTTAGTGCACAGAAAGAGAGCATGAAGATTTCAGACTCCTTGTCTTTAAGCTGTTACACAAGATGCCTTCAATTCTAGGACTGAAACCAGTACTCCCAGCTCCTGAGATAAGAAGCCTTTAGGCTCAAACAACTCTGACTGTGGGCTGGCCTGGAAGATTGAGAGCCCCTATGTCCCAAGTCAGTGAAAGCAAGAAGCTAGACAAAGGTGTAATGGAAAAAAAAAGGAATATGAGACTTAAACCAAAGCAGTGTGCCACCAGCACTCCCAGTTCTCAACTGCTCCCAGTTCACAAACCACAGGAGATGTGCCGGGTCTGACCATGAGCAAGAGTCATTGCTGATAAACTGGTGGGGAGAAGGGCAAAGGGAACAGTTATCCAGTCAACTGCAGTAAATAGCCCTGGAGCATTTATGCCAGTTATGGTGATGCTTTCTTCAAAGAAGCCTCTAGCCAAGCCAGAGATAAAAATGAAAAAGATGTTACAGTCAGATTCCCATGTTCTGGAGAGTTCCTCAGCATGCCTACAAGGGAATTCAGTGAGAACCTCACTTCACCACTGCCACTAGGGAAATACCTGCAGTTTGTATTTTAAATCTGTAGACAGTCTAATTCTTTAAAGTTAAGAAATATATTACAAAAATGCAAGTAACAAGAAAGAGTAAGGATTTTTAAACACATTTACCATACAGCACCAAAACAAATGCTTTCTTAATTTCCTCTCAGAAACCTGGATCAAAAGCCAAAAATGTGAAAGTGATTTATGCAGTGGTGCAGTACCCAGGAAAGCTATAAACAGTGCATTGGCTCACAGCACAGATCAGCTTCAGGTGTCTTAACTGTCTTCACTGGCAGGGATTTATGGTAATGTCAGTCCACTTTTACAGAACAGCTTTTAGTGGATTTAGTATTTACCTTTTCTCTGATTTCTTGATAATGCTGCTAACTGTATCCATTGTCTACCAATTGTTTCGAGTTATTTCATAATCTAGAAAGGAAAATAAAGTTTCTACTACCAAGAAGTTAAAGCCTGGAGGACATTCTTTTCCTCCTGAGGAAAAACACTTGTCCTGTCTCACACAAGACATGCACGAGATGTGTTCTGCTCATACGGGTGCATTAAACTAGAAAAACATCTCTAAGACAGCTTGCAGTTTATACCAGCAAAACAACACTTGACCAGAAAAGCTTGTTTAAGTGTTGCTCTCCATCCATCCTCCCTCACCCCCCATAAAAGATACTGCACCATTAATCACTGTCGTTTTGCTGCCAATAGAGCTACACTGGGGCTTTGTGGCTGACGTAACTGTTGGCAGTGGAGTCTCCCTGCTAATCACCAACATAAGTATCTGGGGAGAAAACCCTGTAAATTAGACCTTTCCTTGGCAAGCATATTAAGGAAGTCTTCATCTGGGAGTGCTACAGCACTCGCCTGTAACTGGCTACCTCCAGCAGCTGCCTCGGGCCAGCAAGGTCACAGGTCCACAAGCCAATGAGCAGCCCCAAGGGCTCACTCCCACCCAAAGAGAAAAGGTTTCCCTTTACTCCCTTCTGACAGCCTTCCTACTGCAACATAGCTTCCCCTCTACCTGTCAGTCAGCTCACCCTCCTAACCTGGCAAAACAAACATAAACCAAGAAACACGTTCTGCGGGATCAGCTCAGAGCAGGATGAGCACTGAAGCCACCCAGCCAGCCTACGCCAAGAAATCCATGGCTGGGGCTGAGAGAAACCCAACTCTTAAGAGTTCTCTCCATCTCGGGGAGCTGCCGCCCCTGGATTTTAAATTATATCCAGGCCAAAGATTATCTTGCACTCAGACACAAGTACTTTAGCTGATTTGCAAAACCTGCTCTCATCCCCAGAGCGAGGAGCCCTGCCCTGGCTGGTTCTGAGTAATCAAACACTCCAGCAAGCAATACAACCCCCCTCTACTGCCACTGCCTTCTGCTCTAGTAACTAGACAGCAAACTTGGGAAAAAAAAGAATGATTTCATAGCCATCTATCCAAAAATACCACACACTGCAGAGTTTTAAGCTGAGAGCATTTATAATATATTTTCCACATGAAATAAAATACGACACATTACAGAAACTATAATTACGTTATCTTAAGTTTTTAAGCTAATAAAGACAAAGAATTTTCCTTTGGCTACTACATCCAAGAGAAAGCACTTAACACTGACACTAGCTAGTATGGATAATAAAGGGCCTGTTATTAAATATGCCAGACTGTAAAGCCAGCAGCAGGCAAAAAAGCAAAACAGGAAACTGTAATAGTCAAGATTGCAACCTTTATGTAAGCCAGGTTTTCTGAGACATTCAGCAAGGCCAAAATTCATGTTTTTCAAATTAGTACAGTTCATCACTGCATTCACCAGGTAATTAGCAGAACTAAGATGAAGACTTAACCAAGGTCTGTTCTATCTATCTATCTATCTATCTATCTATCTATCTATCTATCTATCTATCTATCTATCTATCTATCTATCTAATCCATCTATCCATCTATCTATCTAACGACCTATCTATCTATCTATCTATCTACCCATCTCCTCAGTGATAAAAAGGCAGAAGTGTCTGACAAGAGCAAAGACCAAGAGACTGTGCTGAGGGAGGTGACATTCTGCTCCTGAATGCTGGAGATCCATGGCAAGACCTCAGTAAAGCCACTCAAGTTGGGTGTCTGTCCCTCCCATCTCCCTCTTCCCTCCCTGTACAGGGTTTGGGATTCCTGAAATACTACAACACATTTGAAATTAAACCAGTGTAATGGCATTATGCGTGTAACAATCCCTGAAGCCATCATGTACATGTGGTCAGGTCTTTGAGGTTCAAACAGATTTCAAATCTACTTTATTCATTGTTGGGACAAAACAATAGTGCAGCTGTTACACAACTGGAAAAACAGAAGTAATTGGACATAGTCCTGGGCAACCTATGCAGCCATGATTGAGCAGGGGGCTGGACCAGAGGTCCCTTCCAATCTCAACCATACTGTGATTCTGTGAAGTTCTCAAAACAATCACCTGCCAAATACTTCAGTCACACATCAGAAAAGCAACTCAAGGGTTCAAGAAAGCTGCATAGAACTCTGCTTGCTTCAGCACAACTACAAAATTACATTAAGTGCTACTACACTGAAGTAAGGACTGAGTTCTATGTGCTGTACATAGGCAGAGGCACAAGTAAGCTGCTTTTTCCCTGATTTTGACAACTGCAGAGAATCCGGAAGCCTTCTGAGTTGCCTCACCCTTCCTTCATGCTTGTACCCTTGAAGTTTGGCTTCACGTATGGCTCTGTTCCATTAAAACGCAAGTCCTCATCACTGTCACCTTGCTTCACATACACCCCTGGAAAGAAGCCACTTTTCCACCCTCTTTTCCACTGCTTGTGAGCTACTGGAAGATTCTGATCTACAGAGGTTCCCATGCCATGCTCCAGATACCTTAAGCAACCATGACTAAGCCTTGGCATGTTCATGTACTGTTTGTCTCCCAGCCTATCTGCAAAGGCAGAATGGATTCTTCTATTACACATGGAGCAAGGTCAACTGAAAAAAAATCATCAGACAACTTGCAGTTGTACTGTCCTGAATAAAGGCCTTCCTAGGTTAAAATAAATCCAAACTTACCTTCCCCAAAGCGTATTTCAGCCGAGAAACCGTGACAGTGGTAAAAACATGTCAAATTTCACATCAGAGGACTTAGATATCAAAAGACTCTTCATCAAATAGGACTGTGTTTTATTGAGGAGCCAGTTTGAGTAACTTTTCAGGACCTGTGAGCAGAATCTACACTCCTAAGCAGATGCTAGTGGCCTAACTTGAAAGTAAATTTGTTACATGTCTTAATGGAAGACAGCTCGGAAACCCTTGGAAAAAGGACAACCGGCCAACAGTGAGCAGGAGTGTTCTGCCAACTATTCTGTCCTACCGGAACACTAGCAGAGTTTGTTTTACAACATCTTGGGAAGGCTAGAAAGAAAAGGACATGGAGTTAAAAAACAACAAAGAAAAAAAATCCCAACCCATACATTTTTTGCTATTCTTCAGCTGGGTAAGTTACAGGGACACCCCAGAGAATTAAACCATCAATTGAATGAGCAGGAGATGTGACTTCCACAACACCTTCCACCCTCTCTTACACACAATACCATGTTTATCTTGACAAAATTTTGGGTACCCCTCACTCCCCTGCCACAGAAAGTATGTCCAGTTACAAGCTACATGTTTTGCTCCTAAACAGATCAGTTGAATAGAAGTCCTTACTAGTAAGATGCATGTAAGACAACAAGGGCATTTGATTAATTCCTCCCACGTCAATATTCAAATGAAACCTAACAGATACAAAGGTGAAACACATTGGCAGAAAGAAGTCAAATATGCAGCTCATTAACAGCATCTGACCAAAGAGCAGATGTTTCCTCCTCCTATCACCCTTAGGAATATATTTAAGTGGAAGCCACAATTTGTTGCAACATGATTCTCCAGTTATTTACTTCACCTTTAACCAAAACTGATTTTAGGCTTTTAAGCACTTAAACAGCATAGAAGTATTTATATATAAATAGCTATTACAGACACAGATCTTGATAAATTTACAGGCTCTTCTCAACTATATATAGGTGTAACCTACCTTTATCTGATCCAAATAATTTCACTTTCAATAGCAGTGACTATTATTTTAGGTATTCATATGTGCACATGCACATATAGCACACCTTGCCACTCTGAATAATCCTACATACACACCATTGTAAGAATAAAATATCTTCAAGAGTCTCATTCCCTGGTTTCAACATGCAACACCAGACAGAATGCTGCATTTCAATGCCTTAAAATGCTTGAAATTAGAGGTCTGAAATTACTTACAAGAAAAATATCTCAGTAATTCAATCTTTCATGTAATCACAGAAGACTGAGATACCAGTTCGCAGTATTGAACAAAGTGAGAAAGAAAAGCAAGTGTCATCAACTACGGTCACTGCATGCACCCATCAGTCTGAACATACAAGGGTGTCTGAACTCATGGAAAATGTTTCAACTTTCTACAATACTGTCAAATGTGTGCACATATGCTTTTTTTGCTTTCATCTACTTAGACACATCCCTTAAACATGTACATCACTCTTGCCACCTCTGTAGAAGAAACTCTGTGATGCTGTAAATCCTGAAATCCAAGTTGTACTCATGGTTGAAATCTGTATATTAAGAGGACGTATTTTCAGCTTCCCCTCAAACAATAGTTCTGAGTACTGGAAGAAGGTCCATCAGTCAAAACTGGAGGGCAGATGTGATTCTTACACCCATGCTGCAGACAGACATGAGGAGACAGCAAAAACTCTCATGATTCTGTCTATAATCATTTCAGCACTGTAAAAACTTTTAATGGGTATCTTATTTTCAAGTTACCCAATACTGGATTGATAGTCCATAGATCACTTTGATGTGGATTGGCATTTTAGTAGTTTTAATGACAAAAACATGCCAGTGATATACTTCTGAATACCATTAAGTGCTATAATTCAGACTGTCTATACTGACTTAGTCTCATCTATTGCCATGTTGGGAAGAGTGTTCCCTTTATGAGTACAGAAATATGAAATAATGCTTCAGAAATCACTGGTGAACCACATTAATGATTTGCTTACATGCCAAGTCAACATAATAGTTGGGTTTGGATGATACTGCTTTGAATAGTGCCTAAATATAATGACTTATATAAAGGCACATTTAAAAATAATTTGTTTTCCTCCTTGTACTCTAGACTTCGCCTGTGCATGCTGGAGAAAGGGTGGGGGAAGAAATAAATAGGAAAGACTGGTGACATTTTTTCTAATATCACTCTCTCAAGTGGATAACACACGTTGGAATAAAAGTGACATAGTCCAGAACAATCACAGAGCTGCATTAGAATGACCAAATGTCCAAGTGTCCAGAATAGCCCTACTGGTTAGGTTCCCTACACTGGCAAGTCTAGAGAGGGGAAGAAAAAAGCTTCAACTCTTGATCTAAACTCAGCTTCTACACAGTCTCCCAAGACAGCAGTCACCAGAAGAGTACAACTGAGCAAAGCAATCCATGCTTGCAGAGAACCTTTTGGAATCTAATGATGGCTCAGCCCAGATGCTGTGTGGCACTATGGTCACACAGCCCCACAACCCTTCCACCAGAGCGATCCCACTGTCACAGTTCCGGACACATCCTTCCTCCTTTCCCGAAATAAAAATAAAAATGGACCCATCTCCACAGCTCAGCAGACTTCAGCATTTCGTGCATGGAATACCTGACCTCGCACCGTCTAATTAGACGTAGTTGCTTGCCCTTTGTTCCTCTTAAACCAGAAGGAACTTCCAATGCCAACACACGCAGGCGTCAAATGCATGCAAGGAGAGATTCTGTATGGTCTGGGCTCATTTTAGATAATAGTTTCATTCCTTGAAATTAGCCCATTATATGAAATGTTTGCCTCCTCTATCCCGTTAAAAGACAATGGCGTCCCCCACTCAAATACACAGCAACCCCAAAAGCTTCTGTAATGCAAATTAACATTTGTCTGAGGAGGATAGGGATCTTTGTGGCAGATATTAGCCAGCCAAGGGTGTCCGAACCCCTGAATCCACCCTCTGTAAAGCCCTCCACAAAGGGCTCAATCTAACATTTTCTCTGGTTATTTCAAATCTTGAAGAATAGAAACATTCTAATGGAAATAGTTACATCCCAGACTGTGGGGATACAACTCTAAAACTTAAAAAGTATCACTTTAAAATAACCTCCTTACCATCCCAAGCAAAACCTTCCATTCCAATATAAAAATTCTCTATGCTGTTCTACAGCTTGAGCAATATAGCTTGAGAATTGCAAGATGAACATGTAGATCAGCCTGGAAGTCACCAGCATTTCAAACTTCACTTGCCAGCTTGGGGTTTATGTTCTAAACTCGAATTTTCCATTCAGTACACTTCAAAGGAAAACTTCTAGGAACTGCGTATCATCTTTTAATTATTAAGACTGGTATGCATTCAGTTTTTTGCTATACACAGAAGAAAGACCAGGGAGAATATTAGGCTGCTGCTACTACAGGGAAAACAGTGAAGTTTTTATGGGCAGAACAGACCTTTCCCCACTCGGAAAGCACAACTGGGTGAGTTTGTCATGAAAACCTAAACCAGAAATTAAAAAAATAACCAGGAGCAAAAACAACAAAACCCCCACACATTGGCAGAATCACCTCATTAAGCATAAAGCAATTTGTGCAATCTGACTTTCATTTTCACAGACTTTATGAGTCTCTTTTCAACACGGTAGCTTCTTCATCTGCACTGACACAGCAGAAGACAGCTCCATATCCATGTTTGAAAGGCTACTGCACTCCAAATTGAGCTTTAATTCTTTTATCTGCCACTCAAAAAGCACCTTAGCTAAAGCAAGGTGCAGGTTGAGGTGCAACTGAACCTGGAGACTAACAGATCTCTTACCACGAGTGACCATTTATTTCTTCCTGCTTCTCTTGCATGCCTCAATTTTTATTTTCTTTTTATTTACATTTTTTACTAAAAATAAGCTATGTTTCTTTCTTGGCTGGGAGAATCTCAGGAGATTAAAAATTCACACCAATTCAAGTATAAGAAGTTGGTTTAAACACTGACAAATGTAAAAACCTCTCAATTCCCCAAGCAGCACACTCACTAGCAGAAAGGAGAAAAACAGGAGCTTTTGCAGGATTTTCCCCAAAACACTTCATAGTGATTTTACCAGCAGAAACAGCAAGACCTAAGATACTGAGTATTTAGTAAACATTTTACTACCTGTGGCATGCTGTTTTCTAGGGCAGTTAGAGGGAAACACGAATCTGAAGCCACAGTTGTCCTAAGAAAAGCACAGTGACCTATGCAAATGCATATCCAAAATTACAGTCTCTGTTCTAGAGTAAGTTTGGCCATATAGTTGAAGAAATTACTAAAGAGCTCTGTCTTATACAAGAATTCAGATCTGCAGAAACATTTCAACAGCCAGTTACAAACTTCAGTAGGACAAAAATACTAGGGGAAAAAAAGCCCAAACAACTGGCTTGTTTGCCTGTTTGTTCCTTTGATATGTGATAGCACAGTCTGCAGGTAAAGTCCAGCTGATCCTTGAGAAGGGATGTGTAAATTTCAGCGATTCACTCACAGCCACTTCCCCAGCACACACCTCGAAGCTGCACATGCCTTCATCTATTTCAGCTCCTAATGACTGCAAGGAAGAGGTTAAGAGTCAACTTAAATTGGTTCAGCTTTTACTCTTCACAGGGCCACAAGCTTTAATTTCAACTACTCTTTGAATAACTTAAATAATAAACACGGTGCTCTCTTTATTTGATTCTTAAACCATCCGTATCTGAAGCACAATGGGACATGTCACAGACACTTGCTTCGCTGCCCTTATAATATGGTTTAATTATGATGACTGAACTAACAGGCTCACATCATAGACTTTTACAGGTTGACCCTGTGTCATCCTGATGTATCATTTTGCACCAGTTCAGTGCTGTAAATCAATTTAAGATCTCCAGCAGGTTGAAAAGGCTGGTAATGATGCTTTCTCTGCAGTCTCTGGGGACTCCACATTATACACAACTTACATTATTTATAAAGCTGAGATGATGCCTCCATTAGGCCTGTAAGACTACTCAAATGAGCTTTTATTTTACGCACACAGCTTGGGCTTCACAGAGCAGAGCACTGGCAATATGTAATATCCAGTGTATTCATGCTTTAATTTAAAAAAAAACCAAAACAGTCATAACCCCTTAATTTTTAAAATTTAAATCTTTATACCAAGCAAAGAAACTCATAGTTTAATCTGAATGATTTGCCAGTACTCAGAAACACAAGTAGCACTTTTATTAACCTTTGTATTGCTTTTCTTCACATTCAACTCTTTACTTTTGTGTTCAAACTACAGAGGAAAAGCAAACATCAAATTCATCAGCTTTCAAATATTTGATTTGATAGTTAATATTTATACCAAAACAGAAAGATCTCTGTTTACTCAGTCACTTCTCTCAAATGTATCAGATCATCACATCCTCAAGGGTACACAAAAAAGCAAGTTGAACAGGACAGAGTAGGAAAAAAATGTATTTAATTACATACCCAATGGTAATGGGGTCAAAACAGATGCAAGGACAAATCCCTACCCTTAGGGTAACCTGATCATGCCATGAACTGATCCTTTCTGGTAGCTGTGGAAGGCTTCTGGATCACCCAAATCAAGGGAAATTTCTCTCTGAAGTAAATAGCAAGACTTCATCCCTAAGACTACAGCAAGAACTTCAAAAAGGGCCAAATCTCTCTCATTTTCACAGTGACGTTCTTCCAGTCTCAGTAGAGAAGTAAGCACTCAAAATTTGCACTAAAATCCAATAAGAACCTCGAAAAAGCTTCATAGCACTGCTCTCCAGTTCAAGGGGGAAATTAAGTATTAATCAGCCGCAACTAAAAAACTCATGTCCCATAATTCAGCCAAGTAATTACTCACAAGTGAAAGAAAAAATTAAGCCAAACTTAGGTTCCCTCACATGATTTGCTCCTATTGTTTGACAGGACAAGGTGCACGCAGTCAGCTGCATGAAGACTGGCAGAATTACAGACACATCCCTGCAAAGAAGAGTGTTCTCTGTGGGCTGGGTAAGCTTCAGTTTTTAGTTTTACCCCTGACTGTTGCTTAAAAGCATATATAACTACTGGAAAAGAAAATATTAAACAAGTTGTCTTTTCTGACTTCCCCTCTGTGTGCAAAAGATTCAAACTATCAGCTATGACAGCTCTTTCCTAAGCATGTTAGTTTTAAGACACCATATCTTTGAACACTGACATCCATAAAACACTGACATGTCTCAGGCAATGATCTTTTCCATTTGCCTGTATCTGAAATACACATCTACTCCTCCCCATCTGGCTCTAACAACACTGTTTTTATTAACCTCTGTTTACAATACTTTCCCAAATAAAACTGTTACCCTTTAGACATGCAGTGAGCATCATTTTATCCTAAAATACCCTGAAATAACAATTAATTTTCAGAATAAGCAGTTATTATCCAGATACTGTAAAAGCAAACTGTAATATCGGACCACATACCTTCTTCAGATTGGTCTACTAACAAAAGAGCAATCACAGCAACCCTGCCTCAGTCAGAACTCCCTCTGACTTCAGTTTATATTTAAAAAAAAAAAAGTCAGTATTTGGCCCAGATCCTTTTGAACGCATGACTGAATATTTCCACGCCAGTAAATTTTAATAAGCTTTAAAGATCTATATTCAGGATAAGATTATTTGGCTGTAGGAGTATATGAACAACTATACTGAGGAGGGGGAAAATCTCAAGCATCCAAACCCTCTAACAGGGAGAAGAAAAAAAAATTAAGTGAACTTTCCTTGACCTCTAAGCACAGATTTGTCATTAAAGAAGAAAGAAGGGGAGGGGGGGAAAAAAACCAAGAGGAGAAGGGGCTGCGGAAAGAAAGGAAAGAAAGGAAGAGGAGAAAAAAGAAGAAAGAAGATAAATTAGAGAGAGAGGGACGCGCCTGGGCCGAGGCGGGAGGCGAAGGGCTGTTCCCGCATACACAAAGGCGGCCCCTGCCCCGGCCGGCCGGGGCTCCGCCGCGTCCCCGCGGGCCACGACGGGGCCAGGGCCGGGGAGGAGGCGCAGGACGGCGGCTTGCCGAGCGGGAAGGGCTCTGCCTCCCGCCGGGCCCGGCGCGGCACCTACCCACCAACTCGGAGCCGGGAGCGGTCCCCGCCGGGCCGCCGCAGGGACGCCATCATGCCGGGGAGGGGAGCGGGAGCGCAGCGCTGCCCAGAGCCGCTCCCGCCGCGCCGCCCGGCCCCGCGGCACCCCGGGGAACACCGCGGCAGCGCCCGGCAGGGACCGGGGAGGAGGAGGAGGAAGGGGAGGAGGATGCGCGGGCACAGCCGCCGGCGCCGGGGGCAGCGAGCGGGGAGAGGCGCGGGGGACGCGAAGTTGTTACCGGCTGGCGGGCGGTGACGGGCGGCCGGCGGGCAGCTCCTCCGCGCCGGGATCGGGATCGGGATCGGGATCGGGATCGGGATCGGGATCGGGATCGGGATCGGGATGGATGTGGCCCGGCTGGCGTCAGGCGGCCGGAGCCGCCCCGCGCCGCTCACCGGCACACGCACACACACACACACACACATACACACACTCTCTCTCACACACACGCACCGGCCCGGCCAGGGATCCTCCCCAAATTCCCGCCCCCGCCGCCGCGCCGCCGGGTCCCGCTGGGAGCGCTGCGCCCGCCGCCGGAGAGTGGCCCCGGCACGGCACGGTCCGGCCCGGCCCGGCCGCTCTGTGCCCTCACGCACACCCCGACCCCCGCCCCGGGGCGGCAGCCCCCCCCGCCACCCTCACGGAGCTTTAAAAGGCGCTTCTGCACCGCCCGAGCGGCTGGGAGCTCCGGCAGCAGGCCTGCAGGGACAGCGGCAGATGCTGTCAGACTTGGAGTTAAAGTCAATTCCTGATCGAATAGGATTATGTCCTGCCGCTTGACACAGGTGATTCAGCCGTGACTTGGTCTAGTCTTAATACTGAAGTAATTGCTGTAATACCTCCCAATGACAGAGCACTCTCTATCCCCAGGTGTTTTACACATGGATGTCCTCCTGCCCATAGGTATTTCTGCCCTTACTCCTCATTCATGCGAGTAAACCTATTACAGTGCGTGAGGCTTCTTGTGCAGTCAGACCTACAGTAAAGAAGCCTCACGCCGCTGTCCTTCTGAAATGAACTTGAACTCCATTTGGATCTGCAAGTGGACCCGGCTGAAAGTTTGGAGCCCACAGTGTGGAACGATGAGCCTCTCCTGCCTCCTGTGTTTACAGGGATCTTTACAGTAGTCACATAAGTGTTGCGCAAGATTGAACTGAAACTGATTCTTTAACAAATACTTTGGCTTTTACCCAGTCGTCATTCCTGGAAGGAGATATGAAGCAACAAGTGCAAGATGTTTCTACGTGGCAAAATATTCTGATATGCCTATACTGGCATAATTATACCTCTATACTTAGGCCAGTAAATTTTCACATGTATATGCAGTTTTGGGTATGGCTTTAACCTCATTTTAAAATCCAGCAACACTGAGGCCCAGAGGACTTAAGGCCCTGAGAGTTTTACCAGATGAACGGTGGTCCTGGACTTGCCCACCCATGTACATTGAGAGTCTGAAGACACAGAACTGGAATGGCTTGCCCAAGGTCACAGAAGGAGCATGACAACAGCAGTAAAAAATACCCAGGTTTATGCCTGTGAGGGTATTGGCACTTCTTTCTAACTTCATAGTATAAAATTCATCCATTTCTTTGTCACATAAATACCACATAAATTGCAAACAGGTGATCTCTGTTGTTGTTAGGTATTATGCTACAATACAAGAGTAGAGAGGAACTCCCACACAGGATGATGCCATAATATTGATGGAGGAAGCCTGGAATAAAATTACTATTTTACTGCTTAAGTTTTGAACCTTAAATGATTCAAGATGAGTGAATTTCAGTAGTCAGCTTTAACATGTATTTTGTGCTTGCACTGTATGCAACTACAGTTAGCAAGTGAACTTTTTATGTGCAATCACAGACAGTGCAGCACTGGGCTGCGGACATAACTGGAAAAGTTTATCTCAAGACAAACTGAAAGATCTTTAAATTTTGTCAGTGTGATGAAGACATTTGCAAGCAAGGTACAAAAGAAACATGAGACTGCTACTGCTTGCACTACTGCATTGTGGTAGTGCTTAATCTGGGGCCAAGTGTCCTGGATCAAAAGTGGTGGCTGCAGCAGTAGTATCTGCCCCAAGAGCTTGGCAGTGTCAGTGATCCAGTCTCACAGAGAAATACATGGAAATGGCCTTACGTGTGCCTGAGCTCTGCTCTGCTTTGCTCTGCACGCTGCCTTGGTGGGCACAAGCTCCATCCACTGGATCCTGGTTGCTCGAGTATCAATTCATGATTCACACTAAACAGATGTGACAAGGAGATAATTAGGGAAGCACTGCAGTTTGTCAGGTGTCTTGTTAGAACCACGTTTTTACTGCTTTTGTTGTTGTTAGGGTTGACTGGTTGGTTGGCTTTGGCATGAGAGAATTAAATTATTTTCTACTTACATTGAGGCTTGGGCAGGATCACATTAATATGCTCCTTTCCCTAAAAAGGGCTATAAAACAGCCTAGGATAGCCTTTCACTGATGTTTAATGACCAGAGTGGTTCTGGACAGGCCTGGTTAGACGTGGCTTCAGACAGACCAGTGGTGTGAGAAAGCTGGAGGACAGGCAGAAACAGTGTGCCCTGGTCAGATCTGCCTCAAGGCTTCCCTGGCTGGGCCGTTCTGGCACACAGCCGAGTCAAAACTTCAAGTCTGCCCCCTGCTTTAGGATGTCCTACTCACAACTGACTGTCCAAACTCATTACTCTGTGGGTGAGCAGTATCAGCAGTGTCTTGCTGCACGCTCACCACTTCTAACTCCACTGGCTGCTTTTAATACCCTGAATCATTACCATCTTCCTGTTTTTTCTGAATAACATTAAAAAACTGAAAAAAGGAGATCGGAGGGGTATGCACACCTGAGTATCAACCTTGATGGTCCTCCTCTGTACTGGGCTGAATAATTGTGCTACCTCAAGAGGCAACAGAGAATGGGTTTTTTTCTCTTTTTATTCTGCAACTACATGATCATTCAAACTGGTGCAAGGAAAACAGGCTGTGAGGCTGGGGCAAGGAAGAAAGAGAAGAATCATTCCTTCTGTAAACAGCCTGACTTTTCATCAGATAAGGTGCACAATCTGATGACACCATCAGTCATAAGGCCTGTGAACCTGAATTTTAATGGAGTTGGGGCCCTTATGCAGATAAACTTCTAATAAGATTCTCAAAGGAAACTTTAATCCCATAAACACTTTCTAACATCCCATCAAGCACCTGCCCAATCACCTTTAAAATCTGTGTCTCGGAAGCAGATTATCAGAAGGCTGAGTGCTAAACGACATTTATTATGCTGCATATTTTATACTATTGTATTATGTAACAAGTATTTAAGAAATACTAGTACTAATACTGCTGCTACAACTGCTGTTAGCTTTCAATCTTCCTCTAAAATCCGAATTTGTATGTATATTATGATTTGGTATTTCTTGTTAACTACAGCCAAGATTCATCTGGCTTCATCAACAGGTTCCAGGGATGGAGAGTGTCTTCTGGAGACAGTTTAGCTCCAAAGTCAGTAACTTTGCTTCACCTTTATGTACACCAGATTTCTGCCAGAAATTAAGAGTTTCATGGATAATTAAAATTATGTCAAATACACAACTTAGTACTTACATTAAAATCACAAGGAATTTTCTTTTCAGCCATTACAGTGTTGTCCTAGTGTGGGAAAATACCAACAATATTTTCAGAGAAGAGGCAGTTCTGTCAAGAAGAATAATAGCTTTCTAAGGACACTAGATTTCATTATTTCCCTCTTTCTTGAGGTGGCTGGTGAAATTTATCAACCTCTATCCTTCATGGCTTGTCTGCTTTGTCTTTGAATAGGTGAGATATTAAACAAGCCTCCCACCTTGGCATTATTAAAATAGGATATGCAGACTGCTTAGCAACTCCACAAATCTGTTTGGGAAAGGTGCCTCAGGCAGAAGACAGCGTGTGGGAGAAGGTAAGAAGCATTTTTAGGAGGTCATCCTAACTGTGCAGCACTGCATATGGTTTTCCAAGCCCATCTGGATACAAGGTCCTGTCTAGCCACAGTACAAGCACAGGAAAAAAGGAACTAAGTAGTGAAAGGCCTGGAAGATAGCAACTGTGACATGAGAGCTCTCTATACTCCTGCTTTGGGGTGTCTGGCCATTTTCTAGAATGAGCCCTCCATGCGTTTGTCTCTATGGAGTCCAATATCTGCTTGGGTCCTGCCTTAGTGTTCAGACTCACTGTCATAGGCAAAAGAACAGTTAATTCATTTCACTCCTAGAAGTTCTTCCTAAACTAGCCCACCATGGCTAAGTGGGATTCATATAGAATAAACGTGGAACTTGATAATTTCACAAGGTTATCACGTGTATTTCCCTCTGTTATATTAAATAAGGCTTCTGCCATAAATCTATCTGCAGATACCAGAAAGGTCTTTGATCAGATTGAGTAGTCGTTCATCTTTTCCACCGTGGAGATGATGGGAATCAGACCAAAATTCATTACTTTCTTAAGATTAATGTACCCAGCTAAAGCTGCCAAGATCCTTATTAAAAGTTACGATTCCAAAAGGTTTGGGCTGAAACAAAATATTAAGCAGGGCACTCCCTTATCTCCTTTATTGGTTGTTTTCTCAATAGACTCTTATGTAAGGACTTTGCTCCAGCACTGTTAGATTTCTGGTAAAGAAGGGAGGTTGCACTCTGTTCTGACAGCTCATTACATTCTTCCACGAAGCACAGTATTCCTGCCCACTGTACTGCACCAATATTGTACTTTCTAGAGGATGAAATTCTCCCTTTGGAACTTGCCTCCATCCATGTAGAAGCTTTTGAAGGTAGTTTCACTTCTCCTGGCTATCACCTCAGCAAGAGATAATGGACTCAGTGTAATCAAACATTATTGGTTCTTTGAAAATTAAATTTCTCTTCAGTCATTCAGCTTAAAAAGATTTACATAACTGGAATTACCTAGCTCTATTGCTGGTTTCTTGGAAGACACTGCTAAGATTAATCTTATCTCCCATTTTAATTACTGTTTTCAAGTTCTTACAGTCCTTGTCCCAGTTACATCTTGTTGCGAAAACCACCAGAGAATGATATATTAAAATTTATTCAGACAGGTGGCAGAGACAAAATTAAAGCTAATAACTCAATGAGAAAAGAAATCAAAGGTGGTTTGGCAATCCTGAGGTGTCATTTCTTGGTCCCTTGGTTGCAGTGGCTGCACAACCGGTGCCCAAATGCCTGGGCTGTGCGAGTGGCTGTGTGCCACAGCTTGCTGTGCAGGACTCGGGACTGCCGGGGTCACACAGCTGCACTAGCATCCATGGGATAAAGAGCCTTGGAGCAGGACTGGTTGTGGCAATGTGTGAAAGCTGGAAAAACCATGGTAGTTGTCGCACTGGGGGGTTCTATCTCAGTTATACCCAAAGAGAAGACAACTATATTACACTATTGGAAGACTATCAAAACAACACATGCTGCATCTAAATGCATCCCTTTACTTCCATGTTTTGCTGATATTTTGTGACAAAATACTCAGTGCATTTTACATAACTATTAAAAACGTAGAAGAAAAAGGCTCTAAAGTCTGAGTTAGGTTGCCTGAGCTCAGTGTCACTCTTGGCTGCATAAGTCAGTAGTGAAACAGTCCCACCCTCCCTCCTCCACAAGGGCTGGCTGCTCAGCCCTAACCCCGTGTCACCCACCCGCTCTGTGCTGGCACAGTTGTTGTGCAGCTGTGAGCTGAACAGGCCTAGGGAACTCAGATGGCTGGGGAAAGCAAATGTTTCAGGGGCCAAGCTCGTTTTTAATTTGGATCAGTTTCCTGATCTGGCTCATTGTGTCGTTGTCCAAATCCTTGTGCTGATCTTGTGCAGGGGCAGGACTGAGGTAGGAGGAAGGGTGAAACTTATCTTTTTGATTGTGTTGTTGACTTCAGCCAGTTTAAGGTGATTATGATAGACTATGTGATAGTCTATGTGAGCTTTTTTTTTTTAACCAAAGAAAAATACTTTAATTTTGCGCATAACTGCAAAGATGGTTTTAGAACTGCGCTAACCATATGAACAGGGCTCACAGCTAAATAACAGAGGACGAGGAAAATGTATGACTGGACTGAGAAATTCAGTGAGCTGATGTGATCACTGCATATTAGAAAAGGCAGCTGTTGGACATTGCACTACATGGTAAAAAGATAAAAACCTGTTGCTCTTCTGCTGTTCATGAACTGACCAGAGGCCAAATAATTGCTAGGATCCCACCAAAAATTATTAATTGACTCTTGAAAAGACAGAGCTATTCTCAGCTGGCTTAAAAGAAGCCGATAGTTCAGCACTGGGTATGCCTGCATTCCCGTGTTTTCTTTCTTTCCTGTATTCTCCAGAGTTCTCCTTTGCTCTTTGCTTAAGGCGTGGAAGAAGCTGAACTTTGGAGAGTCAGTAAATCAGTATTTAATTAGTCATCACAAGGCAATGGGCTCTTAGTGAGTTCTCAATAACAGACAGCCCTGACAATGAATATATGTGTGTTACATTAGTTTCCGTTTGCATTTTGAGGAGGAAATTACCTTGTAGGTTTCAGACAACTTGGCAGTCCCACAGTGTTGGAAAAGGTTGCCCACATGACAAAAGCTTTTAGACCAATTTTAAATGCCATTCTTTTCTTGCTTGACCCAAAATAGTAAATTTTTGACAAACAGACTTGAGCAGCTTTTAAATAAAAACCCTCCACATTTCATACAATGTTACATAAATCACATATGTAAATCCTCTCTATAAGTAAAAATTTAAAAAAAAAAGAAGTTAAACATTTGAAAGTTGCAATCAATCAAAATTAAAGTTGCTAATACAATCTTAGTTAAGCACTCAGTTTGAGTGCATCCTGGTACCTGTCTTTAGTTGAGTGCTTATATATGTTCCTTTGTAAAGACCCCTTCCTTATTCAGTGAACAGAACAAAATAGTGGCCAAATAATGGAGAGATATTTTGTTTTCTCCCCAGGTTCATGCTGGAGCTAGCCATTATGAACACTGGTTTTGCAATATTTAGTTGCAAAACTAAGACTGGCTTGCAACTCACAGCTCATCTCTTGACACGAAATTCATCATTCCTTTCCCTGCCGAATTTAAGCTCTCTTCATGAGTGAACAGGAGCACTAGAGCTTCTCAAAAAATTTCTCTAGTATTTTCAGCCCTGACAAATAAATGCATTATTTTTTATCCTGTGTTCAGATATACTTAAGTTGTTTCTACTGACATTTTCTACAGATACTCTGCCCAAAGCACATGCCAAGGACAATTAACATTTGATGATGTTCTAAACACATAAAATCAATATAGTCTCAATGGGGCAAGTACTGGGCAACCTGAATTACAAGTGATGATCTCAGTCCACTAGTAATATAGTTTAAAGGACCAAAGCACCCCATGCACATCCAGAGATCCTGCTGTTCTGGGAGGTGTCAAAGAGAAGGGAAAGGACTACATGGCTTTAAATACCACAGTCTGTAGCTTTTTAGAAAGGGAGAGAAAATTTAAAAAAAAAAAAAAAAGGCAGACAACTAGTAGCTTTCAATGTAAAGCATTTTATCTGGACGTCTAAAAGTATCCTATTTACAGACAAGGATCAAACGTTCATTATGGACATCACCACAGAACGCCCCAGAAGAAAACTGCACGTAGCAAGAGATAGCAATGGTGCCTTATTCTGTCTGAAAACCTGCAATCAAAGAGGTCTCCCAGCCAGTGCACAGCTGGTCTAGCTGCTACAGTGTCCACTTGCACAGAACATGAACCCTACCTCTTGGGGAACCCTGCAGCTACTCCACCCTGCTCATGTGCCCAAGCTTTCAGCACCTGGGAGACAGCCCTGATGGACCATATTCACTTGTCAGAGAGCGGCCAGATGGAGCATTGCAATTTATGGCCTGCAGTTAGACAGGCTTGCACTGTGAGCTAATTAAATCTTGCACAAAATAGGTCAAGGTTGGTCAGTGTTCACGAGATATACTCTAGGGAAAACATGGATACTGTAAGAAACAATTTAGGATTCAGATTTAGGATTCATCTGACGGATCTCCTAAGGCACGGTCCTGATTTTAGGCTAGATTCCCAGACATCTGAGGTACCCAAACAGGTCCCTGGTCTGTTATGTAGAAGGGGCACTGTACTGCTGGAACCAAGTTTCTCATTTTTCAGATGAGAAATAAAATTACAGTCATGCCTTGTGATTAATTAAATAAATCATTCTTGTCTTTGCTTGTGGACATGACATTTTCAGAGGCAACATAAATGGAGAAAAGAAGCTTGTTTGGTTTCTATGATCCTAGCACAACCTGCTAGCCTTCTCTATGAAAAATCCCATTTAAAATCTTTTCAATACTAGGGCACCAAACCAAAGAAATTTTAATTCCTCTAAGACTGCAAACACCATGAGAACTTTTGAGCAAGACACATGCAAAATAAAGCAAATTATATAATCTGTTGCTTTGCAGATACATTCATTTTCCTTTACATTCACATTTCCCATACATTCACATTTCCCATACATTCACACTCCCACCTAACAATCTTTACCTCAACTAATTTCCCCACTCACTGGTGTACTGTGGTTTCATTTTTGTGATGATTTTAAGCTTCTTGGTTTCAATTCTGTATATTTTTCTTTGTCTGAAAAATACAGTATGATAGTAGAAATTTATGGATAACTATTATGCTCAAAAAAACATGCAAATTTTTATCTTGAAATAAGTGAAACAATGACAAGTGTGTTGCTTGGAAAATTTAAGTAGTCAGAATGTATCTAATCAAACTGAAATTTAGCCAGGACACTAAAATTACATGATGGGCTAAACAGAAATGTGATCCTCATGGATTTTGGTAATTTCAAGTGGTCAGGACTCACTCTGCTCTCTAATTTCCCTCTCAGCAGAACACATCCTGCATGCTGTGTGATGCAGGATGCTGCAGAGTGAATGCTAAGGCCAAAATGAATTTATAAAGCTTGCATTCTCTCTGTGATTGCATTGCTCAGATGTACCAGTTTATCAGTCTACAAAAGAATTAATTTCCAGATTTTTTAGGCAGAAAAGCATCGACATATTATGTGCTTTGTTTTGACTTTTGTTTTTCTTTGCCTTATGGTCATTCATCTTTGCTGAAAGTGAATCAGAGGAGCAATGCCTGCCTTATCGTTGGTTTGTGGTGTATAATCACGTTAAGGACAGATCACTGGTCTCCTCCTTACTCCAGTGCCATTTATAACAGACAATTAGCCTTCATGGTGCAGTTGTCAGGATCTCGGGATTGTAAATGCTCATTATCAGTACGGAGACAGCTGAATGCAGTGTGTTTCTCTTTAAAGCTGATTGAATTTTCCAGAGCTGTGTGTCATCCTGGAAGTTTTTTCCTGGTGTGGATCAGTTTTCCATCTACAGCCAAGTAAGGTCTTTTGGATGTGAAACGTGGGACAGAATGTGGGTACTGCTCCCACCTATTCCAGGGAAGGACTACAGTCCAGATGAAAGAACAGCAGTGTCTCTACACTGGGAAATCTTCAGCCATTGTGTTGTGTTTAAAGAAGCCCTACCAATGGCAGTGACCATGTTCAAATGCCAAAATAAAGGGTGAGGGGGGGTTGAACACAGTGGCATTGCCTACAAAAAGGAAACACACCAAAGCACTCTTGTTGGTTTTAAAATTAGGTGGAGAAGATGCAAGGACTTCTGAGTCTTAATGACCTCAGTTCTGCAATTTGCCACTAATTAGTTCTACAATGAGTAACTGGGAACAAAACAAGGAGTGACAGACTAGGTCAGCCAGTGGTTTGCCAACCCCTTGTCTTGTGTTTCCTACTGGGGCTTTTATGTGATAATTCTTGATTATGTATACACTATCTTTTAATAGCAATCAGGAGTGAAATTGCATGTGTTATGCACTATACAAACGTGCACTGAAACACTGCATTTGCTCTTTGATCCTGGAGAGCACAGCTGATATTTGTGCAGCTCTTTCTGATGGCCATGCACATGGCTTAATTTTTTCCCTGCCAACCATCTCCCTGACCCCTGCTGTCCTAACCCAGTAAGACCCACATTTGTTTCTTCTGTGTCTCTTTCTGCAGCTTACACTGTGTTTATGCTCTGGAACTATTTTCCTCCTCTGTGTATTTACCTCCCTGATCTCACCCCTAACATTTTGTTCTTTCTCTTCTTCATTCCCACACAATGAAGACCCCATTAGTTCTGTTGAAAGAGTATCCTATTTACTCCATTTACATTTTTACTGCAAGTTAGCTATTTCTTCTCAGAGTGATGCACATATATACAGCATACTGAAGAAAGATTTCTGGAAGCTTCGAATATTTTATCACTCCCAAATGCCTCATTCCTCCTTAAAATTAATCAGGCTTCCTCAGACCACATAGGATCTGTATTTGGAGGATTCCTGGACATGTTATGCATTTCTGTATCCAGAGCAATTGCAAATACCCCAATTCAACTTAACATATGTCATAAGCAGTCAGTCAGCACTGAGAAACTGAAACACTATTGGTTTGCTGAGAAAACTGTGGTGCACAGCTCCCACATCATCTGGAATTGGTTTGTATTCCGCTTGCAAGGATTTGCCATTTGAGTTTATCTTAGAGGGAGGTGCCTTTGTGTGCCTTTTTTTCCTTTTTAAAACTCACCAGCTTGGAGGCTACCAAGAACACAAATGCTGTAAAAAGGGTATTAGGAGCACTGTATGTTATTACATCACTGGAGATCTGGCAGATGCTACATCAGCGTCCTTGCATTAACAGGCTGGATAGAGAAACATCCCAAATCTAGACCACTCCACCACCACGTATTATTAAGGTGTACAAGCTATCAAGAAGACAGTACCCTGCAGGTATGCAGGTGTTGCTTATGCAGGGGTGGGGCACAGCTCAGCAACAGCGTTTAGAAAAGGAGGCCAAGGCTTTTAAAGGGGCCATGCTCCTCTCACCAGTGAAACAGCAAAATCCATTAGTTAGTCAGGTTTTTTTTTGTCTGTTAAAGGGATTTCCATAGGTAGGAATGCTGTAGTTTTCTTCACACCATGAGTCTTTATTTCATTTGTGATAAGAGCTTTAGTCAGCAGGTACCTGTTTACCAAGCAGCAGGTAGCTGGGAGGACTTCAGCCCTTTCATCCGGCTGGGCCAGCGGAGCGGGCATTCCATAGCACTCCTTCCATCCCTGTGTGAATTAGTCCCATGTTCCCCTCCACCACACACATATTTTAGTAAGGTTAGAAAAAATGCCAGCTTAATTCTCACCTACTGGCCGTGCCTACGGAGGCACACATGCAGCACACACCCTAAAAGGAAAGCAGTGTAAGGAAAGCAGTGTTAACCTTCTAGCATCAACCTGTAGGAAAGTAGACTCAGTTACGCACTCTAACCAGCAGATCTTGTGAACCCAGAGCCTTGCTTTCAGCAAGACAGGCATGATAAAATCTTCCCTCTTTCTTCAATAACATGACTAATAAATGTAGAAATTCCTTTCTCCTCTCTCCCTTTGCCAATATCTGTCTTATCTCCGGCTCTTCCTTAGACATAATTTCAAACATGAAAGACATGTCTATACTATGAACAGGCAACCTTGATTCTGGCAAGAGATCCATGGCACGCTGCAGCTTAGTGCTGGAGAGCTGCCGCTTAGGATCTGGCATCTGCAAAACCCGGTAACTGGAATTTCTGCGGCTGGCTTGCTGCTTGCCTGGTGCTATCCTGCGCCTGGGGTTAGCCTGCTCTGTCTTGTGAAGGCAGCACCAGGCTCCACTGCAAATTTCTTTCCAAAGCAGGTGCACAGCTGAACAAACATGGCAAGCATTTATGAAATGAGCTCGCCATTAAACACTCTATCCAGCAAGTAAAGGGAACCATCGTGAAGCCTTCCTGGTATTTTGGCAGCATTTCCAAGAGATCATCTGCAAATTGCTCGAGATGGGTAGGCAATAAATAAGAGTGATTTTAAGGGACAGTGTATATTGACAAAGTAACACCTCTCAGAATAGAATACAACCACTGGCATAAACAGTAGAGACACACTAACAAAACCAGGATCCAGAGTGTCTTAAATATGTATCTGATAGCACAAATACCAGATAAACAGCAAAGTCCAAAGAATGCAAAAGGTTACAACCACACTAAATCCGCTCAGCTAACATGCTAGTTTATTGTTCCTAAGGATCACAGTAACTTTACTGTAACTTAAGTACCCAGAATGCTCCCAAACTCCTGGATGTGCAACCCAGCTAGGTTACAGCCTTGTCTCTCAGTGAGACAGAGGCATTCATCAGGCTTCCACTTTGCCTTTCACTACTGGGGGAGAAACACAGGCACAGTAGCTGAGGGGGAAACCATGGCATGCATGGCTGACCACTGAATTACAAACAATAACAGTCTACTCATATTTTGCCCCCAGATCTGAATTTTGCAAAACCAAGATTTTTTGGGATTTTGTTTGGTTTTTTTTTCCTTGAGACCATACATTTTTTTCTCTGACTTTGTCTTTCTGTTTCCAGTGCGAGTGGCTACAAGGAAGGAAAAAAATCCTCCGGCACTTGCCTTAAATGCAAACACTGAACCTTTGTTGCATGTGGAGGAAAACCTGCAGGCAAAATTGGTAAGCAGCAGAAACAAAATAACTGTTTCCAAAACCAGATCAGGTTGTAGAGAGCCCCATCCAACCTAACCTTAAATGTTTCCAGGGTGGCATCCACACCTCTCGGGGCAATTTTTTCAGTGTTCTACTACCCTCATAAAGATGTCTTCCTTACATCTAGTCTCAACCTTCCCTATTTAGTTTAAGACCTTTACCCCTTGTCCTATTGTTACAGGTCCTATTAAAAGTCTGTCCCCAGTCATGATCATGGGCGCATACCGAGATTCTCCGGTGATGAACCTCATGTTTATGTGCCATGTGAGGAAAGATTTAGGGCATATATTACACAGAAAGGTATTTGTCTCAAGACATAATTAATTTCTGTGTAATAATACCAAAGAGAACTGTAGTGCTGATACCATTCTTAGCCTGCGTCAGTAGGTTGTGACATTTATTTTGGTACTCTTTTCCAAACCTGAATTGGTTCCTTTCCAAATGAATTCGTCTTGCTCTACTCCCAGTCAGTAGATTATTTGCTGGGATTCTGACCTAATCCGGTAAAGCCATTCAACATTGGACAGTGTGTGTGGGGGGTGATCTTTTGTGGGTACAGCTAAACAACCTGTCTTGTGCAGATGAAAATTGCTCCTACCCCATGCTCCTAGCTGAGCTGAAGCCCGTCAGCTTCATTAATATGGTGCTGAGCTGGAGCTGGTAAGAGCTACTAAAAGTGCCAAGATAGGGCAGCTCTATGACTTTGTTGGCTGGCGGACAGCAAAAAGGCAGATGCCTGCAACATTCCGTGTTGTCTTTGAAGCCTTCCCATTGCAGATGGGCTGCTTGTTCTTTTTCAACACCCAGTGATATTTGACGAAGGTGGGAAGACTCCTACTACATGCAGAAGGATGCCAGAAAGGACTTAAAGACTTTTGAATGACGTTCACTAACATAGAATCTTTTAAAGTAGACTTTAAATATTTAAAACTAACTTTTTCTTTTATGGGAAAGGCAGTTGTACAAGCTAAACGAGATAAGTTTAATGTTTAAAAATAGCTTTTAAAACTGCATGGTAACCCAGCCCACCCCAAATTTTAAAGCATTATGCAAACAAATTACCCTGCTGTGAATGACCACTAACTAACGCCAATTGACTGAAAAGCAGCTCTTTTATTTTGTACTATCTGTTTATATTAAACAGAGTTCAACTTGTGGTTCTGCCAAACCTGGGGTCATAGCAGAATGGGAATTTGGTAAGAATTTTAGATAGATCAAAAGGAAGAGAAAAAGAGACATAAGCATTCAGAATTTGGCCAGTGACAAAAGAAAACTAGAACTTATTTTCTGTTGATTGTTTTGCCCTTCTGAGCAGAAATAACAAGATGAAGGTAGAGAGGAAACTGGTTTTGCAAATTCTCACAGATATAAAAGATCATAAAGCCTTGAAATTCTGCTGTCTCAAGACTTTTTTAACCAAGTCTTGCTTTTGTCTGTGAATTAAGACTACTGCCCTTGCCCAGGAAAAGCAACTTTTTGCTAGAAGAGGCCACAGATGGGGAAACAGTTTGATCAATGTGGAAGGGATCAGTCCAATATAACAATAAAATATATTATACCATCAAAAAATGGCATGTCTGGAAGGAAAGTTTTAAGCACAAATTAATATTGACCTTAGCCAGAACAACTTGCTCTCTTCAACATCTGCAGCTGTGTGGTTACTAGGGAGTTATCTGGCATCATATGCTTTTTCACATCTGTCTACTAAATCAGAGATAGAAACACAAAAATCTAGCGCAAAGGGACATTATATGGATTTGTGACACTCCCAGAGGGATTAGTCTTTAAACTAACAGAGATATTACAATGGGACATAGGTATAATATTGGACTAACATTTTATCTGCTCCATTGTGCAATGGAAAATCTATATCTGTTTTCCTCTGATGAGTGCTCTGAAACTTCCAAACATGGATAAACAGAACTACAGTATATATGAGACAATAAGTTTGGCATACATACATGAAACTTCATACTTCTGGGATGAGCAAAATGAATAATCTTCATTTATATTAATTGCCTTACAACGCCATGTGTTGTGTGAGGCAAAGCAACAGTGGGAACAGATTGAGAGAGGACAGAGAGACTCACAGTTTAGTTCATATGGTATTTTCATCATTCTTCATCATTTTCAACTTCATGAGCAACTTCCAAGGAGTACGCTGAAGCCTTAGTAGAAATGGGTATTACAGGGCTATTCACAAGGAGTAACAACATTTTCAGCATGTTGCATGTGAGTTAGTGAAATTAGTGGTATGTTGTATTTTCCCTGCCTGCATCATCTCAGGTTATGTTATGGTCCAGTCTAAATGACAAGGTGATGAAATTGCATAGGTGTAACAAGCCTTTATTTCAGCAGCATGCATGACACAAAGTACTAAAATCCCTGAAGTATAACAGTCTTGAATAATATGGTTCTAAATTTTCACATGTCGATGGGGTATTTGTATGTTATTGTCCCATGCTTGTAAAATATGGGACTTGTTCTTAAATTATGTTCTGAGCTTGTATAAAAAAAAGCTCAACCAAATAAAAATACAATAACATTTGCCTTCACTTTGAACAGTGGAACTTCTAATTAATAAAAATTTGTATTTTATCTTTATCTAGTAAAAAACTACTTTTGGGTTAAAAAAAAAGGTGAAATTTCAAATGGGCAGTGCAAATTGATGCAATTTGAATGTACCAAGAGACTGAAGGACACGAAGCCATAAATAGGTAACCAATATCAAACAAATGTATGCATGAACAGACATTAAAAAAAAAAAAAGGCAATTTTAATTTATAGTCATTAGGCAAGATGAAGAAATGCCATGTGATTTCCTCTGGAGAGCCACCAATATAACTTGAACCTTACCAAAATGGAATAACACAATCATAGAAATCACAGAATCATAGAAAGACTCTGGAGGGACCTTAAAGATCATCTCATTCCAACACCCTGTCCATGGGCAGGGACACCTCCCACTAGATCAGGCTGCTCAGAGCCCCATCCAGCCTGGCCTTGAACACTTCCAGGAATGGGACATCCACATCTTCTCTGGGCAACCTGTGCCAGTGCCTCACCACCCTCACAGTAAATAATTTCTCCCAAAATTCTAATCTAAATCTCTCTTCTCTTAGTTTAAAACTGTTCTCCCTTGTCCAAATAACATTTTCGTATAACAAGAAGAATAGAGAAGGGGACTGTAGACACAAGGTAAGCAAAAGTAGTGGTGACAGATGTTAGGAGTAATAGACATAATCTTTATGTGGCAGAAAACTATTGAATTTACTTTCTGCTGGATTAGCGTAACAGGGCAGCTCAGACAGACGTCAGCACTAGTGCAAAAGAAGGGCTGCAGCAGCAAGATTGGTTTAGATGACTGAAAAAAGAGCTGCTTCTTTGAAGGAGATGCTTTTTAAATATCTCTAATACCATGAAGTATGATGTTCATCACTATCATGAGTAATGTGGTAATATGGGCCTGTCTCTTAATATTTCTTTCTGTAGTGAAAATGTTCTTCTCTTCTTGCTTCTTACAAGAGAGTGGACTTTGCCCAAAGACAGTCTGTTCCTAAAAGCATTTTATAGCATGCTAAAAGTCTGTGTACATGGCCAACCTGGCTCAAGCTGACACTAAATGGAATGCTCATGGAATGAATATTTTGGGTTTGTGTTTACTTGCCCCAAGTTTTGACTGGCTTATAGTAATTTCTTTCATTTGGTGATATATATAGCTCCAGCTCTCATAAAATACATCTTTGAAATACCCTGATATCATCTAGTCTGTGGTTTCAAGGGTTAATTTGAAAACACACACATCCAATTAATGGAGCAAGATTACTTAGAGCAAGGGAACTCAGAAGCGTAATTGCAGCACCCAAAAAAATTACAAACCTAAAGTGAATTCAGATTTTAAAATTAATTTTATTCATCCTTTTTCTTGATCCTTTTTTTTTTCCTATGAACACTGAAGCTGCTTGTGTATACATGTGTACTGAAAGCAAATTTCAGTGTCCTGCAGGAATTGCAGCAGAAGCTCAATTTATTTTCACAGGTAGATAGAAAGAAAATAGATAAAAGAAAATTCCTGCACATTAAAATAGCATATCTAGCTAATAACAGCCAGCTAAACACTGGCATAAAACAACTAATAAAGAGCTTTTTAAATGTGCAAGAAATGCAGTCAAGATGCTGTAATGTGGGAAAGTGAGAGGTCTTTTTCCCAGTCATAAATTAAAAAGTAGTTGCCCTAAATACATGTAAACAAGGCCACAGCAGGCGTGAGGCTTCCCTGAAGGTGGTGTTTGGTGGCAGCCTCAGCGTAGCCCTCACACCCTCCACATCTCTTATTCTCTCACTGCAGCCCACCAGGACATCCCCACAGGTTACAACCATACAGATATTTCTTTCAGGGGCCCTGCTGTTGCCTCATTCCTTCCCCAACCCCAGTCACACCATGAGCATTCTGTGGGGCAGCTTATGGGGACTGTTCTTGAGGAAAAGTGTGATTGTGCATTCAGCCCTGCAGTCAGTGTGTGGGCTACACCCACATCGCCAGTCCAGCTTTTCCATTTTTGGCTCTACGCTCCTTAGACTTGTGTAATCTAAAATTCAAGCTTTTAAGCTTCAACCATTACAGCCAACACTAAAACACATCCAACAACCTCTTAATATCTATGAAGTTCTTTCAAGTAAATCCAACACTTCTTGAGAAGTTAAATCTGGTTGTTTTGTGACGATTTGGAACTGAAAACAGACAGCCTGGGTAACTGGAGCTTAAAAATGCAAAATCGACAGCGTATCCAGTTTAGCTTTTGGCATCATATTATGTTTGTCGCAGCAGTAATAACAGTAATTATGTTTTAAAACAAATATCTAGCAAACACGCAGGTCAGATGTTGTTCAAAAAGTGAAAGGCAATGTATTTTTTTCCACTTGCTTGACAAGGTGATTCATTTACACACTCCTTACTAAATCACAGGGTGGTTTTAATGGGAGGAGGAATTTGGGGTTGCCTGAAATGGATAACTGGGTCAAGTTACCCTTTGGAAGAATTCAGCGAAGAAAATGTGAAACAGAGGAATCCACTGCCTTTACCCTCTGAGCTTCATGCAAATCTGCTCTGGAAACTCGGTTATGTCTCATTTTCTAGGGCTTAACCACAGTAGCAGGCCTGCAGGGATATACTTTCACCAACACCTTAAGCAGCCTCTGCTGCTGAAATAAAACCCCAGAGTCCCTTCCCTCCACTCCCATGCCCCACTCCTCCTGCCCCCTTGCCACTCCTCTAAGAAGCTGATCTTGGTTGGAGCTGAGCAATGGTTTGGCTGGTTTGGCTTTGGTGCCTGGCACAGTTCACCAGCTGGCTGTGCAAATGCTCGTGCTGGCACAAGGAGGGGAGTGGGGGGAAAGGGGAGGAAGGAAAAACCAAGAGCTGTGTGGGACTGCAGCAGGGTTAGCTCTGCTTGCAGCTTGAAGATGCAGCCAAGCCAATTTACTAGCTGGCTGCTGCCAAAAACATCAGTCCCACAGCCTCCTTCCCCCTCTCCTCTACACCTGTCTGCAGCTGTGGAGCCAGGTCCTTCTTGCTTGGGCATCCCTGAAGTCCAAGTGACCTTGCAGTGACCAAGTCAGCTCATTAAATCACGGGAAAACTGTTGTTGTGTTTTAACTGCATGGGAGCTGGAAGGGCTCACTGAAGGATCAGAGGAATACAGAGCCAGGACAAGAGAAGTGGAAGGAGTGGGTGGCAAGTACCAGGGAGACAAGTTGAGGAGGAGGACAGAAGAACCACCTCCTTTCAGCAGCAATGACCTGTTAGTTTGGCTCAACTGGATCTTCTCACTTCACTCTTGCACTGTTTTGGGCAGCAGTGTAGGCTTATGTCAGCTAAAAGTGTTGTGAAACAACATCCTATGTCTCATTTCAGCCATGCAGGTAAACAAGATTTCACATACCTACAGTTAAGAATATGCTGATACACATTTTGCATTAAAGCCCTATCTCAGGAGCCACATATACTTTCACAGGAAGCCCAGCAAATGGCCTTCAGAGAGGTTTGCTGATCTGCATTTCAAAACTGTGGACCATTATGCCAGGAGTAGTTCTCTCCTGAATGATAGCTTTAAGTACTTGCTATTGATTTAAATTTTGAACTAGTTTGTTTTGATTCAAAATATCATTACACCTACAACTTCATTTGTGCTGAGTTACTGTCCAAGCCTTCACATAAATTACTTCATCAGCTTGCCAGAAGTCCCAAGGCTGTGGTTCCCTGTGCAGACACTGAGGCTGCAGGAACTCCCAGCATCCCTGTTCTGTTTATCCCGACCTCAAGCTGCTGCCTTCTATTCCTTCAGCTTTGCCACTTTGTGGGGCTATGCTGCAAAGTGGATATCCAAACACAGGCATAATAAAAATATCCCAGCTGCCCCCTTTTATTTTTGGGGGGAGGTAGTGCCTCAGGCTGTAGTTTCAGCAGCAATACTGGCTTATTGTATAGCTGAACACTATAATTTTCCCCTGCACACATACACAGTTTATACCTGTCCACATTTCACTTACAGCACCCTTTCCCTTGTCCCAGTGTGCACAGCTGTGCTGGGAATGGGAATAAGGGACCTAATCAAGCTGTAAGAAAGAAAAAGAACTAAAGGCACTTAATTCCCTTCTCTGGTTCGCAGCAAAGGTACACAGATAATGTGATATGCTCATCTGACTGAGGCCATATTTAAACAGATATTTGCAGACATTTTCCTTAGAGAGATCCCCACAGTTCTTTTCACTTCCCCCCTGGCATATTCCCATCCTTGAGCATCTTCCTGCATTGTGCCAGAACATAGGCAATTTGATTTCTGTGTTAAAGTCTATAATAGCAGATAGCTGTAAGAAACACAAATTCTCGGTCTGCTTTGCTATTTATGCCAACAATTTGTATTTTTAAACAAGCCAAGGCTTAAAGTAATTTCAGAACTCACCCAAACAGTCAAAAAATAATCAATGGCATCCAAATCTGTAGCAACCTTCTTAAGAAAATCATCCAGCATGGAATGGAAAAGCTACTGAGCAAGAGCGAAGCACCCTCTTCACTACCAACTGGCACAACAGGCTGTCCTGGGTGCCCCAGGCATTATTGGCTTTGGCAAAGGAGACCATGCCAGATCCAAACCAGTTAAACTGGCTCCAGAAGCACCGAAGGAGCCCAAAGGCAAGTAGTTGTTCACCTGACTGGGACGGATACAGAAGTAAAATAGTGTCAGAGGTTCTTTCCCATTGCTGTTGTCATTTCTGGTTACCAGGGTCACTGGCCTGACAAATACAACCGGAAAGTGTGTGAGCTGTTGGAGATGGCAATTCTGCCATGTCCAAATATTCCAGCCCTGGTGATATCTGCGCTGTGTGTGGTAGGCTGGTTCTGCCTAGCCCCGGTGTGTCCACTGTGACAGCTGATGAGCTGGCCAGCAGTGCTTGGCGGTGCATGTGAGGTGAAAGGATTGCAGTTATCCAAGGAACGCTGCTGGCTATGTTGTGTCTGTGGCAGTTTTGCTGCTGATGAAATAGGGTTCCTGGTCTGATAAGGAAGAGGTGGGGCACATAATTAAGCAACCAAGTAGCTGGGAGCAAGTCTTGGGGTATTTGTGTAATGGTTCCTTGGGTGGACTGTACCTGTTTGGGAGAAACAATTTCTGCTCTTTATTAAACGAACAGTAAAGATAATTTACATGTCAACACCGTTAACTATTTCGGCAGTAGGGAGGAGATAAAGTCACAGACCTGCCCAATTAACTGTGAGCAATGTCTCATTTTGGTGCCACAGTTAATAATATCTGGAATTACCTTGATTTCTGGTGCCTCTCAAGAAAGAAGTTCAATGGAACTGAAAACCTCTTCAAGGCAAATCAAGATGCCCAGGCAAACAAAGTAGCAACACAACCTACTCCCTTTCCATGACCCGTGTGAATAGGGTTCAGTTTAGGAGAGGGTTTTAAAGTAGAGTGGTCAACTCATCTCTGGACTCCAGTGCTGTCAGAACAACTTTGCTTTGTTAAACCTTCCAAAAATGTTCAGTTGGTGGAAATGAAGTTCACAGCTCACCACTGCTGCTCACCTGGTCTCCCCACTCTTCTCACAGCAGCATGATCTCTCTGTTTACCTGCTGTGCTCCTCAGAGCTTGTCAGACCCGTTTCCTAAGCTAGTTCAAATCACCAATCCAGGAGAAAAGGGATCCAGGCAAAAAAAAGCAGGTGTCTAGTCTTACTGGGCAGGTAATCTGAACAAAGAGTGTAACAGCATGCAATATATATCAGAACTGATTCAAAAGTGGGAGCACAACACACATTTGAGAGTGATGGAAGTGGGGAGCTCATTTTCAGTAGTTATCTTTCTCCTGTGCAGTCCCTTGAAATGTAGGATTCCCCATTTTATTGCCTGCCCCAAACTAGTCAAGTTTTGCCTTTAGTGCAATAATAGAGTGATTATTTTGTTGCTTGTTGATGAGTGAACTCTAACACGGTCTAAATTTTTCATACTGACTGGGCAAATTTCATTAGCATATTAATGGGATAAGATAATCAGGCTGAAGCTGGGTAACATGTTCTCAAAAATTAATATTTTATCCAAGTCTAGACAAGCACATCTAAGGAGTGAGGGATTCCATAGGCTCATATGCTGATTTTACCAATAAACAGGTGATAATCCACTGAGTCATGCTTTTGCATCTGCAGGCACAGTTGATGAGAAAGACAGTATTAGAAAGTGATCAGTGAAGGTGAGAAAAGCAATTTGCAAATTCAAAAGAAACTGATGTCAGCAAGAAGGAAGAATTTTGAGGAACATGCAAATATTCTAATCTAGTCACTGTGAAAGAGTAATTTAGAATCCTAAAGATATTTCCTAACCATTTCACAAAAAGAAAACCATGCAATCGAGACAAAGCCATCACTATCACTGGACCGCAGGTCACATTGCTTCTACGAAAAGTTTTATGCCAAAATACTTTAAGATGACCAGACATAATTTCTGGGGAAACAAAGACACAATAAATTCTTCCATCCCTAGCTAGCCAGAGAGTTGTTCCACTTTTCAGTTAAGGTAACTACAGACCAGTGGTTTCTTTACCTCCAGCCTTGCTTCCCAAAACAGTCGTCACAAGCTGCTAAAGCAAGAGAAAAAAGTTCAAGGCTAATATAACCTTTAAGTAACAACCAGTTCAGCTTTGGGAAGTTTTCCAACTCCTATTTGTTTTTTAAAAGTATTGTTCACATTTTCAGTGCTTTTGTCATCCTTCTTTGTTCCATTCCTGTTTATTCCCACCTCCACTATCTTGTCTGTCTCAACCCAGGTGCCCCAGTTCTTCAAGTGAAACAGTGCCCACCTTCTGCTCTTCCTGCCCCAAGTCTTTGCATGAAAAAATACACAGCAGTGTATGTGCAGGCTTCATCCAGGCAATCCTGCTGCCCATGTTCCAGCAGGAGCCCCCAGCACCTCTAGCTGCTTCTCTGCACTCCTCAGAGCCTCATCAAAGCACTGCCTCCAGGCCCTTCCCTTCATTTCCCTAATACCTGCATCTTCTGCTTGCTAAGGCACCTCCTGAGACAACCACCTCTTGCCCTACAGCCTTGCCCTTCAGAGCTGCCTTCCACAGCTGCTGTGCCCAAACCGGTGAGCCTGGGCTCCAGCAGGAAAGGAAGAACCACCGGGCTGCAGTGGCAGCAGGGTGGCTCACCCTGGGCCAGGATGGGGAAGGGAACAGAGGAGGAGAAGGAGGCAGTGTTTTGGATACTCTTGAAAGCAAAGGCTTTTTCTGTTAGCCACATTATTTCCCAGTTTCAATTTACTGTGCTATCTACTGCCATATGCTCTCCAGTCAGCTGGCTGTCTTTCTGTCTTCTCTCTTCCCACTTCTCTTTTCTCCTCTCCCAGGATATGCATATTGTTTTCTCTCCCTCTTCAAAGCTTCTTCAAATATTAGGCAGACCTCCTTGGAAAGGTGATACCCCGGCCCAAAAGAAGTGCAAGACTGGAATACACATAAGATCCTGCTGACAATATGCATTGTTGCCCTTAGCCAGACAATGGCCTGGCACTTTTATCTATGAGATTTGCATCACTTTGTCATAATTTTTCTTAGCAAGAGAATATCCTTTTAAAAAGGCCCCAGTCAGTATCTGAAAAACGAAATGGGAATATTATTTTCAGTTACTACAGCGTTTTCACTAAGCTAGTAAAGTAATAATTCTGTGCTGGGTAAGTGAAATGGAAATCACCCACCTGGAAAAGACAAATGCTTCTGAAAACTCAAGAGAAACACTGCTTTTAACAAAAAATGCTATCTATAGAATACATATTTTTTTACAAACTCACTAAATTTACGGGAGTCAGACCCCTAAATTTCTTCAAGGGTTGGAGGAGAGATGCTACCACAAGATTTGAGACCATAAAGATGAATGCCAGAAAATGTATCTGCAATTAATCTTCTTTCCTTTTCTCCCACATTACAATCTCCCCTAGTTCTTCTGTGCCAGCTATCTTTGTGATGCTCACAACAAACTTCTCCCGTGGTTCTATTTCTGTGTTCCCGTAGAACATTAACAAAATGTCACGCTTTCCCTGAGAGCACTGTTAGCAGTTAATTACTCATGGTAATTACAGACCGGGTGAAGTGTTTGCTTTACTAGGCTCTACAGAGATACATTTTAAATGCCTCAGGCTAAGCTGGGTGCAAAGAGAAGTTTGTTGTTTGTTTGGGGGCTTTTTTGGAAACAATTCTACAGTTTGGATGCTTCAGTATGCAATTAGGCAGATAGGTTTAGCTTGGTGAACACGGAAAACCTGAACAGACTATTCCCATTTCCCCTACCAATCTGTTTTTAAAGCAAAGAACTTCAACTATGGAATGTTATTTCTTGTTACAAATAATGGATATTAACTTTAAAAAAAAAAATTTTGTAAGTCAAAATGAATAGTATGTGCCCCTATTTTTCTACCCGATGCCTGCCACTAGCATTGCTAGAAATCACAGAATTCTCCTGCATCCTGCAGAAAGTTACCCTCATAGGGCAACATTTCACAACACTTATTCTGCAAGTCACCAGTCCCATCCTACAAGACATCAGTCATATTGATATCAAAAGCGTGAGTAAGACAAGGTTGGCTCTCCTATTAAGAACAAAAAACCCCACAGCAACATTGTCAGCTCCATACTGTTCTAGCGCAGAATGTATTCCCAAATCTCAGTACGCTGACATTCAAAAATGTTCATGGTCCATAATGATATTGCCTGCAATATTTATGAGATAAATTTTAACCATTTTTTAACATAAGGAACATTCTTATACTAATCAAAACTCACACACAATCTCATCAGATGTTATTCCTGAGTTGAGATGTTATAAATGCAGCAACTGAAGTAGAAAGACCAAATGATTTGCCCACAATTATTCATTAAATCAGTTGCAGAGCTGGTGCTAGAAAGTAAGACCTTCCTGGGTCCCAAAAACATGTCCTAATTGCAAGTCAGGATGACCTGCCCATGTTCGTCATGTATGAATGATATAACCATGCAGATGTAGGAAGTGATTTTAGTCTGACTGCAAAAGAGATGGAAGCCAAACTTTCTCTGGGGAGTTTTCAAGTCACAGAAGTTTCCTGGTAAAACCATTAATCCCTTATATTTAAAAAAAAATTGCTCTGTGTTGATGTACTATATCAAGGCAAAATTAACACAAACTGCATTTTTCAATGCAACAGAAATACAGTTAACACAAACCAGACTATAAACTATTACAATGAAAACAGATCAGATTTATTTTCTTTCTGTTGTTGGGGTGGTTTTTTTGTGGGGTTTTTTTGTTTGTTTGTTTGTTTTTTTTGTTTTTTTGGTTTTTTTTTTTAATATGTCTGCCAGGTGTTTGGTTCCCTCTCTAAAAAAGTTCTGATCTTTTTGGACTCTCATTCAAAAATCCCTCCATTATAACTTCTTGAATTCCATCTATTTCTGCTATGCTTTGCAATATAATAAAGCAAGGTTTGCAGAAGAGGTAATGTCTTATATTAGAACAAGTGTTAGGGATGGGAAAATCATCCAAGCTTTCACATACAAAAGACAGGATGCCTTTTTGATGTAGACAGTATTAAAATTTAGCAAAGGTTCCCAGGTGAGTATCAATGAGTTAAAGAAGGAATTAAAAAATGTTTGTTTATTGAGAAGCCTTGAATTACGTTTTATTTTAGAAAGTTTGTATTTAAGCAAGCCTTCACAAAAGCATTAAGCAGTGTGAACTTTACCAACACTTTTTGTTAAACGCTTAATCCACACCCACATCAAAACAAAGACAGACGGCTGAGCTCTTTACATATGAGAAGGTGACTTTTCACACATAGCCTTAACAGTAAACCTTTTGCCTTTTTTTCACGGAAATACAAAGCTCCAAGATAATAAAGTTTCCTTAATTTACATTTCTCCCAAGAAGTGGAAATTACAAAACTACAGACAACAAACATTGGTTAATCAGTCTAGGGAAAGAGGTCCGAAGGGAAAACTCAGAATTGGGTTTGTTTAAAAGCTACAACAGGCAGAAAGGACCTTGAGCTATGAATGCTTTTGTTTTGTTAATCTACCTAATGTTCTATTGAAAAAAACAGATCCTTGATTGAATGATTCTGACTTTGTTCTAGTGTGAATTAAGTAGCTGCTTCTTAAAAAAAAATTCCAATACTTAGTTTGTATTTAAACAATTCTTCCTGAAGAGCTTTTCTCAAACAAGTCTTTATATGGGAAAAACAACCGTTGATTTTGTAGTCATCATGTGAGTAACTTTAATAAAAGTCAGCAGGGCCTTGCCTACTGTGAGATTTTTTTTTGAACCTCTAACCCTTAATCAGGATAGCTGTCAGCTGCAGAGCCTGAGGAAGCTGTCATACAGACAATATTCAAATGGAGCTGTGTTTTTCCCACAGCACTGTTGGAAGGAAACCTTTTTTGTTAACAAAGCCAGAGAGACATCAGGATCCCGAACTGGAAAGAGAGTGAAGGGTCTCCCAGCCCGATAAACACTTTCCAAGTGCAGTGTGTCCCCAGAGCTGGAGCTGCACACCACCAAGGATTTTTAAATATCTTTCCCAAATATAGGTTAGAAGTGCTAAGAATTTGTGGGAAAGTTTTCCTTCGGAGTAGACCACGGCTTTATGTTTATTCATATGCTGTAGTAAGCAAATGAGAAACTAAGCACTTTGTAAATGCTGCATCATTTTGACTGCTTGATCCACTCCACTGACAGAACAGTTTGGCATAATTGCTGGCATACATAATATTTTCAAATGACAATTCTCCAAACAAGTCAGGGCCTGACCTAACAGCAGTGAAAGGTGAGGAGATGCTACCTACATATTGAACTGAATTCTAGACTATTAAATGCCACAGACAATTAAGATTTATAGTTGATGTTGTCCACAACATAAATGCATTCCTCTGCCTTCAGTATTTTCAGTTCCCCAGCAGGTACTGGTATCTGTCTTCAGCTGTAGTTTTAGATGTGAAAGCTAATTCCTCCACTCTACCCTTTCCCTGCCATTTAACCACAATAGTTTTGAAACAGGCCCCAAACACCAGCAGTGCTGCCTCTACCTACAGTTTTGATTTAGCATTGGTAGAACCACTCATGCTGTTGCTTGTGAGTCATGACAGGAGTGGAACAGCTTCAGGCCCATGCTGCTGTGTACCTTCTCTTGTAAATCAGGCAGGATTACACACAGGGTTGCCTTGCTAATGAGAAAAATACTTCATCAAGAGTGACTGGCAGAAAGCAAGGAACAGCACCTTAAAGAAATTCAAAGTATAGCCAATAACAAAGGTCTAGGGCTTTCAGCAACCTTTCAGTACTACACTGATGCTGGGACACTGTCCTGACATTACGATGGAGACTTTGCATTTTCAAACATAGCCTATTTTGTTTTGGCATCTCAGTTTTTGGATATCAAATTACTAACAATTAGCTGCCACCACAATTAAAGAGCATCTTTTGTAGAAGCATTCAGTGACAGCAACAGCACTGATGGCAAGAGATACCCACAGAACAGAATCATGGCCAATACAGCTGTAGTTCCTGCAGATACTCTGGCTCAGAGAAAGAAACTACAGCTGAGCATCAGCTATGAGCACTGTAGTTGCATGAGCAGCAATGTGGAGCTGATCAGGGTCCCTGCAGGGATGAATTGTACAGAGACAGGAGAAAGATACCTGTCTGTAAAAAGGAGCCTGCACAGCACAGATGATAAGCTGTTCTTAATGTGTTTCCTTATACCTGGTTTCAGAATAAAATTTGGTACTGAAAGTATTTTCCCTATTGCCAGAAAGAAGCACTTTTCATTTTTGTCCTAAATCTTCCAAAGGTACCTACAAATCTTCCAAATTTTTGCCTACAAAATTTGCCAACAGATAGAACAGGTTCTGAAACCGTAATCTTTCCCACAATAGAAGAAGATCCAGATTTCCTATCCTGTAATGCTGTTTGGAACACGAAAACCTTGTAATCAGTGATACCATAACACCATAATGCAACACACAATGCAGTTTTAGGTCCTTTGAATGTTTGACCTGTAGTACATGGGCCAGCCAGGTAGTTAGTTCTCTCTGCTCCACCTGGTCAAACTGCATCTGGTGTTATACTGAGATGATCCTTCCTGATACCTATTAGGGAGTTTGCCACAGCCTCTTGCTCTTGTTGATAGCATTACAGATTGCCTTCCCAGCAAATCCCATGGCATGCAGCTATGTTTTTCTCTCCAAATCTAAGTTTCTGACTGAGAACCACAAATAACCTATTAACTCTGAGAAAAATCTGTGACTGGCATTCCACCTGAGTGTTTTGGGTTTTTTTAATCACACCATATTTTCAAGGCACTCTTCATAAGGAGAAAGACCAGAAATATATTTAAATCTTTTTTATCTTTCAGGCCCCACAAACTGAAGAGGATAGGCAGTCACAGGCTTTGGGAATCCACAAAATGCTAGCCTTTACTTCCAGCTGATACTTTATCTTTTTACTTTGACTACTAACAAAGGTAATAGCTGTGATGCTAGTCGTAATGATTTTGCTGTCAGATGAAAAAAGCTTCCACAGCAGCACATCCAGTTTGAAGACCAATATGATCTAATCAATAATACATGAAAAAGATACCTATATGGCTAAAAAAAGACTAGGACTGACAGCTTTTTAGAGATCTCTTCCAGAATGTATTTTTTCTTCCCCAAATTACAGTTTAAGATCATGCCACACAGCCATTTCTCTTAAATAAACAGCCACTTGACACCTTGAAAGGCACTACCAGCACTCCTATATAGACCTCCTAGCATGCACACCCCTTCTTTGTTAACTGCCCTCCCACTGTGCCTCTTAGGATTTAAGTACAACAGAGGATACACACGGAGCGGGTGCACTCCAGGTGAGGAGCTCCTTGCTGGAATTCTGATACCTCTCATTTCAGCAGTAATACATCTCTCCCCACCCTGTGGTTTCTAAGATAAAGGCATAGTCTGAGAATGGGAGCTTTTTATTTTACCACCGTGATGGATTTCTGTGTTTCAGCTCTGGTTTCAGGCTGAACCACTCTCCTCACGTAAGCTGCGATTATTTTGTGACAAGGCCCATTATGGAGAAGGTAAAGGACAGGCCTGTTGCATTAATATGTAAGAGATTTTACCTTTATCATTAAGAGTTTTGGAAAGCTGAAGGGTCACTGAACTTCTTAAGAATAGCTAATAAAATTTTCTTTATTTTTTGTCCTAATGGGAACAGAATCATTTTGATCACAATGTCTCTGCATATCTTTTCTCTCAACCTGAATATCTTTTGCATCCATGCAGCAGGATTTGATAAACCATTGAGGTCTCACGGCAATTAGATTCGTACAAAGTTTTATGCGGAAAGGTACTGCACAAAGGACAAAGACTCTGAAAATATTTCTCTATGTATGCCTAACAAGTATGTGCCGGGGAAAGGCAGAAGCACAAAATGATTAACATTTTGGAATCCTTAGGGTCCTCCTTTGTGGATATTGTCCTGAGAGTGAGAAAAACAAAGCTCGGTCAGACCTTGCACATTCTTGGACGCTCTGTCAAACAACAAGATGCAAACCCACAGGAAAACTGAACACATCCCCAGACCAGCCCATCTCATTCCAGTGCTTGGCCTAAATAACAGAGTCCTTGTTTTCCTGCGTTTCGACCTTGAACAGTCAGGTTTATCTTACTGGGTTCCGTTTGGCCTTGGCACACCAGCTGTCTGAAAGAATTTCCAAATCCGGTACGCAATGACTCTGTTTGTACTGGCACATCATACCCTGACCTAACATCTGAATGGGGCAACAGGTGAGCTGTTTAGAATGCTCATGGCTGCAAGGGTCACCTGAATTTCCAGCTCCTTTTGAAATTAATGGCACACTAGCTCAGAGAATTAACAAGCAGGTACTACTGTCTGTTGGCTTATTGTCTTTATCCTAAGCATTTCTGACTGGCCACTGCTGATCCAAAATGGAAATTAGGCTACACGGATTTGCCTGTCTTCACGTGAGCAGGTTTTATTTCCAGGTGTCCTAACTATGTTCTAAATTACTTCCTAGCTCTTCATCAACTTCTAGTTTTAGCAACACTGTCCAGAGTTTGTGTCATAAGCTGTGTCCAGCTCTGGGGCCCCCCACATAAGAAGGACATGGACCTCTTGGAGCGAGTCCAGAGGAAGGTGATGAAGATGATCAGAGGGCTGGAGCACCTCTCCTATGAAGACAGACTCAGAGAGCTGGGGTTGTTCAGCCTGGATAAGGCTCGGGGTGACCTCATTGCAGCCTTCCCGTATCTAAAAAGGGGCTTATAAAACAGATGGAGAGCAACTTTTTACATGAGCAGATAGTAATAGGACAAGGAGGAATAGTTTTAAAGTAAAAGAGCAGAGATTTAGATTGGATGTAAGTGGAAATTTTTTACTCAGGGGGTAGTAAGTCACTGGAACAGGTTGCCCAGAGAAGTTGTGGATGCTCCATCCCTGGAAGTGTTCAGGAGTTGGGTGGGGGCCCTGAGAAACCTAGTGTGTGGCACCCCTGCCCATGGCAAGAGTGGATGGAACTGGAAAATCCTTAAGGTCCCTTCTCCCCCAACCATTCAACAATTGATACATGCTTGGAAAAAAATAGTGTCACTGTGTGATAGTGGTGATTAGGAGAGAAGCACCTTTCCAGAATGTCACTGTTTTTAAATTACCTAGGCTTTGAGTAAACATTTGTTGCTAGCATAAAGCGATCAGGAGATTCCATTAATACCTCTCTTCCTTTTAAAATCTAGTTTATACATGCAAGTAGAAGCTTTTAATCAAGCAAGGCAATAAAACATGGACAAAGCATGGACAATTGCAGGACTGCACAGGAAAAGCGAATAGTGCAGCTATTCTGGAATGGTGGTGTCAGTCTGGAATGACTCCCTACTGTGACATTTTTATTCCACAAAATCATTGATTTATTTTGGATGACAGTACACATATGCACAATTATTCTGAAGAGCTGTTCTGGCCAACAACACTAGGCAGGCAAGCATGAAGCTTGATTTTTCAGAGCCATAGGCAGTTTTATTGCTGTCTGGGTCACTTCAAAATCTGTGGGCAGATCATGGTTCCAACCTCTCAAATACCAACACAACCTAGAGCAGTATGAAGTATTTTCATTTATGTTAGCAGAATTTTACTTCAACTGCTTTAAAAACATAAAAGCCCTTCTTAAAATCCATTAGTTTTAAATGCAGACTAAAACCAAGAGAATATAAGCTGGAAAACATTAATAGATTCTCCTCTTCATATTTTAACCAGCTAAAAAATTAACAGAACTTTGATAAACATCAGTTAACATTTGATACTGAAAATAAAAGTGATTGTGTCTATGCATGTGTGAAACAGTACAGACTTTTAAGATAATTTAATCTTTCTGACAGTTTTTTAAGCAGGCCTGTGAATAGGCCTAGAGCCTTGAACAATTTTCAGCTGCAGAGCCACAGAAATGCAGGAACTTGTGGAATTCAAGACGTCTCTGGGTGGCTTCCAGAGGGTCACAGAGAGATAAGGAATTAAAACCAGCAAACGAAAGTTTGCTGGGCAGATATCTGCACAGCCATAAGGAATGTTTTGTGAATCTGCAAATAGGGAGGCTGATCTAGACTGTTATCAACAATTAAAGAGGAACCATCTGTGCCTGTACAAGGTCCATGTAAATGAATATCTGGAGAAGTTTGCAAAGTCACTGTTGTGTGTTGGCCTTGAATCCCATCAGTATCGATTAAAATATCAATATTGTTAAAGAGCTTATCACTACTATGGTTATCTGTTTTAGTTGGGACATAACAAAATGTTTTACTGCTTATTCAGAAAATTAACATGTTAGACCTTAACCTACAGGGTTTATTCTTTCTAAGTCTTAACACCATGTAGACAATGAGTTTTAAAAGCCACATGATTAAGTTAAGGGTTGAAGAGATAAAACAAACAGAAAAATGCCTGTTGTAAAGAACCTATATGCTCATGTTGTTCTAATACATATATCCTTCTCAGAGGCCACAGATGTATTTATACCAGAATTTCTGTGACTAACAAACAAGTTTCATCTCTTTCATAAATATTTGCCTTCATTGGTTTTGAAAAAAATGAAATAAACAGAAAAAGTAGTAGTAGATGCAAATGCCACAGCTAGGTAAAAACTCCCCAGTACTTGGGTACATATTCAAAGGTACTAAGCTTTAACTTTAAAACACTAGTATGGTTATATTTTTTCTATTACCTGTGGCACATAACCAAACCTCAGCAGTAAGGTTAGACCTGTGATAGCCAAGCAGATATTCCAATATTTTTAGATGCACAAATGAATTTGAAATAACCTCAAGAAGCTCTTACAAATAAGGGGGAAAAAAAAAAAAAGATTAACTACTTAGAAAGGCTCAGAGTGATAAGCATATTAATCCTAATGCAGCTGAGAACTCTGTCTCATATTGAGCAAATAATTTAAAAAACCTGTCTAAGATTTACTAGAGCTAATGACATTAGATTTAAAATGCTTGATTTCATACACAAATTCATACTGTTTTCTGAATTGGCATCATTGATAGCAAGGGAATTTGTTTAAAACAGAGAGAAACAAACTCTACAATCTTCATGGATATAAGTCCTGTCTGCAGCTTACCTTTCTCTGAACTGAATAAACCGCAGAATAATCCAAACCTTATTTGTGCAATTACTGAAAGTGAGCAGTGGTATCAGAAACACACATCTAGAGACAGAAATATCTGTCAAGTCATTAATCTGTGTCATGCAGAACTTATACATATATATATGTAAAACAGAAATAGCTATTGTCATACTGATAAACATTCTTTGAAACTGCTTGTTTGTGGGATAAGAGGAGACCTTGGCCCTTCTGATTCCAAACAATTAAAAAAGCAACTAGACTTTGTTTCCAGCTTCATGCAGCCACAGGAATAGCAATTGCTAATGATCTATTATACTAAAATCTCTCTTGCAGCCACTTCATGGTATTTCAGTCTCTACAGGGCTTAGACACTGTTTTAAGAAAATTCTTAGCTATTCTGGTTATAAAGAAAATAACCATAATATGAAACAGAAGACTGTATTTTTGGTTGTTTCCAGACTTGCCAATGTAGCTCTATACTCAGTGTACCTCTTTTTGGAACAAACACCTCAGATCTTTATTTTATGGCAAAGTATATTGTTATTCTTGAGCAATTATGTAAAAACTAACATTAATAAAGGATGCTGATAACTGGGAAACATACCTAAGGAGCTGTGTACTACTGCCTCAAGCCACCCTAGGCTGAGTATTAGCTCTAAATCTCAAAATAACACTACCAGTGTTAGTATTTTTACAAGACTTCTTGTCCATACATTATCTGGATACAGCTGGAAGCCACTAAAAGAAAAGCTAGAAAGAAATGTTATTGCATCTTACGTAACCCATCAACCTCCACTTATCCCTGTGCACAGCCCTGGAAAAGTAGTTCCTTTGAAGAAAACTGAGAACTTATGTACATGGCATATATAGAGCAGATAAGCTGAAGAATTATATACTAACTCTATTCAGAAGGCAAAACCCCAAAACATCGTAGTACCTAGACAAAGAAAGTTTTACAACCACAGATAACATACACCCAGATCTATGATACACCTAAAAATTTGTTGCAGGTGCAACAAGCATTATGTTTGCAAGACAGAGAAGCTCCATGGAAAATTCAGTTTCTAAGCAATGTAGACCAAGTAAAAAAAAAAAAAAAAGATAGAAAAGGTGTAGTTGTATGGCAAAGAAGATATTGCTAGCCAAAATGTGTGGGGTTCGTGGTTTTTCTAAGACTTGACACAGCAACAGTGGTGTTAAGCAGAGGGCTGAGCAAATGGTCCCCATCACATTCAGATTACACTCACACTGTCACCAAAGCAACCTGATTAGAGCTCTGGTTTTCCAGTGACACCACCCAGGGTCTGGGTACCTAACACAGGTATCCTGATATGATAACCACCTGCTTTCCAGGTTGTAAATGCTGAGCTAGGCCTTCATGGCTAAGTAGACATCCTTTAGTATACAACAGACTGTTTGACATCAATTAAAAGAAAGGAAGAGTATGGATGCATCTTTTCTGAGTGACTGATGTCAGCAAAATGTGGCTTAACACAAGTGTTCCTTCTGTTATGAATTCAAGTTGTCTTATTCACTAAAGCTCTTGATTTCTTCCTGCTAGTAAAGACTGACTTGCAAGGTAGTTCCTTTTATTACAGAATTCCTTAAAGATGTATTTTTACAGTCTTTTTTCAGAGTAGCAAAATACAACAAGGAATCAGAGAATCCCAGAATCAATTAGATTGGAAAAGACCTCGGAGATCATGAAGTCCAACCTTTGAACACCACCATGTAAACCAGACCAAGGCACTTTCCTTAAACCAGGGTGATTGCACCACCTCCCTGGGCAATCCATTCCAATGCTTAATCACCCTTTCTGTGGAGAAATTCCTCCTAATGTCCAACCTGAATCTCCCCTGGTGCATCTTGAGACTATGTCCTCTCAGCCTGAATGAAGTAACCCATACTGGTATATTTAGTTTGCCATGTGTGTTACAAGCAACAATAACATACTTGCCAGTTAGATTAAATATTGTCATTTTCTCCAAGGATAATCTGCTCCAAGCACACTAATAAACTTCATCTCTAGCCATATTCAAATCTCAGTAATTATCACACAACAAGGGAAAGAAAGGAAATGGTCTGTTTTGTTAAGAACATCTGGAAGGTCTGTCATAAATACAGCAGCAAAAAGCAAATTTTGAAGAAAAATATTTGACTGACATCCTTGAGGGTGGCATGCTTTTTAAGTTGTACTACCACTATCTCCTTTCTCCTAACCAGTAGGCCTTCGTTGTAAAGATGAAAGCACTTATCAGTCTCCCAGACTCCAGTTACATCTCTCTTCTAACATAGTCTGTCCTCTGATGCCAGAAAAAAAAAATTACTTTGTGCTCATGTGTAAATGGCTCAACTTCCTTAAAACTTAAGCTTTAAGAGACACTGTAGAGATAAGAGATTGTTTCAGAGATACTTACTGGGCTTCCCTCACAGCAGCAGCTCTGTCGTTCCACCCACAACTATAAAAAGTGCTGAGACTCGTGTCCTGATCAGTGCTCTGAAAGTAAGGCCAATAAATAGCCACTAGTATTGGGTTCCTGATGAGGTAAACTGCTGACACACAGCAGCCCGCCTCTCCTCACTTCTGGGACGCACACAGACGGTGAGGCAAAGTGCTTTCAAATAGCAGCTTTATGCTCATGACTCCCTGTTTTTCAGAATCTCTTTTCCCTCAAGAATAGGTGTTTTTTAAACACTTGAAGTTCTTCTGCTTTGAGAGCATCAAGAAAGCCTGTCAGCAATCTCCTGTGAGGACAGAGGGAAAGGGAATTTGATTTTTCATAGCAGATCATCACCAGATGATCACATAGCAGATTATCACATACTTTATGTGCTGGCAGGTATCAGACTGGTAAAAAAAATTATGTTACTTTATCATAGTCCTCAAACTCAGTTGCTTACTGATATGGCCACACTGATGTAGCTACTGAATAGAAGACCATGATTTGGTCTGTGCTTATTAGATTTGTATATGCAAGCAATTCAGGGCAATAGGAGCAAAAACCTGCTTTCTGTACAGCTACTTGGTATTAGCAGCATCTATGCTTACAGAAGAGAAAGTTGGCAGAGCAGTAAAAGCATATCTGTGTACATTATTCATGCACATTTATCTGTCAGCAGATACAAGTCAAAATCCTCTCAGTAACTACTTTCAATATTGATTAAAATAGTGTGCATGTTTTACCATAACTGGAGACAATATTTTATGCATTTGATAAGCAAGACGTGATAACTCACTAGTGAACTAGTCAAGTTTATTTAAAAGACAGCGCAAAATTTTGGCTTCCTTGAAGTTCCTTTATGAGCATCATTGGAATTTTACTTCTAAACTGTAACTGCCAAGGTGCTGCAACTCTATATTGACAAGTCTCCTAATTCAAATTCACTAGACTATATTTATTTGGTGTGCTAAAGGAGACTAATGGTTAAAGCACTCATGTCTCTTTGTGGTTGAGGGAAAGCATCAGAGCTCTATACTTCACAGATTTCTGGGAAGCTAATAAGATGTGTGGCTGAGGCTGTAAGCCAAGAAGTGGGCAAATGGCAGCAGAAAATCATTTCAAGTCACTTCAGGATCTTTGCTGAGTCATATCAGTTTCAGTGTCTGTGTGAGCAAGTCTGTGTGGATTCCATATCACATTCAAAACTACCAGAAGGGATTTTTTCCCTGCCTTTAATATTTTCATAGCTAATTTACAACATCTGCCTGAAAAAACACCACAACAGATTGAAAAATGCAGACTCAGATGGTGTGTCTGAACATCTCAAACAGCCATGATTTGACAGATTCAAATCGAATTGCCTTGCACCAGTACTGAAAAGCAGTGTTCTCGTAACAGTCTGTTTGGTAGATGGTAAATTATCAATACAGACAGAACCACTGTAGTATAGAATTTCTACCATTTCCCTTTCATTTTTTTGATGTAGCAGCTGATGAGTCTGTTATTCTCATCCATGCCTCACCTCTTTTAGGCCCAGTAAGTGGCTCAAGGCACTTCCCTTTTACAAGGTGGGTGGGCAGAGTACAAACTGATTTATTTATCAGACAAAGCAGAGAGGCACTTTCACACAGAGAAATGAGTTCTGGATCCCATTTTTCCCTCCTGCTCTCTTCACTGCTCCATGAAAGGAAAAGAGACCATGCCTACCAAGCAGCAAATTATAATAGCCATGCTCAGCTCAACAGTGTTTTATCATAGATTTGGTTGATGGATTTGGTCAAAAGGTCAAACTATTCCCATGGAGAACAGAAGTGGCAGCTCTGTATCATCTGCACAGAAACAGACACAACTCTCACCTTAGCTTTGCCTGCTCCATGGGCCAGCATTGCCCCAGAATTATCTCCAGGTAGCTCTCACCTGTACTCACCTTAACCAGACAAACTTTTCCACGGTGTGAAATGAAGAGGGATAAGCCTTGATTTCACTGGCTCATCGAGGCAGACCTGTGACCCACATTTTTGCTGCAACCCTTGCAACAAATTCCAGTTTATACGGTCAATGGATGGACAGAACCAGACAGAGCTGTGTTATATGGTCATTTACAATTTCAGTTCTGTAGGACCTTTTATTTTACTGTGAGTCTGTCTTTTTAAAAACAGTATATTGAAAATTTATGATTGGAATATAAACCACTTTATTGGATCATCATTTTAACAGACCTCCAAAATAAAGTTTTGCTGATGGAAAAGAGCAAGTCTGTCAGGGAGAAATAAACATATTCTCATACTCACTGCTAACATTTGTGTTGTCAGGGATCTTCCTGTATCCCTAGATCATAAAGACTTAGAACAATATAGCCTAGGAGCTAGTGGTAAAAAGATTCACTATGTCATCCTACTTACTACAACTCTGCTATGTTCAGTCTAGAGGCTTCTTCCATTTCACTCAGAATATCACGTGAACTAAAATAACTCAGAGTGAAGGAAAAATACTAGACTGTATGCTGCAGTTTATCCCATCTGTTTCTAATTTAATCATACTAATTAGCTGAGCTATCATAAATACATTCTCCTTCTGTCATCACTGTTCACATTCTCCGTATTTATCCGCAGATGCCAGGAGCACTTATTTGTTCCTGCTACACGGTAAACATTGTTGTGTCAGGAACCCTGCTGCGATAAAACTTCCCTGACAAACAGCTGCCCTCAGGGAAAAAACCAGTGCCCATCTCGGTAACAAGTGGTAACAGGCTATCAGGTGGTGACAAACGCTCCAAGATTTTACATCTAACAGGTTGTCACACTTCAGCAGTTCAAAGCAAAGATTTTCAGGAGCCCAGGACTAATCTTAACTATTTTTTAAAGCCTTCATTAGCATATTAACCATCCAGTTTAATTCCGTGTTATCTGTTATGTGTAGGGAAATAGCAAATGTAAGAGGGCATGTGATTACATATTTTGATACGTATTTTGCAGCCAGGTAGAGAGGGGAACAGTGCTTTTAACCGCTTGGGATCACAAACAGGAGTTGCAGCCAGTCAAAATAAAAAAAAAAAAAAAAAAAGGAAGAACAAGAGGACTCTTAAAATTTTGTTAGTTTTTAAAATGTTTGGGAGTTCGTTTAAAATCACGGTTCGGTGCCACTGCTTCTACACAGCAACATATGATTTGTTTGGATACAGCAATCACAAAAATTAGCTTGAGAAACTTTGCAAGAAAACATGTAATTTCTATTTCCTGTTTCTCTGTTGATGTTTCATAAACTATAATCGAGTTGTGCTTTTTAAGGATGCCTGTTGTTATAAACAGATAAATAAATAATTTAAATCAAATGTTCAATGTCAGATTTCGAGGTTTTATGCAATCCAACTGTAATCCAGGTCACGGATTTAGAAGATACACTTTTCTTATAAAGAAGTAGATTCTGCATAATTCAGAAGAGTTTTACACTGAACTGTATTCTCAGATGGATAAAGATGTGTAAATTCCTCAAAATCAAAGGGAACTGATACCCAGGAGGGCAAAGCAGACAAAACAGCCCATCAGCAACTCAACCACATGAAAGACCACAAAGAAACTCCAAAGCCACCCACGCAGCTGCCTGAGGAGACTGTCAAGGAATGAGAGGCTCTTGTTCAGCTCACGTTGCTGCTGGAAATGTGTTTGAAGAGCTTGGCAATACATCTGGATGTTACAAGTGGCACACAAAGATGAGAAAAATGAAATCAGATTGAATTATGTGCTGCAGTACACTGGTGGTGTCACATCTCAGCTAACTAGAATGTAATTTAATTTACAAGATAATGGAATGATCTCCTGCATTTGTTACTTCCAGAGGGGCAGCTGACAAACGTCCACAGCGTAACTACAAACTTAACTAGACAGTCACCTAAAAGGCAAAGTAGATAGGATCCTTTTTCTAGTATCTTAAAAAGTATTTATTTTTAATAATATCTATTCTAGATACCCAGAAAGCCTCCATTGACGAAAAATTAGTATCAGGCATTGAACATTACAGATCTGTAAAACCAGAATAGGAATGGTGAAGAATTAATCCCTTTGTTTCTGCATCCTTCAGAAACTACCAGTACTTAGTGATAGAGTAACAGAGTGACACAGCTATTGTATCACTTGCTATTGCTTTTTACCTCTGGTTTATATAAAGCTGACAGAAATGCCCCATCTTACTGTCTTTCCAGCTACAAATCTGAAACTATCCCTTCTCAAAATTCTGCTTTCCTCAGTAAGGAAAAAAGAAAGATGACGAGAGACTTAAATTTTCAAAATATTTGCCAATAAGCATTCAAAACAACATATCCTAAATTTTGTTCTCTACTACACCAACATAGCTAGCTGCACTGAAATAAGAAGAGAGTTTTTGATGAGAAAACACTTATTTTAAACCAATTATTTTAGATGCCTTCAATTTGCTGCAGGCAGTAGAAGGGAGAATGAGGCAAAACCTGGAACACTGAAGGCATTTGTCTTCAAGACTTGTTAAATGCTCCCTTGTTTTGTTCATGTTGTCAATCTGTAGTAAAATGAACAGGGTCTTAAATACACATGGCGAAGACTGCGAACTCCTTATTCAGTCTCTGTTTAATCTTCCACAACACTTTTTGTTTAAATTTGTGAGTGACTCATAGCAGTGGCTTCAGCCAAGCTTAGCACAGACAGACTTTGTGCATGCCCACACAAATACTGATGAGTCTATTCCCACTGTTGGCTTGTAGGATTCCCACTATCACTATCTTGAGCTTTTTTGAGGAGAGATTATTCTTTGCATAGGCCTCTGCCAAAGTGTCTCATATTCTGGTGTTGGGAGTAGTTGGAGACAAAAGTCTCTAAATGTTCATTTTCATTTATGACCTAATATTGCAGATTACTTTTTACATTAACTCAAATGAAATATTTGTCCTGTGAATTATGCCTTTATAGGCCTCTGCATAATATTCTTTTATTTACAGTGCCTTTTAAAACCAATTTATGTTGCAACAACATTTTCAAAGTAAGACTCTATTTACGTGCCATTGCTCACTGTTCCACACAGTTAGGAGACTTCTGTGACTCCCCTCCTCACAGGACTTGTGCTCCAGACCCTTCTCCAGTTCCACTGCCCTTCTCTGGACTCTCTCCAGCACCTCAATGTCTTTCTTTAGTGAGAGATCAGAACTCAATGCAGCACTTGAGGTGTGGCCTCACCAGTGCCCAGCACAGAGGGACAGTGTCCCCCACAGAGGGACAATCACTGCCCTGGTCCTGCTGACCACACTATTGCTGACACAAGCCAGGATGCCATTGACCTTTTTGGCCACCTGGGCACAGCTGGCTCATGGTCAAGTGCTGTTGAGCACCCACAGGTCCTTTTCTTCCAGGAAGCTTTCTAGCCTGTGGCTTAAAAAGACCAAGTGATCATTATATGATCCAAGAAAGGGTTCTATTCCACTTCACTTTCCTGAGATGGATTCTTTTGTTCCAGTGACATAGTTTTAAGCCACATCAATTCTGTCATCTGTCCTGTTTCCGGGCTGCTCAAATGCCCATGTCAAGCCTGAGGGAAGCTGCTGAAATGCACAGGTTGGGGCAGAGTAGGATCTTTCCTTTTGGCACTACCCCTGAGTTTAGGTTAGTGCAAGTGATCCTAGCACCACACCTGGGGATTCTGGTGGCTTATTATTAAGTGCACCAGCAGTAGTGAAGTGTAGCAGGGTTTAGCTGTGCTTGAAGTTTCACAGCAGTTCAATAGAGTGCTCTGAAACACTCTTGTATATTTAAAGGTCTAAGAGCCAACCAGTTCTTAATCCTGACTTTTAAGTCTTCAAATACACAAGACTGTGTCATATACACTTTACTGAGGCACCATGGGAAAACATATACAGTTTAGGATTAGGATAGGGTTGAATTACTGAAATTTGACATCAATATTGAGGTGGGGAGTTGGCTATATTGGAATATTATCTTAAGAGCTTTTACATTAGTTTTGATGCAAACCCTTTGAGTTGCTTACTGGCTTTCTGTTGCATTGGAAGATACCTGAGCTGTATCTGATAACAGGATACTTCTAGCGCCAGATCTGCCTCACAGTGAAAAGCAGACTTGCCGAGCTTCTATTCAGGGAATGAATGGAAGTCAGGTGTTTTCCTGAAGAAATTTGGTGGTGACAGCTCTGACTTCAAGGTACACAATTCAGGACTTTTTCTTGGCATTTATGCAGGTAGACTAGGCTTTCTTTGTCTGTAAGGAAACTACTATTACCCTGGGTCCTATAGTGGACTTGGAGATTCTGAAGATTTTCCTGTGTATAGGTGCAATATGTAAGGTAGATAAATTCTGAACTGGTAAACTCCAATTTTTGGTCCTCGCTTCACCCGTTTTTAAAGAAGGCATTTGTTTTTCAGACTTCACATAGGACTACTATAATTTTCCCTGTATTTATAAAGCCTCATTCTTTAAATCCAAGTCATTCTAGTTAACCTTTAGTTACAATTCTTACTTAAAAATCCTACCCTTTGATTTCATAACCAAATCAGGCTGACCTAATCCTTTTGTGTGCACAGCTGGAACACTCCACATGTACCAAGAGATGCATTTTACAATTGACCAGCTAATTAAGATCTTTAAGTGTACAGTGTCATTAGGTCAGCCTAGACCTTAGGGCAGCAAATGACTCATTTCTCTTCTGATTATATCATACTTTTTCCTGTTTTCAGATCTATTTTTGCAGCAATCTCATTGAAAAATTGATTAAAATTTGGGGGAACCTGGCATTATATAAGCTTAAATACTACATAATGTACCATAATTTAGAGGAAACGACAGTAAGAGAAGTATCCAGAAAATCTTCTCAGTTCCTCCCATTTATTGTAATGTATAATACAGTACCAACTTGTAAAATGAGAGCTGGAAGATACTGCTACCCAGGGATGGAAGTATTTCTTCTGTTCACATTCTGCTGTAATCCATCAAACACCAGGGTAGAACTACAATTTAAATGTCTTTTACAGCCAGCTATGCTTGATGATGGTAACCAGAGCGGTTAATAATTATTCAGTTCCCTTCCTAGATGTTTTTGAAACAAATTATCTTACAGATACTTAAACCTATCCATTTATCTAAGCTTTTGATGAAATTTGACAGCTTCCAGATTCAAGCATCCTTCAAGCTTCTGAGTCGGCTGGAAGAAGTTCACAAAACTGTTTGCTGCTAATGCTGTAACACGAAGTAAGTTTTGGGCTTCACATCAGCTGTGATGTCTCAGCACAACAATGGGGCCTAGTGAAAGAAGAAAGAAGTAGTTTCTAATAATATTTGGGTTCACATGATCCGAATGGCTACCAGATGGGGCTCTGAGCTGCCTGGAGATCAGCCTGGGGGGTGGGAGTGGCCCATGCACGGTGCAGAGGGATGAATGGGCTCTCTGTGTCCCCACTGCCCCGAGTGGGAAATCCAGCTGATCACATCTGGTGAGAGCTGTGAGGTGGGCCACTGGAGTAGACATCAATAGGGAACCCATGGGCAGAGGGGCTGACAGTGCTTCCTAAGTTGTCAAGTTGTTCCTTAACTGTCCCCCGTACATGATTTATTAATTCTCCGGCATTAGGCAGTAAGCTGTGCAACTAGAGAGAGGAGAACATTTTCCGCGGCTGCATGGATTTTAGCGCTGTTAGCTTCAAAAATCCTTTCTCAGTCAGAAGTCAAGAGTTACAACAAAGGGAACATGAAATGAAAAAATTTCTGAAATGTATATATTTAAGATTCCAGTTTTCAGAATAGATCATTTAACTAGAAAAGCACATCAGATTATTTATCTGTAATACAGGGAATTCCAGCAGTAGTTACAATATTTTTTTATTTGTTGTATCTGGTTTAGCTTTGTATCATAAAGCTAAAATTACAGCTAATTTTCTGATACTTGAAACATTTGTTCTCAAAGATGGCAAATGGATGTTTACCCGTAGTGAACTTAAGAATCAAACACAAATTTATACATTATGCTAAATAAAATCTATAAAACTACCTCTCTACAACTCATACATTAGACATCCATTGGAGACAGTGAATTTGAAAGCACTGGAAAAAGTAGAACTCAAAGCTAATATTCACTCACAGCTCTTCTAATAAGCTACTTCATTTAGAAATTAAATCTACTTCTGTATTACTGCACAATTTAAAAAATATATTGAAATTAAAAATGTGATAATTTTTAGCTTGTAGAATGGTATGCAGTGGGTTGTTTTGTTGTGAAATATTTCATTAGGTGTTCACTATTTCCTCCTTAGAATGCATCTTCTTGCATATTCATATTAGTGGCATCAGATCAAGAAGTCCTTATCATACAGAGAAAACATGATGGGATGATTTGCAATGATTCTTAGGTGCCCTAGAGAGATTGTTGATTGTGTTTCTCTCTCTGATGAGCTTTAATTTCCTTGTGGTGAATACCACGGCATGATTGAGCTGGACACTGTATCCCTTGTGTCCTAGCCCAGTGGATTCCATGTATGTAAGCAGGATACAACTGGTTCCACACTAGGAAAGGAGGCATGCAAGATTCTGAGGTTTGCAATCTGATTTTCAAACTAAACCATTTAGATTTAGTTCAGTAACTTAATCTGGATCCTAACTGGGGGAAAAAAAAAAAAAGCTGAACTCATATTCTTTATGCTTGAAAGAACTTCCCCTCTTTTAGTAGCAAAACCAGAATTCCAATGATTTGTCTTCCTATTTGGACAGTCTTTTACTATATAAGAGGCAGTAAGCAATCTTGTAAAACAAAGTACCCCAGGCTGCGTGTTGGACACATCAATGTCAGATACTCCTAAGGAGGCACGTTCTCATCACATGATTCTTGCAAGGTATTCATCAGTTTATTAAGCACTGACTCAAAAATTTCAAATCAAGGAGGAAAAACAATCCTTTTCAAAGATTACTGTAGACAATTCAGCTTTGAGAGAGGAAATGAGGCATGGTGGTAAATGCTGAAGCAGGAGTGAAGGGTAAAAAAGCAGCCTGACCACTATCTCTGAACACTCTGCTCCTACCCCCTAATGTTTTCTTTACAGAAAATAGTTTTATTTTTATTTTGCATTCAATTAACTCTTCTTGGGCCCGACTTTTTTAGTGAAACTAAGAAAATCTACGAAACAAGTGCTTTTTGTAAAAGATGTGGAAACATCGTCCCTTTTCAACAAAGAGGTTTTATGTGTTTTCCTTACCTGCTGCACTATGGGAAAACAAACTTCCATTCACTTTGTGCAAACTGTAATCATCTGTACTCTTGTTTTACTGTGCCCATTGCTGCAATTACAGAAATTTCACATTCCCTGAAGAAATATGTTGTAGTTAAAAAATACGCATATATACATATATACTTCTGAATATTTTACAGTCTGAGAGAGAGGAAAATTATTCACTGGCTTGTCAAGTCTAGAGGCTGATGCTTTCACTTGGTGTTGCACTGCACAGAACAAAACTGACCTGTTCTAGAATTTATAGAAATATGTCTACACAGGCAAAGACTAGACACAAACACCGAGAAAAAAACACTTAGACAACTGAAATTAATAGGAGGAACCAAATATATTTTCTTCCATTCTATCTCATACTATGGAATGGAAATGTTTATTTTGTTGGCTGATATTTATCCACTAAAAATAGCCACAGACAGAAATTTTATAAGATGTGATATATTTGTATGAAGGTTGAGAGTGAGCTGAATAAATCAATGACTAATATAGTGATGAGGGACATAATGGCTTATTTCTACCCATACTTGACATCATGCATTAATTTTGTAGAATTATTCAGGTCTTGAAACAGGGCAGAGGAGCAATCTTGATGCCTCTCAAAGGAAATGGTGAGGAGACAGCTAGGAGAAAGAGAGCTAATAGAAATAGAACATAAAAAATGTTTATGAAATGCATCAAGGCAAGCATTGTAGGCTCCAATTACTAAATCTACAAGAAACATCCATATCTTAAAAATTAGAGTTTAAAATGTTTTGTGATGGAAGTGATAGAAGATCACTTAAGCATAAGAGAGGAAGACAATGTCACTGCATTGCAATGAGTCCAGTTCAAATTTTAGTAAGCAAATGAGAATTTCTACATGTTTGATTCAGAGAATCACAGAATCACAGAACTGATAATGTTGGAAAAGATCTCTAAATTCATCAAGTCCCACTGTTAACCCAGCACTGCCAAGTCCACCACTAAACCATGTCCCTAGGTGGCACAACCATATGTTTTTTGAACACTTCCAGAGTCACTTCCACTGTTTCCCTGGGCAGCCTGTTCCACTGCCTGGAACCACTGCCACCACCCTTTGGGGCGAGAAATTTTTCCTAATTTCCAATCTCAACCTCCTCTGGCACAACTTGGGAAGTTTGCTCCTGTCCTGTCGCTTGTTACTCGGGAGAAGAGGCCAACACCCACCTGGCTCCAAACTCCTCTCAGACACTTGGAGAGAGTGATAAGGTCATCCCTGTGCCTCCTTTTCTTCAGGCTAAACACCCCAGGTCCCTCAGCTGTTCCTAATCAGACTTGTGCTCCAGACCCTTCCCCAGCTCTGTTGCCATTCCCTGGACTCGCTCCAGCACCTCAATGTCTTTCTTAGAGTGAGTGGCCCAGGTTCCACTAATGCCAGTTGTTGTTGATTCATTCCCACAGATAACCATAGGGAGAGATGACAGGCAGTCCTCGAGCTCTGGTACCTCCTAGGCTGAATCCAAACTGGGAACTTTTCTGTTAGCACAGTCCAGCTGGGCAAGTCCCGAGGCTGGTGCAGACCTCAGCACAAATGTGACAAGCTGCTCCAGCTCACAGCCGGAGTCACTTGGGAAGAACTCTCCACAGAGGCACATATCTGGGCCACAGATCAGGCCAGCAACTCACCCACTTCACCTGCACACACAGAGGGAGCACCGACTCATTCTGCTGCAATGGAGGCAAGATGGACCGGGAGCTGGGTCAATCATTGTGACAGTGGGGACATCAGTGTCAGTGTGGGAGAGCCTGAGGGGGCCATCACTAACCCTGGAGGTAAACTTCTCCAATCTGAAATGGTGTAACTACTGCTTACACAAGGGTATGCCTGTGTACATGGGGGCACACATACATAAGTCTAGTTGAGGATTTGCGATGACAGGTTGTTTAGCTAAGGGGGAAAATCCCAGTGTTAGGACCATATTTGGAAGAGGAATGGGTTTTAAGTTTCCTTTGCAATTCTTGATATATTTTTAGTTCAAAAATTTTTATGAAAATTGACTTCTCTAACCGGTTTTATGAGTACAGCGACAAAACACTGAAATGAGAAAACTTTGTTCCTACTTAAATGAGAAATTTACAGTTATCCATAGAAACACCGCTCCCACAGACACACACTGCCACCACAAGAAGGGAATCTGGTCTGTTATATTCTCCTCCTGGTACTGCATTCAGCAAAACACATAGAAACATGTGTCATTTTAAGCACATGCTTAACCCTTTCCTTAAGCATAACCTAAAATGTTCCCAGTATTCCTTCCAGCCCAGTACAATTATTGGATTAGATGCATGAAGAGATAAGCATAAGGGAATGTGCCTATTCTGTGGGAGAGACTATTTATTTTAGACTTTTTAAACACACTATATTCTTCTTTGTCCATTCCTGCTTCATTAATATTAATAAAAGCTTGTGTATTCAAGACATTTGTAATACTGAATTACATTACTCAGTGGCTCTAATTATGTTATTTCTTGAGTTCCAAATTGACTCCCAGCTTTACTCATATTACCAGGTATAAATAAGAATATGATTCATCATTTACAGAAAGAACATTACATAAGTCAGTTACACAGTTGCACAACAGAGCACACAGACTGTCTGCATTGAAGGTACAAATAGGAATAGGAATGGAAATAGAGAAGATTTTCTATCCTTAGTTTGAAATCAAACTTAGACTACTGTTCTAATCATGTGAGCTCTGGCTGAAATAAGAACAGAAAACATTCATCACATGTTTTAGATGTTTCAAACTAATAATAGTCTGGGACCAGTTTTCAAAGAAAGACATAGCTGTGCTTAGGAAGTGTGTGAATCCCAAGTACAACTGCTGTGAATAAAAGCTTTGTTTCTTTGATTCTGCTGGATTCCTCATGAGAAAAATTTACTCCATATGTAGTACATATAATGGTTTTGCAATTCTAATGAAAAGTGTTAGCTACAGGCAGATTATACAGCACCCAAACTCTGCTACATTCAGCAGTGTGCTGTGGCCTACAGATGTGCCTCCAATAATAGTAAGTGAGCTCATCCTCAGTGTGGAAGATTATTCATTAGGGAGAGAATAGTGTAAGTGATATGATCATTACATCACCTTTTCCTGTACATTATTCTCACTACAGCTGACAGGGACAACATTTCTCAGTCTAAAGTTACATTATTTTCAAATTTAGCAGAGTCTAGATAAAAGGGGTGTTTGGAAGTATATGTAAAGATTTATTTGATAGCAAAGAAGGGTTAGTGCTGCAGGGTTGAATTGCTTGTTCATTATTTCTATCTCTTTTTTTCATAAAAAAGAGTTATTCCATAGTGTTACACGGCATATCTATCAACATGAGCTATTTTAATTTGTAAAATATTTTAAAGAAATTCTTTAAGAAAAAGATTTTTAAATCTACATAATCACAGAATCACAGATTGAGGGCTTTTAGTTGAAATATAGGATCACTCTGATTCAGTCTTAATATCAAACTCAAAATTGCCAAAGGTTACACTCTCAGGGAAAATTATGTTCAGCTTACTGCAATAACATATTTTGATGAGGATGGAGTCAGTGAAGGAATATGAAAAGATTTCCTAGCTTTTTCTGTGCTTTTGATAATAATGGCTTATATATTTATAGTCAAAGATGAGAAGAAAACCACATTCATTATGATTGAGATGGAATTTTTCATGATAGTGTGTTTACTGATACCACTCCATAAAGAAGGACAATAATGTAAATCAAGTGCAACAGCCTTCCCAGTTTTGAAATTATGCATATTTTGGTCTCATTTTTCCAAATTAGACTACTGTTCCACAAAGTTCTCAGCACCTGCCATCAGAATGAGAATTACTATCAAAAGTTTGTAAAAGCCTTCACCTAGCCTATATTAGTACAGACATACACATTTGTATGTCATGGCCTAGTTTTTCAAGTTTCCACTAAATAAGGACATTGTGAGGACTTAGAATGCTCCTGGTGCAAATCTTACAGAGCATTTCTAGAACTAAACAGATGTAGCAAAAAACCCACCGGTTTCAAAATGCAAACAGTAGTCCAATTTGTGCAGCAGACATTCTTCAGACAACTAATAAAGTTTTAAAAATAAACCCATTCTCTCCATTTAGTGTATTTGATGGAATATTGAGGTGAGAAATAGGAACAGACTTTTCATTCAGTTCTGCTGCTTTGCCTGGTGAGGACCTCTTTGCATAACCGCTTGCCACTGTCAGTGTTCATAGGAAAGAAACATGTTGTTGCCTTAAACACAGGAGAGTGCAACTGATCCAAGTATCTTGTGTAAGGAAACCAGCACAAAATATTTACCCTGGTTTTGGCTTCTTTGCCATTGTATCTACCTCATGCACTTGTTGCATTCACAAGGATTTCCTGCTGTTGTGTGCAACAAGCTGATTTACTGCATGTGTTTCTGCTTCTGTACTATATTGTTTTTCCTGTCCAAACAGTTACCAAGCAATGCAGTATCAGTCACCACACAGTGTAAATGCTACAACACCAACAGACAGGTCTCCCAAGTTAAATTAAATTCCGGAAACCTGCTCACAGAGAGAAAATTCTGTTTTCCTCTCATTCCCCTCATTCCCAGATGTGAACGGAATGGAAAATATTTTCTCTTTTCTTAATCCTGGGTATTTAATTATTGATAATTATGATTTATAAGTTGTCTTCAAATGGAAGATTTTCCTGATATAAAGCGTTTAGAGATTATGATGGTGTACTACCAGCAACAGTCTGACTGCAAAGGGCTCACTTCCATAGAAAAATGTAACAAAATAGCAGTAGGTATTATCCATATAACCAGAATACTTTGCCATCACCTCTCAGAAAACCTGTTAGATATGCACCCCTATACAAAAAATGACTGTTTAAAAAATGTTTGCTATGAGCCTGGGCAGGAGCTTCTGTATGCCACTGCTGTTACATCATGAGCAGAGTGGTTGGTGGCTGAGGGCTGCTGTGGCATGGGAAGTTTCACCCAGAGTAAGGGTTATGTTTTGCCAGCTTAAAAACTCATGTGGGAACACGAGGCAACTTTTCTTGGAAAACTTGGTAGTGTAGAAGAGGCCTGAGGAAATGAGGCTCTCTAGTTCCAAGGCCACTTCTCACACTGGCAGAGCAAAGTGCTTCCAGCGTCCTTTCCTCATCACTGATCACTTCCACGCTTGTGCTGACGCCCTGTTTGTTCTACTGCGATTGTCTGTGGAGCTGAATAATAAACCAGATCAGAGAGCTGATCTAACTCTAAAAGCTTTCCTCCTCCCCTCCCCTTTTTTTTTGTTCTTTTTGAGGGCATGCTGTTGAGAGAAACATCCACAGAACCAAGCCCTGCAAAGCTAGGAACCAGAACCTTGTAACATCACTAAGAAGCACAAAGGAAATTAGATACCTAATTAAATCTGTGAATCTGACCTTATATGACCTGTTTAGAATTGTGAGAATCCAGTTCTTTGAATTCTGGCTGGTTCTTTGGATTCTTCCCTGGCACCCTAAAACTCAGTTAAAGGAAAACTCAGTTTCCTTTCAATTTAGTACATAAATGGTACTTTAATCTGTTGCTTTCTAGATGCTGAAGTTACATTTCACAAGTATTTCATTAATTTAATTTCAATGGATGCTGAAAAATGTACTAAAATGTTGACTTAAGTCCTAGCTGAGGGATATGCAAATGCAACAGTATTCCAAAGATATTTGCATTAAAGATCTAATTGAATTAACTGTTCACACAGCTTCTACAGTCAGCTTGTCACGGCCTCCTTTCAAGCTTGACTACATCCATGTTTGATAGATTTAAAAGGTTTTCTCCCTTCCCCTGGGATTAAAGATAGGGATGAGCACTAATTAGCCACCTGCACCCACAGCACAGTGCTGCAGCTTGTTTACCTTACAGAATCTGCCGCACCCCTGGGGAAAAATCAGTGTGGCGGGTTTTTTCTTTTAAATATTTCAAGTTCCGTTTTTTCAAGAGAGGTTTAACAGTTTGTACAATTGTTAGCATTACTAGGAGAAGTAAGAGTCCCTGTTTCTCACAGTACTACCTGGACTCTGTAGAAGAAATAATAAATACTGTTTATTTTTCTTCTCTTTTTAATTTTTCTTGTTTGTCAAGTGAGTCACACATTTGGTGTTAGCTGCAGCACTTTTCTGCCCATAACATATAAAGTGAGACTTCGAAAATAAAAGTAACATTTAACAATCATAAGAGTTTTACTCATGTTAGAATGATGGAGAATCCACTAAACAGGCAATTGAAACACAAGAAGGAAAATCAGAAATGAATAAAAGAAACTTCTTCTTAAATCCCTTAATGCAGTGATGCTTAAGTAGTTTTTTTATTGTCACACTGTGAAATGAAGTACTATTTAGGACTAGCAGCTGAAATAGTTGCAATTTAAACTACATTCTGATTTTCTTTTGCTATTTTTCCTTACCTTGGCATTTTCTGACTAAGAATGGTAAAAAAGTGCTCTGCTTTGTTTGTCTTTTATAAGTTCTGACTCAGTGGCAGGCAAGTACTACTTATGGGCCTGATGTAAAGCCCAGTGAAGTCAACTGGAATGTTTCCAATGACTTAATTAGACTCTGGATTGGGTCTGAAGTGCAGCAATTTACTCAACTCTGGAGCATAAATTACAGACATAAAAAACAAATTATTTGTGTGTTGCAGGATTACTGACAGCAAAATGTATGATGTCAGAAAAATAATAGGCAGAGATAGCCTGCACAAGTTCGAAAAGCTTAAAATACAGCCAAAGATAAGGGAATACTCTTTGGCAGGAATAGAGACAGTCTCAGTTCCAGTGCCAGTGGAGGAAAGTTGAGTAATTTGACAGACAATTATGTGATTAATCTAGCAGGAGAAGACACTATCTGTCTCCCTCAGTCACCACTCTGCTGCCTGAGCATTGGACAAATATCTGAATGAGATGATGGTCTGCTGGTCAGCAGGAAGGGCTCTGAGTCTGTAAAAACTGATGGAAACCCCTTTGGAAATGTTAAAAGAATTCCAGTGGCCTAGACTCAGAAGAGAACAGTGCCAGCCAAGCACATTGAGTTTGTTGCTAGAGTAAATAAGATAATGTTGAAGAGAATGGAATGTGAATGTTACTTAACAAGGAGTCAAGCAATCTCCACCTGAAGCATAACATTTGGTTGTAGAGAAATATCTCCCAATTACTGTACTTCTGAAATTCCATATTGCATGTCTTGATGAGTTAGGAGTGATACAATGAGCTAGCTAGGTATTTGTTTCAGTCAAAACTTACTTAATTTCCCCTTGTTTGAAAACCTTGGGATGCCAACATCTTACCTGAGCTACCCCAGAGAAGCTAACTAAAATACTTGCTACAAAGGGGTTATTTGGTTGAACCACCTCTTCTTTATTTCAGCACACCATAACCCAATCAGTGAAGAGGAATTCTGCTTTGGAAAATGATTTATTATTTGGGAGTAAACCCATTTGTTGTTCTGCAAAAGCCTATCCAAGCAAGAATTGTTATCCTGGAATAGTTGGTTACACAACAACTATATCAATCCACTAGCTTGGAGTATGTATCTTTAGCTTCCCCTTATTAGCAAATCGGGAAAGATTTTTATTTAGAGCAGTATTTACATAAAACAGTTTGTATTTTAAAAGAAGTTAAAAGAAATATGAAGAAATGTTGGTAAAAAGCCTTTACATCTGTAGCTAATATTACATTGTAAGCCACATAACTGAAAAGACATATACTTTGTTTAAAAAGTTGGTATGAAAAATAAAACTGTAGTTTCAAAAAGACATGAAGATGAGTTCAAATTTAAACTGAGGTGTGTGTTTTTGGTTAACAGCTTTTGTCTTACATAAATTTATATGCACTATTTATTTGTGCAGTAGCATTTCCTCATTTGTTTTTAAGTAATGTTTTGCTATTAGAAGTCAGGTCCCTCACCCAAAAACAAACCCCCCCATGAATAAGTAAAGAAATGTTTTAACATTCTCTTTCTATTCAACTTTCTCCATATTTTGTCTGCATTTGTTTTCACAGTGTGTTTTCAGAATTGAAAACAGAGGATGGACAGAGAAATTGGACAGATAAATGGAAAATAAAAGCCAAGGTTTTGGGTTTTTTTCTATTATTACATGAGACGACACAGTTACAAACACAGATAAGATCCTGAACAAACAAACATTTCCTCAGATCACACCTGTGCCTTAAAGTATGAATGTTTTTTACCACTCTATCAGTCTAATAACAGATCCTCCTCACAAACCTTTCATCACTTACTGCCTCAAATTTTCATGGCCATCATAACACTTTCCAAATTGGAACAGAAAGAATGGGAAAGGGAAAAGCATAGAGAGAAGAAAGCCTTTGAATAATAGAAAGAAGCAGATCAATACAACATCACCTCACACACTTCTGCTTTGGTTCAGTAAAACATGCTCAGATTTTCATATGTATACCCTGAGTGAATTAATGTCAACAGATAATAAATTATTTGATGCAAAAAGCTTTGTTTAACATTATTAGAACAATTTTGGTAGCATTCCCAGGCAGGATTTTTACAGTAATTTTCCCACATAAGATGGGCAATTAGACAGTATGAAAAGTGACTTCCAGTTCCCAAAGTTTCATTTCATTTGGAAGCCAATAAGATTCAGTGGCTAGACGAGTTTAAAAGACAAGGAGCCAGAAGAGTTTAACATTTTCAGGGAGGCTGATCAGTTCACTGAATCACCTTGGGCTACTCAGTCAACTGTTCTGATCTTTAGTGAAACCATCTGTAACACTGGGTGAAAATACCCCTATATCCCCCAAAAAATACCCAACCTCACTGAGAAACAGATGCCTAAGTCTGGTTCTGTTCTCTAAAGCAAATAAATTACAAAAAAAGAGCAAGACAAATATGGCATGAGAACAAGACATTCTTTTAGCAACGTTACAACTCAAACTGAGACATAGCTGCAATGAAAGCCTTGTCAACTGCAATGCTGCATATCATTGAGTTAAAAGCCAACACAAAATACACTCTGATGTCTACTTGATTATTAAATGCTTACTTTGAAATTAGAAGGCAAAATTCAGACTTCACTTGTATAGCTGCAGCCTCACTGACTTCAGAAAAAACAGTGGCAATCCATGGAGTAGCATCCTGTGAAGTCTGAACTTCATGCTCACAAAAGAAACTTTTAAGTCAAGAAACAGGCATTGCATTCTTTGTTGACACATGTGCTTACTTGAAAGCACTGTGCCTTTTTATGGTACTTTATCAAAGAGAAAACAGTTGTCATGGCCATTGTTCTAATCTGGACACCAGCTCAGACTGTCTTGTGAAAAACAGCAACACTATTACCATATAAAGCTGGACAGCAAATGGAAAAATTAATGCGGCAGTGAAGGCACAAGAATAGAGAGATCAGGAACCCAACCAGGCTCCATTTCCAGATGTTTCAGACACTTCCTGGATAATCATGCACATATCATCAAATTTTCTTGTTTCAGTTTCCTCATCTACAAAATTAAAGTCTTGTTCAAGAGGTTCTGTGCTTTCAGACTGAGATGAAAAAAAGGCTTGAAAGGTCTGCAGTTAAGGAGGAACTGCACATTGTTAACTAAGGCAGCCTTACTTGATTGTTTTCCTTTTCGGTTAATGCATTATTCAGTTCATTTGGCTTATCACTTAAAACATTCTGCAGTAGAAGCATGCACAGTTTAAATGCCCCAATGTGTCATCATCAGCTGAATTAATACTCTTACACAAAATGCACATGAATGTACCTGAAAACATGCAGAAGGCCTGTATCCTGCTGAAAAGCAACACAGCATGTGCGAAATCTAGAGTTTCAAACAGCATTACTTGCAGCAATTGACAAAACCTAGGAACACAGTGGTGTTTTCAGCTACGCAGTGTGCTATCAGTGACACTCCTTTGCATGATCTTAATCACAAGGAGATGCTGCAATTCTGTCACTGCACACATCGACAGTAGGACTTGACCTTGCCACAGCACAGGGAGCCACTAATGCATACAAAGAGCCTCTCGTGGCATCAAGCCAACAAAATCATGCTTTTCTGTGCCTGTACACAGCTGGCAGAGGCAGAACAGATGGGAGAACAACCTGACCATCCCCTGCTGCTTTATTTACACCTCAGACTTGGTGTAGTACAATGGGTGAGGACAGACCGAGCTCAGAGAACTGGACATTATTCAGCCCTGTGCTCTGGATCTGGGCTGCATCCTTCGGTTTTTTTCCCAGTCAAAAATATCTTTTTCTGTTGTAGTGTGGTTTAGGGTTTGTTTGGATTTTTTTGGCGGGGTAGAGGAGGACGGACTCTTTTTGGATTTTTTTTTTTTTTTTTTGGAGGGGGACAGCACGCATCGAGTGTACAATCTGTGCTCCCCTACCAAAACACCATTGCGGAGTCCCTGCTGTGCTCTCCCGCCTGCCACTGAACGCGTCAGGACACGCAGAGCGCGGAATGCCCGGGGAGCTATCGGCATCTATCGACCAAAAGCTGAACTGCAGCACACGGCCCCGGGCCCGGCTGCGACAGGAAAACCCCTGCCCCCAAACGCCACCGATTTTCACTTGCTCTGGGGCTCAGAACAGCACAGGTAACAGAAGGCTACAGCTGGAACGCAAATTAAAAATAAAAATAAATTCTTATTACTCAGCAAGATTGTCTCATACAAAGCCTTTCTCTTTGTATTTATTTTTTGTAGTTACCACTAGAGCTTTCTTAGTAACATGATTTATCCTGATTAATGAATATAATTTCATGCACTTGTACTTACTTCAAACAAAGTTGATAGTGTTACGAGCTGCTGCTTCTTCCAAAACACATCAAAGAACGAATATTCTGCAGCAATATTAGACATTTATGTATCTGAATGACATTTTTTCCTGCCTTGCTAAAAGACAGACTCCTCCAATCACACACAGCCTCCTTACACATGAAGAAAAATACCTGGTTTCTGGAAGATTCTGATTTTGTGCTTGATTTAAATGTAAGGCAAAAAAAATGTTTTTCCCTGGTAACTTCTCTGGGTCTCTAAAATAAAATAATAAAAAAAAAATCGATCAGGTTGGTTGATTTAAAATTCAAATATGTTTGTTTTGCAAAACAAAATAATAATACTAATACTGCAAAAATAGCATTATTAAGCAGTATGGACTTTCTGTTCAAGCTGCTGAAGGATTAATCTTGGTTTGCTAAATTGTTGAACCAGTTTTTGACAAGCACCTTTTTCTGCAAGCAAGGTGGCAGTATTTCCTTCATTTCTGTTCATTCAACCAGCTCACTTAAATGGATTACCTCAGCTGATTTTTTTTCATTATTTCCACCCATAAATAAAAAAGAGGTGGAGATGATAGGATTGCTCTCTACTAGTTCTACACACTTGAAAGACCGAGTGATCAAACCAATCCCATTCTCTTCCTACAAGTATACTTCCATTTTTTAAATAAAACTTTTTTCAGTGTGGAACATATTTAGACAATCTCCTTAAGAGGAAGGTTCCAATACATTTATAATAATCTTATTTAGCTAAAAGCAACTATAAAGAGGGTTTTTTCCTCATTATTTTCTTTCAATTCCCATATTTATCCACTAGGAGTTTGGCATGAATCACAAGTAAATGTGTAATAATTACCTAGCAAAAAAAAAGAAATTAAACAGTCCTCATCATTCAAAACAGTGAAATGTGTGTAAAAATTAAGATGTTATGTCAAAGTCTGAAACATGTCCCATGTATTTAACTATACCATACCCTCTTTGTTAGCAAAAAAAAAAGGTAAATTATGCATGAAGACTATGATCAGCACATTTTAATGGTTACCAAACAGTGAAAAATCAGTCTTTAGGACACCATAAAACTGTAAATTAATATAAACAATCATTTAAATCAAAGTTTTCTGTTCACTGACTTGAGATTAATTTTCGTGAGGACTGATTTAAACCACTCTTCCGAAGTGTTACTGTTTACATGTTCCAAGCTACAGGAAACATTTTTTTCTGCAAATACTGCTGCCAGACTCCTCGCTTTTTCTAGCTGCAGTCACACATTTACTTCTGTAAACAGGATTATGGCACTGGTTCCCTCCGATGTGTGGGAAGTTTCTGGCAGCCTCTCGCAGAAGCCACCCCTGCGGCCTTCCTCTGCCAAAACCTTGCCACACAAACCCTACACAAAGCTCTGGTGGCACAAAGAAACTGTGAAAAGAGTACATTTTTAGTACAATGTAACTAACGGTTCACATTAACGAAGTGATAGCCCTCAATTCGCACCCAATTACTCATGTTCTATCTTTACACCACTGAAAACGTTGTTTTAAATGGATGAGGATCTGCCATCTCCCTTCTATGCTTAAAATACAACCATTCATGAGTGCTGAAAGCTTTTAAAAGCGTCGATTTACCTCAAATACCTTCTTGCCTCAACTCTCAACATTTCTTGACCATACAAACCTTCAGACCAATATCTTCAAGACATTTTATGAAGTGTTCCTCAAGAGTGGAAGGAACAGCTTTTACCACAACATGGTTTTTATCATTTCTGTTGTATTGAACAGTAACCATTTGCCTAAAAGAAAAAATCCAACCAAGCAAAATATTCTTCCCCAAATTAGGGACCACAACGGGATATTCTGACCAGAATCTGAGGATACACCTTCCACAGCCGCATAAAAAATACTTCTGGTATAACTAAGAAGTGTGACCATCATGTCACATGCAGCCCTTCTATCCTGTCTTTTTCATTCTGTGTGGGACAGTGTTAATTAGTTGCTCCCACAGGAATTCTTTCCACAAACTCAAACCAGCCCTTCTTTCACTTGCTCTGATGTGCCAAGGTATTAAGCTGCTGCCTGTGCCATCAGCCCATCATTTTTTAGGGGCTGCCCGTCTGAATATTGAGCACCCCGAATCTGATGTGCCATTAAATCCTCATGGAAGGAAAGCAGTAAAAATATCAGGCCGGAGATCTAGCCTTGGCCAAAGCTCTCCAGAAGGCAAAATATTACGATTACTAAACTTTTGAGTAATAATTACGTCAAACTCAAGCAGACTGCATTTTTGTAGTTCCCTAAGGTGTAATGAAGGAATGCAGATCCTGGCAGTGTAGAAACTTTGGGTCATGCATAAAGCACATGCAATCAGCTATAAACAGCACACGGGAATAATGCAACCATTACTATGGTCAGCTATAACTACACTGCTATTCTGCATGAGGGACATGAGATCCAGGTCTATTCTTCATCAGCAGAGTTAAATCCATGTTTATCTACATAGAGAGATCCATAAATAAAATGGTATCATGCAAGAATTAAACTAAAACTTTTAACAGGCTGTTAAGATGTGGTTCAGATGGGTTTGGGACAACTCAAACTCTAACATCCTTGGTCTCTCAGGCCGGAGTTTGACAAGACACAAATCTCATCATGGACTACTAGCAAACAGGCAACTTAAAAGCATTTTTTTCTAACCAGATCACCTTTTTTTTTAAAAAAATTTTATTTTTTTTAACTGTGTTCCCTTAAGCATCAGGCTTTATCACCAGTATTAATATTAATGTTAGCTACCTCAAAGTATTTATTTATTAATGCCCCCTAAACACTTTGGCTTGGTCGTGTTCGAGTGATGATCAGGGAATCACAGAATCATGGAATGGTTTGGGTTGAAAGTGACCTTGCAGATCATCTAGTTCCAACCCCTCTGCCATGATGGCCTGGTCTTGGCTGGGATGGAGTTCATTTTTTTTTTAGTAGCTGGTACAATGCTCTGTTTTGGATACAGTATGAGAAAAATACTCCATTGTTTTGATTGTTGCTAAGTAGTGCTTACCCTTAGTCAAGGACTTTTCAGTGTCTCATGCTCTGCCAGTGAGGAAGTGCACAAAAAGCTGGGAGGGAGCGTGGCCAGGACAGCTGACTCACAGAATCATAGAATGGTTTGGGTTGGAAGGGGTTCTAGTTCCAACACCTCTCCCATGGGCAGGGACACCTTCCACTAGACCAGGTTGCTCAGAGCCCCATCAAATGTGGCTTCAAACACTTCCAGGGATAGGGCATCCACAACTTCTCTGGGATACCTGTGCCAGTGCCTCACCACCCTCACAGTAAAGAATTTCTTCCAACTATCTAATCTAACCCTACTCTCTTTCGGTTTAAAGCTATGTCCTCTTGTCCTATCACTACAGGCCTTGTAAAAAGTCCCTCTCCAGTTTTCTTGTAGCCCTTTTTAGGTACTGAATGGCTACAGAAAGGTCTCCCCAGAACCTTCTCCAGGCTGAACAACCCCAATTCTCTCAGCCTGTCTTCATCGGAGAGGTGCTCCAGTCCTCTGAGCGTCTTTATGGCCCTACTTTGGACTCGCTCCAACCATTCCACATCCTTTTAATTCTGGGGACCCCAGAGCTGATGCAGCCCTGCAGGTGGGGTCTCACCAGAGCAGAGCAGAAGGGCAGAATCCTCTCCCTCCCCTGCTGCCCACGCTGCTTTTGAGTTCCCAGCCTGAACAAGCTTTTTAGTCAGGGGAGAAAGAAAATCTAATTTGAATTTGCTAGACACTTGCTTACTCTTCTCACAACCTTCGCACTACTGCTTTACAAACATTTAATATATTTCTTCATGCCTGCTGGAGCATCACCGAGGAAGAGCAACAGGATATGAGAATATACCCTTTGTATATGGTTATACTTGGGGAACACACACAATTACTGTGGCAGCATGCACGTACCAAGGGCACAGTTCAGCAACTTCTCCTAGCAGCGCAACTGGCTGTGGGATGTCCCCTCCAACTTCTGTGGCTGTGGGATGTCCCCTCCAACCTGTGTGGCTGTGGGATGTCCCCTCCAACCTGCGTGGCTGTGGGATGTCCCCTCCAACCTGTGCGGCTGTGGGATGTCCCCTCCAACCTGTGCGGCTGTGGGATGTCCCCTCCAACCTGCGTGGCTGTGGGATGTCCCCTCCAACCTGTGCGGCTGTGGGATGATCCCTGTGGCCAGCGTGACGCGGGGTATCCTCTGCCCTATCCCACACCTGTTCCCCCGGCTGTTACCTCACGAAAGAAAAAAACACTTGTCAGAAAAATTCTTAGGAACATTTCCCGTTGCTCCACAGCTGGAGCGGGGTGTTCCAGCCGGGCTGAACAGCTGAGGGAAGCGGCGGCACATGGCAGCTCCCGCCCCTCACTGGGACCTGCTGGGTGAGGGGAAGGAGAGGTTCCTCGGCTGTACCACTGCGGACAGTGCGGGTGAGGACGACATGAGGCGACTGCCGCTCGCCTCGGCACCATCCGGCCCCTCCGAGCCCACGGGGGCCGGATCCCAGGGAAGCATCCCGGCGCTACATCCCTCTCGCTGCCCCGGCGTCCGGGCGGGCTCCTCTCGGCCTCTTCCCCCCCTCGGCGCCCCCCGCGCGGCGAATGGTGCGAGCCGCAGGTGTGGCCGGCGGGACAAACCAACAGCGGGCGGGGGGGATCGGCGCGGCGGGAGGGCGGGACGGGACGGGGCTGGCAGCGGGCGCATCACCGGGAGCGACGCGGGCGGAGCGGCCGCCGCGGGAGATTGAAGTGCCGGGGCCGCGGCGGGGCGAGGAGCGTGAGGCGCTGCCGCCGCTGCCAGCGTCGCCCGCGGCGAGGAGAACAGGAGGAGGGGGCCGGTAAGTGCCATGGGCCGGCGGCAGCGGGAGCGCGGCCCCGGCGGCGGCGATGCCGGTGCCGGGGGGGCGGCGGGGCGGGCTGGGCGCCGCGGGGCTGCGGCCGCGGCTCCCGGGGGCCGTCCCCGGCCGGGTGCCTGTCCCCGGCCTGCCCCGCCGAGCCGCCCGTGCCCGACCTGCGGGTGGGAGGAGGCGCGTGGCGAACCGGGAAAGGGCGCGCGCGAGGCCGGGCGGCACCGCTCTCCTCGCCCCAAGGTTGCTGGCCCAGGTGTTGGGACAGGCAGGCCGTGACCTGGATCACAAAACCAGTTTTGGTTTAAAGAGAAGTTAGATTTTTTTTTTTTTTTTTTTTTTTTTTTTTTTTTTTTTTTTTTTTTTTTTGTTTGAAAAAAAAATTTTAGCTTGAGTCAGCTTCCTGGGCTGATTCAGGGTATGGGCAGTGAGAGGAGAAACTCGTGGCTGGAGCTGCTGCACGTGGTACAAGTGCTGGTTGAAAGTGGTAATAAAGCCACCTGCTAATTAGAACATCTGTATTAACTCTAATTAGAGCATCTGTAGGAGCTCTAATTAGAACATCTGTAAGAAGGCATAAATTATAATTTGGTCATTCTTACCTTGATGGAGCATTTATTTTAGTGCTGAGGTGTTTCAGGTGCCTTTGAGTGGGTGCAATTCTCCTTGAGCCTTAGCAAATATGTGTATGGAGTGGATTTCTTCAGTGAGAACTAAACCTCTTTAGAAATTGATTGATTCTTGTATAGCATCACTTGGAGAAAACTCTATGGGTCACCATCACTTTATCAGCTTCAGGGTTTGGTTGCAGGAAGAGCAGGATTTTAGAACACTGACAACTTTAAAACACTAGATGACTTTAATGCTTTAATTTTCTCTGTATTCACTTATGAGAACCACATTTACATCCTGTCACATACTGAATGGCCTGGTGTGTATAGGCATTCTTGAGTCTAACAGATGTGATGAAAGGCATTTGCCCTTCCCCTCACCAGCCTTTAGAATCACAATGACAAAAGGCTGAAATATATGAGAAGACAGATTTGTGAAGTATTAGAGCATAGTTCTGCTTCTAAACATGACAAATAGGGCAAGGGAAAATAGGATATTCCAAGAAACTCTGTAACTGGACACTAGTCTGATAGGTCTCAAAAGCATCTTTCCAAATCACTTTTATCTACAGAAGAAACACCTCTCTCTGCATGTAGGACTCTGCTAGCCTGAGTTCCTTGAATGAATGTGGTAGCTGAGTCAGTGGCAGCAACTGTTTTAGAGTTCAGTCTTGTTAGATGACTTTTCCCATCTTCTGGGGAGAAGTTTGAGCTTTCCTTCCAGCCCCTCGCTGGTATTTTTATCTCCTTCCTTGTCTCAAACATTCATCCCTATGCTGCCTCACAAGCTCTCTGTGTCTTGGAGGGTCAGCTGCTGGTAGAGCCTTGCTTTCAATTCTTTCACTTTCTGTTCTGCTTGTCTACAGAGATCCTGGGAACTGGCATTTCTTTCCTGTTCCTTTCTGGCAAACCTGAGCTTCTGTTAGGAAAGAGGGTTTGATCCTGCTTCTAAGGAGCTGGTAGATCACAAGGCTTGGCCTGGCTTGTAGCTTCTGCTTATTTAATAAGTTACTTATTATTATTACCTAGGGATCTCAAATCACCACCCTCCCTGGTCTTATTACTGTCAGCTGCAAGTAAAAATCAGGGTTTCCATTCTTTCTGTCTTCACTTCTTTCCTGAATCTCATTTTGCTCATTTAGGCTAAGAAGTAATTAATAGCATCTTATTCGTTGCATGTGCTACTGAGAGCTTTGTAGCTCTTCCTCCCAGGTAGGTTGCACAACCACAGCAAAAAAAGAAATGCCTTAACACGTTTGAAGAACATCCTTTCTTGTCACATTTTGTGCATCAGAACTGGCTAAAGCCTGTTTACAATACAAGCAAAATTTTACCATGCGATTGCAATAAAAATGTTTGGGCTTCTTACAACTAAGAGTGGCATCCAAGAAAAGTAGTACATTAAAAGTATTGAATGGCTGTGGCTTTTTAAAATCTGTTTTTAATTAAGACCCCTGTTACTACCTCTGTTTTATTTCCATCTTCTTTCCTGCAAGTGCATGGAGTTAAAAATAATCTTTCAATCTCATCTGTTGTGGGTGGGGGAGGGGGAAAACTCAAACCAAACAAAGCCTAACTAAACGCACAAACCCTACAATACTGTGGATTAGTTTTCAGACAAAATCATACAGTGTGAAGGGGTTGGGATGGACCTTAAAGATCATCCAGTGCCAACCTCCCTGCCATGGGCAGGCACACCTCTCACTACACCAGGTTGCTCAAGGCCTTATCCAACCTGGCCTTGAGCACTTCCAGGGATGGGGCATCCACAACGTCCCTGGGCAACTTGTTCCAGTGCTTCGCCACCCTCACAGCGGAAAATTTCTTCCTAATATCTAACCTAAATTCCCACTCCGTGAGTTTGAACCCCTCATTTCTTGTCCTATCACTACAGTTCCGAGTCCCCCTTCTGCTTCCTTTTAGACCTCCTTCAGATACTGGAAGGTTGTTATGAGATTTCCATGCAAGCTTCTCTTCTCCAGGCTGAACAGCCCAAACTTTCTCAGCCTGTCTTTGTAGGGGAAGTGCCCCAACAAACTTACCCCTTACCGGCTTCGTGGCCTCCTCTGGACTTGCTCCAACAGTTCCGTGTCCATCTTATGCTGGGAGCACCAGAACTGGACACGGAATTCCAGGTGGGGTCTCAGCGGAGCCAAGGGGAGGGGGAGAGAGCCCCCTCCCTCGCCTCGCTGCCCACGCTGCTTTGGATGCAGTCCAGGACATATTTGGTTTTGTGGTCTGCGAGCGCACACTACCGGGTTATGTTGAGTTTTTCACCAGCCATCCCCCCCGTGTCGGTTCTAAAGCTGAAAAGCTATGGAATGATCCTATCCGGGAGCAAGGCTGACAGCCCGGGCCCGGGCGCTGTGCCCGCCCCCCGCTGCTCCTCCTCCTCCGGGACTACGGCTCCCAGCAGCGCCCGGGCTGAAAGTGAAAATAAGCGCCAGGTTACGCTCCTGTTTGCGCCCTCCCCTCTCTCCCTCCCTCCTTCCCTCCCGGCGGGCCGCACGTGTCCTTCCTTTCCCTTTTGTTTTCCGCCCGCAGGCCGGCTGCGCTCCCGGGACGCGCCCGCTCCCACCGGCACCGGGACCCGCCGGAGCTGCCCCCGGCGCTCCGCGGCAGCCCGGGGAGCCGCGGGAGTGACGGAGCTGCGAGTCCGGGCTGCGCACGGAAACTTTGCCGCTTCTCTCTGCGCTCCCCACATGCGAGTGGACACCGTGAAGCCGGCTGCTGCTCTTCCTGCCGCTCTGGTTCCTGCTCCTGCTGCTCCTGCGGGTGCCGGCGGGCCGGCGCTGCCCCCCGCTCCGGCGGCTGCACCTGTGCCCGGCCCCGGCGCTGCGCCGCGGCTTCTCCTCGCCATGTGGGACTAGGAGGGGTGCGGCGTTCTCCTCGGTGAACATGGATGCGGCGGACAGGGCCGGTGGAGGGGAGCAGAGCCATCCCGGCAGCGGCGGGGACACCCCCGGGGACACCTCCATGGACCGCTACCTGCGATCTCAGGGCTTGTACAGGAAGAAAGTGGCCAAGGATGGGTCCTGCCTTTTCAGGGCTGTGGCCGAGCAGGTAACTGGTTACATAAACAAAGCTCCTTCTCATGAAAGCATGGGAAATGGATCTCATTAGTGGGTGGTAACTAGTGTTGAAACGCAGACAGGTATAGGTTGAGGTTATGCAGTCATGTGCCAGTGAAAAACATGATTTTGTTAAAAAAATTTCCACCTTGCTAGGTGAGACCAGTTCTGTGTGTACAGCTGCCTCCGGCCACCAAGAAATCCTTATCTGTTTTGACCTTCCACCGCCTCCTCAGAGCTTTTTTCAGTGTAAGATCTCAACATTGGAATACAGCTGCTTGGTATGAGACTGTCTAGGAGATGGAATTTAATGGAAAGAGCTGAAAAGCCACGTTCTCAGTTTTATTAATTAGTTCTCTATAAAATTAGAGAAAGTGAGTAGTTTATTTTCTGTTCTTCCTGTTGAATTCCCCTCCCCCATTTCAGTGTTAGTATTAAAGGAAAAAAGCGACAGCGTCATCTTGTCTTAAGTACAAGCAAACAGCAGTGGGAGCTCTGGTGCTTCTGATTGTGAGAACACAGATTCCTGTGCTAATTATACACAGATCACTTAAAAAAAAAAATCCTTTCCCCACTGAATTGGTAAGTTCAGGCAAGCAAACACTATTGATTGGAAGTGGGTGTTTTCTTTTATCTCGAGGGAATATACATATACGTAATATATGTATTGCTATTGTGACTTCTTAATTAATATGTAGAAGGTTTCTCTCACACTCTTATGTTGATAGAACTTTTTTTCAACTATTATATTTTTAATGTCCCATTTTTATTATAGAATCATTTAGGTTGGAAATGACCTCTAATAAAGTAAAGTCTTTAATTTGGAGTTATTAAGTGCTTATCTGCAAATTTGGTCTAATTTGTGTACTCTTCGTTCAGAAAAACTGAATTGAATTTGGAAGTGATTTATATTGAGGGTGGTGTGCAAGAGACACTGCAACTTAAATTGTCTGAAACTCCTGTACGCTGTAGTGAGATAACTTGGGACCTGTGATGAAAGCAATAGTTTTCCAGTAGAGATTTAAACAGGAGGTAGAATGCAGGTGTCATATTGGGATCTGAATTCCTGGCTTCCATAAGAGCGTTTGGGCAACAGGCCTCTTAAAAGGAAGAGAAAGTAAGCATTCACTGTGAGACTTGGTTGGATTTCCTTTGAATGAGTGCATGTTGATAGCTGACTTCCTCATCTACTGCTACTATAACTTACATCAATTAACTGAAATCCTTTACAAAGGAGTCAGTTAAAGATTAACAATAAATGCTATTCATTTGCTTAGTAAATCCTCATAAAATTGAAGGTTTGAATTTAGTGAGCCTGTGAATTCTGCAGTTACTTAATTTTTTATTAAGTAATTGAGGTTTCACTTGTATGAAGATGTTGCTACTGAATGAGTATGCATGTTAAATATGCTTTAAAATAAAACTAGAGTATTTCCAAGCCTGTATTTAGGCAGCAGTCATTAATTATTTGTGGCCTGTCATCAAAACTCCTGAGATCCAATGTCACCTTGTTCTCTTTCTCCTTTTGTAGGTGTTGCACTCTCAGTCTCGGCACATTGATGTTAGGATGGCTTGTGTAGACTATCTTCGGAAAAATAGGGAGAAATTTGAAGCAGTAAGTATTTTTGTTTTCTTTGTCATTAAAAAAGAAGCGTTTTAAAAAAGTTACTTTATTCCTTCCACCTGCACCTCCCTATGTTTGTGGCAATATTCATCGTAGCTAAATAGCAGTTGATGCTCTTTAAATTAATTAGCGTATATGTGGTAGTAACTCATTTTTGTAAGCCTGGAGAAACCTGTGTGCTCTTTGAACTGGAGTGATGTGGGGTGGGAGGATTTTTTTAATGCTCATGAAGAAAGAAAAACTTACTTAAACTTCAGGAGTTTATAGTGAAGCTACTATAGTGAAATCTGGATTTTAATGCCTACTTTAGGATTATGACTACTTCAATAAAAGTCATAAAATGTTCTCGTTGTGCTAATGAATTTTTTTCCAATATAGAAGGGATTTGGCTGATGAGATTAATGAATTTTTTTTCAGGGTCTGAAGTTAATTATTCATTGGCACTGTAGGTTTTTTCCCTAAACATCTGTAATGAAGTTTTTCCTCAACCGTGGATACAAAATATTCTGATACTGATCTATACGTGGTCAGTGCTGTCAGTGTTAACATCATAAAATCCTTGCTTTTCTTCCTTTTAAGAGAAATAATAGTTCTCTAGAAATAGAGAATATTAATCAATAATAGTGCTTCTGTTCATGTTTGTATGGATTCTAATGTACATACTGTTACCTAATTTCCAGGATAGACAAAAGGAGAGTATGTGTAAGGATGTGCTACTAGAGGATTATTACTCAGCTCTCTTCTTCTGTTCTAAATTTACCCAGATCCAAAATAAAAAGACTGTTTTAGATATGCACTGGCATAGGGAAGAGAGGGAATGCAGGAATAAGGGTGTGTGTCTGTGCTATAGTTTCTGACAAAGTGCCCTATGCTCAAATGTGACTGATCACATAAATGTGAAAGTTATCAGGAATTAATGACATAAAATGAATCAAATCACTCTGGGACAATGCCTCTGACTTGACTCCTTCCAACTGTTTCCAGTCCACCCAGGATTTACCAATTCTGGGATCAGTCTCTTACTTTATTTTTTTACTGCTGTCTTTTTAAGTCCCTTTCTTTCCAGAATGAGCCCCCTTGCTCCAATATCTGCTTCTCTACTTCTGTTCTCTTGTTCCATTGTGTAGTGTTTTGAAATACCATGCCCTTTTTGACTCATAAGTGTATGTTGTTTCCCGTATTGTTGTTTCCCCTCCCTGCTTTGTTAGCCCTAGCTGGTTTTAGTATGATTTTAGTATTGTTTTGGTCTCTCTCCTCCAAACTCTGGTCCCAGTGTTCTTTTTTTTTTTCCTCGGACATTATCCAAGGTATGACCTCTCCTCTGTCCATCTTTGCTGTCCTTCCGAAAAGTGTCCTTTTAAAAAGTTTCTTGTGAGAGTAGGTGTTTCGTATTTGTTCCCATTTCCCAATGTTCTTCCTCCTGGGGTACCTTGCTTCAGTTCTGCTGATCTCCTTTGCTGCCCCTGTCTCTCGCTATGCTTTGTATTTTCTGTATGGAATACAGCATTTTTATCTCTCTTTAAAAAACCTAAGCACCCAAACAGCATAAACAACAATTGCCTCTTTCCCTTATCTCCTGGTTCAGCTATTTACTTGCTGCCTCCTCAGTAGTTGTGCTCTATTGACTAGTGGTACTCCTTGAAGTTCCTCTTCTCTCTGTCTGTTGTAATAATTTCAGCTTGAATTTGTGTCCTTCTTTCCACTAATACTGTTATAACTAACATTTCAGGAGTGTAACCACCATGTTCATTTTCATCATCAGCCTTTCTTGAAGTGTTATCTTGAATTGCTGCTGTGTTACATTCATTCTATAGCTCTTCAGTTTCCTATGGGAACTTCTGGTGCCCTTCCTTTCTTCCTGTGTGCCTTATCTTCAGGTCATTTAATTTTGGCATGAAAAGCAACTGCTGTCTGTGATCATGTTTTACTGATCCACTTTTTTAACTTCACATCTGATTGCTTCTGTCTAAATTAAAAGGTTGGGCCAGGCTTGTTGATTCTTCTGACTTCAAAATGGCTAAAGCAGAACTTTTAACCTCACTACTCCACTAAGTTCTCCTTATTTTCTTGTTTCTTAATCACTGTGGGTAAAGGGGCCATCCAGCTTGCAGTTTAAGCTCATAAAGGGTTTTTCTTCTTTGTTTGGACCTCTGTGGATCTTTATTTCAAGTAAATCAAGCAGATTGTGACTGAAGAGCAATTTTTAAATGCAGCTTCTCTGTGGCCAGTGTGGCTGAAACACTTCAAAGTTGTCTCAATTACTGCAGCATCTTTCTTTGGTCTTGGCAAATGTGAATTTGGCCTCTTCATATATGTTAGGGAGTGCAGCTGAAGGATCACTTTCTTAGGCTGGCACTTAAAGTGTAGCCTGATTGTTTGTATCCTTTGCTGAAAGTAAAATCAGTTTGTATGAAGTAATACAGAAAAGAAAAAAAAAGTGCTTTATGAGTTGGCTGTACTAGATCTTATCTCTGCTTCCATACTGCAGAAATGTGACTCCTGTTCCTGATTGTCCATTGCTGTTTATTTAACAAGATATTTGAATTCAAGTCCACATGCCCTCTCTTCAGTGATGCTCTGCATGCCTTGAATGAATTGCCCATAAACATCTACATGACATCATCTTTGTTTTCTTCCAGATTCGCTGTTTGGCTGCTGAATTTCTGTTTTGGGGGTTTTGTTTGGTTTATTTTGGCTTGTGTGAGGACTTTGAAAGGGGTTGTGGTTATTTTCTGCAAGGCAAACCTGTGTGTTTGACTGTTCGTTCTGTCATCTCGACATGACTTTATATGGAGGTTGTAAGCTTTTTGAGGGCAGGGGACACTTCAGTTTCCAGTGGTGTATTCCCATTGGTGCAGTGGATCATAGACTGGGGATTCCACATGCTGCACTATTAAATATAACTAATTACTGCTGGTTTGTTTTTTTTTATTTTATTTTTAATGCAGTTCATAGAGGGGCCATTTGAAGATTATTTAAAAAGTTTGGAAAATCCACAGGTATGTTAAACTTGATTTATAATGAAAGCAGTACTTTGTTGACGTTTTTTATGATGGCTAATGGGATTTTTTTCCCTCTGAAGTATTTCTTATTTAGCTTAGGAGGTCTTTAAATTATGTGAATATGTACTTTTATGTGTGTACTCTCTACTGTAAAATGTTTTGGGGCATTGTACTTTTTATCTCTTGCTGAACTCCAGATTCAGTGTTCATATATTTATTTTAAACATTCTTGCATGTCTTGATCTGCCTATGAGGAGGTGTAATTGTGTGTTTGGTTGAACTTCGTTTTCTTTTGTTTTCAATACAGGAATGGGTTGGACAAGTAGAAATAAGTGCCCTTTCTCTTATGTACAAGTAAGAAAACCTTTCAATATGCTTTACTGAGATGATTTCTGTTGTTTTGTTGTTTTCCAAATCAATTGGAATAGCAAAGATGGAATTATTTTATACCATAGTCCTCCATAAAATTAGAAATACGCTTTGAAAATTGCTCCTGTCAAGGGATTAAATAAAAATAGGAAAGTGAGTTTAGAAAATGACATTTAATCTGGAATGTGTATACCGGTTTGCAATAATGCCATGTATCTCACCTGCACAGCCAGTTATGGGTAATCTCATACAGTTTGTATTTTGTTAATTTTAATATCCTAGTTTTTCTGATAAAATTGCTTTTCTCTTGTTTCTCACCAAGGCTTTAGCACTATTGCTAAGCTGTGGGCTGTACCCATTTCCTATGTACTAAATCTTTTTTCACAAAGTAGTGAGGAAACATGTGCTGAATATTTATAAATGCTTTCTAACTATTGTGCAAGGGAGTGAGTAATCCACGGCATATTCACTGTCTGATGTTTGTAAATCCATTAAAAATTCAGTATTTCAAAATGTGTACTGTAAATTAATGGCTTTGCCTATTGATGAGACAGCTGAAAAGAGGAAAGAATCAAACTAGTTAAATATTACTTTTGGGAAGTTTGAGTACTACATGTGGGAAATTGCATGGAATTCTGTGAGGTGAAAGGGATAGAGTTGCGTGTGCTTCATGGATGGGGGAGGACTGAGCTGAACGTCAGAGCAAAGTTTGGCTCAAGAGGCTTAGTGAGAAGGTCTGGTGGTTAGGCTGAGCCACGTTGTAGAGGGATATAACTCAATTTAAGTCAACAGAATTGGATGCCTAATCACATCAGAAATGGGATGGTCATGATCTGTTGTAGTTCTGGCCATGAGAAATGTATTCCCATAAATAAAAGGAGCTTATTTTGCAGTCATGCCACATCAGTATCCAGGGCCACAGCTGATAAATGGAGACAAGTCCTGGTTGATAATAGTGGGTGTTTTTAATCTCCATTGAAGGCATCAGGAGGGTTTTGTGGCATAGATGCAACTCTGTGTATTATTTCACTGCAGAGGTGACCACTCGAGAGTACTTATTGCCATGCTCGTTTTGGGAAGACAGGCTTCTATTGAAAAGGCAGTTTAGAGTCTCAGGGAAAGTAGGAATGGTGGTGGAGGTAGGAGAAAAATTTGCTGCCTTTCCTGCGTGCTGGCAGACTTAAGGGAAGCAGAAGTAAGAATTTCCTGTTCTGTTCCAAGTGAATAAGTAAGCAAGTTTCAGACTTTCCAGGCGTAGGATAGAAATTCGGTATGAATTGGTTTGATTTTGCCTTTACTCTCCAGAGCTCTCACAAATATAATTTGGTTATCTTGTAAATTTTTCTGTGCTCCCTGAAGTGGGTGTGTCTTTGAGCCATGAAATCCTTTTCCTCTCAAAATAGCTCTTGCTGAGAAGTTGCAAGAAGTTTTGGTTTTGTTTTTTTTTTTAAATCCAGAAGCTGAATTCAGTTATTTTGTGAGACTGATAACACTTCTGCATGTGTGAGGAAGAAGAGACAGGTTACTAAGCAAAGAACTCAAAGGGAAGATTAAGCATGAAAGAGAGAGAGAAAAAAAATCAGTTTAAAATCATGATAGAGATTGATTATAGCAGAGAAATGACTAGGTGTTTTTTGTGGTTATGTATGTTCCTTGAATTTGACTTCAATACTCAAATTTTTATTGATACTACTTTTAAAATAAATTCTCAACTGCTACTTTTTTTTTTTCTCCCAGGAAAGATTTCATAATATACCAGGAGCCTAATGCTTCTCCTTCACGTGTAACTGAAAATGGCTTTTCTGATAAGGTAAAACAAATAAATTTATGGCTATTGTGATAGGCTGAATTAAGACTCCTTTATAAACAGCAAGTAGTTGCATGTGAGTTTTATTATTCAACACAATGAAATGTTCTGAGAATTCAATTTTAGCAGTTTATTTAGTACAAATTTAAGGCAGCTATGCTGCTAATACTTGCAATACTTCTTTTAAAACAGATGGTATTTGGGGTGTGGCATACCTTCTTACTAATATAAAATTCTGTAAAAATCAATTTTCAGCTGCTCTTTCGTATCTGTCTAAAATTCTTCCTGACTTTAGTTTAAATTCTGTTTGGTTTAAAGGACATCCTCCAAACATTTTGATTGTTTTATTGATCCACTGAGATCCTGAGAGATAACAAAGCACATGGGTACCTTAAATTGAATTTAAAAGATAGCGTTTATGAAAAATCAAGTGAGATGCAAAGCCTAAAATATATCTGTGTGTTTTTTTAATAGGTATTGCTGTGCTTCTCAAATGGAAACCACTATGATATTGTGTATCCCATAGAGTATGCAGAGAAGGCTGCTCTGTGCCAGTGTAAGTATTAAGCTGATTAGTTAAAAGCATATTTTTACCAAAAATCTTAAAGCTATCAGTGTAGGTTTCAGGAAAAGCCTCTGTATGAAAGTTTATTATATAGTCATTTTTAGTAGCTTGGTTTTCAGTTTGAGTTGTCAATGACTGAATGATTACCACTGTAATGGTGGGATAAAAAGTGATTTAGCTGGTAATTGATTTTGCTCTTCCACTTTCTCCTCCTCTTTCCCAGCTCTGCTGTATGAGTTGCTTTATGAGAAAGTGTTTGATATGGATGTAAAGAAAATCATGGCAGAGCTTAGTGCCGTTGGTGTGACAGAAGAGAGTAATGGGAGCAGTGAAGTCTCTACTTCAGATTCAGAAGATGACAGCTACAGGTAAATGAGATTGAAAAGTTAACATAAGATGCCTATGGACACATGTTAAATGAGTTTTCTGAATTTCTGGTGGGTAGTAGAATCCAACAGTTAGGGTTGAAAACATTTACAAATTACTAAGAAAAGCACAAAGAGATAGGGTTAGAAGTGTGAAAGGATGCAGTGTGTGATCTTCACTTACCTAAGGACAGGCTTCTGGTTCCTCTGGTTTTCCTGCCGTCTAGCTTTGAGTCTCTTTACGTAATGCATTATTGCCATTGCACATTTGCCTCTTCCTGTTTAGAATAGCAGAATTCCCTGGGAGAACTGTCAGTGTGCCAGTCTGGCATGGTAAACTCTGTGAGAATTACTTGGTTTATTCCGCAACTGAGTTACAGGAATCTAATCCAGCTTGTGTGGCTTCCATATCTGGGGCTGGAATGTGTCCTTGAGATGAAGCTAATGGAGATACAGAGGTGTAGCTTGCTCCATTTTGATCTTGATCTTCATGAAGTGGGTTTATATCCTTTTTACTGGATGTTCTAGCAAGGTTTGAGACTTTGACCTGATTCCTTTTGCACAGCAAGTCTTTCACAGTGCCCTTTTTGCAGTTCCATATTGGCAGGTTTTCTTCTGTTTGGTAGGGCTTCTTAACTTCTTAAATGGGTTCTTAACTCTGGCTCCTATGAAATTCCATTGAAACTGGAGATGTTTCTTCCCACTGATTGTTACAGTCCTTCCTTAGGGATCTGCTTTATGGCAGAAGAAGTTCTTTGAGCTGTTGGGAGCTGGTTTCTCCCACAGGTTGGAAACAACAGAAAGGAAGATGATGGAAATCATCACAGAAAAAAAGTGTTCTGGGAAAGGGATTAGCTTATTTTTGTGTTTGGAAGAAAAAAATACTAGGGAATGTTGCCAATTAAAATACAAAGTATTTCTGCCTCAGGAAACAATTATTATAGCTAAATGTCAGAGAGTGGAAATCTTCTTTATTCCTTTCTGTTCTTGGAGCTTTCCTGGGATTCAAATGCAGTAGCCTTACCCTGTATCTTTGGGATTCTTAAGAAAATATCCTGCTAACCTCCTCAGCACCTTTGGAAATAAGGTCATGTGCTCACTGGAGACTGTGGAACTCAATGTTTTTGATTTAAACCATATGTCCTATAATGCAAGGGTTGGTGTGTGACTCTTGACCTAGTTAACACAAATTACAAACACTTTGATGTGTTTATGAAGTCCTAAATCTTTTCCTTGTCTTAAAGTTGACTTCAGCTTGTTTTATCAGCTAGTTTTTCAGAAGATTCTTTTTATTTTATAAATATAAACTTTTCAGTTATGTTATTAAGTATTTTGGGAGAAGTTAATGCTGAGAGTTGCCTACAACTGTTGTAGGGAAAAATACTTGGACTTTCTCTGTGGAAAGTATTTTTCCAGTGATGTCAGGTGTAGAAAATAAGAGTAAATTAGAGTGCCTGATGCAAGTTAACTAACAGAGTAGGTTTTGGTTTTGAGGGGTTTTTTTATGTCTACTTTTGCAATATTTTCCTCATGTAGTTGCAATAATTTTAAGAGGACTTTTGTTTCCCTTGCCTTCCACCGCTTGCTTTTTTTTTTCTAAAGTGACAGCAAAGTCAGTGTATATAAGATAGACTTCCTAAAACTTGTACTTAAACCCAAAAATCTTATTTCTATATCATATAAAGATGTAGCTTTTATTTTAGGCAGGTTTTTCACTTCAAGGGATGAAAATATTCTGTGGAATGCTTATGGTCAGGAAAACATAGAGTGAATGGCAGTTTCAGTATTTTTACCCACTTCTAGATGTGTCTTACCTGATTTTTAGGCCTTAGTAATACTGTAATTCATTATAAAAATGTGACTTGCCTCTGTCCTGTTACAGGAGTAATGCTACAACAGTTAGTGATATGAATGGAATGAAGTCTCTTTCTGGCAACAAGGTATTTATCCATTGAGATTTATTTTCTTTCTAATAACTTGTACTCTGCTATATTTTTTAGTATTTAATGTTCATGAGAGAATCTTGAGCTAATAGCTTCCCTAACATGTAATATCCTAAAAACTACCTGCTTCTTTGAGAAGTAATGTATATTTTTTATGTGCTCAAGGTGTGGATAGTGTCCTTTCTAGTTCTGCTTAGTTCTTAGTTTTGTTCTGGTATGGTTAAAAGAACACCATTTAATTTTTTTTTCAATGCTCTTTATGCTCTGTGGATTTTCAGCTTCTCCATGTTTCAGTACAAGGCTTGAGCACTGTGATTGAAAAATGGAAAGCTGGACATGTCTATGTAGTTGACCATTTAGCACTTTGTTTTGTTCCATACAGCACCTTGAGAGCAATGGGAATCCCAACTTGTTGGTCCTGCCTAAAAAGGTTCTGAAATCACTTGATCCCTTGGTTTACAGAAACATTGAATATGATGTTTGGCTCCGATCCAAATGGGGTGAGTGACAGAATACTTCAAAGTTGCAGCTTTTGCAAGCTGTGTGAAGTGAAGCCCTCCTGAAGAGCTGATGCAAATGGCAGTTTGGGTTTAGTCTGGTTTTCCTCTCATGGATCAGTGGGCAGACTTAGGGCCTGAACACCTGGTTTGCATTTTTACTGCATCAAGAAAGTAACCCATTTGGTATATGTGAATTAACAGTGTGTTACTGGTTCTGTATTTACAGATCAGCAAAAACAAGATTTCTCTATTGCTGCTGGCATGCAATACTCCATTGGAGATAAATGTAAAGTAAGTAATACTGAATTATAGTTTGTAGACACATTAACATTTTGCTCAAGATGCCTATTTTTCCTTTTTGTTAACTGTTTTGATATTTCTGTTTTCTAAATACATTTGGCTTATGTCTTCAGCTGAGTATATACTTGTTCTTTAATTTTTGGCTGTATTCAGGACTTAGAGCATGCATACAACTGGTCAATACAATTTTACTCCATTAAAAAGTCACAAGGTTAACTCCAAGAGTACATGTAATAAGAAGACTCGGGGCCTCAGCATTCAGCGTGGAGTTGTAGATCCATGTATTTATGTTTGACACTGGAGATAACGATTACTGTTTGTAAATCGGCTTTGATAAAATCTCAGTACTTCCAAATAATGAAGTGCAGCTGGCTTTAGTTACTACAGATCCTGAAACCTTGGGTGATTCTTCCTCTTAGGGTGTTGCAAGTGTGTTACACAGCTGGTCTATAAATTCTATTAAGATTTGTATTAAGTGTTGCTGCTTAAGAAGAAGCAAGGTTTGCCATTAAATTCTCAAACTGTAGATTAGTCTCCTTAAGTGTGTTAATTAAACTGGTGGTACTTGGCTAAACATGTTTCTTTCTAGGACATTTGCCAATCTATTAAAATTATTAATATTTATGACAAAATATTTAGTTTGGGTAATCATGCAGCACAGGGGCTCTTTCAGTTTGTACTTTTTTATTTGTGTAGTGGAATCAACCATAGTGACTAAACTGCAGGGAAAACACATCTCTGAACTTAAAAAAAACCCAACCACAAAATACCCCACAAAGCCACAAGCCCCCAGTCCCCCACCCCCCCAAACCAAAACAACCTAATGCTGAGTTGCTTATTTATTGCTTAATAGTACAGGCTTAAAATTTGCACTTAAGACCCTAAGGCTGTCTTGCGTAGTATTTATTGAAGGGTACAGATATTATTATTAGAAAAAACTCTGGTAATTAACCTATTCTCTCTGACAAATTCTATATGTATGTAGCAAGTCAGTAAATATATGGGTTTAAACATGGGAAGAGAAGATGAAGTAAATAGTGAAAATTAGAATTGACCAAATTAATGCAACTGTAAAGCCAAATACTCTAGTGGAACATTAAAAAAATTATTTTTTTTATTCAACAGAAGAATTTTAAGAACACAGAATGTCAGTCAGACAAGTAACACTATGATCATGTTTCAAGAACTTTTTTTGGTTGTTTTTAAAAAAACCTTCTGAAGAATAACTCCTGAAGTAATTGGTGTTCATTACGTTCCTAATTAGACTAAATTTCACTGAAGTGAAGTGGATTTTAATATGGAAAAGCTTTGAGTTTTATTGTAAGAGAGAGTGTTTTCAGTAAAGCTGAAAAGCCTGGATGCACTGATTGATTTTAACTTTCTCATGTGGTTTTGAAAAGAATCTTTCATTAAGTAGTGTTTCCCAGCAAGCTGTTTGTTTAGCGTTGTGTGTGTGTTTGTTTTAAGAGTAATTTTATTTCTTTTTGAAGAAGCAGTAGGAACTGGAGATTGGCTTTTGATTCATGTACTGAATTGTCATGTGTATTTCTCAGGTCTTCTGTTGCCCAGAGGAAAAGTTCTGTTTCTAACATTGTTGATATTTTAAAGAGTTACCTCCATGTACTGTCATCTTTGGAACTAATCCACTTTTCTTTTTTTCCTATTCTTTTTCCTTACAGGTGCGCTTAGACCATAATGGGAAATTTTATAATGCCCATATTCAAGAAGTTTTTTCGGAGAATGGGCCAGTTGTTGTATTTGTAGAAGAGCTTGGAGAAAAGTAAGTCCTTAATCTCTTTTGGAAGAGAACACCAAACTGAACAAAGCATTACTTTAGTTCAGTTAACTTCAGCCCCTGAAATGTATCTGTTTCTTTACTTGGAGCAATACTATCACAAATTTGTTAAGAAAAGAGCATACTAATTAAAAAAGGAAGAATTGGTTATCACTTCATACTTCTTTCTGTAGTGTTAAGTAGTCTGTGTATTTCTTGCAGAGTAGAACAGTAACTGCATTAGTAATATTTTCATTTTATTTTCTTTGCACAAGATTCAATCCTAAACAGATTGACACCAGCCTAATAAGGTGTTGCTTGTACTTAATAGTTAGATGCTAGATTTGTGACAAGCTTTTCGTATCAAAGGTCCATTAAAGCACTGAGCATCTCTGTTGGTTCAGTGGCTCTGCTTCACTGAGTGGCTCTGATTTCATCCAGAGATTGCCAAGTTGCTGTTTAGATCAGCATCATCTTTGCCCAAGCTGGGACAAGAAAGTGTTTAAAGTTGCTGTTGTTGTGGCTTGCAGATTTGATGGTTTTGGTTGCGCAGGGAGGGGTTTTTTGTTTGTTGGGTTTTTTTGGGGGGAGTGGGCAAGGAGAGAGCCGTTTAAAACATCTCGAGCTCTGCTCTAAGTCCTATGACTTCTGGGTCAAAAAAACCACATTGAGTGTATGTTGGAAAGAGGAGACACTTTCAATCAAGGTAAATGAGTGAAGGAGAAAGATGCCCACTAATCTCATTTGATCTTCATTAAAAAAAAAAATAATTGCAAGATATGAAGATTATCTTGCAGTTTGAACCCTTTTAAAACTGAAATTTAACATGTTTGAAAGTCTGCCTTTCAAATAATGTAAATAGTTGTTTGGACATCCTACAGCATCCTCAATTAAAAAGGCAGTAATTGTTCTGGGATATACAGCAGCAATATAATATCTTTCAATCTTGGCACCTCTTGAGGTGTTGGTAATGAGTTTATCGAAGTATAGTGCTTTTATCTAAGTAAATTGCTTTTTGTGATCATTCTCTTTTTCTGTCTGCCCTGAAGACATTACAATAGGCACTTTACAAATGGCTGATCATTCTTTACTGGATAAGTTTGTGTCAACTTACCAGTTTTATGTTTTTAAAAAAAAGGTTTGCTGTTTTACACATTGCTTGAGTGTAATCTTAAAGGCAAAGGACATTGAATGCAGTGTTCTCAAAAGTGGAAAGATCTGTCATTATTAGTGAACATGTATTAATTTATGCAAGCCCCAGTCTGGTCTTTTAAGATCTTGTTTCTTCCGTAATTCCTTGTTTTGTAGGCATGCTGTCTCACTGAAGAGCCTTAAACCTCTTCCACAGACCTCTCCTATGGAGGGCTGGAACACTGTGCCAGGGAAGAAGATAAAAAAGTTTTACCCAACATGGGGGCAGAATGCTCAGCCTGGTAGGATTGTACCTGTCTTTGTGTGGCAGAATCTTCTTTGTCAGATGTTTTGTCCCAAAGAGCTTAAAAAATGATTAAAACAAAAGTCTTACCTATTTTCGCGTTGTTATCGCAGATGCAGAGGGCAGAGGGCCAAAGAATCAGAGCAAGTCAATCAAACCCCAGTCAGCACTACCTCCTCGACTTCAGCATACTGTGGGAACCAGGCAGCACCAGTTCTTGTGTTCTGGGCCCCAACCTCATCAGACCTCAACTGAGCAAAAAGCTCCAGGCAGGAATCCTTCCCAGTCTGTAAGGTAAAACTGCAAACAGCATCTTCCTTGGCTGGAACTCTGACTGAGCTTCTGGAAGCCCAGGTGGCTACTTCAGATGTTTCCAGCATGCTCTTTTGTTGCCACTGAATTCATAAGAAGTGTCCCAAGTCCTTAAGAATACACACAAGTTCAGGAAAAATAATTATTTTCTTTTTCTTGCCTCGCAGCAACTACCTACAAAGCCTGATTTTTTTTTTTCTTGGAAAGTGGATGTTGGTGTGGGTTTTTGTTGTAGTTGTTGTTTTTGGTTGAGGCTGAAATAATGTTGCAAGTGCTTCTTGGGCACGGCTAAGATCTTCCCTCAGCTTCTGCTGAACCTGTCATAGGGGACTGCTTCATATTCTGACAGCACTTGAAATGAGTGTGAGAACAGTGTTTTGCCTGCATTTGTTGGCAGTGATTTTTTTGATTCCTTGGGCTGCTGCAGTGGAGTTTCTATTTCCATCACTGCATCTTCTTTCTTTCTTCTAACCCATGGGTTTGTACTGTGTTTGATACTGAATGTCTTGGTCTAAGTGATCCTGCTTCCTTTTTCCCTGTGCAGAAAAGCAGAGCGTGAGAGAAGTGAGGAGCTGAGCCATGGCAGCAGCAGGGATTGTAACTACTTTGGGCTGTCTCCGGAGGAGCGCAGGGAGAAGCAGGCCATAGAGGAGTCTCGTTCCCTTTACGAGATCCAGCAGCGGGATGAACAAGCTTTTCCTGCTCTTTGCAATGTATGTTTTATTCATTGTAATTAATAGTGCATTTTCCATACTTGCCTGTGAACCTTTCATTAGCAATTGGTTTGCTGTCCTTGAATCACACTGCAATTCAAAAATTAAGGATATTTATTTTACACTCACTTTCTGTTTATAAACACAGGTATCTACAATGCTTTATATGTTAAAGATAAGAAAATACACATAGTAGTTTATCCTGGGAATAATTGAACATCCACTATACACAGTTCTTTAGGCATATAAATATGGGAGACACATGAGCATCTGTAGCTGTAGGATTTTGGAGAGATCACTGTTGGTGCAATTTTAATGAAAAGTGGGTGGGAGTCTCATTGCATCCAGGGAAGTGAACAGATCCTGTGGGTAAAGAGCTACTGCTCTCCACATAGGTTTGTTCTAGAGATGTGTGGGGCTTTTTGGGTTTAAATCCTAGGGCAAACATAAACAAGAACAAGGCTGGAAAAAACGAGTAGGTGAAAGACTGAATCCTGAGGGTCTCTCCTAAGGTTGCTCTCTCCATCTGAGCAGTTAACAGTTTGCTGTATTTGCTCACGTGCAGCAGAAGGATGTGATTTATTGTCTGAGTGAAACAGATTTTGTCACGTCAGCTAGTGACATGAATGCTCTTAAAGGACACTTGGCCAAATGTAGCAATGAATGAGAAAGAGTAGATGAATCTGCAGGATACTGAGCCAGACTCTCCCCTCCCCCACAGCTTTCTGCCTATCAGACATAAATATTATGTGTCGTGAAGAGATAATAGTATAATAGCAGATGATGGCAAAGTGTTATGGGACTGATTAAAGTGATATTTCTGCTTTTTTCAACTTCTTTAGAATCAGTCAGTCTGTCAGGCTGCTACACAGACTGTGGATAATGTAAACCAGAAAAAGTTCTCAAATAATGAAAGAAGAAACAGCAAGTGGACAGCAGAGGTGGAAGAGCAGAAGGAGAAAGGTAAAACTAAATGGATTTAGATAATGGCGCTTTTTTTTTGTTTGCTTGGTTTTGTTATCAGCCTCAGAATTTATTCAAGATGGGGCATCTGTTTAGGCAGTGAGGGGAAAGTTATCATAAGTAGCAGTGCCAAAATAAACTGGGCTTGAAGTAGCAAGGGTGTGGTTTGTGAAGAAAGAACATTTTCCTGCTTTGTGAATGTGGCTGAGAGAGCAGACTCCTGGCTGGGGCGTTTGTAGTAAATGGGAAGAGGAATGAGAGAAACTAAAAGACTTATCAGAGCTACCCTAAATTAGATCCTTTTGAAATTCTAGAGTGTGTGGCAGAAAGTGCCAGTGGGAGGAGCATTAAGAGTCATTTATGAGAAAAACAGGTAAAAAACTATTCAATGTAGCATGGTTAAGAATTAGCATGCTACGGTACAGAAAGGGAAGAAGACAGTCTATAGAAGAGTTGGAGAAACAAACCTGTTTACAGCAGAAAGATATGTCACATGGTCAAAATTTTGTTTTCTCCCTCCCCCCAATCAGTTATAACACTCTTTAGCTTCTCTTCATGGGCTCAAAACTTTTTCTCTTCTGTGAGGAAGTGGAGCATGGCAGTAATAGATGAAAGCTATAGCTGTCAAGAGGTAGTTAATAAACCTTTGCTAATTCCAAAAATTAGTATTTTAAAATTTTTTTGTCCTGTCAGCTTTGCCATAACTGAAACCCAAATTTGATCTTGGCTTCTTCCACTTTTTTTTTTCCTGATTAAATAAAATTCAGACCCTTTAGTCTCCTCACAGAAGCTGCTCCTTCCCTCATTTTTTAAAAATATTTTGATTTTCTTCCCTTATCTCTGGCAACAGCAGAGGCACTGCTGTTGTCTCTTTTATGGTATGTGTGCTCTTTAGACCCTCTTACAAGATGGAATTGTTTCTTGAGTGGTCTCACAAGGGCCCATCTTACCTGTTTTTCATTCTCCAAACATCTGAAAACGTGTGTAATTTGCAAACCTGTTTCATCAGCAATACCAAAAGGAATGTTCTTGTAGAGAAAGCTCTTTACTGCAGTGTCATGATGGATTTGGCTGAAGAGCATGCCATGTCCAGCTTTCTCTGCTTTTTGTGAAGGTCTGGTTTGCATTGCCTCTTGTGAAACTAGGTTAACAATCCTGTGGGAATCAAGTGTACTTCCTTCTGAGTGTTTAGGGATTCCTGTTGCTGCTTGGGGAATTGGCAGGAATTCTCAAAATCAATACTGTTTTCATTTACACTGTTGTCTAGTTGTGACAGAGTATATAATAAGCTTTAAAAAAGTCCATATCTGCTATTGATAAACTTCTGGGCATGGGTTTGATTGACACGTGGTGGTAGCCAGGTCTGAACATAAGCCGGAATGGGAAGAACTTGTACAGATCTTATTATGTCATGACTGTTTTTTAACACTGTCTGCCCCACTGAAGTACTTACTGGTGCTTGAGAAATGAAACATTGTGCACCAGTCTGAAAACTTTTTTAGATCTTTTAATCCACTGAAGCATTGTAAACTGTTTTATTACTCAATCAAAAGTAGACAAGACTTTGAGCTTCTTTTATCTTAACACTTGAATATGAAAGTGCAGATCAGAACACTTTCACTTTAAGTAAAGTACAAACTTCTGTTTCATTAGGAGCAATTTAGGATAAATGTGTTTAAAGGGACAGCTACATTTCATTCCTGCTTCCCCCAAGCATCATTGAAAGGGTTACCAAGCATCAGTAAAGAATTCCTGTAGAAGCTTGGAGAACCCAGGTTGAAGTAGCTGCTCTGTTACTGCCTGAACAACTGTTTGATTTAGGATGCTTTGATCTTTGGTAAAAATGGAAATTTAAGTTTTCTGAAGTAATATCTTATACTGAGGTATAGGTTTGGTTTTGAAAGTTTAATTTTGGAAAAACAAACTAACTGGCTTAAGTTGTGATAGCCATAAGTGGTGTAATGGTTCATTTACTAGGTTATGTCTTGGTGTTGCAGAGTCAAATTCCAGGCAGATCCACTTAAGTCAGAAGCTTGAGCCAAATTCATCTGAGGTAATCTTAAAGAAAAGACCAAATTTTTTTTTAATGTTATTGCTTCTCTGATACATGATTAGCAGAGCAATAGCTGCCTTTAGAGCTGTGATTGCTGCTGCTGCTTTACAGCTTTTAGTGAAATACTCCTAAGGTTGGAGGCTTGTATTTCTGTCGGCTTTCCTCAGCCCTGTAAGCCATACTTACAGTCTTTCTCTGCAATTGGAGTCCTCAAACCTGGGCTATCGAGAGCACTTACGAATCTGGATTTGTAATTGCTTAGTATAGTCTGTACTTACAGTATAATGGGACCACAGAAGATTCGATGTTTGCTAATAGCTACTGTGCTAACAGACTGTGAGCTCGGAAGTTCAGTGAAGATTTGTGGCCTGTTGTTGGCTTTTAACCTTTGCTGTGCTTTCAATGAGCAAAATGTTACACTAGTGTAATAGTGATGGGTGCTTAGCCCTCTTTGTATGGAGTGTGGTTTACTGTTTTTGAATAACTCTTTGTAAAGTTGATCTTACTATTAGACTAGCTGTGTCTGTTGTTTTTAACTTTGCTTTAGAAGAATAGTCAAGATGAGAGTTATCCAAAAGCTTCATCTCCTTTGGAACAAGTAAAAACAGATTCTCCGATTCTTGCTGAGCAAGTAAGAAATGTTTGTTTGATTTCAAAGTTTTCCAGTCAGGAGACTTCAGACAAAGGGGAGCTTCATCACAGCCACGTATGTATTACAATACTGGCTTTTAATTACACAGCCATTTCTATGGTGATAATGTTAAATTTTCATATTTACAGTTAGGAATCTGTTATGTCCAACATAAAGAATGTAAAAGGACAACCCTTGATACAAAAGTAGAAGTATATCTATTCTTTTCTGAGAGAGGGGTTATTTCATATCTTTCTATCAAGGTAACTCTGCTTTTCCCTTTAAATCCTTTCCCTTTGCCTTTTCAGGTTTCTCCAAGGTTATTGGTATTTGCTTGAGGGTGGCTTTTCTTTTGGGTGGGAGATACTTAAATGTGATGCTTGTAGAGGTGGTTCCAACACTGATGGCTCTGTGGTACAGGCATGGGCTGGACAGAGCCCAGAGCAGAGCTGTTCACCCAGTGATATAGCTCAGGTCTCTTTGGATATGTTCCTAGTTAATATTTCCCTGTGGTGATGGTGGTAGTCTGGATAAGACTGAGTCATCAAGGTCACCAACCATGGTGTGATATAGATTTGTTTGTTTTTACAGAACCTGACTGAGTGCTTGCCGAGCATAACTCCAACACCCTCTCCAGTCTTCTCTGAGGTGCATTTACCTCCAGCAGTGCCTTCTGTACCAGCCATTGTGCCAGCTTGGCCAAGTGAGCCAGCAACCTATGGACCAGCAGGTTTGCAGAAATATTAGCATCCATCAGAAACTAATAACCCTGGAAAATACTTTAACTTACTAAGTTGAAGATGCCCCCAGGACACACTGTCTTGTATAATTTCACATTCCAAAGGCAGGCATTCATAGGAATGTAGCTTCTCACTGCTGAAAGCTAGTTAGAGTTCTAACAGATCTTTGATTGCCTGTACGTACAGTTTGCTTTACTCCCAACCTGAAGGTATAAGAGGGTTGTATACTCAATTTGCCATTTTTCCTCTTGACTGGGATAGCATCAAATTTTGAGGATCTGCTTATGGTAGAACATATTGTCAGCATGTTGAAACCTGATACATGTTTGTGCTCTGTGTCCCATGTAATGATAAGCTCATTGGTTGACTAAGGACTCAGCTTGGGGCTTGTATGTCTGGAACTAATGAGATCCATTTGGACCTGAGCTGCAAAGTCAGTGTAATGGGTTTTTGTGTGCTGTGCATATCTTCTGGTCTGTGGAGTTAGCATAGAATCAGTGTTGCTCATTAGATCAGGTGCTGCATTTTCTCTCACACTGCTATTTCTGTACAGGAGCTAGCTTTCAGATCAGCATCCTTTGTTCACATGAGACAGTCACAGTCCTGTCACACTTGACTGTGTCTGTGACAAAAGATGTGTAGCCCAGTTACCTGAGCTCAGATTCAGAGTTGATTGTAAATGACTACTCTGAAGGAGAACTTCAGGCATTCACATGAGAATTTCAGTTCCCCTATTTTTTTCTCCTTCCTATTTCCTCCAGGCATTCATAATTTTAAAAACAAATATGGGATCAGTTCAGCTATTTCTGAAAAGCTTAGCTTACCTGTTTCGTTCTTTCTGAAAATTATTCTCTGCATCTTGAATCCTGCTTTTCTCATGTCTTTTGGTTTGTGATTATATAGTTATATATACATATTTATATAGATACATATTGATACCTATTTTTTTATATATATATATATATGTATGTATGTATGTTGGGGTTTTTTCCCTCTAGGTATTCCAACCCAAATACCTGCTTCTTCACTGATGCCAGGACCAGCAACAGGACCTGACTCTATTGTATCACAGGCTCAGGTAACATCTGCTTCAGTTGCTGGACTTCCTGTGTGGCTACAAGCAGTTAACCAGCCTTTAATGCCTTTGCCTCAGACTCTGAATCCCTACCAGGATCCACTATATCCCGGGTTCCCTTTTAATGAAAAGGGAGACAGAGCTGTTGCACCTCCTTACTCCCTGTGCAGTACTGGGGAAGACTTACCTAAAGGTGAGAAAGTCGGCGTTTTACACCATTTCCCCTAATAGGTCTTCTTTTCTTAAAATGTAGATAAACATAACTTTTTTTGGTCCTGTTGTCATTCTCTGTCAAAAGTTCCAATGGTTGTCAATCCGTGATTTAAGATGTGGGGAGGGAATATTGAATGTGGTTGTGACTCTTTAGTTTGCTTGGCAACATTGTGACTGTTTCAAGTGGTGACACCTGGAAATGAGACAGGATGATTTTCTGGTTCTTAGCTTGCCCCACCATAATTTGAGGTTTTGTGCATGTAAAGAATTATCTTTGGAGAACTGCCTTCTGTCAGAGTAACAGGTCTTGTAATTTAAAAGCTTGGAAGCTGTTGACCATTTCCCTGCTGGTCTGGAAAACCCAGGTTTTGGCATACTACAAAACCAAGGTATGCCCATAAAGAACATCTCATGTCTGACTGCACAGTGGTGTGTGTTTAGTGAACTGTTTCTTTAACAACCAGGAGTTCACAGACTGTTAAAACTGAAATTTAAACTGCTGTTGTGTTCTAGATATCTCACTGTGGCAAAAAAATCCCAACAAATCAATTGAAGACATGCAAGCAGTAACTTAATACCAGTGTTCTCTACTGAAATGGAACTTTATACAGTTTTTGTATTAGATGAAATATTTTAGGTATTCATAAATATTTTTGTGGGTTTTTTTCTAGATAAGAATGTGCTTAGATTTTTCTTCAATCTTGGTGTGAAGGTAACTCTTCAAATTTATGTTTTCATGTTTGTTATAAAAATCTCATGTAAATAATTGTTGGTACTTGGAGTGCAGAAGTTTTGTTGCTGCAGCTGTACATTGCAAGTCCATCTTTCAGTTTGAATTACTTTCTTATTTTGTGTTCTGTTAACTGGGATTCCAGCAGTTGCCCACAAAGCAGTTTAAGTCAGCAGAAATCAAATTAATGTTAACAGCATAGTGAGAACTACTGACATCCAACTGTGGCTGTACAGCCAGCAAATTGTCCTTTACAAAGTCACAGACAAATTGTGAATGTGAAGATGCTTCTTTTGGATGCCATGCATAGGGGAATGAGAAAATACTTAGACCTCAACCCTGGCTATGTACTGGCAAAGCCACTGCAGTACAGATCCCAAAGTTTTTCCCTAGGGACGCCCCCTTAAGTGACCTGCATGACTGTCATTTCTGCTCAGGTTAATAACAACAGTATTTTGCCTTTTAAGTAATTGTAGTAGTGTGTATGTGTAAATGTGGTGCAAATCTGTGTGTGTTGGCTGGGGAAGAGGCTCATCCAAACCCCATTTTCCATTGTTTTGCAAGGACTAGTTATTTGCTTTCTTTCTCCCTTCTATACATAACAACATTCCTTTTTTACCTTCTTACTCCTTCTGTCAGACTTTGGGCAAGGTGCTGAGAGCTTTTGCACTTATTTCATGTGACTTTGGCAATAGCAATGACATTCTTTAGTGGCTGGGCATGGAAAGAGGAAATACTCAGCACAGATTCCAATGTAAATTTGATACCTCTGCCTAATATAAGTCTCTTTGCTTAATAGAAAATCTGTAAGTCATTAATTAGCAAGTGTCACCAGAATGTATTTAAACAGTTTGAATTTCATAAGCTGATATGTTTGGGACTCTCCTTACCAGTACTTTGGATTATTTAGGGTGTAGTCTGTCGTTCTGGTGCTTCAGCACCATCTGCTGGTCCCAGACCACGTTCTAGTGGCTGTGCTCATCTGCTGGTGTCACAGGGTACAGCAGGCCTGGGATCTACCCTCTGCATTGTCTGTCTGCTGCTCTGCTCCAGACTCTGCCCTGCTGGTACCCACACCCTTCCAGCTGCAGACAGAGGGAAGGGGCTCCCGGAGGGGAGGTCTGGCTAGGCTTGTCAGGATGCTTTGCTCCAGGGACTGTTTCTACAGATTACAGTTCATTAACATGGAGGTAGAGAAAAGGGAAGGTGTCATCACCTGAGGTGGACAACTTCAGTGTTGTGGACTTTGCAAAGTGAGCTGTAGTAGAACAAAGTGCCAATTAGTAAGTGTGCTTCTGGAAAATGAGTTTGAAATGTTTGTCTTCAAACACTAGTAAAGTTTGACTTAGTCAAGCATTGCCTGTTTAACTATACAGAAATTGTTACCAAGTTTTCCTACTGGTCACAACTGTTGCCCATTTCGACTACATTTGGAAGCAAACCAAAAAATACCATCCTAGAGTTGTAGGATTTAGAATTGAGGGCAGTCACTATAAAGAAAATTAACTTTTATCTCCTATAATTCACTGTTTTGAAATGGTAAATGACTGATGTGCTTTTATGTCTCTCTGAACATTTAAAAGACAAAATAACTGATTTAAAATTTTTTTTTCCCTGCTGTCTTGCAGGCATACAGTTGTCCCATGTGGGCACCCCATTCTTACCTGTACCCCCTGCACCAGGCGTATTTAGCTACTTGTAGAATGTACCCAAACATGTCCCTTCCTGTGTATCCACACAACCCCTGGTTCCAGGAGGCTGCTCCAACTCAGAACGAAAATGAAACTGCACGACCAAGCAGGCACTTTGCTGTTCAGACCGAGGCCAGATCCAATGGTCAGATTCCACAGGCTGACAGATCTCCATCACTGCCTCTGATCATACCTTCAGCTCAGGTGTCAGAAAGTCAAGGACAGGTCTGTGTTGAACTGGAGAATCCAGCACAAGCTCTTCACGCGAACTACGAGGAGTCCCTGAGAGGGAAAAATATGTTCCCACAGCCACCCTTTGGACACAATCATTTTCTTGGAGCTGTTCCAATAGCACCTCCTTTCTTTCCTCACTTTTGGTATGGATACCCAGTTCAGGGTTTCATTGAGAATTCAGTAGCGAGACCTAATGTTGTCTTGTCACCTGAGGACAAAGAGGCGGCAGCTGGCACTTCTGCCAACACATATATGAGCAAAGAATGCAGCCCTCCAGTTCCTGGAGTGAACTGTGCAGAGCAGCTCCAGCAGAAGACCAACAGCAGCAGTGGCTCCAACACCGTCCCATTCCCAGTGGCTGCTGCAGGGACCCCAAAAGACACTTCAGCAAGGGCACCTCAGCTGGAGCAAACCTGTCCTTCAGCTGCTCCCAAGCAGAAAACATCGGGGCAGCAACATCGCCCTCCGCAGACACAGGGCACGGAGAGGCCAACGGCAGGGCCCAGCACGCAGCCACTGCTGGCAGAACCTCCTAAAAACGAACTGAAACCCAGCATTCCCGGCCGTAAGGAAAAGCCTGCTAAAGGGAGAGATTCCAAGGGTGCTGGTAATGTGCAGACAGAAAGCAGGGTCCAGAGAACGAGGGAAGAGAGCTCTGAAGATGACAGTGAGGTTTCTGACATGCTGAGGAGTGGCAGATCCAAGCAGTTCTATAACCAGACTTATGGAGGAGGCAGAAGGCCTAGACCTGATAGGGGTTATTCCAGCAGGGGAGGATACCAGTTCCAAAGAAATGAGGAGGCCTGGAAAGGACCACCCAGCAGAAGCAGAGATGACGGCTACCAGTATCAGAGAAACTTCAGAGGGCAGCCATATAGGAATGACAGGAGAAGGGCAACACTGGGAGATAATCAGAGGGGGCAGCAAGCATAGAGTGAGTGGATAATTGGAAAATTTAAAATGCAAAAAGTAATTTGAAGTAGCAATTTAAAATCTTATTTTCTTTTTAGTGAAGTTCAATGATATGTTTAATTTTTGGCAAGTAAAGACTAGGAGGATATCAAGTCCTACCATAGGGTTTTTGGGGGGACTCTAGAGTTTGTTTGGCTTAGCAGTTTTTCCTCAATGTCAAATTAGAAAAAAAAAATAGGTTTAGTGTTTGATAATTTTTTTCCCCACAGAGGTTTGCGTTTCTGATAGAAGATGGGTATGTGCGTTTACCAGAGTGACAAATGACAGCATTTGATGTGATCTAGATCCTAAAATTGACAGTAATATTGCACCAAATATAAATGTATATTTTATCATACAATGCCTTAGTTCTGAACTGAGCTAAAGGAATTCTCAGCCTACTGCACTGTTGTCTCTGATATGCTTCCAACCCAAAGGCCTTTCATCTCAAAAAGAAAAAATATCTGTCAAACTTGAATGTTTCTCTTGTGTGTTACACGTATGGCAGCCAGCTAACCCTGTGTCTTAGGTATGTTGTATATAGTTCTTTTCATAATCATAGGGTATATTTTTGAATTTTAAAAAGCATTTATTTGTTGAAATCAAAATCAAGACAAGCAGTCAAGAATACCTGTGTACGAACTGATAAGAATGGCTGTATCCACCATGAATTCTTCTTAATGCTGGTGTGACTAGAATGGTGCCTATGCCAACTGAATAATTACAAAGACAATAAAAATGTAGATGCTATGCATTTCCAAAATAATTCTGCATCTGTTATAATAGCAGAAGTTTTTTTAATGCCACTTTAACACTAATGCACTGACAAATCCTAGATATTTTGTGAGGAGATGCATAAAGTACGTGTTACTTTTTTTAAGTTTGTACGATTGAGCTACTGTTCAGTATTCTTTTGTTGTTGCACTGTTGATGTTTTGCATGTACAACTCCTTGCTGGAACTACTTTTAAAAGCAAGAATGGAGAATCTTAGTGTGCTCTGCTCTTCCCTACAATTCAGAAGAAAGTGGCTTCTGCCTTATATTTTTACACTGTGTCAGAGTTCTGATGCTGTTTCTTCTGAGCCCGGTTACGATCTCTGCAGTGTTCCTGTTGCCTTTGCAGTCTGGATGTTCAGCTGTCCAGACTCGGAGAGTGCAGTGTGCACAGTATTCACTCAGCTCTGTTGCTCTGTAAAATTGAACTGTTGTGTATATTTTTATATCTCTGTATACAGTAGCATAGATGATGGTACCCATTCATTGTGTCTGAGATTGTACACCCTTGGTGCGGAAACCAGAGTGATAGTTAGATGATAAAGAGTTTGTTTTCAGATGCATGCTATGTATAAAACCCTAATTAAAATAAATGTTTTGTCTTTTCACTTGCTTTCTAAATTATAATTATGTATTTAAACCTGTTGCAATGGCATTAAATGAAGTGTTGTTCTTACAGAGTCAATTGTAGACAGCAGCAGAATGATTAACAAGATGTGGCACACAGCAAACAAAAAGGGGGCATAAACTATATTTGAAGTTTTTGTTTGTAGGTGTAGGGGTAATGCTGAAGGCTTTTTGGTTTTTCTTAATCTAAATACTTTTTAATTCAGAAATATATTGAGGATTCACGAAAAGAGACCATCTTCAGTTTTTCAGGTTAAGAATGAAGCAAGCACTGAAGGATTTAACTATTGCTACCACAGTGGTTTTCTGTTTATCTCAACTGCTTTCAGAAACTTAAAAAGACAGCTGCTTGTTGAGCTTACTGGTGAATTTTGAACTCTTAACTCCAGTTGTACACCAAATTTGTGCAGCTGTCACTAAAATAATCATTCTGTCCTAGAGCAGGCAGTTCAGCACAAGTTCTGTTGAAAGAATGAAGGCAGCAACACTTCCTACAAAAATTTGTTGGGAAATAATGGGGAAGAGAGGCATGGCAGTAACTGGGAGGGATGTGTTTTTAGAATTTACGTTTAAAAACCAAGTTCTTTCAGTTGGGCCTACACCCAACTAGGCTTGGGCTAGGACAGTGAAGGACTGGAATGGTATTTTCTCCATTGCTGATCAAGTAAATCTGGTTTCCTCTTTTTGCTGAAAGAATTGTAGATTGATTGGCCCAACCTCTGGCCTGGGGCAAGATCTTTTAGATTGCAGGATCCTCCTGTAGTATATGTAATCAGCATATATAATGAGCTGTGATACAAAGCTTCAGGTATTTGCTGAACTACATCTTTACCTTACCCTTATCCTCTCTGATTAGGAGAAAACGCACAGCTCCAGTCCAAGGGGAGTTAAGCTGTGCAGAGTACAAGTTTTAGTCAGCCTTTGGAAGTTTTTGCCTGAACTGGGTGGTGGTGTAAGGATGTATTCAATACCTGCACTTCTTCAGGGTGTCCCTCTGCTGGTATAGTACAGGTGGATTGCTGTACAAGATGGAGGTAGTGTGTATTTAATGCTCAATACCGCCAAGGTTATGAAATAACCACATCACTAACACACAGAATGGCTTAAAGAAAAAAAGATGAACAAACCACTCCTTTCTGTAGGTTCTGGGGCAAAAATGTAACAGAACAAAGCATGTTTTCTCTCACAATGTTTTTCACATGCTAATGAAGGCAGAGAAGAGAATGTTGAAAATACCCTTCCTTACTTTTAAGATACATAGCTTAAAGTTGTTTTTACATGTCTGCTTAAGTAAGCAGGAACCTTTAAATTTTCCTTCTGGGTCCCTGAAGGACCTTAATGTATATGGAAGTAAGTTTTTAATAAGATATTTTTATTTACTTTTGTCTGTAATAAGGATCAAAGCTTCTACTTTAGGGAAAAGTAATACCTGCATCTTAGCCGTATAAAAACTTTGTGGAAGAGTAAGTTGGAAAGATGGAAAGGATGTTAATACTTCTTTAAGATTATTTCACTGATTATTTTTATCTAGGTCTGAGAAGATGCACAAGGACCGATGATTAAAAAAAGATGAAGCTACCTTCTGTTACATTCTTTGTACTGCATCTTGTGTGTGTGTGCTACAGTATAAGAAAAAGGGTGTGTGGGCATCATAAACACTCTCTTGAATTAGTAATTCAAGAAATTCTGCAGTGTCACAAGAGTTGAAGTTAGATGGGTATTTTATTTATGAAACCCTCATCCAGAGAGATTCAACCTTTTTAAAAGAGGACTCGCTCCTGTAGCTTGACATTCTTAGTAAACTTCCCTCTTATACAGAAAACAGCTTCAAAGATTTATTTTAAATTGAGGAAGTTCAGTCAGTACTTGGTACATGAGTAGGATATATTGAATTGAAAACCCTTATACTGTGAAAAATCAGGAGACCCATTTGCACAATTTCAAGGTGGTCTATTTTGAAATTCTTACACTGAAAATAGGGCTGTGTCACCAAAATATAGAAAGTGGCAGTTTTACTCAGACTAGGATGTTTACTGCTACCCTCTTAGATGTTAAATGCAGCAAGAGATTTTAAGCTTCAAAAGATTAATTGTTCTAAAACCTGATATGAGCCATCTCATCATAACTGTTTAGATTCCAATATCCATGGCTAGATGCCAGTTAAAAATATGCTGGGATTCAGTATTTAGTCATCCAAGAAGAAGTAGTTTCCACTCTTCTTTTGTTCAACATCCTTGGGAAGAGAAAAAAGGTCACCGTTACTTGAAGTAGTCTTTGGCAGACTTGAACATAACTGAAATAAAAGACACTTAACTAAACTCACTTTCTGCTTCCCTTATTACTCTGACTGGTTTCACATGCTGTTTTCCAGCACAGAACTACCCTGTCAATCTTCATTTTGTTCCTTATTTTAAAATCTGGCTTTATATTAAACAATCATAACACCTTTCCTGTGAACGTGCTCCTCTCTTACCTTGATGGAATTGAGTTTGTTTATTCTTGGTCTGTAATTGTTGGGGTCTCTTCTAAAAGTGATTTCAAGCTGAGATAAAAATTTATTCATTCCAGCCAAAAGAGTCTGTGGACTGTTAAGAGAAAGGAATATTTCAGCTACATTTTCAGAAGTTTTATACTATACAATCACGGGTAACTTTGAGCTCCACCCTGAGCTCACTCAGGGCTGGAAATGCTAATGTGAACTGCATTTGACATACCAGAATGTGCTACATTTTTAGTCAAACCCTGTCTCAGATGCTGCTGAAAGATGAGAGTAGTATCTCAGTGTGGCTTCCAGCTGTGACTTTTACATTCTTTTTATTTTCTATCTACGTGTGTGTGCTGGAACACTTAATACATTCAAAGAAAAAAAACCCAAACACTTGCAAAATCTAACGAAGATCACAACATAACTTTCTCAGCATCAGTGTATGATTGTGATAATTATTTACAGGAACAAAAGTAGACCTATTAAAACGGACACCTTTGAAAGTGGAAAACAATGGACACTGCATGTTGCTGTCAAGACTTGCGCTTCACTACATCTGCATACAGGTACCATTAGTACACTGCTTTCTTTTAATACATCTGAAAGTTATTTTCATTATCATAGTTTACAGTTGGTAGGTTTTTGATTCCTTATTACTGATGCCACTTATTTGATCTCTTCTGATTGTAATTTAGCCACTGTGCAGTTGCTTTAAGGCTGGTCTAAGCCAGGAGTTGGTCTTGAGGGTTTGGTTAGGTTCTCCAACCCTGCCCCAACTCTGGGTCTAGGCAGCCCTGTAAGTGAGGATCAGTCCCATTTTCTGTTCCATGGTTCAAAAAGAAGTCAGAAACCTCAGGACAGCCTTGGATGCAAAATTTCCACAGGGAGGGATGACAATATTGTTTACTAATCCCAGCAAGTCTCTTACCTGTTTGCCAGTGTGTTCTTGGAAGGAATGCCATCAAAAACAATCACACGATCAGCAAGATATGTAGCCATGATAAAATCATGTTCTACCACAAAAGCTGTTTTTTTAGCATGGAGAATGAAACTGAAATGAAAAAAAGAAGAGAGATTAATGTGACCTCATTGTAATACTACTGCAAATCTCAGTTCCTTCCCAACCATGTGTACTCACCGTTTAATGACTCTGGCAGCCATCAGACGCTGTTCAGAGTCCAAATATGCTGAGGGTTCATCAATCAGATACACATCTGCAGGTTTACCCAGACAAAGAGCTAATGCCACACGCTGCAACTCACCACCAGACAGTGTCTGAACCTGGTGGTGTGGAGGGAAACAAGGCCATGTTTAGTTCAGGTACAGGCTGAAAGTTAAAGAAGACAATTAGGATATTAATTCAGGCAATTAATACCTCCTGGTCAATGATGTTTTCTATCTGAAGAGGTTTCATTACGTCAGTTACAAACTGGGGGTGTGTGTAGGCATCTCTGATCTTCTCGTGCAGTAGCTGACGGACACTTCCCTAGCAAAAGGAAAATGTTGCTGTTCAGTTTTATGCACCATAAGAAATGGAGCAGAAATAGAGAAAAAAAAAATCTATCTAAAATATAGATATAAAATAGCAATAAAAAAAATTCTGTGTTTTGTAGCAAACATGACACTTAATAAGGCTGAAACATACCGTAGATTTAGGGCTGATTTTCTGTGGTTTGTAACTGACATTTAGGACTGGGACCTCACCTATAAAAAGACAAAATTAATAAACAAGAGCCTTTCCAGTATCTTTAAAATAGGTTTCAGCTGAGGTATAACACATACCTCCTTCATCAGGTGTAAGTCTTCCTGCAAGCATTCGAATAAATGTCGTTTTGCCAGTTCCTAAAAAAACCCCACATTACACATTAATCACTTTTTAGTAATTTAGACCTCTAACATTTATGTCAATGATACAATAACAAAGACTATTTAATGAAGAATACATTTTAAAATTAGACTGCTTTGAGAATTCCTATATTAACTTCCATCACTTACTACTACTTGCTTTTTCAAATGGAAGAAACATCTTAAAACCGCCACCTAATTTTTTTTAAATGGGGTAGCAGACAAACACAGTGGCATTGATAACACTCAGTAACTTCATGTTCTCCCTAGTCAGCGAGTAAACTCATGGTGTGATACCTTCACTAGGAAACAAGCAGCTCAACCTGACTCAAACCCAGTAATTTTGAAATCCGGCTCCCAAAGTGAAAAAGGGCTTTAGGAGCATATTCAGGGCTGGAGAAGCAGCTTCCAACATAAATTGCACTTACCATTTTCCCCTAACATCACCATAATTTCAGAATCGGTGAATTCTCCAGCTACTATGGATAGTTCAAATTCTCCCATCTTTTTTTTCATTCCTGGATATTTGTACATGCACATCTTTTTAACCTCTTCTTCATTAGCTGTCTCAGCTACTTTAAATACCAGAGATGCATCTCGAAACCTCAGATTTTCTGTTGGAACATAGCCATCTAGGAAAATGTTTATGCCTATGATGGGAGGAAAAAAAGGTCATAAAAATAGGACTGTAACGAAGTAAAACAAGATGAATTTCAATTCCAGGCTGTAAATTCCATTCAGGTAACGAGAATGCTGGATTTTAAATGGCATGCTAAAATAAGCAACAAGACCTCCTCTTTTAAAGTGTGCACATTATGCAGACCGAATGAAGAAAAGCCTTACCTAACTACAGAATGGCTGTAGCAGCTCTTCCTGAAAACCCACTATTAGGATGTGTGTGGGGTTTAAAGGAACTGCTGCTGCTGGGCCCATTCTCTCAAAACTCAGATTTACTGAGTCTCAGTACTACAAATGTGGTCAATTCAGATGAACACTATGTCCCTCCGTACTGTGCAACCCTTCTTCTGCTCTTTCTCTACTACTTACAGAAATAAGTAGTACAGTACAGTACAGTAGTCTTTTGTGTAACTCCACTGTTTACAAAACACCTGCAAGTATCAAAATTATGTCCATAGCAAAAGTGCATTTCAGAATTAAGGCTTTTGGGTTCAGTTACAAATTTAGAATCGTGTAACACAGAAATTGTGCAGAAAGTAAAACAGTAGTTTTCTCATTGCTGAACTGTAACAGGGAGAAGATGTGTTTATGTAACAGACAACTGGCATACTGCTGTCTTTTTTGGGTATGTTTATAAAGAGGAATATGGTAAGAATTACCTTCTCTTACGCTGAAAGGCATGGTAACAACACCATAAGCACTTGGCACACCATACAGGCAGCAGATAAAGTCAGAGAGATAATCTAACACACTTAGATCATGCTCTACAACAATAATGTACCTGGAAAACAGAGCCAGAGAGATGCTTTTTTACTTCAATGCGAAACATTTTTCTTCCTTTTTTTTTTACTCTAGTCTTGCATAAACAAGAGCTATCAACATGATTTTTAGTTAAAATGGTTTCTTCATTTTATACTAAAAAAGGAGAGTTCAAATCGCTAACAAGCATTTTTTAAACTGTCCAGTAAACCTGTGAATGATAAACTGAAAGTCCATCTTCAGTGTAAATGGGCAGCTTCTTTATGTACAGTAAGTGGAAGAATATTGATTGATTTGAGTGAAAAATGCTTAGCACATTTTAAGGAAATAAAATTTTTTGTGAGAAAGGGATGAAACAGTAATATTCAGCTGAAAGGTAACCACCAATATTTTCCCATCGTTACTACAAAATTCTGAAACAGGACAAGAAACTACAGGAAATAAGTTTCCAAAATTCAAAAGAATAGAATATGACTGACTTGGAATAATCGAAACATCTGTTAGTGTACCACACTGAGAAGTGAGCACTTCTAATGAGATGGACTGGATGTTTCTTCTCTCTGTAAACAGTCATGCATTATTACAGTCTAGCAAAACATTTGAAGCTTGTATTTACCTGTCAGGGTTTATTAGGGACCGAATAGTAATGGCAGCCTTCAAGCGCTGCTTGACATCCAGGTAGCTGGAAGGTTCATCAAACATGAAGCTAATCCCAAAAGGAAAAGTTAAGTCTTAGTGAATGCAAGCTTTCTACTTATTCAGACGTAATATTAACATTTCAACCATTAAATACATGGAAATAAAAAATTATCATTCTTTATACTGAGAAAGGGAGACAAAAAAAGAGAATTGTGCACACCTGCCTTCATTCTCTGTAGACTGTCATGTGAAAGTGAGCTAAGTATTACTTTGCCAAAAGCTCTGACAAAGTCATCAAAAGTCACAAGAAATCAGAAGTTAGGAGTCCCATGCACTCATTTTGAGTTACCTTAAATTTAACATGAAATAAAAAGTGCAAAAATATTTTGGAAGACTGGAAGAAGGACATCTTCCAAAAAGAGAAAACTGGACAAGGAAACCCACTTGAAACTCACACCAACCAAACAAAAAACAGCAGCCCAAGCAGAAAAAAAGCAAGCAACCAAAAATTCATCAAAGCAAAAAAACCAAAACCCTGTAACTCTTCTGATCTTGCTTTCTTGGTCCCAAGGAGTCAGGAAACATCATATATTAGAGAGGAATTTCCTGCTCGCCAGACATGAGAGGAGGGACACAAGTTCCAAGAGGTGGGGAGGCAGCTGTACCTTTCTCATTCAAAGAGGCTAAATGAGGTGTGCTGTCCAACAGGATACGTTTAGGTAGGATTAGGGAGAGGTTACGGAGTTGTGACACTGATACTTAACACTGGCTTCTGAAATCAGCTATTTCCACTCAGATAAATAAAAGTATACAAAATCCAGAGATTATACATGAAGTAAATATGGATTTCAGCTGATGAGCTGGCAGCAGCTTTTTTTAAAAATACCTTTAAAACATTATTTAATAATTATTAAATATTTTTCAGTATCTCAAATGAAAGTATTACTGTTAAGAATAAGTGTAAATTTGAGGACCATATTCTGAGAGAGATTATTAGAAGCAATGTGTAACAGAAGTAAATTAAACATACATATCAGCCTTCTGAATGCAAACAACTGCACAAGCAAATCTCTGAAGTTCTCCTCCTGAAAGGTCCTCAACATTTCTTTCTTTCAGGTGTGTTAAGTCTGCAAATAAGTGGTTAATTTTAGGTATGTTATAACCAACACAACAATCAATTTTTTTTAACCTACAGAAACATGTATAAACATAGCAAACATTCTACACAGAGGAAAAGAAAACAGAAGGAGAATAATTCAGTTTTTACAGTATCAGTATCATACTGCTAATACTAAGTCACAGCAAGCTAAGGCTTCTATGCAGCATTAGTTGCATGGCTACTTTTTATCATGCAAAAGGATTACATTTCTATTTCTTCTTCCATCATATATTTGGTAAAGACTTCTGGCCCTAGAAAGAAACTATACCAGTTCTGAAAGTGTTTCTTGTGAGACTTGGCTGCAGAGTTCTGATTTTCAGGAAAATCAGGCCTCTCAAACACTACAGCAGATGGGTAAAGCCAGGATTTTCTAAGCAGTTGAATGAACAGCCCATTTCAAGAACAGGTTGTGTCACTAATAAATTAAGTGGGACTCAAAGTCCACGCTCTTGGTGGCACAGCAGCCCCACCTTTATTACCCAGTTCTACCAAAGAGAATCCCCTTGTGAATTTACAACTAAATTTAGTAATAACTAAATACAAAATACCTACAAAACATAACTTGGGCTGGACTATGCAGATGTTCTTATTAATTGTATTAATCTCAGAAGTCAGTGTTAGTCCCACTATAATTAGATATATACAAGCTTTGGAGGGAGAGTGGTATATTAGGATAACATTTTCTACATGCAGTGGCTCTCCCAAGAGGGATGCTAACATTTTGCTACACTTGTGAGCAAGCAAGAGCAGCAGATGTTAAGTGGAATTTTTCCAGATTTAGAAATAAGCACTCTCTTCTATGAAATAGAAACTGCATTCTGTTCTGTCAACTAGCACATATCAATTAGTTTGCCTTTGCCACTAGAAGTATTATTTGTGTTACTTATATTACAGCATGCCCTAGGCTTTACACTAAAGCACCTTTTCTGTCTTTTTGAGTTGGTATAATTTACATGTTCTACCATGTAATGTAATTTGATTTTTTCAGTAAATACGAACTCCTCACATCCTTTGAAATTTGACTGTACAAAATCACTTACCAAGCTGCTGACATACAATAGTTTGTGTCTTAGTTTCGTCCTTCCTATCCAAAATTGATCCCACTGTTCCCTGTATGATAAATAATAAAAAAAGCCAACCAACATTAGAAATTTCAGACAATTCTGAATTGTGTTGCTAAGTAAAACCTTTAAACACAAGAGAAGTAGTATAGAAGAAGCTCCCAGCTTTCTATTAACTCATGAAATGTCTCACCTTTGCAGCTTTAGGTATCTGGTCCACATACTGAGGTTTAATGATAGCTTTAAGGTCATCTTCCAGGATCTTGGTAAAATAATTTTGTAATTCAGATCCTCGGAAGTAAGTCAAAATTTCTTGCCAGTCAGGTGGATCCTGTGACAAAATTAAAGCCTGTGTTTACTCATACCATTTAAAAAACATAGTAAGAAACCCTAAATTTAAAATTCCAATCAATACAGCAAGTAGAATATGCTTGTAAGATGACAAACAAAAAAAACCCCCAAACCATTCCAAAACCAAAATTTAGAGATCTTTTTTAACAGGTATCATCAGCCTTCAAAAAAAACCAATTTACACAGTTAAGAAGCTACTGTGCTGTGCTGTGAACTGAAACTACTTAATGGGGAAAATGACAGCATGGATTAGCGTAACTACACTCATCAGCTATCTGATAAAGCTAATCCAAAGGAAAAGGACTGGAACGATAAAAGCACAAACTTGCACAGAAGATGTAACAAATTCTGTAATTTCTCTGCTTCTAGCAAACACTTCTAAGGAAACAGGAGGAGAAAACAAAGGAAAAATGATAAATTGGAAAAAAAAAGGAAAAGGAACTGTTCAGAGCAAAGACCCAGGAAAAAAGTCCCCCCCCCCCTTGCACACTATACTACTCTAAGAGGTGCTGAGTTAATTACTTTGATGATAAACAGTATGGAATGAGACTGACACAGTCACATTTCCAAACCAGCAATACACAGAGGAAATGCTTCATCAGTTTTAGGGCAGAAGCAACATGGAAGATTCAATTCATACCACGTGTTTCTGTGGTCATAATGATATGGCTCCTTCACAGCAAAGTCTGATTTTGGAAGCATGGTAATTCTATTAAGTACACATTCAGAAAGTCAAAAGTTTTGCTATTTCTGCAATACTACCACCTGAAACAAGAAGTCCACAAAATAATATAAAACAAACTTGAAAGAGAATGTAAAATGTAGCTGGGAAATGATTATTTTTTTGCAGTTTTAGGTGGCAGCCATAAAATGAGTAGTTTCTTAAAACATTACTCTTTTAAGTAACAAAACTGCTGAATAAAGTTTGAACACACTTGATTCTTACAACTGCCTCTTGAAGGATAAATTTTGCATCCGAATTCAACTGTCCCCATGCAATCTGAAGGTAAAAAAGCAATATCTGAAATACTGATAAGAAGAGTCCTAATAGTTATTATTTATGTCTTTTCTCTCATAGTATTCACTCTCTGGAGTAGTGCTACGTAAAGAAGCCCTGGTAAAATATTTTGCTCACTGGCTGCAGTTTGACTTGGAGTAAATATAGAAAAATGAATTATTAATTCCCATCAATACCAGCAGATTACAAGTTGATGGATGTCTGGTTCTCAAAAAATACTATTTCTGAGTAACTAGCAACATGAAGAAACTACAGATTTTCAGAGCTCAGTATTAAAGTGTACAGTGGGAAATATCTTCAACCACGATTTGCATACTAACAACATACTTTATGAGAAATCCTCCTCAAAAGAATCAAAGATAAAAATACCTAAGAGATCACACGGATATGTGGTAAGTGCTCATAGACACTAGAGCTGTTCAGATAAAAAAAGGTTGACTTAGAAGAAACTCCAATACTTAGGCTGTAGAAATCCCTGATGGGAACAGGTAAATTGTGCAAGAAGAAAAACTTGACATTTTTAAGGACTGGTATTAAAACAACCCCAAACCCTTAAGTGTGACTTCAGTACAGAAACGTACCTCTGATATATATTTTTAGTGAGTTACAATTAAAATTAGCATCTTTGTCTTTCATACACACAATTTCCAAGAAAGCCTTTGTTAACAACACTCTTCTACTACTGTCCCCATGTGGAGTAGGTCACTGGCTGTCAATAGATGAAATGCCAACATCCTCACAAATACAAAAATTCAGTCCAAAACTATAAACACAGCTATCTAGAATGCCAACTCTATTTCATTGTTGATACATACATCATATTTTCCAAGATTTGGCTTCTGTTTTCCAGCTAAAATTTTCAAGGCAGTTGATTTTCCAATACCATTGGTTCCAACCAATCCCAGTACTTCACCCGGACGAGGGATAGGCAACCTGTACACAACATTGATAACTCTGTGTTATATTAATGCCATCAGACACTAACATTTGGTGCTCAAGTGAATTTACAACCCATTTTCAGACTTTCTGATTATTACAGCCTACTTTGTTAACTTGCAAATAGCTAACTCAAATTATATCAAATTCCTTAAAAACAGAAGAGCATAAGAAATATTTAAAGACAGTCTGTTTTTAAATAGGGGCTCTGTAAAATAATCATTAACATTTTTTTTCATTGCAATATTTTTTAGTAAGAAAGACATAATTAACATTCCAAAAGGAAGATCCTGAGGTAAGAACCAAGAACACCTTGATGTGCACTATGTTTAAACTATCAAAAACTTGAATTTTTTGTCTCTTTTACATTGACATTTGAGAAATAAAATACCTGTGAAGTTTGAAGGCATTGGCACAGTATCTATGTGTTGTTTCTTTCTCCAGGTTGCTAGGTAAGTTAACAATTGACAAGGCTCCAAAAGGACATTTCTGGAATTGAAATAAATTACAGATTACTAGTGCACACAACAATTTAACAACAAAAGACTATGTTTTGTACTGCACCCAGCTGTGCATTTACTTTTTTAAATGGACTTCTACCAAATTTCCTTTACATGGTCAACCTGCCAAGGAAGTTCTATGCCACATTTTTCAAATTAATAGCCTACAATTTAGACTGTCAGTCTACAATACAAATAAGGCACGCTGCATATATTCTCCACCTCTTTCACAAAAAACATCTTTCTGCTGCTAGGTGTCTACAGACACAAACAAAAAACCCAAACAAAGCCAAGCAAAAACAAAGCCACAAACAAAATCCACATTCCGCAACCCAACCAGTTCAGTCAAATGACACAGTTCCTCACTTTCTATAAACAGTAACAGTTAACTAGGTCTGATTAGTCCAGGAAAGAAAACTGCTTTTTGAAATTACACTATGCATTACTAAATATAATAGCAAAATAAGGAAAATCTAGCACTTTAAATAAAGTAGTTTAACTTTTACCTTGATGCAAATACCACAACCAATACAAAGTGTTTCTGAAATCCATGCTATTTTGCTCTGTGATGTGACTTCTATGCAAAGTTTTCCTGGTGACAAAAAATTAAGGTAAGATCAATACAGTTTCTGGTGAATCAGAATTGTTGCCAGTACTACTAAATTCCACAGAGGACCATGTAACTGATGAACGTTCACTGAATCTTCAGATCATCTAAAGGGTTGAAAAGTGTCATTATTACTAAGAACTGTTCATGCTTTCAGTGATATTTATAAAGGCATTATGAAACAAAACCCTGAATGATAACAAAAACAATTCTAAAAAAATCATTCCTTCTGGTGGAACTTGATTAAAACTCTCCAATTGCTTTCATACTTTGTTAAATTGTATCTCTTACCCATTCGAACCACAGGACAACTCTTCTTGCATTCCTGACGACATTTCTTTGGCTTACACTTGTCATGGTTGACTATAGCAATTCTTGTTAATTTGTCTGCCATAATGCACAACTTAGGGTTAAACACATACAGCAATTATAGGAAGGAGTAGTGGGAGTCTTCCAGACCTTAAGGGAAAAAAAAAAAAAAGAAAAAAAAACTGTAAGAGATCATGCCACTGACAGAGAACACACATATCCTGAGTTATTACTAGTGGAGCGCAGAGGTGAAAAATGAAAATTTGTTTTTTCCTCCTTTAAGCAACATGGCAAACAGAGCAAAGTCAGAGATACAAATAACAAGAGTACTGATATGTACATAACTGCACAAATTTTTAACATCAACTTTCCATCCCATTACTATTTTTCCAGTGTAAAAATAGAATTGTGATTATATCTGAAAACTGATTTGTTTCCAAGAAAAGCATGTTGTAGTAAAACCATAAGAATCTATACAGCTGCACATTTCAGTTTCACAAGCTGCCTTGTGTGAAGCACCTTTATTCACACTATCGAATTGTGACTACAACTATTACTCCAAGAATTATTAGAATACACATTTACAAACTGTATGCCAATATTCTGTATTAACGGATTAAAACAGTGTAAAATGTAAACCAGTCTTCAAAGTGAAAATTCATAGTTGCGTATAAAAAGTAAACCAGGCAATATGAGCAGACATATATGATGATATTTGATTTTTTAATCTTAGTTTCATTAGTATTTAGATAACTACAGTTACATTCTGCATTTCCTATTATGGTATCAATGCCTATAATAGATTTCAATAAAAAGAAGTAAAATTAAGAACATAGAAAGGCTCTGCAAAGGGATCTAACCAAGCTGGATCCATGGGCCAAGGCCAATGGTACGAGGATCAGTAAGGCCAAGTGCTTGGCCCTGTCCTTGGGTCACAACCACCCCGGCAGCGCTACGGGCTGAGACAGAGTGCAAGGAAAGCTGCCTGGTGTGTAAGGCCTCAGGGTGCTCAACAGCAGCTGAGCATGAGCCAGCTGTGCCCAGGAGGCCAAGAAAGCCAATGGCATCCTGGCCTGGATCAGCAATGGTGTGGCCAGCAGGACCAGGGCAGTGATTGTCCCTCTGTACTTGGCACTGCTGAGGCCACACCTCAAGTGATGTCCAGTTCGGGGCCCCTCACTAAACAAAGCGCTGGAGGTGGCTCAGAGAAGAGAAATGGGAGCTGGGGAAGGAACTAGAGGGTAAGTCCCGTGAGGAGTGGCTGAGGGAGCTGGGGTTGTTTAACCTGGAGAAAAAGAGGATCAGGAGAGCCCTTATCACTCTCTACAACTGCCTGAAAGGAGGCTGTAGCAAGGTGGGGGTCAATCTCTTCTCCCAGGTAACAAGTGACATGACAAGAGGAAACAGCCTCAGGTTTCACAAGGGGAGGTTTAGATTCGATATTAGGAGAAATTTCTTCACTGAAAGGTGGACAAGCATTGCAGCAGGCTGCCCAAGGAAGTAGTGGAGTCACCATCAGTGGTGGTATTTGAAAGATATGTAGATGTGGCACTCAGGGACGCAGCTTAGGGGGCAGCGCTGGGTTAACAGTTGGACTTGATAATCTTGGAGGTCTTTTCCTGCCTAAAAAATTCTGTAATTCTATGAAGTACTACACGATTAAATATTCCTAAAATCACAAATAAGTGCATGCAAAGAAGTGAAATTATGACTTGTACTCCTCTCTATAAGCCCCTCTTTTCTTGCTTAGCTATTTGTAATGTACATTGACAAGCACTGGATTGTACTGGGACTCTGAATACTTTGTACTCAACAGCTGCAGCAAGGGAAGGGAAGGACAGAGAATTTTAGATTTAAATATTGGTAGATAAAAAAAACGTGGAATGTGTTTTAAAGTGCATTTATATTTCCTTTACTATATTCACTCAGACTACTGAGAATCACAATAATAATGACTTTTATTTTCCTATAAACAATGCACACCTAAGGACAGCTCCCTTCACTCCTTTCTGCTCCAGAACAACAAAGATGACTGAATTATGAGGCTTCTGAAGAATTTTAAGGTATTACAGATGACAAACACATTTTTTAAAGTAAAAAAAAAAAAAAAAGCCTTAAATACAGTACAAAGCATTTCCATTTCACCACCACTAAATAAAGGGATGGCAGCCCTACAGATAATGCCAATGCAAAATAATTTTGATGCAGTATCAGCTCAGTAACTGGGAAGGAGTCTTGAAATATTTCAGGTTACCACACAGTCCATAGGTACGGTTTCTTTCTCTTCCAAAAAAAAGGATCCCAACATTTTTTATTAAAGGAAGTATTTTCTGATGTCCAGTTCACCTTTGCTTCACCGAACTAAAGCATCCTGCAGCAATTTACAGACTGTATTTGCTACATAAGGCTATTAGATGAAGAAAGGTTGTAACTTGTAAGCTCCTGAAGGAAGCAAGAATAAAACAGGTGTATGGCACATTTATCATGTTAAATTCTAGCCTTCCGTAAACTTCAGTTGGAAGGAATCCTCCAGATACTACTGCAATATGAAAGGAAGGAAGATGGACATGTAACAGTGAGCAGTCAGAAAAGCAGATGTTACTGTATCCTTAAATCCATTACTACCATATTTATGAATATTTTAAGTGGTTCCTTCTAAAAGTGGTAGGCTTATTCCTTTTTTCTATTTCCAAAGTATTTTCAAACTAATGTAAAAAAATATTCTTCATCAGATATAAACGAATGTAACTAGTAGCCATGCTGCCAACCTTACTGTAGAAGTTTCTACTTATATTTATATTTTTTCTTTAATATTTTAAGTTTCCTAAGTCAGAAAGTCCTATTAATATAGCTGATGTATTCAAATAAACGTCTGAATATTAAAAAAAAAAAAAAAAATAGAAGTGATTTAACAGTTCTGTATCAACAGACAAGACGGACAAAATAGGGCTGAACATTGAAATTACATCCATAGACCAGGCCAACATGCATGGAATATTGAGGCTTGCAGTTCTCACTTTAATGCATGAGAAAACAAGAAACTGAAAGCCTTATTTTTAAAGACTATAATGGTGTCTGAGTCCAGGTAATTTTCTTGGGAACAGATACTGGACGTTGTCATTACTTCCAATAAAGATACATTCTTTGGGAAGACATCCCAGTGCTTTTCATTAAAATCCTGTGGTTTACAGTGCAAAGAGTATTTGGGGGCGAATCACTCACTCCTTTTCTGTTTACCCAAGAGAAGTGCCTAACGTGGCTCAGCCCTTCCTCCAAGGCCTGAGCAGACAGACAGACCACTAAGTATCTTCCACCTGAGCTGTAGGTAGCAGTGAACCAGTTCTGTGGGTTCCAAAAGCGAGCTCCAGAAGACAAACCTGCTGTGGCTCAGCAAGCTGCCCTCCCTCAAACTCCGCTCGAGGCTCCTGCTGAGCAGTGCCGAGAGCAGCCCAGACATCTCCCCTCAGCCACCCACCCTTCCAGCTGGGGTTTAGCCTGAAGCCCCAAAGCAGGAGAGTGGGATGGGGGCTGCTCTAAAACACCAAGGCAAACATGGCTTGAAACAATCAATTCTCGCCAACTTTCTCAGCAAGCTTTCCACAGTCTTGGTGGGATAATCAGACCGAAGTTTACAGTCAATGATGAATCACTCTGGTTGGTAAGCAATGAAGCAGCCCAAGTTTGGGTTTTTTTCCTAATTCTAGCTTACATGGGAAAATGCCCATCTGTGGTGAATAGTTTTGAAGGGGTCAGAGAATTAAGTATCTGCACTAAGTATTTATTAAAGTACTTGGTGGGTGGGAATAAAAGTAATGAAGCAGCAAGGAGGCATACACTCCTCCTGCTCTGCTCCAATCTATGTGACAGAAGTGTCAGTTTATCCGAAAGTCTCAAGTGGTCTTAAGCATTTTCAGAAAAAAATATTTGTGACTCCTGTCACTTCTGCAATATTTCCAGGACTGTGCAGATGTCTACAGGGACAACTGTCCACAAAAGAAAATAATAATTTCTACTAAGAACTCAGAAACAAATAGCCAAACTGTCGAAAACGAGACTGAACTCAAGTTTACATCCAGTTATCTGAGTGGCATTTAAATTAACGTATGGAATACGATGGTCTGATTCCAAGGAGCAGATAGCAGAACTCTCAGGACACTGAACAAAGACCAGCAATGTTACAGTACAGCACACCAGTAACTGTGCAGTGCAGTCAGCAGTTTAGAGGCAGGACAAACTGGTACTCAAAAGCATTTGAATTCATGACTGTACTTCTCCTTTCCATATCGAGAAGATCAGAATAAACAGGAAAGTATGAAAATATTATTTTACTACTAACTACTAGAGTAAAGAGCTGTTTTGAATTAGTGAATGATGATGGAGTGGCAGCAGAAAATCTTCCCAGAGCAGACTGACAACACAGGTGAAAGAATGAGAGAATGACTAAAAACTGCTGGCTAGAGAAAAAGAAGATGTTCTAAAAACTCTGGCAGTATCATTTATTGAAGCCAAAAGCTGTCCATTATGTTCAATTATGTCATCTAATAAAAAAAAAAATCAAACCTGTCTAAAAATAAGACACAAAACATGTTATCACAAGCATTTTAAGTCAGCATTCTTAGGCTGTCTGACACAGATGCTGCACACTGACACACCAGATTACAACAAAAAAAGCAGCACATATGCAGACCTTGCTATCTATCACAGAAGGCAACAGCCACGTACAATCTATAGAACAAGTGCAATGTACTTGCATTAATAATATTTATTTATTTCAAAGGCATTAGAGCTAAATTAGAATTTACTAAGTCAAGGCAATTCTGATTGAGAAGGATTTGAAATCGCATTGAATTATTCAGACTTAAACAAAGAAAAATTAAAACATTAAAAGTAAACGATGACTGAAACAGAACCAGTTTGAGAACAGAACCACATGAGAAGATGAGATGGCAAGGTCTGAGTTCAGAATTGTGCCATACTTTAGTTACTTTGCACAAAACCAGTGAACATTTTATAAAATTACACTGCATCAGACAGAAATGCTGTGGAAAGAAGTGAGGATGAGCAGCATTTCCAGTTGCCATTGAAAACAAGCTCAAGAATTGCCTTCCCATTCCATTGCTGATGGACTACATACAGTCATGCCATAACAAGAACAAGAAAGTTAAGAACTAGAATACCAAAAGAAAATTCAAATGAAAGATAAAACAGAAAAACAAATTTTCAAACTGCATATGGGAGATCACTACATCTGTAAGTTTTAAAGCAGAAACAATAGCAAATGATAACAGAACAAACAAAATCTACCAAGAATTAAGAACTAGTCTATGCTTAAGTTTTTGACATGTTTTAGAAACTGAGGCAATGTAAAAAAAGAAGTTTAGACATGCCCCAAATTTCCCTACTGTATGAAATCATTATGTTACTCATAAGACACGACATGAATAAGAAAACATGATGTTAACATGAAAGCATATGGTCAAATATACTGACGCTGCACAACGGGTGGGTGTGTTTAGCTTGTGCCGAGCAGTATTAATTATCACTCAGTCTTTAACATTTCCTTTTAACATGAAGTGAAATGCGCGAGAATGAACCCAAAAATTAGCAATCTAATGAAGCTAATTTAAGTATTTCAGGACCATTTGCTTAGGACTGGAGTTTAGGGAACCACAGCAGGGAAACTTAAATTAGGACGTGCAAACTGTCACAAGAACTTGCAGGTGAAATATCCAAGTGCATTTCAGGGACGAAACACCACCATGGTCCTTGAGAAAAGCCCTGCAGACTTCTTTTGTTTTTACACATATTTTGTAGAAAATGGCTTTACCCTACTACCTTATCGCACCTGCAAGAAGTCTTGATATCCTCACCGCCCCACAAGCACACACGTGGCTATCAGCTTCTCCCAATAGAAGCCAAAATACAGCTTTCCTCCCCACCCCAGGGAGGAAGTTCCCCGTTTTCACAGGAGCAAAATACCGGCGTCCCCTTTCCCAGGGCCAGGCCACCGCCACCACCGCCAGCAGGCGAGAATCCCGCGCTGCATCCACAGGGAAGCCATTCCCGCGGCCGGGGGCAGCAGCGGGGCCGGCGCTCTCTGACCCCGGCTGGCACAAAACCCGAGGCGCCGGGGATGACGTACCGCGTGCACAGGCAGTGCCGGCCCGGGCCGTGCCCACGCCGGCAGCTAGCCCCGATTCCCGGGAGCCTCACGCCCTGAGGCCCGGCTGGGGCGCGGTCGAGCCGACCCTTCTCCCACGGCGGATCGGGCGCGGCCGCCGCCCAGGCCGAGCCCAGCGGCGGCGGCCGCCGGGCCGGCAGCACGGCATGAGGAGGGGGGCCGCTTCCCTACCGTCTCCATTCCCGTGCGTGAAGGTCGGAATCCCCGCCCGGCATTACTTACCGGGAGCTGTGAGGGGGGAGCGGTGGGGCGGGGGCAGGAGGGGTGGGAGCGCGCGCGGCGCCCTCGCGCCGCGGCGGAGGAACGGCGCCCGGTGATCCCGCGCCCGGGCCCGCGCGCGCAACGTGCTCACGCCGCCGCCGCCGCCGCCACCCGGCCAAGATGGCCGTCGGGCCCGGGGGGCGGGGCCTGGGCACGCGCCACGGAGAGGAGGGGAGAGAAGGGAAGGAAGGGAGGCCCTGACCAGGGACTGGAGGGCGGTCCTCACCATGGAGGCCTCGAGCGCGGCCGTGCGGAGGGAGCGCAGCCTCCCGGGGCCGGAGGCAGCAGCCGTCCCGGCTCCCCGAGCTCGCCCTGCGCCGGGTCGGCACAGCGCGTTGCCAGGACAGAAAGGTCTTGCTGGTCTCTACCTTCACTGGGTAGATGGTCACGGGCAGCAGCAACAGTTAGACCGGGTGCTTCTTTTCTCAAGGAAAGCTGTTGCCATTCCCTTTTACAACCGCAGCTTCGACTTGAGGAACCGAGCTCCAATATTGGATACGCCCGGCGATTGACACGACGCGAAAGGTACCAAGATAGAATGGTCTTGCTGGCTTTTACCTGCCCTGGGCAGCTTGTCTTCTACCTGGAATACTGGGGCTACGTGCTTTCATTTCCACCGGGAAGAACTGTCGTTCTCTTTCGGGAGCCCATCACTTCACTAAGGATACCACCCCCAATAAATGTCCGAGGATTGCTCCCACACAAGGGGTGCCACGACACCAAGGTCTTGCTGGCCTTTACCTGCCCTGGGCAGCGTGTCTTCTGCATCTGAAACAGTGGGACTACGCGCTTTCCTTCCCGTGGGGAAGCACTTTCAAGGGCCCACCACGGGAGCTCGGGGTCCATACCCAAGAGCGAATACATCCCCGGCCCGCTCCCACAGCGGAGGAGCCGGGACGCGCCGCTCCCGCCCTGCCCCGCCCCGCCCAGCGCGTCACGTGAGCAGCGGCCCCGGCGCCTGAGGGGGAGGGGGCGGGGCGGCGCACGCGCCCTGCGGCCTCTCCGCCCTGCGCTGCGGCGGCGGCTCCCGGCAGGATCAGGTGAGGAAGGTGGGAGCTGCGGCTCAGCCGGGGGCGTGAGGGCAGGAGGAACGTGCAGCCTGGGCAGGAGCTCGGCTGGCTGAGGCGGCGTGTTCGCCCCGGGGCTGGGGGCTGCCCAGTCGGGTCCCTCCCGCTGTGCGTGCATGGCCCCCGCGGCCGGAGAGCGGAGCCCGGGCTGGGGGTCCGGCGGGGACGGTGTGTGCCGTGAGTAGGTGCTGCTGCTGCTGCTTTATTTCCGATAGTTCCGCTTTTTGTAGGCCTGGGGGGGACACGGCCGCAATTTAATGTTGTGAACCTGGTTAATTATAATTGTGGTTGTTTATCATTGTTAGGATTAATTATAATTAATATAACTAATGTTCACTGAAAGCCGTCCAAACAAGTTGTGAGAGGACGGCTACCGATTGGTTTTTCAAAGCGGCTTCATCCTTTGGTTACTCCGGGTTTTCACGACAGCTTCCACCTACGATTTATACTTTACACGCCTTGTAAAGATGTGCTTGTCCTTTAAGGAACAGCTTGTAGCCTTACCAGGTAACTTTGAAAGTCTGGGCTTTCACAAAAATATATTTTTTAAAAAGTATTTTTTAAGATTGATTAGGAATACGTGTAGAAAATTGCTAATATAATTCTCTTAATGGTCTTTATTTTTAATTAAATACATTTGTGGCAATGAAAGACTAGTCATTTTCTCTAATAGGCTTAAAGCAATGTGTTGAAGGCAGAGTAAAAATAATTTTATTGAAGTCTTATTTAGAGAATAATCTGAGGGGTCAAATGTACAGGTAAACTAGTTGTTGACATAGGGCACTGCTGAACACTTACTATCATTATTAAACATTAATTAAACGTTAATAACTTGAATGTTTAATGTTACTGTTTAATCTTCCACCTGAGTAAAAAATAGGAACCATAGCGGGAGTCTAGTTTTTGGATATATCGTGAGATCTTTGGAGGCTTTAGACCAGTAAGGGTCCAACCAAAGAAAATGAGAGCAGGGACAAGAGCTTGTGAGATAAAATGAGTAGTGCAGTTAAGAAGATCAGGGAATCTGAGGTATGAAATTCCCTTCTGTTAAGAACAGGAGAAGCATTCTTGTGGATGTTGTAAGAATGCTGAAGTAGTCAGTGCAGCCTTTGTTCGATTTTCCTGGAAAAACTGTAGTTTGATATTTGCTATAACTGAGTAAAATTATATGATGGTAATGCAATCAGAGTAATACTTTAAAAAAAAAAAAAAAAAGAAAAAAAAAGAGAAAAGCCAGATGAGCTCCGATCCCCTGAAGGATTCTGAGGAGGTGGTTTGGGGAGGGAGTTTGTCAGTAAGTAGAAGACAATTAAAACCAGTATGCACACAGGAAATATTCTAGTGTGGTTTGTTAAGAGTAGTCTGGATCAAACTTTTTTTAATAGTAGCCAATGCACTTAATAAGGAAGGAATATGAGGAGTCTGTCTTGAGTTTTACAGAATTTCTGCCATTGTTCAAGCTACTGAAGCATGTTCTAAAAAGAATTCTTTTAAAGATCTTTTTTAAGAGCTTTTGAAGCTGACTTGTAAGTAACTCGCTTTTAAACAGCGTGTCATGAAACATGCTCCTGGAGGGTTCAGTTTTGAGTGTATTTTCACTGTTTCCTGTAATGTTGAACACAAAATTGGAAGGATTGCAAGCACTGTACAGCTAAGGGTTGGAATTAAAAACCATCTTGAGAAGATTGGTAGCAGATTGGATATCAGTGTAATTAAGCTCAGTTAACAAGAGCTGAGGGAGGAAGAAAACACAGGAAGAAAAAATATCAAAGGCCTGATTAGTGGAAAGGATGTAAGCAAACAGTATCCCAAAAAATACTGGGCATTTATACTGCACTTGAGCACTGTAGTGCATAGTAAAACAAATATTAATTGAGAATTATATTCTTTCAGCTAGACAGGTGTTGCTTTGTCACATTAACAAGTGTGAGTAAATATAAAGACAAGGGAAGTGATTACTCTGTTGAAAAAGGGCCTTAGCTAAAATATTAATTTACTACTATGGTATGGTTATTTTTTTAAACCATAGTACTGGATACCTAGACTCTGGAAGAATATTATGTTTATCAAACTTTGGGAGGGGGCCTTGAAAGGCACGGATAGGCGAGAAAAGAACAAACTAAGAGCAAATTTGATGAGTCCTCTCATCAATAAAAGGGTTACTGCATAAAGGTCAGTGATTAACACGTCTGAGTTCTCTGTAGAGCAAGAGATGCTTGTTTTTAGAAGGTGATACTTGATTTGGATGCTAAAGGAAAACATTTAGCTTTTAGGTTGATGATACCTGAAACTGAGCGTCCACAAATCTCTTGCTGGAGGAGTAAATGTCTGGACAGACATCTGCAGGGGACTGTCTGGTCTCTCAAAGGTCCTTACACAAGTGTGTGTTTAAATGGTTCTCTGCATACAACGTCGTGGAATTAAAAGTTTTAATAGGGGAACTGCTTTGGGATCTGCAAGTTTCCTTGAGCCTGGATTTTTATGGAGCTTCAGTAGGAAAGGCCCATGATGTATCCTTCTGTGTCTCTTCTTGGGCGTGTAGCGTGCTTGGAGAAGGGTTTGCTTCCAGGTGTGCACCTTTTAATGGTGTCTCCTGCTGGTACATTGAGAACAACCTGGCTGGTTTGGTTGGGAAAGGCAGGCTGTCCAACCATTTAAATCCATTTCCCTCTGTTCATAAACTGTACTTGCTAAAACATCTTCAGTTGGCTGTCGCTTCACAGGGCTGGGATGTTTTCCAGAAAAGTGTGAACTTCTCTGAGGAAGATGAGGGATGAAGAGTTCAAGGAGCGGGGAAAAGGCTGCTGCTTTGTCTTGATCAAAGGATGTGCAAATCACAGAGTGGAAGGTGGCAAAATGGAAGTGTGGTGTTGATCATGTCATTAAGACATTCATATATTTATATTGTTAATAAGGAAACAGCAGCCTGTTAATGATCTTTTGGAATAACTGAACTGGAAAATTGGAGGTGTTTCCAGCCAATGCTTCTACAGATGCAGAGTCTTTCCATTTTTCAATGCGTGTCAAGCAGAAGGGCTTTTAGAAAAATGAGTTGCTTTTCACAGCCTGAAAAAGCAAAGAAAAATTTTATTAGGTGACTTAAATTCCTTTTAGAGCTAAGTATTTGTGTCTCATTTAAAATAAGGTACTTTTACTTCTGCTAGTAAAATGCCTGGAAGTGTTGCTTGAGTGAGCTGGCCTGTTGCTGCATTATTTTTCCTTAGTATTTCTATCATCAGCTTTCAGGTTTTAAAGTTCTGAGAGTATTGGGGAGCTTCAGCAAAGCTATCCAGAATGTATTGTTCTTGAGCAGGAGTTCTGTCATGAAAATCAGAGTCATTTGGTTCAACCATTAAAGTTTTTAGTCTTTCTCATCACTATTATGCAATATGTGGCTGATTTATTTGCCAGCACTGGTTTGTAGTTTGGATTTTGAGTAGCTTTGCTTGTTAGATAGAAAGAAACAAGCTCAGTTTAAAACCTGTATGGTTCTTCTTGCTGTATATTTCAGAACCCCAAAATGTAATGCCTCAAACTTTTGAGAATCAGTGCAACACAAGTCTTGCATTATTAAAATATTGAGAACTTTCCTGTGTGTGCTGAAGTTTACAAGAAATATCAACATTGTTGTCTTAAGGGATTCTGCATACTTTAAAAATTCCAATATTTTTTTCTGAAAACGTGTAATCCACTTCATGATATAATCTGAGTGAACGGTGTAATTTCTGTGCTGTTCCTTATCTTGATGGGATGTTTGCATACTCCTTGTGTCTTAAGGGTGAGATTTGGAGTTTTTAATTTCTTTTCTCTTGAAGTCAAAAGAATGTACAGATGTGCTGGTAATAGTATTCAAAATGTGTTTTATATGATGTTTTTGAGATATGATCACTTGAATTACAAGTGAACAATTTATCTTTACTTTGTGAATTTTCTATGTATATTTTTAGAAACTGTAAGAGCAGTATTTTTGGTGGCTATATAAATCTTAGAATTAAAATGAATGCAACTCAACCTCTCTTAGTTCATTGTCTTAAAAGTAAAAAAAATAAGCCTGCACAGAGTTTGGACTAGTAGGTCATTTGAGCTTTAAAATTCACAGGTCCAAGAAAATAGTTTCCCCAATGCTTAATAAATATAGTTTGTATTTTGGTGCATGCAGCATGCGGGTTGGACTAGATGGTTTTTGAAAATCCCTTACACCACTCCAAACTGTTCTGTGAAAAACGTTTGTTTTTCAAGTAGCTGTGAACTAAGTGCTTTGCATTTTTTTCCAAGGTTTTCTTACTTGGATGGCATTAGGATTAATATATCTGTGAATAAATATGTGATATCTGTAGGATTACCTGTGTAGTGTCCAACTTCTCTTCTGAGAGGATGGTGCTTGAACAAGGGTTTTGTCTGCAGCCTTCTGTTTTGTGACACTTGCTGTTGTCAGTATTTGGATTTTACTACCCATGCAATTATTTCTTCAGATTTTTTAATGGTAGTTAGGACTGCAGTCTTGTATATGAGAAAGCAGGTAAAATATCTGTGCCAAGTCTTACCTTTGCAAAATTAAAAAAGAATGCCCAAAGGACAGTAGAAAGTGTTTGGTGCACTACAGAATTTAGTTTTTCTGTGTCCCACAAAGAATTTTTAGCTGCAGAGTCATTGTTACATAGAAAATGTTGTCTCTGCCTTGTGTCAGTTCTGTGGTGGGTAAGGCCTGGATCCTCAGGATACCAGCCTACCTCAGTACCTTATTTGCTCTCTGGGAGAGGCACTGGGAGACGTTCTCTGAGGTTAGCAGAGCATGACATGATGCTATGCATGTAAGCAGATCATGAGAAGTCAGCTCTAATTCCCTGACTCTTTAGTCCTCTATGGTAAATTCTAAGCTTTAATGTAGTTATTTTCATTGAACTTATGTTTCTTTGGATTTTAAAAAAAATATTTTAAGCTATTTCATAGGAAATAGTAAGGTGTTCTATACTATATAAAACCCTACTTAATTAAGTTGTTGTATATGTGGTGATAGTCTGGGTATTGAGACTGAATGTGATTACTTGAGCAATACAAGTCACAAGTTAACGATTGCAGATGAAATTGTAAAGTCAGTAAATAAATGTGGCTATAACCAATTGCTACAAATGATACAATTCCTTTGAACTCCCATTTCGTATTTTAGGGAGAAGTATCTCTTGCTCTAGTTTCTGAACCTGCAGATTAAAAGAAATTTTAAGTGTATCTGTGGGAGAGAATGAAGTTGTGTTGCTAACCTGTAAATCAACATTTTTTATTTTAATTTCTTAAAAACCAAACAGAACCGTAAAAACCAAATTCTGAAACCCTGACTAACTCTGTATGCATAAATTAAAATAATTCAAGTAAAATATGCCCTATGAATGTTCCAAGTATGTATTGAATTCTTACAGACACAAAATTTACATCTATGTAGAAGCTCTTAAATATATTACACATATATATTCTATGTATTTATACATATTACTTCAAGTATATAAATAAAAGGTTCTACAGACTTGCAAAAATGTATGCTTATATGGGTGTATGTATAAACCATATATTCTGTAGGCTATTATAGAAGTGTAAGGCCAAATAATTAAACTGACTATGTGAACAAACAAAACCCTTTAATTTTCCCACTAAGCTAAAAATATGTCAACTAACTCACTTGTTTTCTCTTACTAGAAATGACTACCCCAAACAAGACCCCACCTGGTGCTGATCCAAAGCAGTTAGAGAGGACTGGTACTGTTAGAGAAATAGGCTCACAAGCAGTTTGGTCTCTTTCATCCTGTAAGCCAGGTAAAATCACAACTATGATGTGAAAAGTTCAGTGTGCATTTATGTTTTGGGAGGAAGACATCACAGCAGTAAAACAGCTGTAGTATGGCCCGTATGGGTAGTCACTACAAATAATTTTGGCCTTCTCTATATGTGATGCAACATGAAAGTTATAACTGTATCTGAAATTCTATTATGAGGAACTAGCTCATGTGAACTAAACAGATGTCTTACTTGTTTTATACTAAATGGTTTTATTTTTTGCTTGTACGGTGAACAAACCATGTGAGCAGAAAAACCCCCTGCACTGTGTAATTGTTTCTGTGCTTTGGCATTTTGTCTGGGTGTCTTTCATTTTTAACTGAGGATGACAATGCAGCTGGGTGACCTAAATGTTCTGCCTGAACTTTGTGTGGACTCAGCCATTACAGGGTGGCCCTAAAACCGTGCAAGTAAATGAACCCATGGTCCTGAGGTGCAGTTAGTGATACCTACTCAAAATATCTGAAAATCTGTATTCTTTCCCTTAGGGATGTTTGAGTTACTATTTCAGAAATATCTATTGGGAATTGATCTGGTGTCTTGCTGCAGCATAGGGTCGAATCCCTTTATGTCACAGTATCACACCCAGGCTGAATGACTTCGGCCTGATACCCTGGAATATTGGAGAAAAATACGATAGGGTTTTGTTGCTTAAACAGCCTGAAGGAAAATTTTTATTGCAGATTAAACTTCAGTTGCTACATTAGTATTGCAAATAGCGTCGACAATCAATAAAACGATGTGATTAGTAAAAGGACCGATAATGAGAGGAATAGAAAGTGCAAACTTGGAGTTGCTTCTTCAAATGCGTTGGCATTAACCTTTAGGAATACTGTTTTTGTCATCTATTGCTTGTTCTAGCTGGTACTTGAAAAAGCAAAAATATTTCAGGACATGATTTGAAAAGAAAATGTTACATTTGGCTAAATTTTGTGAAGAATGGTCTCTGTTAATGATTTTTCTTTAGTTCAGCAGTTAAGTTACAGAAGTGGTGGAAAAGTCTAAATGTTAATTATTGTTCTGGCAACCAATATGAATTACTACTTAATCACTTGAAATTTCAGGACATGTTGACATGGTTTCACACCCCACAGACTTCAACAGTATTGAACTTTTGCAGATTCCCCTATTCCAGTTTTGTGTTAGAAAAACATAGGTGCAGCTTGGATGTCTAGAAATATTTCCTAATACGTTATAACTTGGGAGGCATTAGTTTGTAACAGTTGAAGAAAAGCAGCATTTGCATCACAGAAATGGGATATTCAAGATTATCACATTTTCTTTTTCTTAGGGTTTGGAGTGGATCAGTTACGAGACGATAATCTAGAAACTTACTGGCAGTCAGATGGATCACAGCCTCATTTGGTGAACATCCAATTTAGGTATTAAAATATACTCCCTATGGGGAATAGGGTGCTTTGTGTAACTTTATACTGAGTACTGTTACCACGATAGAAATTTTGGAAGTGCAAGAACTCTTGGGTTAGTTCTGTTACACAACTGATAATAAGGCAGATAGCATTTCTAAATATGAGATTTTCAAATTTTATGATCATAAAATGCCTGAATAAGCAACAAAAAGGAATGTTTAATGGTATGATGGTTGTTACAACATCATGTGTACTCACGTAAGGTGACTTACGTTCTGATTTTGTGTCTTTGAGTGTCATTTGGAGTGTAGATGACTGCTGTTAAAGTAGTCCTGTATAATATGACAGCTGAGTTGGAGAAACCTTTTTCTATTCTGTCCTGGGTAGGATGCTTTCAGTACTTTTTCTTTAAGCAAACTAGAGATGAAATGTTTGTCGCCTTTTTTTGTTTACTTTCTTGAGAACACCTGGATATAATAAGGGAGCCCATACTTGAAAAGCTAAACTTAAGCTTCATTACATATTAGTGCTTATTTGGCATCTTGACTTGTTTCTTGGTATACTGAAGGCAGGCAAAAGAGAATGATGAAAATCAACTACATGTGCATAATATAATGTGGAAAAACACCTAGTTCTTTAACAGCAAGTTTCTTTTAAATCACTAGGCACACTTATATTCATTTTCAGAACATTTAAATCCTTAGTTATTGCAAGCTAGCAACAAACTAATCCTGAATATTTTTCTTTATTATGCTTACATAGCTTGTGTTGTTTCTTGCAGAAGAAAAACAACAGTGAAGACCTTATGTATTTATGCAGACTACAAATCTGATGAAAGTTACACTCCAAGCAAAATCTCTGTCAGAGTAGGAAATAATTTTCATAATCTCCAGGAAATCCGGGTAGGTCAATGATACTTTGCTTTTTGTCTTAAGGCAGTTCTCTCTTCTTAGGACATTTGATGTAGTAAAGTGGGTTTTGGAGATGAAATATGGCATTGTGCTTGAAGGGGGAAAATGTCCGGGTTTATTTTTATGTTGGCTTTTCATTTTTGTCTTGTAAAGGTAGCAGGCTGGTTTCTGTTTTTCATCAGGCTCCTTTACCAAACATCATTATAATTAAATAATTATCTTTATAATTATATAATTAAATATGTTCATAAATTATGGTTTAATTTTGAGTATAGTTTCTGAGCTTCTGCAAAGGTTTGTTTTTGAAATAATGAACGATCACTGAAATGTAAAAATTTTGGATGGGATGCAGTTTTTTAACATGAAGCAAAGTGCAATTTTCAGTTCTCCAGATACGCTTAAGATTTTGAATGAGACAGAGTTGTAGTGTTTTGTTAATGTTTTTATTTACAAATGTGTAATAGTCAAATGTAGTATTTTCTCAGGGTGGGGCTTCTAGCCACAACAACGGTGATAAGATTTGAGTTGCTTTAACTGCTTGGTTTTGCTTACCTTTTGGCAAATAGTAAAAGCAGATTTGAAATAATCTATGATCTTGGCAGAGGTCCACCTAGGAAACTCAATCAGGTTACTCATAAGCAAGTATCTTTACTCATTCTGAGTCAGGGTAGCCTCGTGTTTCAAATTCCTCTTCTCTGGAGCTCAGTAGTTATTGACTGGTATTTTGGGAAGTTTTAACTTACCAGCCTTATATGGCAGGTATTTGCCATAATAAATAACAGAAGGATTGGGATGATGAGAAAAGGATGGTGCCAAATGGCAGCTTGAATTTTTACTTCTGGGGTTTTTATTGTTTTCGCTTTGTTTTTTGGTCCTAATAATTCAAAGTACCAAAAGCAACTTATAAGTAGAAGGCTGTAGATGCTGTGGGAGTAAAAAAAAAATGTAATAGAGATGTCTGTTAGCACTATGTATCTATCTACATCCTTTCAGTGATTTGTGATGTTCTCTCAAGTTTTTACCTATATAAATGGAAGGCTCTTGACGTGTTTATTTTTCTTTAATTAATTAAATATTCTTTTGGAAGAAATGAATCACCACATTATTGTGACTTTCATCAGCTGCAAATTCTGCCTTTCAATGTTCCTGATTATATCGTAGCAATTTGGGAGTTGCACAGTATACGAAGAGCAGCAGCTGGATCTTTTCCGTTTGGCTGCGGGTCAGTTTCCCGAGTGTCCACTAGATGTCATTGTTGGCCTTAATTATCAGTTTTATTTCTGCACTTTATCTGCCCTTTCAGTAACTAAATTATTTTCCTTTTTGTAATCGTGCTGAGTCCAGCACTATACATCTAGCTGCCTAACTTAAGTTTCTTATACAGTGGTACACTCCCACTCTTGAGGGTATGTGTGTTATTAACATATTAAAGATCTATAGAAACAATAAAATGTATAACAAGTGTATTAGTCTTCTGCAGTGTCTCAGGCAATATTTCTTTAGCTCTTTTCTTGCTGAACACGGGATTCTATGCATAATGTATGTAGTTAAAAATGGCACTTCTACATGAAACAAATTACTAGTATTTTTTTTATGGTATATGAATGTGACTATAATATGATGCATGACAGAGTAATTCTTATGCATACCACATGCTCATGTGCTTTTTTTACTTCCAAACTGAGGAGAAAATATGGTCACACTTCTTATTAATGAGATACAATACTTTGATGCTGTAAAATGCTTGTGACTGTCATCACCATGATGTTACATGTTGCTATCAATTTTCATATTTCCCAAACTGCTTGATACTGTTTCTTAAATTTTCCTTCAGTCCTGAAATTTTCTCCTTTCTTCAGCTTCTCTGACACATAGGGAGGTTATTAAAGCAGTGTGAACTGTTACGAGCTCTTTACAGAAATCTGCTTAATTATACAATGATTCCATTGGCTTCAGTACTGATTAACTGGGTGGAAAATCAGGCTAAAGCATTTTATATTTTTCCATGGATGCTTGCCCAACTCATAGTGTCTAATGAATGTGTTTTCTTTCCTAATGGTCTAATTTTCAACACAATGCAATATGCTGTTAGGCTGAATTTTGTCACAAATATGAGATTAGCTTTAGTTTGTGATCTAGTATGTAGGCATATCTTCTTTGGAACCTAAGATGAAATTATTTTCCAAATAAAAGGGTTTTTTCCCCCTAGTGTGTACTCGATCATAAGAGTGAGAACAGCCATCACAATCTGGCAGGATTATTCCCTTGCTCACTGCAGTTAAGGTGTGTGCAGTCAGCCTTCTCCTCTGACTTAAGTGCCTTAGTATCACAGTTGTCAAGCTTGGAGAGCAAATATTTTCTTGTTTCCAGTCATGGAGTTTTCCCACATGATGGTGCAAGCAGTCTGGATGGACAAAATTATCTGTAGAGGCATTTTTGGAACAGCATCCAGACTCCTCAGTATATAATTTAAGTTATTACACTTTTTCATGATCTGAAAATAACCCACTGCAAAGCATGTGAGTGAAATGCTATCTGTAAGAGATCTCTGGTCTCTTCAAGTGATGCTCACCTGCTTATTGCCTTTGTACCTCTCCGAGACATTTAGATGTTCAGCAGTTCATCTTGCTGTAAGAAGATTAAGTGTTTTGATGCTAAGTGCAGGTAGTATTTCAAGTTATAGTCTATATTTGTATATAATATATATATATATTCATCTGGTAGTTTCAGTGATTTCTGCTGTCAGCCTATAATGGAAGGTCTTTTTGCAGACTCAGGTGAAAGCCCTGTAATCTTAGTACATCTTTGATGGCAGCGGTACGAGGTCTTTGTTTTAGTTTTCGCTGGGGTTTTTTGTTTGTTTGCTTTTCTCTTGGACTGCTGTTTGCATTGTTTTCTATCCATTTTGGCCTTGCTTGGTGTTTGGTAACCAGGCGCAAGCACAGCAGCCTCCCTGGTGGTGTGGGGCTGTGACTGAGCACCACGGACAGGTCTAGGTCCTCACTGTTTGAAGAGATTCTGTACTAGAGAGGGGAATTACCAACTGGAGGAATGCCCAAGCTGTGGAGTTTTTCCAAGAGGTAGTTAAGGAACGTGACCCTACTGTAATGTCTGTACTCCTACAGTGTCTAGTGACTGGACTTACCCAGACATTTCTGAAATTGAACAGCTAGCAATGTCCACCTGTTTCCTGTATGTGGAGTAAACTTAGATCCTGAGGAACAAGAACATGCTAGCTTGTCATAGGGCTGTTGCAAAGTAATCAATAAAGAAAATGTATTCTTGTGAGTCTCTAATCAAATATCTCTAAGGTTCATTTTAAACTGCTTTCCACTGAAGATGGAGTACTGAGTTGTTACTCCTTCAGATTCCTGACTTGGCTTCAGGTACTTTGTTTAGAAACCATTCTTCTGTGTTCTTTCTTTCATTCAAGAAAAGAGGCATTTCTAACCTCTAATTATTCTTTCGGTTCAGAATGTCAGTTAAAAGTAGTCTTCTATGTGCAAACTACTCTTGATGCTAAGAAAATACTGAGTAAACTTTAGTCTTGCAGAATTTCAATCTGTAGTCTTTCCTGTCTGTCTCTAGTATGCTCTGTAGACACAATCATCACACCAGTTGTTCATTCTGGTTGTTATCTTGCTGTTGTGCTGTTTGAGTGTGGATTTGGTTCATCAGGATTCACAGTACCTGTTACTTACATCTAAACTGTACTGGTACTGGAAATCTGCAAAGCAGGGGTGTAGGATGCTCCACTGGTATGGGTTAGTAATTAAGCCTTGTGATTGATGTCAAGGGTAGGCATCAAATTTTGGAAGCAGGGTTATTTCCATTTGATGCAATTGGTACTCTGTATGTATTTTCACCTTCCAGCAGAGGATATTTTGTGAATCCCCAAAGGGGATGTTCACATGAACTATCTTTACAAAAGAAGGCAAATTAAATGATGTAACATCACTGTTCCCTGCCAAAATCATCATCACTGTAGGTGATATGACCTTTTCATCATTCATGTGCTTGTGGAAATAACTAATATATGCTTCAAACTATGGAAATTATGAACAGGATTACATTTTTTCTGCCCTTTTATACTGTGGAATGGTAGTACATTAGAGCAGAGCTTACTGTGCAGTCATGAGAAATGTAGTTATTGAAATAGCCTTTTATGCTTACAAGGTGTGTGTATCCAAATAGGGAAGTCCACATTATATCTAATAGAATTATGAACAAGGGAAGATTATTTTGGCCCACACACAATAAAATTGTTAAGCGTTTTTATCTAACCTTGCTCTGAAATGGTATTCTAAGAGAAATAAACATCTCTTCTGTTGGATCTTAGAGGAAAACTAAACATGGTTTTTATGCTGTGATACATGTTGCATATAAAAGATATTTTTTCTTTTGTATCTGAGCATTCAGAAACAAATCTTTGAAGGAACCTTTTCTTGCCACAGAAGGGCTCAATTAGGCAAGGGTACCTTAAAGAGGCCCTGTATTTTTAATACTGTCAGTCTGACTTTACTTTTTGAAGCAGAGGAAAAGCCATGTGAAACAATGTGGCAACAGCTCCATGGAAGGCAGCAACTTGATGAAGAGCAGAGCTTTCCTCAAGGGAACTCATGTACAGAGAGGCTAGGAACTGATTGAAGCACTAAATGTTACATATATAAGAAAACCTCTCCTGCAGTTACAGCCTTTCTCATGATTATTCATTTAAGTTCCACCATGGAAAAGAAATTGGAAAATCACTGCCCTCACAGTAAAGAATTTCTTCCTAATTTCTAATCTAAACCTTAGTTTAAAGCCTTCCCCCTTGTCCTATTACTATGTGCCCTTGTAAAAAGTCTCTCTTCCTCTTTCTTGTAGGCTCCCTTAGGTACTGGAAGGCCACAATTAGGTCATACTGCCACCTTCTCTTCCTGTAGCAAGTGTTTGATTACACTGTTTCATGTCTTTTCTGTGCATGAAGTTATGGTAGGAGGATTTAAAGGTATTTCTCCAAAGTCTTGTTAAATATTATACTTCTGTAAAAATGTTTCTGGTACCAGTGGCTTAAAAATTCAGATTTTTGAAAACATATGTTGTCAGTGAAGGTAGACTGTCCTCCAGCGTGATGGGGGTGTTTTTCATTGGTTTTAATGCAGGCTTTCACTGGCATATTCTTATTACAGTACCGTAAGCAAATTCTCTGGTGGACATGAGCTGGTTGCTGTGTATTAGGGGGAAAGAGCCAGATGCTCAAACTTTTTATATTGAAAACCAGCTGCAAATTTAGGTGAGCATATTCTCTAGCACTCTTTTGAAGTATGTCGGGATAATACTATTGCTGTAGAATGGTAATCATTTCAGTAGTCTTGTAGGAAGGTAATTTTTTTGTAGTCTATGCAGATTATCTCTGTTATTGAACCAGTATCCCAAGCCAAAGTCCACATTGAGTTGTGTTCAGTTTATACCTGACTGAAACTGGTAATTGTGTTGTTCATTTTGGTGCCAGATTATAATTGCTTGATGTTTTTGTTCAAATGAATTAGTTCTGTGTAGGATAGCCTGGCTTGAACTGGTATAATTTACCTAAAAACTCCATGGAAGAAGCACCATACACACTTAGGTATGAAATTCCTTCCAGTTAAGAACAGTCCTTAAAACCTGTTGTTCCCATTTGTTCATCAGTTTGTTTTACTGACTCAGCTTTTCTTGGTGATGTTTTTCAGATAAGTATTTGTTTTCAATGGTGTTTTAATATTGATTAAATAGCTGTTAGGGATTTATATGTGCCTACTTCTGTGTTGTTCACCAAGTTTATTGCTTTATGGAATCTATATTTCCTTATTGTTTATCTCTGTGATTGTCTCCTGGGCTACAGACTTCTGGATTGGAAGAAGGCTTTTCAGTCTTTGTAATATCTCTATAATAACCCAAGCAGTAGAATAGAGCCATGAAAAACTGCTGGTTTTCCTTGATAGTTTCTTACCTTCTTTATATCCTTGAAAGAATTAAGGAAGACATCGATAATAAAGATCAGTGTACCAATAGACTAGCCCCTTTACCATTCCTAATTAGTAAAAATGAAGGATCTCTTCTTTGCAAGAAGCTATTGTTATGAAGGGGGTGCGTGTATGGTGAAGGTGGCATGTGTATCTGTTAATAAAAGTTCCGTGAGAGTAGGGTCTGTCATTTTTCCTCTTTGCACGTGTTGCCAGTGGCATGGCCATGCTGCTTATGTACAAAAATTCTAGCTAGAGCTGTGGAATAGTCTTGTTTTTAACTCTACCAACTTCTACAGCTGATTTACACACAAACACACATACATATTGTGCTTTTGGCTTTTGTGAAAGCATTTTATGTAGCCTTTAACCCTTTGTGCTACATACAGCACAGGTTTCTTTTAAACCATGGCTTTTTCTTTTTAATGCCTGGATACAGCAGAGATGCTGGTTTATCTCCCTTTGATAGCATTATCAAAAGTTTGAAGTTCTTAGAGAGATCAGTCAAATGTCTGTGTTCTTTAGCTCCTAGGAATTGGTCCAAATATGTATATTGATATACAGTAGATCATATCTATTTAAAACAGTAGCCCCCAATGCCCTTCACTCCCTGAAATTTCAAGTTGTAATCAAACTTATGTGCTATCAGGCTGAGGGAAGAAAAGCATGTTTTTCTTTTACATGCTCAAAATGTAGTGAAAATCCCTGTGGACAGTCGTGTTTACAAGGGTAACTGTCTGCATTCAATTGTGGGTTATAAAAGTGCTTGCTTGAATAAATACACAGAGCTATCAGACAGAACAACCAATAGTTCGTTGGACTAATTGACCTTGTCAGTAGAATAGAAACACTTGCAAATAAAATTCCCATTGCCAGCAAAGTTGCAACTGAAAACCCCTGAAGAAACTGTGTATATCCTCTAACTATCTTGGAATGCAATGATTCAGGCAGCAGACATGTGCAGTGGGAGGGGGCAGGAGAGGGGAATCATTAACCAAGAAAGTTGTATGTACCAGCATTTTTCAGTGGGCTCTTTTTGCAGCGTGAAGCTATATGCATTCCTCAAGTCATTAAGTAGTTCACTTTCCATATTCAGAGTTATATTTTCTACCAGTTGTTACTACTTTTACCATCTCTTGGGTCCCCTTGTATGATTTGTTTTGCTGGTCTGCTTTTATTATAATGTAGCCTTTTCAGAAAAGGCGAAGGTGTTTGGCTGGTAACCACAGCATGTTGTAATGAGGGTGGAGTGTGTTTGTCATTCTGCAGCAATGGTTGACTTATGTGAATGCCAGTGTCTATAACCACACAGGCTGTGGCAGTTTATCTTTTTGAATATATTCGGATTGCGTAATAGTGGAAAAGAATCACAGTAAATATCAGAATATCTGGTCTTCCCATCAAAAGCACGATGGAACCATTTTTTTTCTTTACCCAGTGATGAGTCATGTATCTTCCCATTAAAAAAAGGAAAATATTTCACTCCAGAAATAAATCTTCACAAGTGAATTAGTCATATATCAGACATTTCCTTTTAAAAGTTTGGGTAATGTCACACAGGTGGAAGTAGTATTAAAAAAAAGCAACAGTGAAAGACACAACAGGCCTTCACTGTGTACTATAAAAACATGATTTTATTTTGGTTAGAAAACAAAACAGGAAAAATGGCATTTGGAAAATAAAGTCTGAAAAATGGTCTAGTTAGCTGCTAAATAAACTTCAGAGATGAAGGTTTAAAAAAAACCACCAAGATTTGTAAAAGGAGGCAGGAGGGGAATAGTGTATTTCACCTTAAGTAAGGGACAATGTGTAATAAGGGATTTTGTGGTTTTGCAGCTCGGTGCATGTGTTTGAAAGCTGTTCTCTCAGCAACGTGGGTGGCAGGTTATGCTACCATATAATGTATTGTAGTTGGCTCTCCACACTTGTCAGGGTTAGCGTTCAACCATTCGGAAAATTTTCCCATTGTTCTATCATGTGAACCAAGGCTAGTGTTGAATTCCCAATAACCTTCTGCAGGAAAAAGAGGTTTAATTAGAAAGTTTGAAATTTGATTACTTCTCTTATTGTCTTAATGCACTTCTCTCTGATTTAGGTGTTTATCTGCAAATGCAGTCAATTTTTGCTCAGAAAGATGAAAAACAAACTTAACTCTATACTGCAATTGCTTTCATGCTTTAAAAAGAAAACTGTATACTCAATTCTGTCTTTCTTCAGCATTAACACTCTATTTCCATCTTAAACATGTTTGCTTTAGATGGATCATAGCTTTTGGCAGCTACTGCATTTTTAGCAAATAATACTGTTTCTAGTAAGAGTTGCAAAAAAAAAAAAACCTTTGTGTGAGGTCCTTGTAAACTGAACCTTGGGAACGTTATGTTATTTCTGTATTTTCCCTTCTTTTGTGCTTCTTCTCTATTTGTGTCATGGTTATAAATTACATCGTTTGAACTAGAGAATTGAAAGCATTTCATTTTGTGATTCCTGTAATTTTAAAAAAGAGAATGTTTGTTTTATGTGTATTTTTTTTTTCTTTTTACCTGTTATTTCAGAGGCTGGCACACAGAGAAATAAGCAATTATATTATTGAAATTCCATTGTGCCAGCACCTCTGGGGCATACTCCAAAAAAACCAGAAAAATCGCCTGCTGGGTTGTATGCAGTAAGCTTGTGTGAACATCAGTGTCTGCTGTTCACACATCATTTTTTACTGGAAGTTCCTGTTGGAATAAAGGTTCTGTGTTTGGAAAGTGCACTGGGATACTTTTTGGTCAATGGTTTTTCAAAGTTTGTAGGGATTTCTAATTACAGTTTACCCGTGTAGGCTCACTAGATACTTCTTGCAGATAATCATTAATGTTTCAGAAATAAGAGAAGCAAGCAGGGATTTGGCAACATAAAAACTGTAACAAGAAGGATCTTGGTGCTCTTCATTTAAGCATTCTCTTGAAGACTGAACATGGGAGTGAGGAATAGGGTGGGTGGATGGAGGGGGAGGTGACAGCATGACAGAAGACACAGACTTAGTTTGCCTACTTCAATATTTAACCCCTTCCCTTCCTTCCCCCTCCTTTTTTAATGCAAGCGTGGTGTCTAGTTGACATTTTAAAACATAAAAGTGCCTCCAGCACTACAGCTTACAGTGGGTGTCAGTGTGATGCTCATCTAGAATATCTTCATGGTGCTCAGTCAGGTGAGCCCCCTCAGCTGATCAGAATTCATTTGAGCTGTGGTTTACAAAACATATTATACCGTTCACTTGCAAACTGGAGCACATAGCAACATCTGTTTTATCTCTTCTGTTTAATCTCTCTGCACTTGGACAGAAGGCTGGAGACCCTGTTAGGCAAACTGTTTAATGCAGCTTTTTACTTCGGTGTTTGAAGCGGTTCCTGGTTGCATAAGGCTTCAAGGTTTGAAGTAGGGAAAATGAAAATCTGTCTTGTCTTTGTTGGCCTGCTGTATCATTTTGGCTTTTGGGGAAGTGGACTCTAGATACCTGACTTTACAGTTATTTAGCAGAGCAAGGAGGTAGGTGCTATTGAAGAACTGTCTGGAACAAGGGACACTTCTTTAATCTCAAGAAGGCAGGATGTTAGGAAGATCTTGGAAAAGTGCCTGTGTTTGGAAGGGAAATTATATTGTTCTATAGTAAAGGGCCCTGCATACTGCATGGAAAGTATTAAATAAATGGATGGATGCCTATCTGTCTGTCTGTCTATCTATTTATCTATCTAATTTTTCTTTCTCTTCTACCCTACCATATTCTACAGTCATGCTCTTTCCCGTTCTATAAGCTTCCTAGACCTGAGTAATCCAAAATTATCTCCTCTGGTTTTGGATTCCAAATGTGAAAACATTGTGGGAGTCACACCTCCATCTTTTGCTTGAAGGATGTAAAATAAAGTTGTGTCAAAGCTGACAGTAAGATGCTGCTCATTTACTCCTGCTTTCCTCTTTCTGGAGAGGTTGCTCGCCATTGGGAAACATCTTGCCTTTGAGCTACTTTTTTCCCACACACTGAAATAGCATTGGGAGGATAAAGTCAATGAATTATAAACAATCATCTTTGTTTTACCTGATTGCCCTCATAGACTTAATTGTGGAGAGTAATCCTTGGAGGGAGCACTAGATATTTTCAAACATTTAAGAAGCGCTAAATACATGCAGAAAGGTCAAATCCAAGACTGATTCTGATCACTCTTGGTGCTGCTACTAGCATAATATTAAAATCCTCCAAAGAGTAAAGCCAGCAGTCAACACTTATTTTGGTTTAAGCATAAGAAAAGATATGAAAGGAATGGGAATTTTCTTGGATATCTAAGAAAGTTTTATGCTGTCATCTCAACTGGTGCTGGTCAGCTGCCGCAATGTACTTTATTTTCTGTTTCACTTGAACAAGTTGTAGGCACCAGCAGCTGGAAATATCCTGTGACTGTGTTCAACCACTCTGTGCCAAACCAACAGTTTGGCAGTGGGGTGGAGGGAGGAAGTGGCCCCAGTTTAGAAGAAATTAGGAGCCAGTTGGCCCACCACTTATTATTCTCTGTATGTGTGGCTTCCATTTTGTAATACCTTTATTTGCATCAGTACAAAAGCAATTACATTTAGCTATATGTAGTATGTATTGTCCTGTGGCGAAATTATCAGGTGCTGCTATTAATTAGGATCAAAAAACCTCCCAAAACAAGTCCACAAAATGCACTGGATGTGCCATGCTTTGTCAAGTCAGCACTAAAAAAACTAGCCAAAAATTTCCATAAATTCAGGTAAATATAAAGGAACAGAAATATTTCATGTGGGTATGTGGGGGGATTTTATAATTACAATCAGCCTTTTTTTTTCTTCCTTCCTGAAGCCTAACATTCTAGTAGAAAGCTGAGATTATCCACAGTGTCATTAGGAAAATAGTTCCAGAAAGGAATTCTGTTCACATGGTAAATGGAAGCAATCCTCAGTGTTCAGAAGGAAATGATACCTGGCCAGTGGTAGAGATCTAGAACAAATCCAGGGCTCTTGAGTTGCTTCAGAGCTGTCATTGTGGCAGTTCTTTCCAGAGTGAGGTCTTGCTCCCTTGATTCCTGAAATGCTGTTTTGGTCAGGAATCACTTGTCTGCGTGTAGCTTTGATGAGAACATTGCTACACAGAGTATAAATTCAGTTCTTTGCTGAGTTTTATTGGGTGGGAGGGGATTGAATGTGGTGTTATCCTGTTCCTTATCTCAAGTAGTGCATGGAAATGTTTCTATAGATATGAAGTATAAATTTATTTCTTTCTGAGGGCTGTTCTCTGTCTTAATCTGTCATAAGATAACCAAGATCATGTGTTTGAATCGGAAAAACCTTTCCCAGGATTTTTCCATTTTCTGTGCGAACACACAGGAGAGGGTGGAGTGAGAATAATAATGTAGCATATGTGTCTGGCTTGAGGGCCTGTGCTCTCTAGCTGCCTTCATCCAATTCCTAAAGTAGGTTTATCTAACAGTCTTATTTCAGAATGAATTCTGGAGTGTTTTATGTCTCATGTTAAAGGAATGTTAACAAATACAGTTTTTATTGAAGCTTTTTATGAATGCCGTCCTCAGTCATAGTCTTGGAGTGAACCATGAGGCTTAACCCTTAATACTTCTTTTTTAATTATTATTTCCCCCCCGCCCCATATCTGTCAGAGATTGAATTCAACTGTGGGTATGAAGGATTTTTAAGATTATTTCTACTAGCAAATGCAGAAAATCCTGATTTGTTTCTTGTATGTTGAGATTAATTTGTTACTTCTTAATAAGAAGATGATGCTGAACATAATTAGTAAGGTAAAAATCAGATTATATTTTGTTTCTCATTGTTTCAAAAAGAGTTGAAATTCCATATCAGGAGAAATGATGTAGTAAAATTTTGAAGTAGGCTTATCTCTCTGCTTCATCAGGTCTTTATTGTGACTATGATGGTCCCCATGTTTAACAGAGGTTTTCATAAATCAGCTTTCAGTAAATCTGGCACTGCTGGGGTAGGAACTTCTATTGTGGAATTATTGGACTTTCTTCTTTTTCTTTATACTGTCATGAGAAGTTAAAGATTTACTTGTATAGCAGAAATAAATTAAGCAGAGGAGCATATGTACCCACAGGACTTGTAGATATACAGTAAGTCACATAGATTTGCAATCCAATTCCATCTGCTTGTTGTTGACTCCACTTTGCTAAGCAGTAAGATGACACTCCACAGTAGCTCTAGACTTAGGACATAGCAGGCCTGCTGGTAAACAAGTTTTCAATTACATTGTTCTTGTGCTTTGTTTTCCACTGCCCCCTCATTTTTCAGGAACATATTTACAATGTAATTTTATTTTGATTCTTAGTTCATGCAGAAGACCTGATGTTCTTGGTCTGTAGGATGTAGCACTAAGGATATTCCCGATGCTATTTGTAGCAGAAATGCTGTTGCACTAAGGGAGTCATTAGCCTAACAGTGTATAGCACCACTGAATATCTTTTTGAATTGTACGTTCTTTGTGTGACTGGTAACTTGAGGAATCTTTGACTCCCAGAAAGAAGTCAAGAAATTAAATTCATCTGTATTGAAAAGCTGAGTCTAGAGTCTGACCTCCACATAAAACAATGAAAAAAAGCCTTGCATTTTTTTTGGACATGCTTTTGTATTGATTTGTAAGAGAACACAAGCAAAAGGTAAAAACTCTACTGCATTTGTTAGAGTATATTAAAGAAATTCTGTTTGAATGTAAAATTAAATGCTTCCATTGGGCAGCAGTCCTGATTCCAGCTTTGCAAATTTATGGAAGTGTATTCTGGCTCACATAAAACTACCCAGCTGAACCTCTGACAGATATATTTCTTCTCTTAAAGTTCATTCGTATGAAAATATATCTCCAGTGAGACATGTTTATGAATTTGGGATCTTTCTTAGATGGGACACAGCATTGCATTTTAAATTTGCTCAAATAGTTTTCACAACAGTCTTTTGTATTTATTTCCAATGAGTAAATATTCCTTGAGCTGAGCATTACGTTTGCTCTGGATCCTGTGAAATGTTACTCTGCATTTGCTTATTGAAACCTGGTGTGCTACAACACTCTTGAGTAATCTTGGAGTTTATCAGGTTTTGCCCTGCTTGCCTTGAGCGTCCATGGAGTCCTTATCCAGACGCAGAAATGTTTTACTTGTTTGCATACTGTACTTCTGCAGGATTTGGGGTTTATTTACAGAGGTTTAGGGTCTTTAAATTCCTTGATTTTGGGAGAGACAACCCTCTGTAATTCTCAGAAACAAGTGACTCCTGTGAAACCATGAGAAATGCTTTCCCTGATGTGCATTTGTGTCTTAAAGCAATAACTTGTCCTCTCGCTGGTAAAGGATGAGTTGGATTTTTTTAGTTCGGTAGCACTTAGGTATCATTTGTTCCAGTCTTTTTCTGACAAAGTCACTCAGGAGCTACAATCTTGTGTAATAGATAAAAAGTTAGAGCCTTGCAGTCTTGTGGGCCTGTGTTCTAGTAGAAGATCAGAAATCTAGTTCTCTTCAATATGTAATAGTAGCCCTTTTCAGTGAGGGGAATGTTGTTTGGGTTTTTTTGGTTTAGATGTACTTTCTTCCCCTCACCTATAAAGAGTGCTTGAGAGCTAGCAGCTGGCTGCTGCTACTACTGTGAACTCTTAAAAATATTGTGATATTCCCATTTTTTTTACATTTGTTCGTTTCCCATATCAGTTGTTGCATTCTCTGGGATGCAAAGTGCATGGCACGAAATGTAGTCACTAGGTTATTGCTGCTACGTAATTCGAGATTATTTGATAGAAGATTAACTCAGTGTGGCTGGTTTTCAGACACTTACATCTTTAATATTCCTTGCATAATTTTTTTTTCAAATACTTTCTTTGTATAATTTAACTGTAGCTATGTCTAGACATATTTCCTGGATATGGCTAAACAATTTTGAAGGTAAATTATGACCTGGGGTTTTTTTTCACTTTCACACAAACATAGTATCATTCCATTATATATGTTAGGAGAAATGGGAACTGCAGACATCAGCAGTACAGTTTTCATCCAATTTGCAAACTTCTGTCCCTTTGTAAAATTCGTTATTTCCCAGAAATCTAGTCCAGCCTTAACTTCCATTTGCAATCAATTTGTGCAGTGCACCCATATAATACATTTATATTGTTCCTGCTTGTACCCAGCATTTCTAGTTTGAAAAAAATGCATAGGACTTCTTCCTTTATGCTTTGCTGTCTCTTGGGTTTTAATATATTCATTCTATTTGCCTTAAGGTTCTCTTGTACAAGACCATTGTTCAAAGCACTTATTTCTTGCTTACAGAAAATTCTGCCTATACTCTCCTTTCTTGGAAGATTGTAGTGTTAATCATAGAATCATTTAGTTTGGAAAAGATCTCTAAGATCATCAAGTCCAACCTGTTCCGTTACCTTTCATAAAAGGCAGCTGCCTTGTCCCGTTCTTCAGTCAGCGGTTCCATTTGTAATGCAAATTCGCTTGAGCTTCAGAATGGTTTTTTTAGATATATGTTCAGATTTCTTTGCAGTAGAATGTTCCACTGCCCCAGTTCAATCTGTTCCTGTTTGTGTGGCTGTCTGCTCTTTCATCACTGTTTTCACCCGCCTCTCTTCAGTAGATGGTTGAAATGCTACTCTCTTCCCTGAGAGCAGCCTAACTCAACTGCAAATTGTTGGAGATGATGTCTTTATTTTAGGTGAGTGCTACTTTGAAGAGGAACTAAGATTTTGATATCTGAGTACAGGAAAATTTTAGGGCTTTCTGAGCTTGCACGGGAGAACTCCAATTTATGACTGAAATACAAACTTAAATAAAAGGGCTAGTAATGTATTGTCTTAAGTAATTTTAAAGAACTATGTGACCTATTTCCTTTGTTATTAAAACCTTAGTCCACATACTTAACCAGATGGTGTTTTTTTGGGTAGTTTTGTCACTCTTTTGTATTTTTGTGTTATGACTAAAAACTTCGAATGCAGATGGTACTGTCTGTTTGGGTAAACATGGGAAGTTGTAGTGGCTTTTGTTATATTTGACAGTTGTTTTTTTCCAATCTTCTGGTCAGGTAAAAGTTACTGAGGGTTTTCAAAAGCATTCCAGAAGTTGCTTGTATCAGTTGGTTATCATCTGCCAGATTCCTACTTAGTAGTATCCTTACACAGTTGCCTTGTGCGTATGGGGGCTCCTCCTTAGTTACTTACCCATAAAATGAAGAAATATTACAGTGAGATAAACTTTGATTTGTAGTGCTTCCCTAAAGGTATAAAACATTTGTTCTCACTAAATGAGATTTGCACTTCTTTCTAAATGTGTAGTGTGCAGAGTTTGCGATATGTTTTATAGTAATTTTTTGTTGGTTTTTTGTTTTTTAAATGCACTGTTTCTTTTCTCACATCTGCATCTATAGTACTCTGAGCCACTGATAATTTGAGTTCTATAGTACCCTGGTTAAAAAAAAAAAACCCAACCAAACCCCCCCCCCCAAATCCCTCATTCTTCTTTTAGAATCCTGGATTTTGAGAAGTTTAAAGACTTGCAGCTAACCATGGGTTTACTACCATTCATTTTTAAGGCCAGACTGTCCAGATGCAGTCTGTTCCAGTATGTCTGCAATTTAAACTTTACACAACTTAGTTACCAGCAGTAGGCAAACTGAAGCAGAAAGCTTATTTTGGGCTGCATTACCTATTTTTTGATACTGTCAGCCAGGCCACCACTCCAGAGCATAAGCTGAATAATTTTTTTGTAGCTTTTTCATCTTTAGCATGCTGTCTGCCAAGCTCAGGGGAAATAACAGGTTCACATTGGAACCAAGTCCCTGTCGCTCTGAAGGATTTCCCCTGATACCAGGAATCTTCTCAGGATTGCAGTGCCCTTGCAAAGGTATGGCATTCCTGTGCATTGTGACAGCTATGGAGTGAGACTAGGTCCCTGTAGGAGAATGCTTATGCACTTAGGGTGTATTTGCCTTCCCTTCCTCCAGTCTTGACTGATTCTTAAATGAGTTATGAAACCCATTTTTCTTGAAATCAGAGATTCAAAATTTCATAGCTGTTATGACTGACTTCAGTTGGAGACAGTATTCCTTCTGGAGCAAAAGATTCCTGTTAAGATGGAATCTCTTTTAGCTAAAACCAAACTAAACTTAGGTGACTTCCTGCTGTGGGTAGAAGGTTTGCTTTGGAATTTTAGGCCTTATTTCCATACTTGCACATATGAAACTCCACTCTAGACTGCATTGTCATTCTATATTTGGATATGGTTGGATCATTCTGCTTTTCAAAGAGACAGGAAGAAAGTTTTTGTATTTTTTTTTCTGAAGTTTCAATGGATAGGATGGTTGCCACTTAAAGCATACGCAGCATGGCAATCCTTCTCTAATGAGATTTGATTTATGGATGTGTCCAACACAAACTGTTATGTGGAAGTTCAAATTACCTCAGTTAACAACAGAACTTTAAAAATGTGGGACTGAAAAGCAAACTAGGACTGTTTAACATTTTTGTCCTTTTCTGAAACAATGTATATCTCTTGAGGTATGTATTTTTGTAATAAATGTTGAGCTGCCTATGCATGGTCACGGAACATATTAAAAAAAAAAAAGTGCGTATGGCACAGCAAATATGAAAACAGTGTTCCTTTCTTTCCAGAAAGTCTTTCCTAACAGTCTGTGACAAGTTCTTGATGGTTTCTGCAGGTAAATTTTATAGTGAAGAGCTGTTTTCAGCCACAATCTGGACTATTCAAAGACTGTTGTCTGATTTTTTTTTTCCTTTCCTTTTGCTTGTTTTTTTTTTGTTTTTTTTTTTCCTGCCACCCAGAGTTAAGCAGACAATGTTTTCTGAAATTGCAATTGAGTCAGGCAGTGTGGCTGACAAATTCACAGTAGTTGAGCATTTGGCAGGTTATTTATTTGGCTCTCAGGTTGGATGTACCTGACCATGCAAGTGCTGTGAGCAGATGCAGCAGTGGGAGTGTGACAGGCAGGGTGGTGGTTGGTTAAGTACCACGGACAGGGGCCCCTCCTCACATGCCCAGACCATCCATGACTTCCTCTGTCAGGAGCTTTGTATGTGGGCAGATCAGCACAGCCTTGACCCTTTTGCAGGCATCATTACATGTAAGCCTTCTTCACTTGGTACTTTTGAAAGAGCTGTTTTTCCTGTGAATCCATGTTCTAAAGCTCTTGGTATTCCACAGCATTGTACTCCATTTCCTCCATTTGACAATAGGTTAATGTGCATACTTACTCACCAGAGGCACCCCATCGTGTCTAAGACTTAATTGTTGTTCTCTTATGTGTTCTTCATTTGGCCTAAGAAGATAACAAAGACACACTATGAGGGCATTCATAATGAAAAAGCTGACTTTCCCTGTTTAACATTTCATGGATTAAATTTAAACTCGTCCTAACTTTATTCCTGTTGTAGTATTGAAATTCTGTCTGAATCAATTATGTATATCTGGGAAGATATTGCACTGTTTTCTCAGCAGAATCAAATAAAATGGTTTATTTTTTACTGTATAGGGAAATGATAATCAGGACACGTAATTCTAAAGAATATCAAAATGGACCAGTCACTGAGACCATTTCATGAGGTGGCTGTGGAGTCATTCCACCAAATGAAGTTTAAATTACATCATACACAGCTCAATCGGCGTTTTCTGCTCCCTTCAGAAAGCGACGATGTGATGTAACCCACTGATGCTGCCCAATGTGTGTTGTGCTGCTTACGTAATCCAAACAGGAAATTTGGAGAGGCAGTATAGGAATCTGAATATGAGTATTGTGGATGCTAATCCTTGACCCACCAAGTATTTGCTTTTCTAGCTTTACTTTTCTTCCTTTTCTAGATATTCTTTATAGCTTGGCTTGAGTGTTTAGTTGTCTTTATTTTAATTGGATACAACTTTCTAACACCTGGGCATTGATTAATTTTGTCTGTTTTAATCTGCAGCAGAATAGTCTGAAGGAGGTTCTTTAAAATTTTTTAAGAACCTTTTTCTTTTTCATCCTTCCCAGTCTTCCCAAAAGTTACTTCTTTCAGTTTACTTGAACAAAGAGCTTATTTATGATAGGAACTTTTAGTGTTTGCAGGTTTCACTCTCTCATACAGCTTATTCTTCAACTAGTCTCCTGTCTACCCAAATCCACAGCTGACTCTTCCTGAGGGATGGACTGTGCTCCTCTAGACTCTTCACGAAATGCTGTTTTAAAGAATGGAAAACTTCTTTTGCCTAATGGACTGAAATGAGATTTCTTGACCGTTTAAGGAGGTGGCTGATTAAGACCACAGAGGCTCCTCCTTAGGTGGTCGTTGCTTCATCCGAGCACACAAGTGTGCATTTCACAGTGGGTCCTTTGAGCCTGTTCCTGTGTTCCCCGTTAAGCTGCTAATGTGGTGTCCCTCCTTTGGCTCACTTGGAACTTGCCAAGTTTCTTTTGGACATGTTTCATTTTTTCTACTGGAACTGGTGCATCACTGCTATTAACTGGTTCTCTTCCTTCCTAAGTGAAGTGATGGCTGAAGACCAAGCTCTGCTACTTCATGTGTTGACAGTTCCAATACTTGGAATTATGCAGAGGCACACAGATTCTCAGTCCTGGTAACTACATGGTAGGATGCAGCAGTTACGGAAACAGAATTTTGGAAATCAAGCCAACCTTCTTTCTCCTTGCCAGTTGTTGTGAAAACATATTTGGATAGCTGTAAAAAAACAATGGCTAAACAAGAAAAAGCCTTTCCCTACATGGGAAAATTTGTGCATTGATAAATATTTAATTTCTGAATGTAGCATTCTTTTCCCTGAAACTTATGTTTATAATCTGCTGCTTGGAAGAATATGTTATTTATTGAGAACACCTGCTTTGAAAAGCTTAGGTTTTTATATAATGGTATTGTAAGAGCTAGCTAAGCACATAGAGAGACAAAATTACATGTGTGAAGAAGAATCTACCCACTACTTTTAATTTCATAGTTGGCTGAGTCACTAAAACAAAAAACACCTTTAACAGTTTTATGAGACAAGTAGAAGGAGTAAAATCAAATGCTGTTGATTTCACAGCCATTTGAATCTAGTAGTAAAGATGATGGAATAGAAATTAGATGAGGTACCAACATCCCAGGATCATGTTGTCATACTGAAGCTGTGATGGCAGCAAGAATTCTCAGCTTTGTCAGTACATAAGTCCTCTTATGCACACTTTTCCCAAAGGAAAAAAATGGGCTGCTTTTTCTTCCTATATATATTTATTCCCCTGAGACCTGGGAGCCCTGTCTAGCACACATCTGGCATGTATTTGTAATTAGCCTGAATGTAAGACTACTTATAGTGAGTTTTCCTTTCTATATCTCCACAAAAGATACCTTTAAAGGGCAAGAAAAAGCATGTCTTATTTCAAGGACGTTAGCCTACTGTAAATATAGAAGAAAACTTGGGTTGCATTTGTAACCCTAGTAGAAGCAGCAGTTAGAGTTATATGCCATTTGGAGATGCCACAGAATGTAAACAAAAATCACTGAGTATGGAAAAGAGGTCAATATTCAATTTAAGTAGGATTAATACAATAGAAAAACATTCTTTTAGTAAATAACTTCCTAGCCTATAAGGAACAAGCTGATTGTAGAACAAGCTTCCTCCTAAAAACTCTGGTCTTATGTTCAGTCATCTCTCTGAAGTGTAGCCTTGAGTTGCTTTGGTCTTTTTTAATTTTTATTTTGTTGTGTGGTTTGCATCTTCTATAGTCGGATACCCATTAGTTGCAAGAGTAGCCTTGCCAAATATGTATGGAATTCTGTAGAACCTCTGGGCTGTACAATAAAGTGAAGAAATGGGGCTCTTAAATTGGCTGGGGAGGAAAATTCCATGGAGAACATTAATTATGCTTTGGCTTTCCAAATAATGTGGATTCCTGGAGCTGGGAGTATATGTCCATAGGTAAAGCTGTAGCACGCAGAGGACAGGAAAAATAAGAAAGCAACGGAGAGAATGCAGGCGAAGAGCTAGAGTATAACAGCAGCAAGGACAAGTGAGTGATTTTTCCATTTCAATTTTTATCCCTTTGTTCTTTTATTTCAATTTTCATGGTCTTCTTGTTTTCCAATTGTCACAAAATTTATAGTATTAGAAGCAAATTTTAACAAGCCACAAACCCTGGGCTTTTAGTACATTGTACAGTGAGATTAGTCTAGAGCTGCAGGAACTGTCCTGAGTTACCAATACTGAACTTGCACTGATTCATTCCTATGTTTCCCTTTTTTCTAAAAAAAAAACCCTTTTCTGGAAAAACACATAACAGAAAGAAATATTTAATTTTTAATTTCACTCAGGTGATTAGTAATAACATTGATTTTTCAAACTTTCTTGGAAGACAGCTAATTGTGACTGAGTCTTAATGATCTACATAAGAGTTAAAAATACGGGAGGAAACTTAATCTGGTATTTGCTCGTAGTGGACTAATTCTGTAGAGTTGGGGTGAAACATATAAGTGTGATTTGTGTGTATATATGTATATACTGTTATTTGTGCTTTAAAAGAACAAGCTTGACTTTGAGCAAAGTCAACTGAAATGGATTTCAAGTATAGTATTTACTATAGGTGGAGCTGCCAGTGCTACCTGTACTTAAGGTTGTGTAACCTTTCCATTTTAAGGCTTAACTCTTAGTTACTTTAACTTTTGCCAAAGTTCAGTTCAGACAGATTTTTCCATGCCAGCTATCTGCTTTGGGTTGAATTTTTTGAAAGTTTCAGCCAAAGCAGTTCTGTTTCAAGAATAAGGCTAGTGAAAAGTATGCTGTTTTGCTTGTGTGAGAATATTCTGGTGTCCTTCTTTGATGCTCCAGTGCCCCTAAGCTCTAAAGCAAGGATTTGAAATTTGGCAATAGTTCAGCCTTTGTGTTGAGGATGTGCCTTTTGCCTCCCTGTAAAAATCCACCCAAATTTCCAGACCGGTTTACAAGGCTTTGAAAGATTGCCATTTGCATGGGCTTAATAGGAATTTCTTAAAACTTCACAGTAAGCTTCCTTTAGATTCTGTTCACACTGGGAATGCTCCAGGCAGAGTAGAGCTGCATATTTCATCCCACTTCTGCTAGGAGTTGTGATGGCTTGGTCTGAGTGCTGACATTGAGCTAGGAGTGGGCAGCATTGTCTCTTGTATCACCCCTGCCTATTCCCATGTCCTGTTCCTTCTCCCTGGTGACAGACCTGGGCCCTCTGGAAAAAGAAACTGTCTCACTCATCTGAGAGAGCATGACAGATGTGGAGGAGAAGAATTTGGGAGCGTGTGTGTGTCTGGTTTATACCATTCCTTTGGTCACAGAAAATGTGTGTATCACGCTGGCAAAACAATACTTCCCTTTCTACTGAATGTTCAGTTTGGTTTTGTTGCATTTAAACCTCAGTAGTTGAGTGGGTATCAAGGTTTTAATGAACTATGTGAGCATCAGTTTAAAAAAAAAGTTAGACTCAAATGTCAGTACAGGAATGTTATTTAGAGGGCAGAAATCAAGAACTCTCTTTTTTTGAATAATTAAGTCTAACTCTGACCTCTTGCATTTAGTACCTTGTAATCACAAGCTTCATCACAAGTGTGGTGTGCTTTGTCCAAGAGGCAACTGTTTGACTGGAATGGGAAAGGGGCCTATTCTGAGAACGAGTCCAGGATTTGTAAAAGTAGGGGTTGGGTATTCATCTGCTAGGGAAGTTGAAAAATGTGCAGTGAGTGAAGCTGAGATTTGGGGAATAAAATAAAAGGCTTTGTGTCTAAGACAATTGAATGCTGCTTGATGAATTGTGTGCTGTCTGTGCTCAGTCGTGGTGTTTCTACAAGAGGCACTCAAGTGACTGTTCCTAGGTGGCTGCTCAGGCTGTGTTCAGGTGGCTGGGTTGAGAACTCATAGCCATTTGCAGAAATGCAGAAGTGCAGGTGAACTCAGTGGGAGCTAAACCTCCTGTAAAATCCTGTATTTCACTTCAGACAGTAAAAATTGGCTCAGAGTACGTGAAATTTGACATCTGGAGCCAGGAAACCTTTTAGTCTAATTAACCTAATGCCTCAGTTGCCAGTTTTGCAGGTGAAGGAATGACTTGTCCTATCTCCGTAGAAAGGCTCGGGAAGAAACTGGATGTGTTTGTAGCAGGACTGGAAAATAATATGCTGTAAATAAAGCATATAACCACCTCCCTTGATCAGCATTGAAAAACATGCAATACTTTTGGTTTTGGTACCCTTTTTTTTTACTGCATTAACTAATCTGTTTCATACTGATGCAAGCATAAAAATCTTAATATCATAGCTCTTGAACTCAAATTTTCCACTTAGAATTAGCAGTCAAAATATTTTAACTCCAAAACTAATATTAAAATGCAGTTTTAATTAGCAGTAGCCTTTTAATTTTCTTCAAAATCACAGTCAATTGACCTTAGTAGTAGTTGTTGAATAAAATGTTAGGAGGATCCTCATCCTCTTTACTATGAAGATGGAAAGCATCCTTGCTCAAGCTGTTTACTGGCACCTCACCGTGATAAATTTCCCCTTTGTAAAGCTGGTTCAACAGGACATCTTCTTTTTCATCCCTCTGTAAAGTCAGCCATTACCTGAAGTTTCCTTAAAAGTTTTTTGAAAGGGGCAGGGCTACAACAAATAAGTGTCTGTGTGTTTGTGGAAATGTCTAGCTCCCAGAATGAAATGATTTGCTGCTAAGGTTTAGTGAATTTAGTGCTTTGGAAATAATTCATTGGAGAGTCTTGCAGCAGTGGAGAGTTTTGGGTTGTGGTTTTTTGGTTTGTTTTTTATTCTTTTTCGTTCTTTTAAGGTGGAGGTGTAAAAGATTTTTTTTTTTGTTTGCTTCTTTGAGCTGAAGTAGTCATCAAACTTTTTAACTTGTTTCTTGGGTCATTTTCTCAGGGGGTTTACTGCCTCTGAACCAGTAGCTCTCACTTGGGTCTTTTGAAAGCTTCAACATAAACAAGGCATTTGACAGGATGGGTCAATATTTTCTGGAGAAAGATGTGTATTTTGAGCTGCTCAAAGCACAGACATCTTCCTTAGAGGAACTCAGCTGCTAAGAACAGCACTCTTATTTGCTTAGCTGTGTGAAATCCACTTGCTAGTGGATAATTGTTTTGTGTTTTGTTTTCTTTCCCCCCCAAGATTTCTATTTACTTGTGTGCTCTTCCATGTGTGTTTTGAGCTGTGCTTTGAAGTTGGGCAGCTAGCTTTAAACAAAAGCTGTTACCATGCTCTGCATAGCATCTAGCTTGATTTCAGCAATTAGATGTGTCAGTGATGTGGTTTAGACTTAACAAAATGCTGTTCTTTGTCTGCCTTGACATTGTTTTGTGTAGGATTGAAATTAAAAAAGAAAAAATCATCATATCACACTGGGTATGTTGTATAAAAGGCAAGTCAAAATGTGATTAGAATGTGATTAAATGGCTATGCAGCAATTATTAATTGGCCAGGTGTCTGTCTTGATACATAAGTGAGATGAAGTTTGAGGTATGCTCTGTTTTTTCCTCTGTCACTTTCCTTTTCTTTCTCCCCAGTTCCCCTAATAATCTAAGGAATTTCTGAAAGCCCAGACTTTGTGTGCATTTAGTTTCCTACACAAGTCATCCTAGTATATTGTAGGTCATAGTGCCTAGATAAGAGTTTAAAATGCATATTTTCTGTCTTGTTTGAGCATTGTTCTTTAGTAAGAAGATGCAAATAGTACTGCTTTTACTTTCTTGTATTTATACTGAAGTCTGTATTCTTTTATATTGATTTTTAATTAAGGTTAGGGCACCAAATGAGGACTAGATTCTGAAAGGCAGAAGCAAAGAGAATTGCAGACACCCAAATTAATTTGTATCCAATTACGCAAGCAGTAAATTAGCTATAAGTATTCAACTATGCTCTTTCAAATTTAAAAAAATAACTAAAATCTGCTTTACAAGACTGCTTTATTAAACATGTTTAGTACGTGATCATTTATATTAAGTATGTGAACTGTTTCTGAATGTTTTGCTCTTCTGTCTTGTTTTTGGCAGCAACTAGAATTAGTGGAACCCAGCGGCTGGATCCATGTTCCTCTAACAGACGCTCACAAGAAGCCCATCCGCACTTTTATGATCCAGATTGCTGTTCTAGCTAATCACCAAAATGGAAGAGACACTCACATGAGGCAAATAAAAGTGTACACCCCTGTGGAAGAGAGCTCCATTGGTAAATTTCCCAGATGTACAACAATTGATTTCATGATGTATCGCTCCATCAGATAAAATTTTCTCATGACGAATAATAATGGTGTTTTTTTATGACAGTATCATTGCTAAAGTATTCAGATACTTAAAAAGTAGGGTTTACTCCAGTGTAATTATATCTTTATGTTTATACTTTGTATACTTTTGAAATAAAGATAATCTTGCATTACAGTATATTGTAGTCTGTAATTTTGTTTCTCTAGGATTCTGCATGCTTTTGTACTCTCCGATAGGGTTTAAAACAATCCAGGCACTCTTACAGGAATGTATTTGACTGGGCATCAATAATTGGTTTGATGTAATATAGGTCTTTTGAGGGGATGATTTCTTCACCTAATGAGTATGCGTGGAAATTGCTTGTTTCTTTATGTAAAAACTGCTTTGTAAAAAGTTGCTCTTCTTCTTGAACAGACGTGATTTAAAGACATTACCAGTAGTATTTTCCCATAATTGCTTATGTTAATGTGTTGTACTCTTTTCTCTAGAGGATTGTTTCTGCTTTGTGGCCATGTGCATGGATTTTCTTTGTAACTGCAAAGGAAACCACAGATTTATAGAATATCTCCAGTTGGAAGGGACCTGGAAGGATCATCAAGTCCAATTTGCTGCTTCTTGCTGGACTACCTAAAAGTAAACCATATGACTAAGTGTGTTGTCCAGCTGCTCCTTGAACTGTGACAGGCTTGGTGCCATGACCATTTTCTTGGGGAGCCTGTTCCAGTGACTGATACTGCAGTGAAGATGACAATGACATGAAGGAAACCAAACCTTTCCAAATTATTCACTATTGTATATACATTAATATAGTTACACTGAGTGTAGGTCATGATAGCTGTTCGAAACAGGGCAGTTAGGAATGCCGTGCCATCCTACAACAATGTAGGATTGAATGTGGTAGTCCAATGCACCTTCTAAAGTACTGAGAACTCAAGTGTATAAAACAAGTAATTTCAGATTCAGAGCACAGAATTCTTTTAATGTGTGTTTTAAAGTGAAGGGAATTGCAAGGAAAATGTGTGCTCTGTCTGCTTGCTGTGAGTAGGAATATTTAACACCTCTACTAATATCTCATGATCTAATTACTAGCTATTTAACCTTTTGAAAAATGGAGCAGATTTTAGAAAGAGGTTGTTGAGGTACAGCAACCTTTGTTCAGTACTGGTCAAACTCATTCTTCATAGCACCATGAAAGTTGATGGTCAGTCCAGACTAATCTCAGCCAAGGAAAATTTTTGTCACTCGTCTTAATTGTGAGCAAGGAAAGGCTAATAATAGTGGAGGCTCATCAATGATGTATCATCCTGCAGAGGAGAAAGGAGGTGAAATAGATGAAAATGGGAAGGTTGTCAAAGAAGGAGGAAGATTTAGCTATTGAAATTCGTTTTATATACTTGATGAAGCTGTTGTTTACTGAAGAGTTTTATCTTTGGCTGAATTCCACAGTCTTTAGGAAGGTCATTAAACAGGGCATTTCCTGATAATGAACCTTGTAGAGAAGTTCATGACTAGTTTGGGGTTTCTATTTAAATGTGAATGCAATCATTTCAGGCAGACCTTAAATGCTACTTTACCTTTCCATGTAAAGGATGGGTCAGCTGCAGAATTCCTGCTCAGAAGAAGCTGGCTGAACTTGTGCTTTTCACCAAGTCTTGTCACTTCAGTGGATTTTCTTATATAGTGTTGGGGAGCTGTACATTCCTATTCACTCAATTGAACCAAATTATGTGCTTTTGATGTACCACTAAATATTCTTCTCTAAAAAAAACAACAAAACCCCCCTCCTGGATTTATCTAGTTACTTTTGATAAGTTATGGATGGCTTTTAAGAAAGGGGATTATTAGGCATGGAATTTTCCTGTTTTTCTTCTGGAAGTTAAGATGGCAGTTATCCATCCTAGTTTTGCATTGTCAAGCCACTGTTTCCTACTTAATGATTCTATCACAGATAATTCTGTGGTAATTTTGTGCTTTGGTCAGTAACATTTATCTTTTCATACATGTTACTCTGCAAGTAATATCTAGAGTAATACTGCTCTGTGGCAAACGTTATCCAAGTAAACTAGGAACAAGCCTGTCAGCGGTGTCTTGTTCTTATTTCTGCCCTGCCTTCAGAAGGCATGATTTTTGGATTTTCAGAGAGTTATTCTTGCTTTTATTGATTTTTTTTTTTTTTTAATTTTTTTAGGAACATCGATGCTCATACAGGATAGGGGCCATCACTTGTCTCAATTTTTTGGAATTGTTATTTCTGGCAGTGTAGCTGAATAAGCTGAAATGTAACTTGACTATTTATCCTGCTATTCTGAAATTATGGATTACGTTCAAGTGGTTTAAAGAACCCATGATACCCATGGTAAACTGGATTATGTTAAGCTTTACTGTCGGGGAAGGAATCTGTACTTGAAAACAAGTGCAGTGGCCATCCTAAATCCATATGACATCTTTTCTGTGTTGTTTTGTAACAATTGCAGATACATTGCATTGCATTGGTATTTTACATCTGTGGAAGTATATTTGGTTTTTTAACATTTTTGGCACTTGCTCACATAAGGCTGCTGATTTTTAAGTGATGAGATACTAGATGAGTGTGACTGAAAATAAAGCCAATTGCTGCCTTTGTGTATTAATATAGTACTTAGTATTTGAATTAGGATAAACAAGCTGGGCTGCTAAATCATTCAGGAAGTTACTTACTCATACATTGTGTTTAGCTGCCACTTCTTTTCCTTGCTCGTTATTTTCAGCTATGCAGGTGTCTGGAATCTTACCACTTTTTCTCTTGTGTAAAAAGCACCTGATAAATATCAAGTAGTACAAGTAATATTGGAATAAATTACAGACAGTATGGAAGATGTATTTGTCCTAAAAAATCATGACTTGACAGTGATCTGACTCGTCACTTTAGTTTAAGGGGTTTAAAACCTTTTCTTGGAAGATACCACACTGGACCTTTCTGTTTCACAGAACAGAAATTTGATTCCCAGTATAAGTGTAAAAACCTTCATTTTAATTAAACTTTAGCTTATTTCCTTTACAGACACTAAGAAAAGGGAGGTAACTGAATCTTGAGGAAGTCCTGTTGAAATGCAGGAGAGTTACCTGCGTTTTGACTAAGTTATGTCTGTGTGTCTTCTTAGCACCACAGTGTAAATAAAAAAGGCAGATGGCAGGAGAGGGAGAAAAGAGGTATTTGCTGCTCCTGGTTTGTAAAATGGAGAACAGCAAAACATTTATGTTTTGTTTAAGTTCACATAGGGAATCTCTGGCAGAGCTGGAAGTTGAAGCCATATCATCACTGTGTATCGTCTCTTTCACTGTGAAGTTGATTTTCAGATAATGGTCCTGTTTCAAAGACAAATTTTTCAGTAATGCAATTTCTGTATGTAGTTCCATTTAACAGTTGAAACTGTATTTTGGGTTTTGCTCTTCTAGTTTAGTCTGTCGGGGGGATGCTTTTGCCAGAATCACTGACTGTAGATGGACCATTGAAACTCTTCAGCTGCTGCCGTGGTGCTCGCTCTTACTTCCCCGAAGTGAGTCTTACTGTTGGTACTTGTTTTTCTTCTGTGTTAAAACAGTTTAAGGGAAGTAATTGAAACATTATTTAGGCTTGAAATCTGTTTATACATTAGAGAAAGCCAGATGTTGAGATTGACAGTACTGATTAGCAAAAATTCATGAACTTGGGCACAATGAATGAAGTGATGGAAGAGACTGAAGGACCATGGAGAGCTACCGGATATCGGGAAAGGCACATTGTTGCCTTGCCTAATAAAGCAAGCCCCACAGCTCTAGGTAGGAGGTCATTGCTTGAAAAATCCCCACTTTTCACGCAGCAATATCCAGCAATAATTCTAATTGTCTAGACTCAACAACTGCAAGTGAAACAGATACTCAGGCAATTTATGCCACCTGAAGTGGTTAGGGTGACAATACTGGACCTAGTAATTAGAGCTGAATTGCACTACACCCTGGAAAGGAATAAGGAGAATCAGAAGCTAGTATAGTAAACTTCTTAGGAAATCCCAAATTTTTTAGCCATTTGTCAACCATAAATATGTGTCTTTGTTTCAAAATGGTCAGTGGGTTTTTCTATAAGCTGTATTTTCATGATGAGTCTCCCTCATAATATACAGAATAAGAGTTCATTGCTCTGCCAGGTCTAAATGAAAGAATGAATGGTCATCGTGGTGTTACTGTGTTTTGGTGTGTAAATGAATTATGGAGATACTTTTTAGTGGATAATTTTCTTGAATTTTCTAGTAAGTTCTGCAGCTTTAGTAGAATTCTGAGTTCTTTGGGATCATTGGAGTGACCCAGATTGACCTCAGCACTTGGCTTGCCTACATGGGGGAAATAGAGGTTTGGGGTTCCGAAGAGTCCATGGTTATAAGATACAGTGCAGTGCTGTGCAGAGGGCCTGGCTTGTTTAATTCATGGTAACCTTTGCACTCTTATTTCTACATTTTTTCATTCTGTGTTAATGGTTAATTAACACTTATGCATTGATTACAAGAATACTTTGCATTCCTTTGCATGTATACACAAAAATAGCTGTTTATTCAGTATTTAACTACCACATTACTTTACTTCTTTAATTAAATGCAATAGTTTTTTGCTGGAGCATGAGATAATAATCTAAATGCAATTAAAATGTTCATAGTATTAAGAATATGTCCCTCCGAAGATGGGATTGCTGAGGCTTCCAGGCAAAGTTATTGGGTGGTCTGCTGTTGGTTTGGAATACTTAAGTGTTCTGGTTTAGATCAGAAAGGTGTTAAGGTGCTTTTATAAAGCTGCATAAAGCATCATTAAACATTGTTCATGGAAGCAAATTTTAAGTCACCCTTCATGTGGTGTATTTGCTGTAGCTCCAGGTTGACATTTCACCGAGCTGTTTTACGTCAGCCTAACAATTACCTGTGACAGTTTCTCCATTTGCACCAAAGAATAAACCTCTCTTGCTGCCGTCAACAGTATTAGCATGGTTTAGTTTAATGGAGGAATGAAAAAAAACAACTCCAACCCCAAAACTCAAGTAATGAAAGTTATGCTAATACTTGATGCTGTTAGAGGATATAATCCAGACATAATTATATATGAAATGAGAAAGTGAGTTTGGGATCACTGGAAACATTAAATACCTGAACTCTGATCCCACTGAAGTGAATTACTGCTGTTAATTATAGTAGGGGAACAGTTTAGCCAATATTTAATACTCTAATTTAAGGAAATTAAATGGGATCAGTGACTTCCCAGTTATATAGATTAAAAGAGGCAAACCTGGAGCATTTCTGGAAGTTTCTTTCTCAAATGCTTCTTTCAATATACAAAATTAGGAGTAAATTCCATACACATGCAATGTAGTATTGAACACATAATTTGTTGAAATCTTTTAAAATTAGAAGGTAAAAATTCCTCGTATGAGACGAAAGCATCAGAGCTCTGCAACACTTCACTTTTTGAATATTTAATATTGCTCTAGAGTATATGGTTGATATTGCCTGGGTGACAATGTCTAGCTTAGAGAGTGGTCCAAACAAAATGCCTAATGGCTGTTTCATTTCAATATTTACCACATTTTTGTACTGAAGTTTCGTATAATCTGTAATGTGAAGCAGCAGAGAGGAAAGTGTCTATAAATGAGTCTCATTCACCCTAGAAAAACACTACCATGATGAACAATTAATTTATGAGAAAGTAGTGTCTAGGCATTTTAATTAGAAAACACCTCAGGAAAGGCATTGTCTTGTTTTCTGCATTTGTGCATTTCCTTTGAAAATGTGTTTCTCACTTTGTTTAAACTGATTAGCAGTTTCAAGTAAAAGGTGAGTTAGAAACTCTTACTGCTCTTTTGCAAAGGTTTTACCCATTTTTCTACACAACTGCTTCAGGCTGCTCTCCTGTTGCCGTTGAAAATCAGTATAAAATAAAGAGCTGCTCATTCTGGTACTTCAGAGTAGAATCGTTAATCAGGGGCACGCATCTCTGAAGAGAATTTCTATTAGGAACAAACAAACCCACACAATCTAATCTTTCGATTATATTTAGTTTAATCCTCATGTTTTGTTTGGTGTAATTTTTGATTTCTTAAAATGTTTTTGTCTTTAAATGCAACATAATTTTTAATATAAGACCTACTGCTAGGCCAGAATCTTGTGACATCTTGTATTCAGTATTAAAGTTTATTCTGCTTTTAGTTGAAACTAGTATGAAATATTTCAGATGTTACACTTTATCTGTTCTGTCTGGTACTATTTCCCATTGTTTGACAGTGGAGAATTACAGCACTTTCTAAAGGTAGATTTTTCCCCTGGAAAACCAATGTGATCGCTGGTTTGAAGGGACAAGCGTTTAAATTGAAATCTTACTGAAAGCTTCTGGGCTATTATTAATCTTCTAGCAGAGATAGCTCATCTTTCAGTACAAGTTATGTACATCTTCATTATGTTTGATTTTCTATCTGGCAATTTATTGAAAAACCAGGAGTCTTTATATTCTGTCACTTCTCAGCTAAGTATCATGTTATTCTAAACCTTCCTAGTAGGTATATATGTAAATCTCGGTGGAAGAACATGTACCACATGTGCTTAGATGTTGCTGTATCCTACATTCCCAATCCTACTGTATTTTAATACTCTGATTATTCAATGTGGTTTTTTAAGGCCGTACAATAAAACAGTGAGGTAGGTAATAAAAAAATTATTTTTTTTTAAAAAATTCTTCCCTAGCCTTGTTTTTCTACCTGTGGTAACAATTTGCTCTTAATTCTTCCTTATTTGTGATGGATTCTTTTTATTTGCTTATTTCCTTCATTTTCATATTTTATGAAGACTTTTTATCAAGTAGTTGTACTTCTAAAAGGAGATAGTTTATATGGGTGTACCTGAAAACAACCAGGAAATTATTTGTCTATGATATTTACCAACAAAGTGTTTGTGTCATCCCAGGATCTCTCACAAATATTTTTTGAGTATATAATTTCCATCAAATGGGTGTTTAGACTGCTTTCCTCCAGATACTGCAATTTACATTTCTTCCAGGTTGAAGAATTAACCTCATTAAACCAGTGGAACAGTGTGAGGAGAGAGTCAGGTATGGCACATTAAATGAAAAAAAGATGGATATACATATCTTGCAAAGTTTGCAATGACAGTTTTGACAACAGTTATCTGCGTTGTCAAAAATCGGGATTATCCAAATTGTTTGTGCAATCCTCCCATTCCCCTAATTTATGCTGCCTTTTGTATATGTAATTGTATATTATAGATATATGTAATTGTATATGTATTTTTATAGGTATTCTTTCCTCCCCCACCTTATTTTAGGAATGAATCAAAATAGCATAGTGAAAGGAGTCTGTTACTTCTGGCTCATCTGGAAATTTGAAAAGTGTAGAGTGAATGAGGTGAAGTCTTGCAGAAAGGAAGGACATGGTCTTTTGATTAAGACAGATTGCTGTTGGAAAGTTGGACTCCATCTTTATTTTCCCACACAATGACTCTAGCAAAGTCACTTGAATATTTTCATAGGTGATCACTAATTGTCTGTTTCTTGGAGGATTTACTCTGAAAGCTCTGGTTCAGATTTTCTAAAGTATTAGTGAAAGTACCTTGTATTCTCAGATGTTGCTGAAGGCAGAGGCTTGTTTGCATCATTCACTCTAGTCAGCTCGAGATAACCTGGGAAAAAAAAAATCTTTGCATTAAAAACAATGTAATTCACTTACTGGGGACAAAAGCTTGCATTCAATTAGTTGATTTCTCTGGCTTCTGATGGCAGCCTTACATTTTTTTCTCTAGAAGTTGTCATTTCTGGACCCTGCTTCACTCATTTGCAGTGCTTGCTTCCTCCCCAGTCTCATCTCCAAGTCTGAGTGCTTTTCCACCCTTGCCTTTCGTTTTCCCCTCACCCGTTTTCCTTCCCCAGAGCTCTCTGTCCCTTTCCCAGAGTCACTGTAGCAGCATTTTGTGTCCTATTCAGTCATACATTTTCTCACCCACTACTTGTTTTCTCAATATCCCCACAGAATCCCCTAATTTTCCATTTTCCCTTCACTAATCCTGAAGATTTTCCTCTTTCCCAGCTAGTCCCATCTAATACCACATGCGTCCTCCCTACATTACAGAATACATATTCTGCCTGTCAGCTCTCCTCCCATCCTGCTGAAGTTGCAGATGATGAGAATATTGAGATCACAGGGGAGAGATTTTTCTGCTTTTGCTTATAATACTCAACCTAGCCTAAGGATACAATACCTGAAAGCAGCTATTACAGCAAAAGGTTGACTTTGCACCATAGCTTTACACCAGATCATGTTCAGGATTGTTCTGTGGGGTGTGCGTTTTTAGGCTTGGCCAAAATTGGGCAGACTTTCATAAATGGTTTTATGTATATCTCCTACTCTCTCCGTTCCCATCTAATTTCAGAAACCCTGCTGTAAAGCATTCGAGTGCTAAAAGTTTCCAAATAAAAGATTGTGAGAGTATTTCTCTGAAATGGCTGAATAGTTTTGGCTGGAGTTTTCAAAAATAAATTCAGCCTGAGGCAGACAGCTGGTATGGGAAATTTCAGCTAACAGAGTTGCAATTTGGCTAAGTTTTAAAAAACTCGGAAGAGATTTGCAAGGGAATGAACCCCGGGTAATGTTTCACATTTCACCAAATAGAATCTTCTGGGCAATGTGCTTTGTCACTTTGTGTGGACCTTCCCATTTGGTTTAAAAGTCATTCTCTATAGAAACTAGCTAAGCTTCAGTACATTAGAATAGCGATTTTTATTTGGGGTTTATAGACTCAGAGAGTTTTAAAAATAATTTATTTTCTTCCCCAGTCTAGTTGAAGTATCTTTCTATATAGATACAGTCTGCCAAGGGTATTTGTGCTGAAAATACGTCTGTTCTTTTATACTTGTTTATAGCTTCCACCAGGGGTTTGTGCTAGAGTAGCAGTGTCCCAGGGCAGTGAGCTCTCTGAGAGGATTTTAACCTAGCACTGTCTGTAGCACCCTGCTGTGAATCTGCTTCCCCAGCATGCAGTCTGTATGGTAATAAAAGGAGCAGAGTACCTCCTCCTGCCCGGTTCTCCTGAACTGCTCATGTGAAGCAGACGTACTCACACTCTTGTTTTTCAAGCTCTGGCATTATTAAACTTTTCTTTCTTCTTTCTTGCCCCCTCCCCCCTAGATTTGCACTGGGTTTCGACCCAGGCTTACCTTCATTACAGCAGGCCTTTTTTGGGCTATTTGATGGTTCTTGATTCCTGGTGTAAGGCTGTGACCTGCCAAATCTATTAAAAATCTTTAAAAGCCAGTTTCTTCTGTCATGCAAGGTTCTCTTTGCTAGCTAGATCTTCCAACCATCTTTACTTTCTTGAAATACAAATATCTGTCTGGCCTTCAAATGCCAGGGCACATCAGGGGTATCAGGAGTTTCTAAACACAACCTCCTAAATCCAAAAGCTCTGCTGAAGGCAAGAAAGTACTTGACAAAGGCAATTTGGATGATATGGAGCCTTTTTGTGCTCTGGTGGTCCTGAAGCACTCAAACCAAAATGAGAGCAGGCAAAGGAAAAAAAAACCCAACTCTGTTCATCGTGGTAGATAATTAAGGCATAGAAACTCTTTCCCCACCTAATTCATGGTAGCTCCTATTACCATTTGGGTGGGTGAATTGGGATAGAAAGGAGTGCTACCTCAAAACTAATCTCTTCTCTGAATGTAATTCCTTGTTTCACACACCTGTTCAAAAGCAATCTTCTAAAAACTGAGCACTGGCAAATGAACTGATTAAAATACTGAATACTGTGGAGTGAGGAGGGATTGATTTTATCCCACCTCCCCATGTCTTTTCAGTACAAAAATGAGAGGATATCACATTATGTCAGCAGAAGTTCAAAATAAATAGAAGTATATTGTTCTTAAAGCTGTATTTAAGCTGTGTAGCTTAAACCTGGCTGAAGCAGGTTGTAGACATTTAAAGCTTTTGCATAGTTTCTAAACAGGACTGAACAAATTGATGGAAGAAAAATTCCTTTGAAGATTATAAAATCCTATAGACAGGCCATAAATCGTTGGAGATTTCTGGAGTACTGGGTGAAATACCATTACATGCTTGTTCTCTTACATTGCACCCTTGGGAATTGCTTGCTGGCATTGGTCTATACCAGTGCCTTTTTAGGAGCAGGATGGTGTCAATCCCTAAAAAGACCAAACAGCTTTTACTTGGAAAGGGATAAAGGAAACAAGAATCTGGAGAAACGAAGTGACTACAGGGGACAACAAATGTGGTAAAAGGAAGGTGTGAAGGTGTGTTAGGTTCAAAGGGTCAAAGATGAAGGTTTTTCTCTGCTGCTCAGAGCACCCTTCAAAGCACTAGAAAGTGCTTGAAAATATCAAAGCACCCAGTGGCTACTTCCCTGGGCTCCTGTCAGGGACAGGTTGTTGAACTAAATGGACCTCATGGATTTACTTGTTGCTGCCATTTGTACATTTTTCAGTGATTAAGTTCTTCAACATTTTGCTGTGGGCAAAATTTGTGTAGAATGTGAAGCCAACTGAGAGTAGAAACATTGTGATTTGATAATTAAATATTGCATTTCAGTAACACCAAAAAGCAAAATTTTGAGGAGGAGTATGTTTATGAAAGGAGGAGGGGAAAAGACCCTAACTGCTTTCTCATCACAGTACACTGAGAAAATGTTTAGATTGATACATAACCTTCATAGTGTTATGTTCTATAAAATTGGCAAGAGCTTAGTTCTTAGTCTGAATGCTACGCTTGTTTTGAAATTTAAATAATAAACAATTTATATATGTATATATTTTAGCTTAAAATCACATCTTGTCGGATTTGGCTGTTAATAAAAGCTTATGGTGGAATCAGCACTCTGTCCATCCAGTGAAAATATGAACAGGACCACACAAAATGCTTCCACTGTGTCATTCCTTTTACTGCTGTTCCATTAAAATAAACTTCTTGCCACAGAACTTACTTGTCATTTCCCGCTTCTCAAAAATATCACCAGTAATGTAGTTTCTAAAGCTTTTCCACTTCTAGCTCTGGTATCTACTTGATTGTGTTTGCAGAAGTTTTCTTTATATTCCTCTCTGCTGTTCCTTTTCAAACACATGCGTAACTGGATCTTAGATATACTGTATAAATGCACTTTTTGGCCAACACGGCTTACAATTAAACCTAGGCCAGTCAGATAGTGTCATATTCATCTTGGTTTCTGTCATCACAGATTCCAAAAAGAAAGTGCTTTAGCTCTTAATTGTATGTATTCTTCTGTCCATATCTACTTTAGAATTTATTGAGATAAATTCTTTTTGAATTGTATCTGCTTTTTCTTTTTCTCATGGATTTCATAGCATACTGAGCTCCACTGAAATAAGAAGAAAAAGAATTTATTGGCTTTTGTTGGACTGGATAATTAGCTCACCTTGCTTGCTTGTTTGTGCTATCACCTATAATGTGTCATTATTAGGTCTGCTGGACTTTCTTAGATCATAAACCCCATGTGTTCATTCTTATTTAGCTTCATTGATTCAGAACTATTTTTGTTTCATCTGACAGTGGGATTTTCCCCTGTTTTTTAGAAAGCATGGTAATAATTCTTTAATATGTGTTTTTGCTTCCTGAACCTCTTCTAATTTTTCTTTTCTGAAGGCATGTGCATAACTAGGATTTGATTAAAAAGCAGAGGAACCTGTTTATCAGAGAGATATTTTGCTATTTCCTCTTCATATGTTCAAGTCAAAATTTACAAAATTTCTTTGAATGTCTTCTTAAAATTTAAATTGTAGCTTTAAATCACGAATTCCCAGCTAGCAGTGAACCAGGACTCTGGAGATTTAAGATGAGTCATTACACAAATTTATTATTCAGTACCACCAGCTTTGGTATTTCCTTTTGCTTTGTATCACCTGATAGAGTCTATTACCACCTAGAATTATAAAGATGCTTAATATTGTGATTCAGTGATGGTCTCATAAATGATAAGAATAGATCAGGTTGGTATAACCCTTATAAGCCTATTATGTTATATTGTTACCTCTAACTATATATATATCTATATATCTATATATATATCTATATGTAATATAACGTAACTATTTTGTTACCTAATGGTAACAAAGCACAGTAAAACATTACAGGTGCTGTTAACATCCTTAGCAGGTTTTGTTTTAAGCATGGTAGACTGTGCATCTTGGTTTGTAAATCGACCTCACCTCTTAAAATCCTGGGCTCAAATAACAGCACTCATTTGCTCATACAATTGATGAATACTTATAACATTTTGTTATGCATTTCTATGCAGTTAGTTTCCAACACCTTCTCTTAGTTTACAGGGGTGTGAATAATCTACATTTGCATGCACTGGCAGTAGTGTTCCCGAGCTGGCAGGCAGGGAATGCTAACTCACAGGGCTGTGCTTGAATGCATCACTTCTGCTGTGCTCCTACCCTCCCCTGTGCCTGCAGCTGAGAGAACTGTGAGTTTTCCCTACACTCAACATCTTTCTGGCTCGTTGTCAGTCAAGCCATGCCAACTGCACTAGCCAGTAATAGCATATAGGAAAAATAAATTTGTCATAGGAAAAGTACAGAAAAATTATTACTTTCATGCAAGACTACAGTAAAGGCACTGTTAGGCTATACTTCACTAACAAGAAAAAAAAAACAACTTTCAGAATCAGGGGTTTTTGTCAATGATGGTGTGCTTGAGGACACTTTCACTCAAAGGGTTAGGACTAAAACTTGTTTTATTAAGAACTGCTATAACATTAACATTTTTATTAGTTCTATGAGTGGATGAGACAACATGATACCATTCTGCTGTATCATTCTCAAAAAGTTATGTGTAAATAGTAGTAAAGAAATGTGCTGGCTGATGCACAAGAAGATCAAAAGATGTATGTAGTTAAAATTGCATTTGATGATGAACTGCACTTTCTACAGTGGTTTATTCATTAAGCCTCCAAACATAGTGGAGTTTTTAGGTTATTTATAATGTAATATAAAATAATAGAAAGTAAGATAGTTGCTGAAATACCTTTGTGACTGGTAAAGAAACTCAGCAGAGTTTTGGTTTTTAATCTTCCGTGAACACACACTTGCCATTTCCTCTTATTATAGGGATGCAAAATCAAACAGGCTCCTTTTTTTGTAGCACTTTGGTTCTAATTACAAATTACAACTTCAGGATTTGTGTGATTATTTTGTGTCTAATTCTTCCAAAGAACTTTGCAGGACCCTGCAGAAAGCATTGTGATACTGAATGTTTCAGATGTTTAAAACGGCTTAGTCTTGGCACACTAATCTAAATAATGACAGTTTGCATTTTTTGTTACTCAGACATGTTTAGCAGAATCAATCTCATAAAAGTCAGTAGTGCAACTAAAATTAACATTAAATAATACTCACAATATTTGTCAGAGCTGTCTTAAAGGACTGTTGCAAGTGCATCAATTATTTCACTTAAAGACTAAAGTCAAGCTCATTAATCTCTACTTAATATATTGTATTGACATATCAAAGACCTAAAGCTTATTCCATGCGTCAGAGATGGCTATTGAATAGAAAATTCTTTTTATTGCTCTGGAAATAACTATTACATGTCATAAAATGGTGTCAGATTTTTCTGAAGTCAAAATGTTCAGAGTATAAAATGTGTAGAACGTTACAGGTGCTTAGTTTTGACATTTATGGACAATCAAAACTGATGTATAGTCAAAACTTGAAGAAACAAATCTGTACCAAAACCAAAGACTACACTTTCCATCCTGCTGAGGAGGCTTTTAGTACCAAGAACACTCAGGAGTTTTCACGGGAAAAATATTCCCTTTGTGGCAGAAAGCTAGCAAAGTATGCCTTCTCTTATACCTGCTATCTCCCAGATCCTGATAGAAGGTGAGGAAGGGATGGCAAACTCTAAGTAAGACAAGAGATTGGTGCTGGCAAATTGCACCATGTCGATTCCTTTCCTGACATGAAATGCAGAATCTGTTTTAATCTCATGACAGACAGGGAGTGAGTCACCCATTGTTGTGTTCGTTGATTGTGCACAGCACATATGAAGCCATTTATCACTTGTAGAAAGTTATTTATGGGAAATAAGGCAAGCGCAAAATAAAATTTCTACAATACAAAAATAAAATTAATTATAAAAGTAGTATTTACTTCTTTAACATAAAATACTCTGAAGGCCAGGCTATTGCCAGCCTAGTGTCTTTCTTGAAGAGAGGAGGCAATACGCTTTTGTCTTCAGAAGACAGGAAAAGGCTGAGTTTCTAATAATGTCATATTAATTTTGTTCAGTTGATCAGATGTTCTTTTTTAGGTGTAATTTTGTGTGGGAGGTGAACCTAACAATGCCAGAAAAATGCTCTGTTTTGCTAGAGTTTTGATGGCCCTTCAGGTACTTTAGTTAAAGCTATCTCTTCCTTGTGATAATTTAGAACTTGGCAGAAATGCTGTATAAAGTAGGTGTAACAACAGTGATAAATTTCTCTGTCTTTTGGAATGGAGTTTAGCCGTGCAAAATTCCAAGAGATACCTGTACCAGAAAACCTGTAATGGTTTTTCCCTGGACTCATCTGAGCCCTGAAAAGTCCCAGGAATTTCATGTTTTTCTGTATCTATGGGAGCTCTGGCCTAGGTCATGAAGTCAATTTAAAGGCATAAATAAGAGCCATCGTTTGTTTTTTAATCCAGTTTTTTAATCTCCAAATAGCCACACTGTTATCTGACTATGTCAGAAAACCATAGGACCTGTATTTTCACTGGTTCATTTCCTCTGGCTATCTATATGGAATCACCCACATCTGATTTTAATTAGCAGTTATGAGTCACTGGTGTGTGTGTGTGTGTGTGTTTATGAAAGAGCAGAGGAAAATACTCTAGTCTGGTTGTTTGGGCACGTCTCTAGGAATTGGGAAAAATTTTGTTCTCTTCCCTCTACTGGCCTGATGAATGTTTCCTTCAAGTGGGTCAGCTTAACATGAAAAATTGAACTATTTTCCTCCCTTTACTTTCCTCATTCTTGCATCCTTTCTGACCTACAACACAAGTCATAGATGTGGGTTGAAATCACTCCGGGTTGGAAAGGTTGGTGAGCTCTGGCTCTGAGCATTGGTGGTGGGTGGGTGGGTGGGTGAGGGAGGGGGAATTCCACTTTCCTCTGTAGTCCAGAGGGAGGTGTTTAGGAGCACATCTGCACCACCATCTTGGCCTCTGGCCTGGCTATGTCTGCACCCCAATCCTGAAGGTATCCTACTGGAAACCACAGCACATATTCTGGTGGTGTCAATTTACTGGCTGGAATTATAGTTGTGTTCTGTCCGCATAGTCTAGTTTCAGGAGAAAAGCAAATCCATCTCCAGGGCATTTGCTCTAAACAAGTCTTACACGGCTCCAAGCTCAGCTTGCCCTTTTTGAGGACTCTTTCTTGAAGTCTCTCACCGAACATTGCCAAGGGAACTGAGCTAGCCAGCTTGGGACTGTGGTTTCCACTGGCTGGCAAAACAACAACGTTCTGGGAGCTGTTTCAGTGAATACCTTCTGTGATATAGCTCTGTTTCTCTGTGACAGCATCTTTATTGTGACTCAGGCTCAATGTTGTTGTCTTGCAACCTCTGGGAAAGTGAGAACAATTTGACTTTTTGGACCCTTTCTTCATTTAGAGCCCTAATGTTATTAAAGTGATAAGTGAGACCTCATCTGTAAATTAGCAGAAGACTAAGCACAGAAAATCCTTCTCAAGGATGGATCTTGGGGATGGTCCACACAGCCCTACTTGGTGGAGAAAGATATGTTAAAAGGAAGAAGGAAAGCCCCATTGCAGTGTGGCTCTCTGCAAAATTGTGCTGCGGATTGGTAATTCCCGGTCTGTGCTACTGAAATGTGTTTCAATGGAGTTCGTATATTTCTGGGATTACAGTAAGTATGGCTGCTTCTCCTGAAGATAAACAAATACATTCCTCAACATGAAATCCCACACAAATGGGCTGAACACAGACTGTGACTTTCACTTAAACTCCCTGTTTTTGGAAAGAATTCTAATTTTTCTTCTGAATTGGCAAAAACTGTTCTTGAGCAACTGACTTCTTTTCAGCTTACTCCACCCTCTTTTCCTGGATTTCTCGTGCTTCTAAAGGGCAGGGGGAATACAGTTATACATTTAATCCCTAGCTAAGAGCTTTTTAAGTCCCTTGCTAGAAGAGTTTTTTGTGCAGATAGGTTTTCCTTGGACCAAATGGGCTAAGTAAGCATGTGCTTACCAACTTATCATCTGTCCTGTATCTTTTATGTACAAATAGAATATGTCTCTCAGTAACTGAAAAATCCCACTTTCCTGCTGCAGAAGACCAGGCTGACTGAGATTATAAGGCTTGAATCAGTGGGGATTTAGCTGCATCACTCACACAGAATTTGGTGTGTCGATACTACTGAGTCTAATTGTTACGAATGAAGAGGTCAGAATGCGGATTTACATTTTCTTCATTCACAAGTGTATCTAATATCAATGAAGTTTTAAGCATAATTGTTATTTGGATAAGCTTCTGTGGTTGTAGGCTTTTCTCATGTCCACTTTCGAGACAATCGTTCTGAACCTCTAGACAGGCCTCCTCTGATAGAGGAATAATATTACCAATAACTGGAGAATTTCCAAATGTTAACTTCCTTACACACTCAGCAGGCATTAGGCCTGTTGATAAGCTGCCAGGCACTACTGTGGCATACTTTATGCAGGCATAAAAGCCAGATAGAAGTTATTTCTCCTGTGTGTGTACCACAGTGGCCCTTGCCTCACCTCTTCTCTAATTCCAGTAAGATTTGTGAAAACTGAGATGGTGTGGGCACACAGGCACAGCAGCCACCAGCTGCCGAATCAGCTCCAGTTACTGCTGGGAGATGGGGTGAGACTGAATACTTTGTATTTAAAACTGAATTTTCTTCTCTCCCTCGGTTGTGTGGAATGCTGTTCTCTAGCAGTTCAGAATTCAGGATCTGGATTAACTGGAGTAATGAACAGTTGTTGAAAGTGTAAGACTTAGCTGGTGATACCTCCAGAACTCATTTTCTCCCAAGAGGGCATGTCCTCTGACATACTGTCACTAAGTCTAGACTTTCTAAAGTTTCTACTTTAGAAAAAAATCCAACAAACAAATTTAGTCGAAATATCTAATAATTTAAAGTGTTTTTTCAAGCTGTAAAATTTAATAGACTAGTATATTTTTTTTATGGGATACTTACTTTCTTTCTATACTCTGTGGAGGAATATAATTTTTCATATAATTTCAAAAATATTTTTGTAGCATCCTTCCAATTGTGTCTGGTTCTCCAACAAGCAGACAGATCAAAATTAGAATTAATAATTAAATTTGTTCCTGTTTTTCATCCATATTGCTGATTCACAAACAAACCAACACCATTAAATTTCATTTGACAGTTACAGTCGTGGAAACTTTTTTTTTTAGGGGTAATGATAGAGATACAGGATTGAAGACACTTTTTAAGTCATCAATTTCAGTCCTCACTTCTATCATATATACCTATAGAAGTATTGCAATTTTATGTATACTAATTTAGATAATATCTGTTCATACATGATGGAATATTAAGCTAGATTAAACTTGTCATAGTCAATATGAGATTTAAACTGTTATATCGATTGAAGAGGCTTCATTGACTGCCCCCAGAATTACTGTAATTTGCAGCAGCCAAGGAGATCAGGTACAGCAGTCTTGCATTGCTGTGCTGCTTACTGCACGTCAGTGGAATAAGACTTGTCACTGAGAACAGTGATTTATTTCCTCTAAGAATACTGTAAAATAGCCTTCAAACTACACTGTGTGATTTCTACACATAGTAAAGCACAGTCCTGTAAATGGCATTTACTTTAACGGTAAGACAGTGTAATTTGTACATAGATTCCCTCTGCTCTTGAGTGCACCCTAAAAAGCATGGCTGACCAATTTTCTATGTATAGCTTGTGTTACTTAGTTTGAAAGAAATCTACAGCTACTCTGTGCTCTGTATTTAGGAGTTTCGCAGTCTGAATAAGGTGCAAAATCCCTCACTTAATGGAGATTAAACCCTTTAAAGAAAAGTGCATTTTCCTTGAATATCTGCGTATTTGTTTTTATCTGTGATGTCACTTTACTTCTGAGGGTTGGGTTTTTTTTTGTCTGGCAGCTCCACCAATGTTTCATGGTTAACAAATGCCATTTATACATTTTTCAATACACAAATGGTAAGAGTGCATATTATTCTACTGTGAAACTTTGGACTATGCATTGCTCTAAGATGCAGCTCCTTGATAATCTCTCCTAGAAAAATGAACTCAATTTTTATTGATAAATATTTGTTAATCATATTTTAGAACACTTTCAAGTATCAAATTACTTGTAGTTTTGCAGTCTTGGGAGAATGTTAATTTAGAGCTTGTTTCTAGATCAGAAAAATAAATAGAAACAGTTCCATCAGAGGAACTTTGCTAAAGATGCCATTTTACTTATGTGGGATATGAAGAACTTACTGAGCTTGCACTGAAAGTTTTTAAAAGTCACCTTTCCAACAGAAAGTGGAAATCAATGACTAATTACTTCAACTTCATTTTAATGGAATACAAGTTTATCCATTGATAAGAAACACACTGATTATTGTCTATTAGGGACATTGGCAGTTCTTTGAGATAACTTGAACGTACATTAGTGTAGAATTAATTAAGCCGTAATAATTGTGTTGCACATCAGCTACTCAAACCTTTGGAGCCTGGTCTGTCTCACTGAAGCTAACACACTTCTCAGCTGACATCAGGTTCTAAATTAAGCTGTTGTGAGTCAAAATTTTTGAACTACACCTCTTTTTCTTTTTTAACTTTATTTAATTTGAATATCTTTCCTTTTTGGGACCATCATAAATTCATGATCTCCACTGAATTCAGAGGATGGAGGATAAGATGAATAGCCCAGAAACTCTCTTAAATCACACGTGGCTAGATGTGGGACAATGTGTCCAAGAACTATCATTTATGCTTGCCTATTTCTTTTATTTTTTTCCCCTAAACATTCACCATGACTGCTTTCAGGTATTGACCTATAATATGTGCATTTATATACTTATTTAAAGTTTTCAGTACATAAAATTACACGGACCCTAGAAAGTATCTAATTCATCACCGGCATTCCAGATCTTTTCATGTCATCAAAGGTAATTTAAAGCTTTTGTTTTGTACACGTAGCCTTCCTCTTGGACAGAAGCTTAATTTGGAACTGCTGGACTGCTGAGACACAGTCATAAAATACTGACATAAAGCACTCTCTTAGCAGCCATACCAAGAGATGATTAGGAAAGATAGCAGAAGTACTGCGGAGCTTTTGTACTCCCAAACCAGCAAGTGGTTCCTTGAATGCCCTTATAAACTATGACTAGTCCTGAACTATTTTAAATTCTTGTGGGAACCATGCTGGCAGTGATCTGCCTTAAGGATTAAGCAGAGATAACACATTCCCTACAGAGTCCGGCTAGGCTAGCTCCCAAAACTGTAAGACCAGGAGCTTATTTTATGAGGTCTTATACTGTAATTTTGAAGTGCATGTTGATCTTTCAAAACCACTGGAGAAGAATTTGAGCTTTACCAATCACAGACGTTGAAAAGTCTTCAGTCAGAACTCCGAAAGTAGATTTGGTGAATGCCTCTCCTGCTTAAACACTGTTGTACTTGCCATTATATGGTGTCATGGTGACATTATATCCCTAATATCCCCTATAGATTGTTCTTCCCAAAGCCAGGTGGGCTTGGTGCTTCACTGAGCAGCTCTCCATTACAGTATATGGGATTTAAGAGGAAGAGTCTCACAGGAGAGCTAAGCTGGTTTCATTAGATAAGCTGATGAAGCTGGAGCTCTTTTCAAGGTCTCTCCCAAAGCATTAAAAAGTTCGAAACTCCTCCAATGCAAGATCACAGCGTGATTTTATGGTAGATTAGTAAACGAGAGACACTGTGTAAATCTAAACCTCAATATATTGTTCAAATAATATATGGGGGAGACGTAGGTAAGTTATTTAGAGTTTAGATGACTTAGCAGCTTTTTCTAATACATGGTTTTATCTCCTGATAGCTTGGAAAAATCTTTTCAAAGCTGGGAAGAGATTGTGGTGTTTGAGTTGTTCTTTGGGAACAATTTAGGAGCCTAGAAATCAGCATTCTGGGTAGATTTTTTTCCCAGTCATTCATCCCTTTTTCTTTATCCTGTGCTGGCATATTCTTACTAATGACATGTTGCTAGGAGAGAAAGATTAAACATATAATGCTGCTTAGAGTGGTTTTACTGCTAACAGTTTGGGTTATGGATGCTGGTGGTCTGCACCTTTATACGTGAAAATGTGATTTTTAAGTTAGAAAATAAAAGCTGAAAAGAAATGAATTAACAATAAAGTGCATGGAAGTTTTCAGTATTCTAAGATAATATCTGTTCACATAAACCACCAGGCTACAAAGGATTTCAGCATTTTACAAAGCTTCTGCTCAGCTTCCAGCTGGCAAAAATAATGATATTTTCAATAGTAGGAAAGGTGGTGGTTATGCTGTTTTGCATTGCAGAGTGTTCTTATCCCATGTTGTGTCATGTCTCAGAGTAGGTCAGTACAAAATCAAGAATGAAAGAAATGAAACTTTGAAGATATTTGTTTTTTCCAGCTCAGTAACTTAATATTTCATCAAGGGTCTTCTGGGAGCTGATCTGAATATGTTGCAGTGAAGAGAGCAGCCAGGGAGGAACTCTAATGAGTCCTCAGTATACATTCCTGACTGCCTTCAAACAATTTGGCGGCCATAATTTTTTAAAACATTCCAAGCACTCATCTCTCATTGTCTTTTGTGGTTTGGACGGAGTATTGTTGATTGTTGGACTGGTTTTGAGGTAGTCCCTTGAGTGAAATTGTGGATCCTACCTCACACATTATCATCTGCATTTGCATATAATTGAGACATAAGCTCTCTGGCAATCTGCAAAAGGAATGCTGTAGAGCTCTTGTTAAATTTTCTAAGAACAAACACAATAGGAATGCCAGCCTAGGATGTAGGTCAAGAATTTGTCCACGGAATATTCTTTATTAAATCCAGTAAAATCCTCTGGAGGTTGTTAGATATGAGTTAAAGGAAAGACCTGTATCCAAGACTTCCTTACTGTGGGGAGTAAGATGAAATGAGATTTGGATTTCCTTTGCCTCTACACTTGCTTGTTTGAAATGGAAATAATTCCAGATTTTTTCATTTTTTTTAACTGTTAAAAAAAATATTTTTGAAAAAAGCACCAAACAGCACTCAAACCCCAGATGTCCTTTTCGTAAATAACATCCATGCACGAGAGTGTGTGAGTGTGTTTTGGGGGGAGGGGGAGGCAGAGAGCGAGAAACCGCAGAGGTACTTTATACTGAACATTGCTCCTGCAGCAGCTCGTAGGGTGAGAGGTGACTTTAGCAATGACTTGCATTACATAATACCTCCCATCTCTCTGCAGATGTGTGAGTTTGTTTAAATGTTTTATGAGGTTTTTATTACCCTGTAATATAGTCCCAACCCCTCTGCAGTTGCCAGTTTGGTCACAAAATATAATAAATTTTAAAATACCTAATGCTTCAGCTATTCAATAATTTTCTGACAGGCCCCCTGATGCAATTATAGTACCACTGTGTCGCTGAACTACTTTTGTTTGGGATGTGTAGAACAGCAGGTTTAGTTCACTAATCCTGTTCTACAAAATCCCTGTGTTTAAGCAGATCTGAATGTTCTGTACACTTGTAAAAAATTACTGTTCTCTGTCCCTATCTCCCTCATGCTGTGAAACAGCAGCAGGCTGTGTAATGATGACCAGTGCTTCCATACTCTTTTGGGGCTACCAAGCCTTGTTAATTTGTGGTGTAAGTAGCAAATTTTGAAAATTACTGTGGTGTTTTTCAGGCTTTTGAAACAAACTGAATTCTTGGGCAGCATCTCCACTGTGTGCTGATGTGCTACTTTTCACCCATACAATGAAGTTTATATTGGAGTCCACTTAATAATAAACACCAACTCATGAGAGACCTGGGTGCAGGCCACTGGAGTCTTCCCTTTACATTAAGGCAGTGCTCAAATAGCTCATTTCCTCAAAAAAAAAAAAAAAAAAAAATCAATCTAATTCTTTTTAAAATGGAGGAAATTAAATTTCTGAAAGAAAAACCTCAACCCTACACTATTAGGGTGTAAACAGATGGCAATTTTAAGCTAAGTAACTCGAAGAGAACCAAGGGAAGAGATACAGGCATAAGGAAAATTATTCTCTATTTCCAGTTTCCAATTTCCAGTTCAAGCAAGGCAACTTCCTGCCAGGCTCTGAACACTGTATGGAGGGCCCAATGGTCAGATCTTGATTGAGAAAACCAATTTTCTATTTTGAAATCCTTCAGAAGGGGATGGCTCCTGAGATGTAGAAGCAGATGAGCAAATAGGGCTTGAGTGTTTGAGCAGAGTTATGCCCCTAAGGAACTTGTGTTGCTGAGAGGGAGATAGGGAGATGGGATGTTGAAAAAGAGCAGCCTTGTCTTTTGTGTGAAGCCTCTCAGTTTAGGAAGATGAAAAGTGGCTGTATTTACAGGAATATGAGGAATATAAAAATTCTGTACAATTTTTTTATAAGATTGCTTCTTTAGGGATGACAGGTAGAAAAAGAAACATTTGGTTTCTGGCATTCAGGCCCAAATGGAACCCCAAATTCTAGGAAAGGAAAGATATGTATTTTTTCATAGTTATTCTTCAATGGACTTTCCAGCAGAAATTACTGTCCTCCATACTAAACTAAATTCTTTGTGGTTCCTTGTTAAGACTACTTCTATTAAAAACACACTGCCAAGATGCAATTAAAAAATCCATATTGGAACACGTTTGAATTGGACGTTTCCAACTCTCAAAGACATTGGTCATGGAAAACAAATGGTCTTACTTTGGCTTACAGCTTTCTGAAGGGTCTTTGTAATGATAGGATGCTCAGAGAAGGGATTTGGGCCTCAATATGCCTTGTCTATATATTCTATGTAAATATATTTGCAAATATAAAAGTTGTTTCCCTAACACAGCTCTGTCAATTTTAAAACTTATTTGTAAATTTCTCAGGTCACCTCAGCAATGGCAATATCTTACATTTCATTTGGAGGTCACAAAAGGTATTTTTTTACGAGCAGGGATTACTACAGGATTAATAGATTTTGATGATTTCACAATTAGCCAATGACTCAGTAGGGATGAGGACCTAAATCCCTACATCAAGCTGTCGCTTCTGGGCTGTAAAAAAATTGCAAAATACCCAGCTATGGTGTCTACTTTGTATGTCAGATATCTCAAGTTCAACATAATAATGTCAGATGGGTAGCAGGATGGAATGTTCCAAAGAACTGCAAGAGTTTACTTGAAACAATGCAGTGCTGCTTTTTCCTCTGGATAATTGCATAATTAATTGCTTGCCTGTGCCCTCCATGTTATCAATAAGATATGAAAGCACTGCTCACACATTTCAAACATTTTATAAATATTGTGTATGTATATCTGTGCCAACTGAAATTATATTTTGAATAATTAAATTAGCCTTGTGATAACTTAGGTATAACATAGTTCCCTTTCTCTTCTGTTCTTCTGTGAAATGTTTCTTGTGTGTGCAAATAATCCTTTTCCCTTGGTTTGTAGCTGGCTGTGTTGGTTGAATATCTGCATGTTTGTACAGTGCTCAACTTTTGGGGTAAAAGATGACATATAATCACATTTTTTTAATGTTAGCACATAAAACACAATTATTCTTACATGGATAGGAGTCAGTGAAACATTCAGTTCAATGGAGAGTGTAACATAATATGAAACACTTTGGTAATTTACTGGTTTAGATGAAGTATTAGAAATATCAATATAAACTGGGAAGAAATAATTTTAATTTCATTTTAGCCAGATGAAAAGGGTTTATAAGCAAGGGTGAGGTGGGCGAGATTTTTCTCTAATTGTGGCTTTTGTGACTTGGGTGAAGAGCAAGTGTCCTACCTCTAAGGAAAAGAGCTAAAGGCAACATTTCTCACTTCCAAGGTGCTGGCATTGAGGGTACTGAAGAAAGATTGTGAAGGCACACTCAGTACCTCAGGGTGAACACTGGTTTGTGAAACAGATGTGAACAGAGTGAGATATTCCTGTCCTTAGCCAGAATGTAGTTCGGTGGGAGTTAACTCCAATTGACGTCGGGGTTCAGAGAAAGCAAGGGCAGAGATTTTTGGCTGTTGCTTTATTTTCTTCTGTGTAGATTTGTGAAGAAAGGAGCCTAATTTTGCTAGAAGCTTTCCTCAATTCAGAAGGAGCCAGCCATCTCCTATGCTGCTTTCCACCATCTGAAAAGGAATGGGCAGAGGGCCCAGGAGCCACATTCTCTACCTTAACCCAGTGACGCCAAGAGTCCTTCCAAGCAGTTGCAGTGGGAAAGGGCCAACAGCTACTTAAAAGTGCCCCTTACTCACATCACAGATACTTTGGGGGCTAGAAGGGAAGTAGTAGAAGGCAGCTGGGAGAGCTGCCAAGTGTCACACTTTTGGCAGCTTTGTCACACATTCCTTTAATTTTGGATTTGGCTCTGCCGCAGGAAGACTTGCAGGTTTCGGCTTGAAGTTTTCCTTAGTTACCACTTGGGGCCACTGTGGCACTCTTGAGCAGGAAACATGGAGCATCTCCTCCCTGCTGGATCCCAGGTGGGAAGGAGCTCTTCGGAGGTAGAAGTTGCAGCAGTATAGAGGCATGACATTTCCTATTGCCCTCACTGCCTTTCCTTCGCTCCAGGTGGTTGAAACAACCTCGAGCATCCCAGGAGTTTCCAATCACTCCTCAACTGAGCAGGTTCTCTGGAAGCCCTGGGCTAGTGCTGATGGATCCCCATCCCAGTTCCCTATTCATTGGGAGCACCTGTTCCAGGTGCTGGGGTTTTGTAGTTCTTTGCCCTTACCCTCTCCGGGGCAGGGTGTGTTGACAACAGGATTAGGTATTTGGTCATCAAAAACAGCACAAGGGGGCAAGGAGAAGGCAAGATTCTACAGACTTGTTAAACAAGGAAAGCCCAGACAGTGAGACAAGTGAAAAACGTCATATCATCACTGTTGAAGATACACACATCTCCTGAAGTAGTTCTCCGATGGCGGCAGAAACACTAGAGCTTTTACTTTAATTGGAACACATGTTAACTCTAGGCAAATGCTTTGCTGTTGAATCCAATACAGGTAAACTATTGTTTTCTCAACGTCAGTACCTGAAAGAAAATACCTCTTAATTCTGCCGTACTACATTACTCTTTCAGTCTGTAGTTAGGACCATAATATTCTTGTTCACTTGCATTTGAAATATTGTGGAGTTCAGGCTAAATAACATTCCTTTTTCTACTTCGATGGACGCTGGTTAAGGTGGTTATTTAATTTTATATATTTTTAGGGTAGCACTAAATTGGAGCGTTGGGATGGGGGTTTATACTGTTCTCTATATATTTAATGCAAATTAAAAAATATTTTGAGTAACTTCATGCTGACTCTCACTTATGTCACAAGCAGTAATGTAACTTCTGTCACAGAGAACAGGCAGTGGAGGTCACTTCTCTGAAGGGATTGGAGGGAAAGAGAAACTTGCCATTCTCTCCCATTTCAGGGATAGCGAGTGGTCTACTCAGCCTGGAGCAGCAAATCCCTGGGGCCCAGCCATTCCCTGGAAGCAAAGCTGACCACAGTGACCCACCACAGCTCTGCTCCTCGGCTGCAGGGGTGTGGATTGGTGTTGGTTTTCAATTTAGACAAGATGTTGTGTGAGTCACCCTGCCCCCTGCCCTCCCACCAGTGCTATGAATAATAAACTCAGGCAGGAGTTGTGAGCCAACTGATGTGCTGCCAGGGCACGGCTCCTTCTCCCCGCGCTCCCTTCCCTCTCTGCACTTTGCTGGACCTGCAGGGCCTGTTGTGGGTGGAGGTGAAACACATCTGGAAGGGGCTGATTCAAATGGCACTCGTAAGTGAAGAAGGAGGTTCTAAATCCGACCCACCCTGGGGAAAAGGGGCTGAGGTCATAGGAGGGCAGAATGCAGAGTATTATTATAGTGAAAAAGTGAAAAAAAATTACATCAAATGTTTGCTTAAGGATCAGGAGTCCTGACCCAGCCCGTTTGGTTTGCCAAATATTACATGAAGCTACATAAAAAACCAACTCTAACCTCTTACAGCTCTCCCATTAGGTCACATTAAGCTTTGGCAGGGAGGATGGTCCTACTTGGTGGTTTTTTTGATTTGTGGTTTGCATTTGGCCAACCTGACTTATTTAAATTTATTTTATTTTGTAAATGCTCAATGATAGAGTAAAACTCTAGAGTAAACTTGTTCTGGCCAGCATTTATTGTGGAAAAATTCTGTATTATCAAGAGATCTTTGCAGAATAGCTAACAAATTAAAACAAAGCATTTCAAGCACATATTGAAGTTCTTTTTGTAAATGAAGGAAATGTACTGATGGATTCAAGCCATTACTTTTGGTTGTTATCCACTTTTAGCCCTCTGGGCTTTTATAAGCCTGGTGTCTTTTGACTCTCCCCATGAGGACAGCAGTGCCTTTGGCTATGGTGCAGCCACGGGAATGAATCAGAATATGTTCTCCTCCTTATAACTTTGTTAACCTTTTAACAGGTTTGTCTTTCCTGCCTTTTTGAATAACTTGGTGAGCCTGTTTGCTCACATGGAGGCTCAGTTTGACTCTTGCCATTGAGCTAGGAAGACCTGGTTCCAAGAAGGGATTTTCCTAATCTAAAAGAATATTAAGTACACTCTATGTAAGCTATATTTTGCTCACTAAAAACAGTATTTAAAGTAATGTGGCAAATGAAATACTCTCTTTATCTCTTCTGATTGAAAAATGTGCTTTTCAGTTGCGTTTTCCTTTATGGGGCATTTTTGATTAGTTCAAAATAATAGGAATACTTTATTTTGCAATCAGATTGGTAGTTGTCTACTTGTGGTAGAATAATAGTCCCATTCCTTATGAGGGCTACAATCTCGTCACATACATTCTTATCTTTATAGCTTTTTCTAGTGCAGTTGCCAATATTTGTCATTGAAATATAATCTTGTCACAAATAAAAATTTGTACTGCACGGAACCCAAGTAGCTGGAGCTATGAACCACTTGAAGAAACCTTCAAGTGAACCTACTGCCTTCTAACTTTTGCAATTTTTGAATGTTGAAAATTTCATTTAGATGGAAAACATGCAAAGAAACCATTTGAAAAGTTTGTAATATTTTTCAGAACTTTACCAATCTGAGAGGTAAAAATGGCACACTGCTTTTCTCTTTGGAAAGAAATTCTGCAGCTGTTTTAAAAATAAGTGACAGTAATGCAGAGAGAGCAATAGCTTAATTATGATTTTATCTATAAGCTGTGTATCAGAAATGTGTCTCTTAAATGGTTTTAAGAAGTGTGACTACAGGTTTGATCCAGCAATTACAATTATGTCCTGCCAAAATGCATTCTTTTGTTCTGTGCACATATCTTGCACAGAACAGCTTTTCTACATTTTGCATGTGAATTTAGGCTCTTGTGGTGGATTGACCCTGGCTGGATGCCAGATGCGCACCCAAGCTACTCCATCACTCCCCTCTTCAGCAGGACAGGGGACAGAAAATATAATGAAAGGCTGGTGGGTGGAGATCAGGACAGGGAGAGATCACTCACCCAATACCATTGTGGGCAAAACAGACACAACTTGGGTTAATTAATTCTATTTATTGCTAAGCAAATCAGAGTAGGATAAGTAAACTCAAATCTTAGAAACACCTTCAGCCCAACCTTCCTTCTTTCTTGGGTTTAACTTTATTCCTGATTCCCAATTTCCTCTCCATGCAGCAGCGCAGAGGGACAGGGAAGGGGCATTGCAGACTGTTCATCACTTGTTGTCTCTGGTGCTCCTTCCTGTTCAGGGATGGACTCCTCACAGTCTTCCTCTGCTTCAGTGTGGGGTTCCTCCCACAGGGGACAGTTCTCCATGTATTTCTCCAATGTGAGTCCTTTCCACAAGCTGCTGTTCTTCAAGAACTGCTCCACGTGGGTCCCCAACGAGGTCACAAGTCATGCCAGCAAACCTGCACCAGCATGGGCTCCTCTCTCCACAGGGCTTCAGGTCCAGCCAGGAGCCTGCTCCAGTGCAGGCTTCACACAGAGTCGTGTCCTCCTTCAGTCATCACCTTCTCCAGTGTGGGCTCCTCCAGGGGCTGCAGGTGGATCTCTGCTGCACCATGGTCCTCCATGGGCTGCAGGGGCACAGCTCCCTCACCATGGTACACCATGGGCTGCAGGGGAATCTCGCCTCCAGCACCTGGAGCACCTCTGCCCCTCCTTCTTCACTGGCCTGGTTGTCTGCAGGGCTGTTCTTCTCAGATATTCTCACTCCTCTCTTCTCTGGCTGCAATTTGCTTCTGCGCAGTAGCTCATTCCCCTTCTTAAATACATTATCGCAGAGGTGTTACCACCATGGCTGCCGTGGCCAGCAGCTGGTCCATCCTGGAGCTGGCTGGCATTGGCTCCATCACACAGCAGCTTCTCCCAGAAGCCCCCCCTGTAGCCCCCCTGTCACCAAAGCCTTGCCACAGAAACCCACTTCAGCTCTGCACGTAGCAGACTGCCGGCCCTGTAATCTGGTGATTGTACAGAACAGGCTCAATACGTAGCAGTGTTTGTACAATGTTCCCTACATTTGGCACTTAGCTAAGCTAATCACTCTGCTTTTTGGCAGGATAATTAACCAAGTACCATGCTCGCTGAGACCTCAGCAGCATTGTTTCTTATCCGGGAGATAGCTTGTTGAAACAAGTTTTAATGTTCTTATCCTTAAGCTGTAGTGCCATCAGCAGTGAAGACTGAAAATAAATTATAAAAGTCATTTGAAGAAATGCAATGTCTGGTGGGTTTTTTTAATGCCCATGTAGTTTTTGAACTCTTGACTGGCTTTTTCACAAATGCTGGCAACTATAGCAATAATTCTGTTGATATGGTTGATTATCTGATTATCTGATTATCTGGTCTTAAAACACCAATCTGTTCTATGGGATGGCCCGACTGGAGGTCAAGCATGACCTAAAGATGAAAAATTCCTGTATTGTCTGATGCTCTTGAAACATTTTGTTCTGCTGTACACTTTTGATAGCAAAAGCACCTTTAAATGCCAAAGCCATATTGTCATAGCTGTCACTGATACTATAATACAGAGTAGGAGACGCATTTTACAAGATGTGTCAATGACATTTGTATTGTTAGTGAGAAGGAAGTTGAATTACTTAAAAATTACAAAGCTGAAGATTGTTGCAGGGAGAGTTTTCCAAATCTATGCGTACAAAAAAAAACTATGCTGTACAATTGTCTGCCATATAACAATATTATTTCCATTTGTTTTTAAATTATCTAGATAAAACCAACTATGAAAGGATCTGCACAATATCTCAATAATTTGTTGGATGGAAAGGATCTGTCTTGTTCCTTAACAGTAATCTTCTATTATAGTTTATGACTTTGCATTTAGGAGTTTACACATTCTCAGAAGTGACAGAAGAGGTAGTATATGATGTTTCTTGTTTCAGGGTCAGCCTGTTCCTCAGTTCCTCCAATTTGTGATTAGCTATGATTATTAGCTTGCCAGAGGTTTAGATTAAATGCTTAATCGCCATTATGCTAAAGCTGAGAAGAGGTCATTACTTACAGTTGTATGAATGAGTGAAACTAAGGCATCTAAAAAGAGGTTGTTTGTGTCAGTACTGGGTCAGTACTGCTGACTGTTCCCCAAAATTGCTCCCCAAAATAAGTATCTTGTCAATCTGCTCATATTTGATGTGCTTTTGGCATAGAAAGCTGTATACTTAGCTCCCTCAAAACCTGAAATATAAATCAACTATCAGGGAATTGCATAGGTTTTCTTCACAAATTACACTACCCATTTGCATTACTATGCAGTATTTTGATTTCTCAACAAGTTTTTATGATAATAACATTTGTGCTCATCTTGGCTATTATGTGCACTGGCCAGCTTTAGGCACTCTGACTTTATTCAGTATAGACTGGCTGATGTCACAACCAACCAGCACAGTTTGAGTAATGTCAGTATCCTGAATTTAGATTTACTGTCACTCCTCATGTGTGATACTTCCCAGTTATGAAGAGGTTCTATATATGTACCTGGTCCCTTAAAATTCTGTGCCTTTGTGTTACAGTTGCTTCTTGGTGTATAGGGATGTAAGAAATGTTTTGTGGGGGTAAATCTGACTATTACTATGTTATGATGTCAGGGCTCCCTTTTCTTATTTGACTTCAGATAGATTAACAATACTGAAGTTATATTGATATAAATATGTAGTTTGTATGTTTAAGTTCATAGTGCTGAATTCAGTATAAACAACTCACTTAAAGAAGCTAACAGAAGAAGAAGAAAAGGAGTGCATTTCTGCAGAGAAGGATCTGGGAGTCCTGATGGATGAGAAGTTGTCTATGAGCTGGCAGTGTGTCCTTGCAGCCAGGAGGGACAAAGGTATCCTGGGGTGTGTCAGGAGTAGTGTGTCCAGCAGGTCGAGGGAGGTCATCCTGCCCCTCTCCTTGGCCCGAGTGAGGTCACATCTGGAGCGCTGTGTTCACCTCTAGGCTCCTCAGGACAAGAAAGACAAGGAGCTACTGGAGACGATCCAGTGGAGGGCCGTGAAGGTGATGAGGGGTCTGGAGCATGTCTCTGATGAGGAGAGACTGCAGGAGCTGGACCTGTTTAGTCTGGAGAAGACTGACAGGGGACCTCATTAATACATAAAAATATCCCAAAGGCAGGTGCCAAGAGGGTGGTGCCAGGCTCTCTTGAGTGGTGCTCAGCAACAAGATGAGGAGCAATGGCCATGAACTAAAACACAAGTTCCAATTCAGTGTGAGGAAGAACTTTACATTGAGAGTGGCAGAGCACTGGAACAGCTACCCAGGGTAGTCATGGAGTCTCCCTCTCTGGAGACATTCAAAACCTGACCTGGATGTGTTCCTGTGTCACCCACTCCAGGTGACCCTAACTTGGCAGGGGGGTTGGACTGGACGATCTCCAGAGGTCCTGTCCAGCCCTAACTTATCTGTGATTCTGTGAAAGAGGTCTGCCTAAATTACCATTAATGTGAAAAATACAAAATAATAGCAATTGATAGAGCAGGCTGAATAATGTTGAATTTGGGAAAAAAGACTCAGAAAGCTCCAAAAAAATTTTTAAATGCCACTTATTTATTCCAAATATTAGATTGGCATTCAGATACACACAGAAATATTAAATCCATTGCCTGGATACGTAGCTGTGATGATAAACATTCATGACTTGAGGATGATCATAACAGGTACTAGTTTGTTTGCCCTGGAACACTTATTAATGCTTTTAAACCTCAGGTACGTGTTTATTACAGTTCAGATCATGAGCATGCTTTTGAAACAAGCTCACAGTAGTCTCCACTTGCTGTGTTTTTGGTTTGTATCACAGTGAAGTCCCACAGGACAAAAACTGGATTCTTTTCAAGAGAAACTTGTGCTCCAGGAGTGTACACTCCAGACTCTACTGGTGTTCTATCCACAACCCCAAACTAAAGCAATTCTGAAAGAGAAAGTCTCGAGAAGTGTGTTTATGCAGGGATGTCAGGTTCTTGAGGCTGTCAGTGTAGTAACTGCTCCGTCGGTAGGTAAGTGACTTCAGTAACACTGCTTCCTAATGTAGATATAGTTACCGTGTCTCTTAGCTTTTCCGCATGGTGAGGAAAAGTATTTTACTTTATTCAGGGTGTTCTCAGTGAGGCAGATAAGCTGACAAATGCCCTTTTCCGGGTTAATAGTATTTATTCTCTGTCTGCAATCATTCTCAAAGCAACAATGAGATACCAGCGCAATGCTAAGAACGGCTTGAAATTCTACTGAGAAACATTCTACTCTTATACAAGTTTTGTATGGTAGTATTTGCTTTTTCTTTGAATGTCAGAGCTACCACTTTTCCCTTTTAAAACTCCCCTGTGGTGACAGTAAGCATTGCCAGTCACATGGCTAAGATTCAGAGCTGGGAGAACTGCCATAGTAAACTGAATTTGAACTCTGGTCTTCCCATGCCTCCACTGGGATCTATAACTGTCTAAAAGGCAGGTCTGGCCAGAAAATTTTTGTGTTGCAAAATTACTTTTGATGTGCAGCTGGCTATGTAAAATGGTTCTTATTTGTTTGTCCAAATTCCATAGCTGATTTAAACCACACAGTCCAATCGATAGTGCAAGTTCGTTTTAAAAAATAAAAATATTTATATTTTTTATTAGTTGATTGGTTGATAATTGAACCCAAGTGTTTTTGAACCCTGGATGCAGCTGAAGCTCTCTTAATTCATTATAGATTGGCCAACAGGCTGGTGAATCACTGTAAAGCCACGTTGGGACACTGACAAACCTCAGATAAGTCGCGCTTGTCAGGGGTTTGTATGTAATCCCAAAAAATGCATGTAATTTCTGTATTATTACATGTTAATTTAATTGTAACAGCATTACTTTTAAAGAACAATATTTTGTGCACAGCATTGCCAGATCTGCTGGTGTAATGCTGTAGAGCTTCACTACATTCAAACATTCATCAATTTAAACCCTGCCCAAGCTCCTTGTTTTCAGGAACTCTGTATTAGAAACCTGGCAGCCCAGCAAGAGACAGAAAAAGTGTGTAGGAAAATTTAAATCAGTGACATGTGTACTTGTTTTGATAGTGCATTCGTTGGCCTAATTTAATAATGTATATTCTTAGAGGAAATGTGAACAAAATCTGTTGTTAGAACAGATGAAAACAAATGAGATTAACTTACTTTTGTTTTGCATGGGTTTTAGTATTCGTCTATAAATTGATCAGTATGCTGTAATTTAAAAGTTGTGAAAAGGTTGCCAAGAGAGTCTCACAGTTCAAAGAGCTGTGAGGTTTGGAGTAGGTGGCATCATTCTTCTACTAGATATGAAAAGAAAGCTACTTGTTAACCTCTTTACCCTCCAATGTCTAGTAAAGCCAGCACAAATTGAAATGCAGCCAGAATGTATATGAAATTTATTTTTCTATGCATGGAGACAGTCATTTTACTTACTACATTTTTCATTATTTTCACAATTTAACATGAGATTTTTTTAAAAAGCACTGACTAACTTAAAATTTGTTTGGCCAAAGGATAGAGATATGAGAGTTATGTTGTTCCTACGATCCTTGGGGAAATCAGTAACTGCATGGAGACCACCATTGGTGCTCTTGTTGAAGGAGCAGCGTTGGTTTGAGCTTGATGGTCATTTCTATTATTTGTTCCAGCAATTGATCAGTCAACAAACATGTACTGACTGTCCAGGCAGAACATCTGTGCCACCAAGGCAGCTGTGCCATGTGCTGCTGGCACAGCTGATGTGAGGTATCTCCAGTTGCACTGCTGAGGGTAGGAGAGAAAGTTTTAAGAATGCTTTGAAAAAATGTCCTAAAATATTTAAGAGAATTAGATGTTCAGGAAAGAGGTGAGAAGAAAGTGATGAAGGAAAGAGGTATAGGAAAAGGAAAAGGTATAGGAGAGACCCAGGAAACTACAGAGCAGAGGGAAAGGACAGCAGGGACAGGGGACACAGACCTGGGAATGAGCAGGGCTTCATATGCATCACTGATCACTGAATGCATTAGGATACCTCACTGCTGGGACCTCAGATATGTCTGATGGAGGCAATTTTAGTTTCCCTGCATAACTACACATGTCTCTTAGATTTGAAATCTAGATTTTAGACTGGTCGATTTTACTGGGGAAAAGGAATTAGAGGTCAGAGTAAGTGTGTCTTCTACAGACAACCTTACTGGTTACAGACATCCTGTCACAGTGGTTTTGAGCTTTCTGGTTCAGATATATGTATGAATGAAAATACTTTGATGGCATTTTTTCATTTTTCAACAAAGCTAGGGTTTTTTTCCTAGTTTTAAATGAAAAAGTCACAATAATATCTAAACTTAAAAGTGTTTCCCTCTAATTTTCTCTTCCCGGTTACCTTTTCCTTACTCATTTTGTAGAGCTTTATACTTTTGTATAAAGTAACAGTACCTTTTCTTGAATGTTTTTGTTAGGAAACAAAGATATTGGACAGATTTGGGGTTTTATTTTGGCATACTGCAGTGCTGTGGTCTGACTTGTAGGTTTTATTCTTATTTTCTTTAAATAATTTTAGGATTTTGTCTCTAATTTATGAGGCCATATTATAAAATGAACTGTAGAAATTAATACTGTAATTTTAAGATAACCCAAATTATTTTCTAAATAATTATTTTCTAAACTATGTGGGTTAAATTGATTTTAAATAAAACCAGAAACTTTCCTTATTAGCGGGGCTAATAAAACACTTTGCCCATGCTCATGCAGCTTCACTTTTTTACCAGGCAACCTCATGACTCACATTTTTTAAAGCTCTTTATTCATTAATCTATTTTTGCATGCAGCATGTAGGAAAAATTGATGAGCTACCTCTGATAGCATGAAGTATTCAAGCATGTTCTGCATAAACCAGTTTTCCTTATAAGTTTCCAGCAGAACTCTCTTCCACTTGAATACTGAAGAAAATAGTTATAAACCTGTCCCTGCTCGGACCCCCGAAAGGTACCAGCATGACTATTCAGATGGTGTTGGAACCAGGTGCAATTTGGTTTAGTATAAAATTTGTCCAAAGAAGGTAAAAAAGACACCCCCCCCCAAGCCCTGTAAGTATGTGGTCTTAAGAAATGCACACAGCTGCAGGAAAGAACTGCCAATTAATGTAATTTACAACAGGTTTCAAAATCTTGACTTAGATTGTGAGTTGAATAGTGGGGGGAAACACAGAATGGAATGGTGGAGAAGTTCAGGCAAAGGATGCCGTGTGGCAGGGAAAAATTGTGTAAGCAACATCTGGAAACTTAACTTGAAAGAGGAAACAACCAAAATTGCAACGAGTGAGAGAGAATCCAGACTACAATAGGTTGGAAAAGAACAGAAAGGGCCAAGAGGAGACCTTTGTGGTATGTGTCACACAGCAGGACACAAACATGATTATTCCTTTTGACTTGGAAAGTTCTATCACTTTCTCTAAGTATGATACCTGTGTAATTAGTTTGGTGTGTTGTGCTGGTTGCAAAGTTTGAGATTATTTAATAGAGATTTGTTTCCAAAAGAGGGAAGTGAGTAAAATCCACTACTTTCTTCACAGTTCTTATGCCTTTGATTGCCTTGTGGCTGCAGAAGTTCTTTGCTTACATGAGTATTGAGGTGATTTTATAATCACCTCGCTAAATTGTGTGTTTAACTACTGTGTGATGTGCCTCTAGAGGAGCATCTTTCCTCGTGTACACCTCATATATCACAAGATAAATAGTTTTTGTGGCAGGTTGTTCATAAGTCATGTTATCATCACCTTTGCCAGTCATATGGAGCCAATCACAGCTTTCCCTGTTCATTGCAAAAGAATGCAGAGCAACCCATTCAAAGCAGCCTGTGAACACTTGCTTTAACTGTTACCAGTTGCTTTTCTCATCCCTCATTAATTACTGATGGATGCTCTGGTCCAGGCTCACTGCAGTGGAACTGTGTGTGTCTCACAGTGCAGGGTGGCTGTGGGCATTGACAGTGCTGGACAACTCAGGGAAAATGTGCGTGAGGAAACCATTAGAGATGTGATGACTAATTTGCTTATGTTTTCTTATTAAAATTAGCTCTTCATTTTAGATTAGACATTTTTTTTTCCAGCTCACACAAACTTGAGGAATTTGTCATTTCTCATGACAGAAAATTGAATTGCACAAAATTCTGAAATATTGTGTCTCTGCTTATACCAAAACACCAAATATTCTCACAAGAAGAGGAAATCACCTTTTGACAATCTGGAAACAAAGGAAATTAATCTTCATGAGACTAGTTAGGTAAACTTGCAGCTGCCATGATATTATAGAATAACTTATTCATCTTTGCACCTGCCTAAGCTGAGAGCATTTTACCTTTCCAATCTACAAGCTGGGGTCCTGGTAGCAAAAGTGTATAGGCTTTGGGGACAGGAGGGGAGAAAATCCACCTGAATTTATTTTTTACAAGAAATGAGAAATATAGCCTTTTTTTGTTCCCCAGAACATGCTCTATATTGGGGATGAGAGGTGTGTCTGTGCGTCCCACCTAACAAAACCAACTTTCTTTTCCAGGGGTTTTGTTTTTATTTCAGTGTGAAAGCATTCTGCATCTTTTCATCCAGTTGAGTCTTTTGGTCTACCTGGCTGCATGGCAAGAATTTATTTTTTGTTTGTTTGTGTGAATAAAGCAGTTGCAACTCAAGTGGAGCATTTGGGCTCTACCACAGTATAGAGGGCAACACGATAAAAATCTAGCTGATGTTCATTTTCCCCAGCAGATGCTTAATATCCATTCCTGTGATCCTAACACATGGATGTTTACTGAAATGCCTGCATTCCCCTGTTATCACCAAACTCAGTCTGTTTTCTCTGGACAGACTGCTCCTTCTGAAAGCACAAACAAGGAGAGTTTAACAGAGCACTGACTGGATCTGTGTTAGAAACCTGTGCACTGCCATAAATCTCTGGCTGGTAAAGCAATGTCTGTACTTGCACATCTTCCAAACAGACATAATTGTAATGGTAGTGTGTTGGACTAGAGCCCTAATGGTTTCATGCAGTGCTTTCTGGGGGGTGGGTTATGTTCCTTTGCTTCTTCACTGCTAAATTTACTTGCAACTAATTTTGAAGAAAAGAGCAGAAAAGGTCTATAGGTGATTCTTCTAAGGTCTATATTCATATTTCTCTGGACCTTTTTTCTACTTCTATTGAAATTTCTTATGTTTATTGCTTACTGTACCTTCCACTACATGAAGTAAAAATCCTTGATTACAAAAAATTTCATGCAAAAGAAAAGTGTACAGTGAAATTACACCTCACTGTCAGTTATTTGTTATTTTAGTACCCTCAAGTTTTCCTGCCATTAGAAAAGAGGTAAGGGTACAGAGCAACTTTCAGAGCATTTTAGGATCTGTGACCATATCTTGTATTATTATTCTAAGAGAGATTCACCACTGATGACTTCATATTTTTAACTGAATATCGTATACAACTCCTAATTGCCATATTTTTGAAGTAATGTAATTTTTGTTTCCTCCCATAGTGCCTTTTGTCCTGGACTATTCCTATAATTAATACAATTGTGCTTCATAAAAATTCCCCTCTTTAATTATAACATAAGATTAAAAGAATCTATATATTTTGGTATTCAAATTCAAGAAAAAAAATCAATTAGTTTTTGGTGAAAGGTGAGATGATTGGGTTTGTGCTGTAAATTTATAGGAACATTTAGCTAGTATTGCCATCAGAAATGGTGGGGGGGTCTTTGGAAAATAAAGTCTTCCTGTGGCAAATTGCATATTAAGGTAGAATTTAGATTCAGAAGTTACTCTCTTCTAGTTAGCTGAAATTGGATATTATTTGGTCTCATCTGCCTTCTTCACTCTCCAGATTAATTTTCTCAGCTGTTTCCTCAGGCATGTGAGTAATGTGTGTGTCTGTCTTCCTGGTTAGCAGTGAGTAGCTCTTTTCTCATCAGCTCAGTCCTATACTTCTGGTTGGGGGAAAAGAATCAGGAATATCTCATATTGGAATGGTATCTCTTATATTGGAATAACGCCTCATGCAGATTCCACTCTGAGGCAGACAGCAGAGGAAGTGCTGCGTTTGATTTTTCCTGTTTGCACATTTTTCTGTGCTCAGCTAATTTTGGTATTGGTTCAGGGTTGAGGTGTTTTTAGTCATGAGTAGCAGGTATTGTAGAAATCTTTTGGTGAAATTGTAAGCCAAGCAAAGTTTGCAGGGAGGGCAGAGGAGGGTGAGTGGTTTGCAGTGTGAAGAATGGAAAATGCAGGGGAGCTCTCCCAGGTGAGAGCTGGAAGGTCGCAGAAGGCACCAGAGCCCATCTGGCTGCTTCTGGGTTGCAGGACGTGGGCGCAGGCTCCACTAGGTGGCACGTTTTCGGGGACTTGGTGACATGATGTTGACAGCACATCAATGAAACTGGATGGACGTTTTTCTCTTTAATCAAGAAATGTGTTGTGTGGTTTTACAAGTTGTAAATTCTGCTCTCAGAGAGAATGTTATTAATCCTGTATTTCCTGCCCTGCAACGGAGGTGCATTTTCAGAGCAGTCATGCATTCAGAGCGTGCTCCTATGCTTTGGACTGTAGTACATTATCCAAGTGAAAAGGCAGCTATTTTAATATCTATAATGCAAACCTCCTTTGCTTTAAAATCTTCTGAGGCTTCATAGAACTTCAGCAATGCTCCATTTTAGCTTTCCTTTATTTGGAATCTGTTTGAAACAAAGGGAATATGAAATACAGGATAAAAGATAGAGTAGTTTTTCTTGGTTTGTTTTCTCCTCAGAGAATTTTAAAATAGAATTATAGAACCATTTAGATTGGGAAAAACCTTTAAGAAAAGACCCTTAAGATCATCAAATTCAAGCATAAACACTACCAAGTCCACCACAAATAGTCCTCTCATGCACCTTTAGCTTTAAGTAATTTAGTATATCTTGTATATTGCATAGGAATTATTTTTCATATCACATCAAGTTAAGTTTTCAAATTTTAAAGAGGATTAATTTTTTTAATTAAGTTCTAAAGGTACAAAATTTGAGGATTACTATCTGCAAACTAATCTGAGTAGAACTACTTGGCTTTAAGTACCTTGTTGAATCAAATCTCAGTGCTAAACTGTCCCACCATCTTAAATATCAACCTATATCCTCTATATTGTTTTGAGTATTTATATTAAAAAATAAAATGGAATGATCCATGATATAAGAATGTAATTAAATAATTACCTTATGCATCTTTTTAGGGAGTTCTACCTCACTGCAATTGTTGATCAGATAACTGGGCAGTAAGTTTTGTTAAGCAGGTTAGCTGATGGGTGGTCTCAAGGATATTAATATTAAAAGATAAAATCAAAGAATTGAAGCAGATAGAATGAAATCAGTTAACCTCCCACTCTGTTTAGAGAAGGATTCTGTTTCAGTAGAAGCTGTCTTTTTAAAGACCGTGACAGCTTTTGGATATCTCAACGGGCAAATAGTTTGTGGGCATAGGTATGACAGACTTCCACAGATGTTTAGAAAAGCCTTCTGGTTCACCTGGGGTTTTGTATTAAACTTACTGAGAAGTGTGGTGAGGTGTGCCAGCACAAAGGAATAAATATCTCAGACTTTTTTCTGTAAGTCATGCATTTGTGCTCTGGGGAACCTCAGTGGAGTGGCACAGACTTCTGTAAAGACAAGGGTTTTTTTCCAGGTAAAGGGGGGTTGTGCCATGAAATAGGTCTGTGAGTGGTGGATGTTCATACAGAACTGAGGGTAGATTAATGATTGAGATAATGCAGAGAAAGAAGTAGCTCTTGGATAATAGCAACCATGTTTTTTCCACATCTGTTGAGCACCATTTTAGTGTATATTTTTCAAACTTAGAGTTTGTTATTCATTATCTATATTCATAGTTCTCCAGTAACAGAAATGGTGTGTTTCCAGACCTTAGTCTAGTCAGCATGAAAAATCAGGTTGAGATTTGTTGTGCCAGCTTTCTTTTTGCTTCCTTTTCTGTAAGATGTAATTAATATTCATTATGCATTTAGAGAATTAATTGGCCCTTTCTAAGCTTTCTGAAACTTCAGGTGGAAGGTGACATAAAGGTATAAATTTTGAGTGTCAGTATTTAAGTTTAGAACATAAAATTTGGCCCAGAACTTTTAGCTAAGTGCCAAGAAGAAATAGAAGAGAGACAAAATAGTTTTGATATCAATACTCTTAGGGAATATTGTTTATTTCTGGTATTAACAGCAGATTTTATGTGCAGGAGGCAGTGTTGACTTGCTATTAATTTATCTGCATAAAACATCTGTACCATAGCTCTAGCAGCTATTGAAAGGTAATTAGTTAAATCTTAATTTCCTTCTGTAGCTGAGATTTAGGTTTGCTGGCCAATGCCACTGAAAACACTGTAGCATTGGTAAGATTTTGAGAACTCTTCTCACTTGCTCTTGCAAGAGAACTGGAATTCACAGAGGTTTTGCCTTTTTACTTCTGGAATCTGGAACAACAGTTGCATTTTTAAGTGGTGAAGGGTATTTCTGACAGTCTACAAGACCATCAAGAGTGAATCCCCTTCCTGACTACTAGCCTAAATTGTTACAATAATATTTACAGTGTAACAATAATGTTACAGTCGTATTCTGAGTTATTGACTAATTATTTCTTTTAAGATAGTTGATGTTAAATACGCAGTCATCAGAACATCATTTTGCTGCAGAGGAAGCATAAAGACCGTGGAAATACATAATACAAGTGATAGATTTCATGGCCCATATATCAGTGAACTTTTGAGAGGAAAACCTGGCTCAGAGTAGCTCTTGCATTGTTTCTTATGTGAGTAATTTGATAAGTGTCTCAAAAAGCATATAAATCTCAATGCTTTCAAAATGTTAAAAGGAATCTAAGCTTCCAAATTCCTGCAGTATCATTTGGAATGGAATGGAATCATAGAATCAATCACAGAATGCATGGATTGGAAGGGACTTTAAAGATCATCCACTTGCAACTTCACTGCCATGGTCAGGGACACCTCCCACTAGACCCAATTGGTCAGAGCCCCATCCAACCTGGCCTGGAATGCTTCCTGTGATGGGGCATCCACAGCTTCTCTGGACAACCTGTGCCAGTGCCTCACCACCCTCCCAGTAAAGAATGTTTTCATAATATCTAATCTAAACCTGCTCTCTCTGTCAGTTTAAACCCATAAATAGTTCCTGATGATTGCAACTAAGGCTGCAGCCAGTTTCTGTAATTTTCATTTTTGCAGACAGAATTTTCAGCTTAATGTTTTCCTGAAGTATGAGTATGTATTCTTGGTTTGCTCTACCAGTTATTTTCGTGATGTATCCAAGTTTTTACCCAGCCTGGGATTAAGTAATTCACTAATGGGTTTGGGTCCACCTTACCTGAAATTATTGACCACAGATGTACCTTCACACTTGAACCTGATGAACTTTTAAAGAATGTAGCATTAGTATGGAAAGGGGCCTATAGGGTTCAGTAGTTTAGTGAAGATTGTTGGCCAGGCATCAAGAGAATTTAAATTTCATTCTTTGTCTTGAAATGTGATAAATCTGGCTATTGCTGGAGGGAAAATGGTCCAAATGTGGTGAATATTGTGTCAGTTTTGGAGTACTTTTGTTTCACAATTATTGCTTTCTTAAATATTTATCTAACAAGAAACATTTCTTTCTTTGCCAAATGCCTTTTCTGTAAGAGAGAACAGTCTGGTGAAAGGCTGAGACAGATCAGGATAACGTGTTGGTGGTACACCTCTAGCAAAAGCAAGAACTCTTGTGTCAAATTATCTTGCAAGGCAGGAATTGATCCAGAATTGATGTTAACTCAGGGCAGGAATGCAGTGTTAACTGAGGAAATTGCAACATACCTTGACCGTTGCTAAATTAATTCTTCTTGTGGGATAGTTAATTTGATGTACATCACCTTTTCTTCTATTTGTGAGTTCAAAGTAATTCTGAAGATTTAAGATATTCTCAAGTGGTTGGAGTGAGTCATAGAATATTTTTATATGTTTAATTCAATTAATGTAGTTAAATAAGAGATATATAGTTAAATTAATGGCAAGAGCTGGGGTTGTTCAGCCCGGAGAAGAGAAGGTTCTGGAGAGACCTGTGAGCAGCTTCCAGCACCTAAAAGGGGCTACAAAAGAGCTGGAGAGGGATTTTTCCCAAGGGCACGTGATGGTGTGACAAGGGAAGAATGGCTTCAAACTGAAAGAGGGAAGGTCTAGATTAGATAATAGGAAGAAATATTTGCTGTGAGGGTGGTGAGGCACTGGCACAGGTTGCCCAGAGAAGCTGTGGATACCCCATCCCTGGAAGTGTTCAAGGTCAGGTTGGAGGGAGCTCTGAGCAGCCTGGTCTGGTGGAGTTGTCCCTGCCTATGGCAGGGAGGTGAGAAATAGATGATCTTTAAGGTGCCTTCCAACCCAAACCATTCTATGGTTCTGTGATAATCAACCAACTAATCAGTGCAGTAGTTGTTTAATATCAAATTCAAAGTCAGCTTGATTACATAGTGAAAAGAGAAATTTCCAATCTAATGGATGAATACAATTCTAAAAATCTGGTTTCTTGTTAAATACATGATTCACTTTTGTGGAATGTTCATCAATACCTGCCTAATCACTTCTGCAAGTAAATTGCCAGAATATTTGCAAAAACTAGTTGAATGTCCTGAGATAAATACAGTACATCCATTAGACATTTAAGATTTTAGGCATAATATTCTTCTGCAGACTAATTCCAGTGTATTCCTAGCCATTTAATGATGTAATTTCTCTTCTAAAGATAGCGTCAGGGATGGGGGCCATGCATATTAGGATAGAAATCCAGGCTATCCGATCTGTCTTTTTCCAGTTCCATGATCATTTTTATTATTCTATCCTGTCTTTTTCACTTTGTCCATGAATGAGGAGGTCAGGAAGACCTAGCAGGAATCTTTTCTGAAATAAACAGGAGAGAATTTAACACAGTAATAATAACAACAATTAAAAAATAACAGAAAGACAAGTTAAAAAGAGGAGCCTTCTCCTGATAACTTTTCTATGGTCAGATGAAAATGCAGGGCTAGTCTTGCTCTGCATTCTTTCCTAGAAGTTTCAAAAGGTAGTATAAACGTTGCCCAAACTCTTATTTTTCGGAGAAGATCTTTCTTTTGTTTCCAGGGTAGATACAGTAAGAACTGTATTTGTAATAAAAATTTATCTTTTGTAGCTGGATAAAATTAATCAAATCAAGTATCAAGTAATCTGTGAAAATCACCCAGTTTTGCACTGTTGCAATAACCAACTTGGTTATGATTTGCAGAGAGCAAATCTCCTTAGTGGCCTAATTCATTTTAAGATGTGGACTTCAATGTTTCATGGATGCAAAATACTAAACCATGCAGTGTATAAAAACTTACTTTCACATTCTCTTTCCATATTTTAAAAACATGTTTTTTTTCAACTTGGTAATATGAGTTACATTCACAAAGTCTCTTCTGTTGCCATGACAGAAATGAGTTTCAAAGTCTTACTTTTACTCATTACCTATTCCACACATGCTGTTAATGAAATGGAATTGGGTAAGAACATTTATCAATTTATTTTGAGATTAGAATTAATGACGTGGAAATGTTGAGCTTTTCCTTATAGTTGGTCTGGTTTGATTCTGCCCCTGTTTGTGTTGAAATGACACAATTATTCATTAAAAAAAAAAGGAATAAATTGTCATGATCAAATTAAAGCCTTGTTTTGATGAAGTTATCTTGTGTGTGTAAATTGTAGCACTTGCTACTCTGTGTTCTGAGCCTGACGTTGCTTTCTCCACTAGCTGAGACTCCAGTATTTAAAATGCCCCTTTTTTTTCATACATAAAAATGTACCTCCAGCCCATCAAACCATTTCCATGGGAAGTTGTGGCTCATGACAGCATGACCAAGTTAGTGTTCTAACCTGGAAATGAAAGGAAAGCAGAAGCTGAACTGTTTGAGAAACACTGGCATGGCAAGGGATTACCCTGTCTGATTTTCCCCAAACCACATTTTTCTGGAATTACGCTTCCAGCGAGAGTCCCCACCCAGGCAGTCCTTCTCCCAGATGAGGTAAAGGAAGCCACCATCAAGCTGAGCTGGGAGCTGTGTTAGGCTTCTCTGAGCTGGAAGCCTCTCTTCATTACATCACACCTGGCCGTATTTCAGAGATTAATGAACAGCATCTTGTCAGGTTTAATATATCGCAGTGCTTGAGTTTACATTGAAGATGTAATCATAAATTCCCTGAGCTGTGAACTACACCTTAAGGACTCGCAGGGAGTTCTAAGAAGGCAAGAAAAAGAAATGACTATAAACTACAGAGTGTGCCAGTTTTGAGAGAAACCTGCAGATTTTCTAGGACATTAGGTTTCAAAAGAAGGATTACACACAGACTAAACAGAGTAGAAGTCATAAAAATTTAAAGACATCACAAAAATAAGATCCTTTTTAGGTATGACAGAATACTAAAGGAAATTTATACTGAATTATACCACCCAAGCAGACCCATTAATTAACGTAATGAGAAAATATGTTCCATTTCCATGGACCCAAGCATATCAGGAAGCATTTGACACTTTTAAAAGGGGTAGAAGTGAAAGCATGCACTTCACTGCTCTTGAAATTCTCACATTTTAGCTTATCTATTCACATTCATGTTTGGGCTGCTGAGGCATGCGGGTATGTACTAATCAAGAGAGAGAAAGAAAAAATTACTGCAAGTGACTGATATGTCTAAAAAATGTAAACACATTTGTGCTGTATAACTCCTGAAGTTCTATCTTGTAGCCTGAACATTGGAAAGATTGCCATGTCGTATCATAGGAAATCAGGAATAAAAAGAATCTTTTTATTGTCAAACTTTGATTCTGAAAATATATATGTGAAAGTTTAAAATTCGTAAGCAGATGCTCTGTGTTCATTCCTATGGCTTATACTTGTAAAGCTGGTAAGTAGGGCAATTTACAGGATCAGGAAATAAAAGCCAGACTTTCAAGGTTGTTCAGACATCATTTTTCTGTGCAAAGGATTTTAAAAATCAGGTTCTAATTCCTTTTCTCATGGTTTTATTCCATTCCTGTTATTCAAATATTCCCCTGCATATTGCTTGGAAATTCTTATGGTCATTCCTTGATAGAAGCAAGCTGAAAAAATTAGTTTGAGCCTTAATTTTTTTTAGGATGCAGAACCCCCCGGTCTTTCATTTCATATCTGTGATGCAATGGCCAGTTGATCTTAAGAATGAGGCATTGCAGGTAGGATCTTCTGCAGTGTGCCTTGTAATTTTTCAGTTTGAATAGCAATTCCCAGATCTTTTCATCCCTATTGATTTGAAGAGTTTTTGATAGATGGGACTACCCCCTCCAGGTATATTCTTAGAGCTTATATGTTGAACTGTCTATAGTTCTGAGGCATCACTTTAATATATTTTAGTAAGTGTATATTTTGTACATATGTAGCTGATGCTTAAGGATTCTTTAATTTACAAATAAGTACAATTCTTACACTTGCAAAATTTTAAGAAATCTTTGTGGTTGAAATGCAATGTCGCAGTTGTTTTATAATAGTAGGAAATACAGGCAGAAGAAGCAGGTGAATTTCACATTTAATTGAAATTGGTGAAAATATTTTCATAGGCAAAATCCAGTTTATTTACTTTAAACATTATCCTATAGTACACTGTCATTTTATAAGTGAGCTGATCACTGATTATGTTAATGATTATGTTAATCTAAATATTTGCAACACAGAGAATATTCATTTGTTTGAAATTTCTTGTCTCTTATAGTTGTTGTGGAAATTTTATCAGCATTACCTATTCCTAAGGAGAAGTTTACTGAGGAAAATGTGCTAATAATCCCATTACAGATAATTGATAGAAAACTCTTTCTCAGCAGGTAGCTTTCAAAACAGGCAGAGGAAGGAATCCCATTTGCTTCTTTTTGCTCTTTATAAAAAGGTTAATATGAATTATTAATTCATCCCTGTTAATTTGAGTGATCATTTTCTGATCTCTGGAAGGTTCTACTTAAGTGAGTAACGATACTGAAGATGAGCCTTTTGCTGTGTCTGTGCCACAGTTAACAGTGACAGCAGCAGCCAGAATTCATTTCTGAATGAGGTGTCTGTTAAGCACTTTAGGATACAGGTCGCAGTTAGAACAGCCATGCAGAGCTTCACAGGCTTACCTGGGATGTCTTTTGCTGCCCTAGACTTCCTGATGCCGCCACTAGATTACTGCTCATAGCAGTCCAGCTGACTCAAAGCTGTCTCCTAGACATCTGTAGTCACTAAAAACTTGAGCAAAGACATGTCTTCACTTTTATTTCCTTTTATAATATAGAAGACACTTTGGCACTTTCTGTTACCTGTTCAAAAGATGCTTGTAAGGATTCATGTAATCCTGTGGGGTTTTAATGTCTTATTGCCGTAATCTGGCAAATCTTTTCTTTTGAGCTTTTTGCAGGGGTATTCATTTGTCAGGGGACTGAAGCTCAAAGCTCACAGTGATAGCCACACGCTCCACTGAAGCCCAGTGCTGTCTGAACTTGCCTTCCTAAGGTCTCTGTTAAACTTCTTCAGATTTTAATCTCTCAGTGGGTTGGTTTGCTGTTACCATTGAAAGCACAGGCAGAGCTCCTGTGGACATCAATAGGTCTGGATCTACTCTGTGACTTCCTTCTGGCAGGTGGATGTTGAAAGCCAAAAATTTGTAGCTCTCTGGTGGTAATTTTTATGTTGATGCTGTTTTCTTAGCAGTTTGCGTGATGGCTTTGTGCTTTTTCTGTTTAGTGTTCTCTGCTCTGTAAAGCACAAGAGTCACAGAATAGACAGGGTTGGAAGAGACCTTTAAAGGTGATCTAATCCAACGGCACTGCAATGAGCAGGGATGTCTTCAGCTGCATCAGGCTGCTCAGAGCCCTGTCCAGCCTTGAATATTTCCAGGGACAGGGCATTCACAACTTCTCCAGGCAACCTGTGCCAGTGTTTCACCACCCTCTTTGTAAAAATCTTTTTCCTTATGTCTCATCTCAATCGACCCTCCTTCAGTTTGAAACCAATGCTGCTTGTCCTGTCACAACAGGCCCTGCTCAGCAGTTTGTTCCCATCCTTCTTACAGGTCCCCTTCAAGTGCTCAAAGACTCTGGTAAGGTCTCCCGAGAGTCTTTCCTTTTCCAGTCTGAGCAACCCCAAGTCTCTCAGCCTTTCCTCGTAGGAGGGGTGCTCCATCCCCCTAATCATGTTTGTGTCACTCCTCTGGACCCACTCCAACAGGTCCATGTCTTTCCTGGGCTGGGATCCCCAGAGCTGATGCAGCACATCAGGTGGGGTCTCACTAGAGTGGGGGAGATGTTATACCTGTGGTATGAACTGGGGCTTTTATAATTTGTGAAATAATAATAATTTTTATAATCCCTGATTATTCCCTATAAACAAACACTTTGGGTTTTGTCCCTAAATTCTTTTACAAAACTTGGAGATTTCAGAGATGCTCTGCCCCAGTGAGGGGTAAGTGATGTGGAAGAGGCAGCATTCTCCGTGCTGCCTGTTGTAAACAGACCTGTTGGAAAAGCAGAGAATAGAGGCAGAAAATGGAGTTTGACTCAACTGGAAGGAGGCACTGGAGCACCCAGTCCTGCTTCCTCGAGTGTATCTAAATTGTTAAGCAGGACTAAATTAGTGGTTAATTTACACTTTCAAATAAGCTTTCTAGGCCATAAGATTCTGACTCCCCTCTTCCCTCTCTTCTTTTGATCCACTGCTTTTTATCATTTCTGGCTTCACTGTACCTTGGATTCAACCAGAAAGACTGCAGTCAAAACAATTTCTTGGGAAGTAAGCAGAAGTTAGATCCACCTCTTTGTGAATTGTAGTGGTGTTCTTATCATTAAACTGGCACCACCACCCATGAAGTTAATTGAGGTTCTGGCTATGACTAACTTTTCAGGATTCTCCAAGGTCTCAAGCAAGCTTTGGCAGTTGTATGTCCTATCCTGCATTACTTTTAGGAGATAATTATCTATCTCCATATTGTTCGGGTACTTCTGAGGATATATGCCAGCCAGAAAAAGAATTTTGCCATATTAAAATAAACATAGTGAGTTCATGTGCCAGGATATTTAAGCAGTACTGGAAATTAGGTAGATGGAATTGTGGTTTGGGGCTCAGAAGGGTTTACCAGTCTGGGACACACTTTGGGTAGACATCAACAGCATGTAGCTTGAAAACTGCTGTCATCTTGGAGGAAAAAGTGGTCCTAAACACAACAAAGCAAACCAAAAAAATCTTGTCTAATCTGTGTTTGAGAGACATTAACACCAAGGCTGGGGATTCAATCCCTAAATGGGGCTTTTCCTGAAGAGCTGGACTCAATGATCCTTGGGGGTCCAACTCAGAATATTCTGTGAATATTCAGTGTTCCATCTGGGGTAATTTTGGGTGAATCTGCAGTCTCAGCAGCCACTGCTGCCTGACTATTATGTGAGGGATTTCATTTCCATGAAGACTTGAAGAATTTGCAAGACAATAAGCTTAGAAAATATTAAAATGCAGTTTATCTGCATACTGAAAATCTGATAATTCCACAGAAGTTCCATCAGAAACAAAAGGCTGTAATTATAAATGCAAAGTAAATATGGTTCTAGTAATTTACAGGGGCCTCCTAGACATGAATTCATCTCACTATAAAGGTATTTAAATAAGAAACCCGAGAAAATGCCAGACAGCTGTATTCTTTGGAATAATTTTAATAAGCTAACATGGTAATGAGTTTACTGGTTGCATCCTGTTGCCCGTATTGAAGTCTGTGCAACTCAGTCACTTCACTATAATTTTTTTCTTGCAGAACCATCTTAAAAGCTGCCTGTTGTTTACCTTTTCACTTCTTGTTTGCATCGATCTAGAACCAAATGGCTTTGAGTAAGTGCAGAAATGATGCATGAGGTATTAGCATGTGTGTGTGGCTGCAGGTTTCTGTTACAGATATAATAAGCAAGAGGTATATATATGTAGGCTGCACAGCTATACATCTTGGAAACCTCAGGGTTAGGCTGACATAAGTGCCTTCTGATGGCTTGCTAGCTAAGATCTAGCATGAGGCTCTCTGGGGATGAATTTCTTAAGAAAATAAAAGTGGGTTTGGCCACATTTATTTGATATTACATTCATAGGTGTAAAATAGCAGTTTATAGTTTCACTTGTCCATTTCCCTTGCTCTGGACCTGCCTCCCTGATCAAGAAATTCAATAGCTATTAAAAGCTGCAGCTGTACTAACAGTCTTATGCTTTATAGGAGGCATTTTGCAGCTATGACTTTAGAACAGGCGTTCTGTGCCAGTACAGATGTTACGTCCACCTTTTTCATAAGCACTTTATCTGCGCCATGGGCATTGCATTTCTAATGTTTGCTTGAAATTGCTAAACATGCTCCATGGCTGTAATTTATTTGGGCTGGTGTAGTTTAAAGGCCTGAAAGCTGTATCTGCACCTGTTCTATTCATCCAACCAGGAAAGCACAAATTCCACTGCAGGAGAGCTTGTGGGGTTTGGATCTCTCCTTTATAAATCTCCTGAACCAAAGGCAGCCATTTGATTCGCATGTGTGTTCTCTTTCTCTGAAGTGGAAACAGCTTACATATACAGCACAGCATTTTAGTTTTCTTATAGTGAAAGAACATTCCACTTGACCTCATGGAGGACAGACACATAACTCCTACATTCCCTCCCTCAGCCAGTCCATCTCTGAGTAATCAAATGTGCACAGGGAAAGGTGAAACATGTAGGTGTTGCTCCAGTGTGTACAACTGGAGCAAACTCTGCTGGTATGATGACACAAGTTTCGCTGTGGGACAATGTGACTGACACTTCTGAGTGAAATGTATTTAAAGTGATATAAAATGAGTGAAAAGGAAAAGAAACTGCTTGATCTGATTCACTTCCTGGCAACGCTGATATCAGTGAATTTGTGCTAACGTAAGATAAGCAATAGTTGAAGATGACTGAAACATTGACAATATCTGAAATTCTGAATATTGAATGTTGAACCACTGTAAGAGCCATTCATTCAACTATTCTAGCCCAAAGTTTTGGAATTCACACTAAATCTAGGATTAGTCCTTGCTTTGAAAGACAAAAAAAAATAAACAAACAAACAAAACTTTAAAAAACCCCATAAACCACCCCAAACCAAGCAAACAAGAAAGCCACTGTTGAGTGAGGTTTTCCAAAACCAATGCTATGTCCCACTTTGCCCAGTTCTGCCAGAGATGTATGTCACCCGTAGACATGTCATCAAATATGACTCAAACCAACCCTTCCCCCAAAATAAATAAATCCAGCCACAGAGACCAAAATGATTCTTTGGCATCCTAAAGATTCTACCCTACTTACTTGTGGTGCATTTTTAATTTACAGTTAAACCAGTGGCTGATCCATTACTTAGTGTTTTCATTAAAGTAAAATAGAAAAAAAGCACTTGTGCCGTAATCAGTCTCATGAAAAACTTGTAAATATGTAGTGAATTTAGTGCAATAGGATGGGGAAACAGCACATCTATGAGAAAACAAATGAAGAAGCAAAGACTTAAAGAACAGAGCTGTATGTGGAAATAAAGAGAAGACAATAAAAGGACAGAAGATTGCTTAAGGGATATATTTTGGGAATAGTGATTAAATATTGACCCGAATATATTATTAGTAACTGTGTTACTAAAATGAAATGCTCCTGAATTGTGCATTTGAATTCCTTTTGAAAATACTGATTACTTTTGACAAACTACACAAGTCTTGTTCAAGAGGCCAAGGACACCTCCTTTTGTTCATCCAAAAGCAGAGCAGAATTTGTCCCTTCAGGTTTAGGATACCATCAGAAGCTCTAGGTAGAATTACAGTCCTGCTGTACACAGCTGAGTGTACATAATTCTCTAAGTAAAATTCATGTCTTATGTGATGTAAAAGGAATGAAAGGTAGCTGTTAATTCCAAGGCTTATAAATATGTCAGTGGGTTTTCATAATGTCTTAATAAATTACAAGAACAAACTCAGTGACTCATGATGTCACCAGAACTACATGCTGCACTGTATTTATTGTAATTATGCACAAAACTCACAGAATTCTTTTTACTCTCTACATGAATATATAGGTCCCACTAAAAAAACCAAAACAATCTTCATACATTTCTTGATTATTTATTTGCCATCTTTCAGCTGTTTGCTTGTTCTGAGCACTTCTTCAAATGAAGAAAACTTTAAAGAAAGTGTGCTTAAAAGAACATTGCTGCAACTGCTATATTTATTCATTGAAAAGCTGAAGTAAAATACAGTTTCCAAATATCCTCAAATTTGGGTGAAGTTCAAATTTTCCTTGGATCCTAGTTCTCTGGCTGGCCACCAGCCCATATCACTAATGGTATAGCTAGCTGAAAAATGGAAAAACAATTTAATGCAAATTTCAAGATTGTTTTGGCTTCAATCTGAAATGTAGAGATAGCATCAGTATTGTAGAGTTGGTAATGCTTCATTCTTTAGTTTAAGAAATAAACACAGGACAGGCTAAAGACTTTAGGTAAGTTAGACATGTAAGACTAATTCAACAGCATTTCAAACCACCAAAGTAAACTTAGTGTGCGAAGAAGCCCTTGGCTCTTTAGTGCTCCTTGTCCCAGCTGGTTTTTGCTCTCCCAGATGCAAGTGTAGTTTGCATTTAAGTGTTGTGATTAATTGTTCTTTTGTATCAAAAACCACAGTGGGTTGATCTATGGAGTTGGCCCTGCTCTCACGTGAATGCTCAGGTGTTGAGTTCAATGGAACAGAACCTGTTGCTTTGGATAGGCAGAAAAGGAAAGAATTCCACACTGCATCCATTTTTTATGGCCCTCATTTAAATCACTGGAAATGGTACCTCTGAATTTAACATTTGTTGATTTGATGACGTACTTCTCTGAAGGTAGGGAATAAAACAAATAAATGCCCCCAATGTTTCTCCCATTGTTACCGAACTAATTCTCCAAGATATCTGTACTTTGAAAGCCTGTGCGTGAAATCCCCTTGTTCCAGCTGCATGTCCACTCACATGTTGCTTGCAATCAAACAGGTATCTTTTCAATATGGGTGTCTTAATTTTCTGTCCAGAAAACCCCATTCCAAACTTCCCATTCCAAAAACAATAGCAGTGTTCAGTCATATTTTATGAAAGCATCTTAGAATTTATATAAATAAAACTAGTGTACATTTCAAAGAATATATAAAATGCTGGCGTTTTGCTTTTGCTGCAAAGATCAAAGAGCCGATTAAAATTAAAATTTCATGAACTTTAAATTATGCATTTAGTCATTAAAAATATTAAAACAAAAAAAATTTAAAGCAGCAGGTATACCTTATATAGTAAGATAAAGTTTAATATATTTTATTAGCTTAAGGGACACAGAATAACTATCTAATCAGAACTTCAGGCATGCATTTACATAAATATATTAAATTAAGAAAAGCAATTATACACTTAAACATCCTTTTGTCTAAAAAAATCATTAAATCCACAGATTAACAATAAATCCAACTCTATGTATTTATCACTTCCAGATACAACTGTTCCATTTCTCAGATATTACACAAATACATTTGTTAGAATTTATATGCATTATACATATATTATATATTACATAATAGTGTGTATACATACATGGTGTTCAATAATATAATAAGAATTTGTAGTTTTTATAGCACTTTTCATTTGAAGAGCTCAAAGTGCTTTACAAGAATTGATTTCACTGATTTTTAGATGGAAAGTGGAGGCACAAAGATGCAATTATTTCAGGTTATATAGAATTTGTGACAGGCAGTAACTGAGTTCTCTTGTTGTGAACTTCAGTCCTGCTGTCTCCCTAAAAAGAAATGCACATATAGCATATGTAGTCTATGTAGGCAGACTTGCAAAGACTTGTAAGGTCTCAAACCAATAAAGCACTTAATTATATTAATAATGTTAAGCACATGACTTCAGTGAGACTCATATGCTTAAAATTACTTGTGTGCTCCCAGCTAGATTGTTGCCTGTATATGCTTAGTAGTATAATACAGTTTATAGAAGATGTTTAAACCTAGTTTGAGTGAGATTTTCTAAGCTATTTTCCCACATTTCAAATGTACATACAGTACCTGACAGCTACTATAAAATAAAACTAGTTGAACGGGGGAATGTCACAACAGTAATGTTCTCAAGTGACAGAAGTTTGTTATTTCCTTTTCTGCTTGGCTCCCATTACAATCTAATTGTTCTCAAAGGAGAATTGAAGTTTTAATTCTGCAGTATATTTTGTGGGGGACAGCTAAGAGCACTTCTGGATAATTCACAGGGTAGGGTTACTACTTCTGGTACTAATGGAGACCACTGCAAGCTACATCTGGTGACTTAGTGCCAGATGGTTTCTGGTCTCCGTATATCTTGATAGGAATTAAATTCATTCTGTACACCAGTTTTGACTGCCTAGAACAGTTTCTCTTTAGCAGCTCCTCCTAGGAACATTCAGAAAATGGGTTTGGTTGTTGCTGCCTTGTGATGCAAAACACCCTTTTGTCCAACTGTAAAATGTATCCTACATAAAAAAAAACCTGCCTCCAAACCAGCCAACTCTCTTTGCCTTCTTTCCAAGAATACTGTGAGCACAGCCATTGTGTATATTCACATGCTTTAGCTGATGCCACCTTTCTCAAATTTCCTGGGAATTTAAGCAGTCTTTCATTTAAAATATTTTTTACTTTTTTACTTCATTGCAAAATGAAAATAAGTAGGAAAATCTCATAGACCATAAAAGGAACTTTACTAGATGATACACTGAACCCTCTTGATAATGTGTAACAGATGGAAAGTTGTTTTTTATCAGTAGAAATAAAACATTTGTCAGACATAAAAAATGTCTGACATTTTTGTTTATGGAAGCCTGTGTGCAGCAGACAATAGGTAGACACACATTATTTGCATACAACCCAGAATATGAAATGTTTGTGAATGTCTGTAGCATGGAATGAACACTAGATGATCCCTTTTCAGTACTGAGAGCTCTGGGAAGCAGGTGAGTCACTTGGCTTTCACATCAGCTGATTGCTGGACCCTTTTAAAGAAGTATCAAGAAGTCTGGCAGATTTTGTGTAAATGCTGGCAATACCTATAAGGAAACCCCACAGGACTGGATATGCTCTGTAGGGCTTTCTGCAGGGCTGGATCTGCAGTCTTATTCCAGAAAACACTGTCTAATGACTGCAGATGCAGACACGGAGAGGTCATGTGAGCGCTGATGTCTGAAGTTCAGATCTTCTGCCAGCTAAGTGGATATCTTTTAAGGACTTAATCCTGTAACTAATGAAGTCAATAGGAGATTATCAGTTGACATCAATAGACTTGGAATCAGGCCCTCAAAGATTAAAGTAATCCTGTACTAAGCTTTCAGGAGGCTTCTGTTGTTTCACACCTATATCCCAAAAAGTACGTGCCTTATTTCACTGAATTACTCTGTTGTTGAAAACAACAATTTTTTCAGAAAAACAGTCTTAAATTTTTTTCAATGTCTCCAAAACATTTTTCCTGAAACTTCTCAGGGAAATATATATTTATCCATCTTTTGTTGCCAGAATCCAGATTATTTGGTACAAATTTTCTGCAGATTTGAACTGGAATAGATTTATTCCAATTCAATTCCAATTGCAGCAGGGTTGGCTGCCTTTTTGATGAGCACATTACTTTTTTTTTTTAATTGACAAAATATTACTGAATTTTTAATATTTCAAGGTGGAAAAAATTAGTTTTGATTTATCTCTTATCTTCCTTCTGGGTTTTTCCAAGACAAAAGTCACCTTATAAGTTGGACAGAAGATCAAAATGGTATAACTCCTAATTAAACTGATACACAGATAAGCTAAAGGATAGTAAATTCAAATGCATTAATGTCTTTTAAGGATTTTAAACGATTAAGGAAAAATCAGCAGAACAGTGTGCCCTTGGACTTGTTTATTCCATATTGAACCAAATAAATGCCTATTTCATGGATGCAATTAGAATTATATGTATGAACACTCATTTTCACCATAGTGTTACTTTACACCTGTGAAATTACTTGTTCATATTTTCAGAATCTCCGTTTTGCATAATTTTACAGGAAAAGGTCCTTGTTTCTCAACCCAAATTAGAGAAAATATGTACTCAAAAGCAACATTTCATCATCCCAGGAATACAATTCTGCTTTTCAGTTAAGGCAGCTGATCACTGGATTGAAATGGGTAGCCTTCTGCTAAGTACAGTGACTGCTCAGTGATGAAGTGGCTTTTGCCTTCCTCCAGGTTCAGTCTTTCTGTGCCTGAGCTGTGTGAGGCTGGTACTCCTGAGCTGTAAATGCCTAGCTAAGACCCAGTGCTAGAAGTCATTATAAAATAACAAAAATCTGTGGAATGACCAAAAGATAAAAGCCTCAGCCTGCTGGGAAGCATTTCTGATGCACACGTCTGTCAGGCAGTTTCAAAAATAAGAAGCACCTGCAGCAACGAGGGATTGTTGATGTTTGCTATGGGTCTAGAAAGGAAGGAGCTGCAAAGCCAAATGTGGACAAGTGAATGAAAGAAGGAGATAAACAGAGGTGTCATGTCAGTGATACAGAATTTATGCTCTTATTTATGTTTAATTTACACTTTGTTTGCATGAGGATTTCAAGGTAAAAGGGGTTTGGATCTGTGTCCCTGACTGTTAACAGAAGAAATTTATTCCCAGAGGGGGAGGCTTTGAGTTAGTATTTCTTATTGGACGCAGTAGAAAAATGAGTTTACTGTTTTTCTGAAATGGAGTGAAACGATTTGGAGCTGATTTTGCATAACATCTTTTTGTCTCCCTACTTGTCCAAGGAGTAAAGATGTTTCTCCTTATATTCCAGTAATATGCCTTCTTTCTGATCAGTGGCATATAAAAAGAGAAAGATGAGTTTTCTGTCCTAAAATAATAAAGCAGGAGTTTAAAACTAGCAGACATCAGGGAGAGTCATATTTCTTGCAACAGGTATGTTTGTTCTCCTTTAGCAGCAGAAAGGCTCAAAGAATGCTTGAAATAAATGTACAATGTGTTGGGAACAGAGAGGCAGTATCTCCAAATAAAGGAAGAAATGAATGGAATAAAAGATTAGGAGAGAGAGACATAGAGACAGAGACAACTTGAACACATACATAAAATCCCTTCTGGAGGCCCTTATCTAATTGCCTCATTTATCTAGTTTCATTTATAAGCTCAGTTTTATTCTGGGACACTCTCGGAGGTTGTGTGAGAATGGCTGCAGAATGACCTAACTGGCAACAGGCTTTCTACAGACCCCTTTTTTTTTTTTTTTTTGTATGCCAATTCTCAGGGCAATTACTGCAGTTGCCCTTTTTATATCAGCATCTTGGGTGGCTAGGCCTGGGGTTTGCTCACTCTTTTTAATAGTATAATTTCTTTTGATAAATAAGCAGCTAGGATTTTTTTTTTTTATGAGAATACTTCTTTTCCGCTGGGACTTCTATGTACATGTGGGCTTAATGCAGATGCCTGTTTTCACACAATATAAAAGATGATTTAAAATGAATCAAACCAGTTTCTATCTATCTCCTCTTTCCCTCTAATCTTCACTTAGATTACTTCGTAGTTTTGAAGTTTTATGCAATGACTCAGAGCAGAAATTGTTTTTTAAATAAAACAAACTGAAGTATTTTGCTTAAATTTTGAAAGTGATTTTCTCAGTGCAATACAGTCAATGTGAGTTTTTGCTACTGATTTGAATGAGGCCTGGATTTAATTCTTAGCTCTTACTGGTGTTTTATTTTCTGATTTCACTAGTAAACGAAACTGTTTTTATTATTAAGATCAAAACTCTAAGATCATTGTTTTCTGTTCTCTGCATGACTGTGGCATATACATTATTGTGAGTCTTCAATTTAGGTGCCATCTGTGGTATTTTTTCAGGAACTAAGCAGTGAGAAAAGAACTATCACATCTCCCCAGCTGGTTGTTGAAAATAACATGTCACACTGGAGTTAAAGTTGAGTTTATTTTTAAATATATTTCATTGAAGAAAGTGTTAAAGATGTTATCTCTGTCAGATATTTAAACGTTGCTAAAATACTTCAGCGACTTTCTTGCTCTGCTGATTATGAAGAGTGTAATAAAACCGTGCTATGTGACAGATTTAGACAGCTGGCTCATTCATGAGAAGTTCACATTTTTGTCACCCACGTTGAATAAGGAAAGATTAGATGCTAAGGTCAATTTACAAAAATGGTCGTCAGGACATTTTTTAATTGTAAAACTTTTTGTGATGGAATTCAGGGGAAAGACTAAAGGCAGAAAGCAGCGGAGACAAAGAGCTGCTATTAACCTACAGATGCTACCACAGGGTTCATTTTAAGATTGGTCACACTGCTTAGCCAATGAAGTGTTCGTGTGACTATAAGGGACCACCCTTTTCTGGGGTGAGAGGGCAATTTGGTCTTCATGCTCATTTAATCCCAAGATGTCTTTCAATGGACTGTCAGTTGAATCTACATTGTGCAAAATTATGCATGCACTTTTTAATGCAGACCATTGTTCTCTGAGCACTTAACCAAGATTTCTCAACCAATTTCCATTTGGCATGAGGTCACTCGAAACCCAGGCAAACATATATGGAAGGCAAACGTAATTGTCTGTTCCTCAGAGCTGGAATGTGTAAGGATACTGAAATGCAACTATCGGTTATGCTGTAATTTCAGATTTAATACCTATTAAATGAAGACTGAAATTTCTGTAAGGGAAAATTCGTTGCATGTTGCTGCCCTGGAGAGGTGATTTTACTACTGGAGAGTAATATGGGAAAAGTCTTTTAGGCCTTTTTGATTAAAGTGTTGTCAATCGTTGACACATGAGCAGCTGCTTATAAGGACCACAGGATGTGCACACTGTGGCTGCTCTGCTTTCTTTTCCTAGGCGAGATTTTATAAAAGCTGCAGTAGGTAGTTTGCAGGTAGTGCAAAGGAAACCTGATAGTTTGTAAGTAGTGAACAAAGAAACTGCCAACAGAGCTGGAGATTAGAGGGCACCAGTTCTGCAGATACATCTAATTAATTAATACCTTAGAAAACCTGACTATGGCATGTACACCACATTTATTGATACATTTACAAAAACTCAGTTTTCTGTTAGCTCTCCAAGGAACATTTACATTTAGAACTGCATTTGGCAAGAATTGCTGAATGTTTTGTACAAGTGACACCATACACAGGCAGCACATGCTCGTGTGAGCTCCTGCCCCGGGATGCTCCATTCAGTGTGACATTGGCAGAGTCTGCTCATGTATAACCTCTTACACTGTCCTGCTACAGTGGAAATCACTTTATGGACACTTTTAACACATGCTGTAATTTTATTATGATTGGTGGGAGTTTGCTTTTTTCCTCATCCAGCATAAATGAACACAGGTTGACACAAGGGTGCATTTCTAGATTAGTTCCACAACACATTAAAGAGTGTGTGTGTGTGTGTGTGTGTGTGTGTGTGTGTGTGTGTTTGCTCTCTCCTTCCCCGTCTTCCCAATTAAGTTGGTGAAAAATGTAACTTTAGTATTTTACAGGACATGGTAAAGCTGTCTCATCTAGGTGATGTCTATATTATAAAAATAAAATAAAATAATATAAATATGTAACATGAACCCAGTGCCCATCGTTAAATAAAATATATGATAAAAAGCAGACCTTCTAGGATGACTGGTTTTGAAATATGCGAATATAATTTAATTATTAAACACTTGAAACAATCTTGATATTAAGCTGCGATAACCAGATTTTTGCATCTATGCTAGATAAAGAAATAACATTCTGTAATAGAGTTACATTGATGAAAGTGAAGGTTACAGTCTTACAATGAATTGCCTAGATAGGAATGCATTAAGCAGTTCTGAAATATTGCCTCATGATGTAGGTCAGTTTACCTTAGAAACTGTTACAACTGGATTTTATTAAGTCCAGCAGTTTTTACGGTGATGTTTGAAAACTGCTTTCTCGCTGCTATAATCAGATAGGTACAGGAACAAGATTTCTGGGGTATCAAAGAAGCCATTAAGACATCAGGAAAGTCCTTTGACGAAAATGTGTTTTACAGTGGAATTGCTTCGTAAACTATTTCTCATGAAGAAATAAATATTAAAAAAGATTCCACTCTCTGTAAAACCGTATTTGTGATAGCGGCTGTGTGTGTATGTGTGCACATATTGGATATCGGGACGTCTGTGGAGACGTGCAGGAATATTTACACACATACAAGGGATTTTTCTGCGCATTTGTGGATATTACACTTAAATTAATAAAGTAAATCAAATCACCGGTGTTTGTTGCAGGATAACAGTCTTTCAAAAATGACAGGGTTCAAAACAAATGCCCGTTGAAAGTGGAGTTTCCAAATAGTCCCAGAAACTATACAATGTAGCTGGTTAGATCCAGCAAATAGGATGTCATGTCTAGGATCTGATCAAGAATACCTGCCCTTGTCACTCTTCGGATGTTTCTATCCACTTGTTCACACTGGGGGCCGAGATAGCCTTTTTTACATAAGCATTTATTGGGCCTTACACAGACACCTCCATGTCGACAGGCTGGGTCACATTTTGCTGTGGGTGAAAAAACAGCGATTTTCTATTTGGTTTAGAACATCACAAATCAAAAAAGATACAGTACACATTCATTAAGAGCTTTTCTAACCTTGTCGTGATAAAGCATATAAATTAAAAACCAAATAGGAAGGATGAAGTATTATAAGTTTTGGAAGCAATTTTTTTAAAGTTTTAGAATATCAGCAGTAGGAAGAAATTTTGTATGTCTGAGAGAATGTCACCCAGAAAAGACTGATAAACTCAAATATTTTTAACTAAACTCTGATATTTTTAAAATGTCCAATTCCCATATTCAGGTTTCATTTAGGAATCTCAGGCAAACTCCTTTATATACTCAGAGTTCTCCACTACACACTTTCCTTAGCAAAGCAGACTACACTTGACCAGAGACGAACTCCTTTGGCTCATGAATCACTTAATGCTGGGACCAAAATTGAATTCCTTTCAGAGAAAAAAAGAGCCAGAGTATTGTTTCAACCATTTTTATCAGTTATTATAAGTTCCAGAGTTTTCCCCTGTCTTTAGCAGATGCCTGAGGATTTATCGATAGTGTTCTAGGTTAATCAGTTTGCTTCAGTTTTTCAAGTTTTACTTTATCGTTTGGCTACCATTTTAAATTGTAGACAGTATTAGCAAAACTAATGATCAATTAGTTGTGGAAGTATTTTCTTCTGGGGTAGTCACAGCACTGTGATATATATAATATAGATATTTTCTTTTCTTTGCAGGCGTTATGCTGTTTAACGTTATCTATTGCAATAAGTTTTTATATGGACTTATGCATATTTGTAATACACTACAGAAATACAGGTTTCTTGATCCATGAGTTTCGTAATTATACAGGAAGAAAACTCATACCTCATTAGGTAATATTTCTTATTTAAACTAAAATAGTTGCTTGAGGTTCAACTTAGAACGCCTCTATTGTTGTGTGGGATACAGGGAAGAAAGGTCCTTAGTCTACATATTTTGTGTTCACTCTGTCTGTGAAATTATCGATCTTAAAGCTGTAATTTTTAAAACAAAACAGATTATTCAAGACCCATTTATGTTCATGGTGGAGTCATTTTTTGCTTTTAAGTTCCACTTGGACAAAGGCTGTAGAATGGGCCTCATTCTCTAAATGCAGGGAGGCTCTGACTGACACATGCGGACAATTTGGCCAGATTACCTCATCCATTTCTCTAACCTGCCTTCCTTCCTCGGTTGTGGATGGTCAGCTCATGAATCTTTGCCAGTAGGGTACATTATTAGTGATTAATTAATTTAATTTCGTTCCAATGTCACTCCTGCTCATCACTAAAAACTGGAGGTTGCTGAAATTTACACTCCAGCCTATAAGGACTTCATAGCTGACCCTGCTTCACCAAGGCCCTCCTGAGTGCCCTTCCAACCTGAATTATTCCTGGTCCATTGTGGGATCCTTGTTTTCTTAGTCCCTGCTGTTCCTTTGAGTTCTACTGCCATAACGTTAACATCTCTTTGTGCTGGCATCTGGTCAAACTCGCTGACCAAATACACCCACGTAGAGCACTCTGCTAATGCTGAGGAACAACATCTTTGTAATAACTTCACCTGGTACCCAGGCTGGCTCTGGAAGATCTGCATTGCCCAAAATTACACAGCTCAGACAGAACCACAGCCTCTGAGACAGTCATGGCACAGCCGTGGCACTCCAGGCTCATTCACCTCACCCCTTTGCTGGCACACCCATCATCTTAGTTTGATCACAGTCACTTTTCCAAGTGACTTTTAAATACTAAAGCAACAAGATAGGACATGATGAAATCGCTGTAATAATGGACCACAATAATGTTGATTATTAGCTGCTTTGTGTAAGTTGTACATAGAATTCTCTTTAACAAACTGAAGCCATTTCATTTGCTAGGATCAAAAACAAGAATCTACCAAAACTAAAAAATCTGCATTAGCTTAATGAAGTGCAAAATATGCAACAGTGACCTGCAGTTCTGATGTACCATCTTTCCTGACAAGTCACCTCTATTTGATACTGAGAGTGATAATAGTGCAAATGGAAGGTGAATGTTCAAACACAGGATATATATTGACTGCATTTCCTTTCATTTAAAAACTTTGGTGAAAAAAATAAGAATATTGTTGTCTGCCATATTTATGTTATTAAGTGCATTCCGTCCTGGCTCACAATGCATTAGATGTTTTAGCAGTTGCACTCATCTAAAGACTTATTGTTCTCCTACAGCTCACAAAATCAGTATTTTTTAATGTCTCAGAACTGAAGGCCAATATATTGGCCAACACTTACTGAAAGTTTCTCTGAGCAAATAACTAAAAGCCAATTAAAACATGTCATTGCTTTTTTCACTTGTTGCTATGAATCTATATACAAACCAGTTCTGCAGAGCTCTCCTTCCCAGCCTTGATTACAGCAGCATTTTCCTGTGGGAGTGCAGTGCCCATTCCGACAATGCCTTGAGCATTCAGATGTCAGTATCTGTGCAGGCTGAGCTGTTCTTTTGCATTCTTCAGGGACTAAAGGCCTGAATAAAACCATACAAACCAAGCAAACAGTTAAAAGTTGGGATCAAGAAGAAAAATTTTGATTTTTTTATTGAAGGCCTGATTCTCTGCTATGGTATAATCAGTGGGAGAAATAATGAGATTTCTTTTTTCCTCAGAAAAAGCAGTGTAGAGATGATATGTTACAGTACAGAAAAATACAGTGCAATTTGCTATTAGTTCATATAACTTCCTTCAGAGATCTTCTACAAGATTAAACAATAGTCCTTGGGAATTCTTGAAGCATGAACCTGCCAAAACTAAGTTGTCAGCTTATTGCAGCATCTGATGGTGTCTTTTTGCATCTCTAGCTGATCTAGATTTTCCTGTTGTATGAGGGAAGAGTACCTGGGAAGAGTAACCTGAACAAGTTTTATGTCACACACTATGACGTGTAATAATTTTGCAGAAGTCTTACCTCTGCCTACAAATTCAGTTTTACACTGCCAGCTTTTTATTTCCATTTTTTCATGGAATGATTTTTGGATTGTGCATTCCGGATGCTTACTTAGACATCTGAAGATCAGGAAAGACTTTTTTACTCTAAGAGTGACCAAGCACAGGCTGCCCAGAGAGTTGTGGAGTCCCCAGCAGTCGAGATACTCAGAAGTTGTCTGGACATGGTCCTGGGAAAACAGCTGTAGGGTGCCCCTGCTTGAGCAGTGGGGTTGGACCAGGTGCCCTCCAGAGGTGCCTTCCAAACTCAGCCATTCATCAGGGGATTCTGTGGAATGTGTGCACAAGGGAAGTTCTAGTTCACCTGACTTAAAATACTTCTGATACTGGATTTTTTGGTTAGGATGATAGGATCATCGGAAGACTACAGGTTCTCAGTAGAGATACCACATTTTGTCTCTGCTGTGTGTTTGATTGCACAGGTATAAGTTTAGAAAAGAATGTCAGTGATCCAATCAAGTAATTGAATAGGAGCATCATGGAAAATTAAGTTAATTAGTGACAAATAAAAAATTACTCATTCTCAAGGAAATAATCTGAACTACTGCCTTACATACTAAGTTTGAAATGTGCAGGATGAAGATTCTAATGGTTTTGCAGAGAGCTTAGAGAAATCTTGGCTAAGTGTCCAGCTAGAATCCAAACAAACCAAAACAAAATTGTATGAGATAGAATAGAACAGAAAATAACATTGTTCATTTTACTGACATCAATATTACACCCCCAATTATATGTAAATAGCTGGAATAGCAACTTGTCCACTAATTACCCTGTCAAATATTCAGTTCCTAGACTGATACTCCTGTGTAGAGAAAAGGATAATTTTGAAGCCTGAGAAAGAATGGATATGATGGAGGTGTGGAAAATTGTGACAGAAAAAAAAGAGGAGGAAAATTGGGCATTTGTGTTTATTTCCCATATCAACATCAGAAGAAACATCAAGGCAAAAAAATTAAGCTAAAGAGAGTAAAATTAACTAGCTGAACTCATGGCTTCGAAGATATCAAAAGATATCTGAAGCCCATGTTTTACTAGGATTTTTAAAAGATATCTCTGCACAATGGGGCCATTCAAAGTAATATTAGATAGGGTAAAAATAATTTTTTTAAAAATAAGCTTTCATACCTAATGTCACTGAGGTGCCTCACTAGCTGATTGGGCTTACATTTTCCCCATTCATTTTGGCACACATCTTGTTAGTGGTCCATTACAGGGTTTCTTGCATTTTTCTTTGAAACAGAGTAATACAGTACAGGCCCACTGGTTTGTTTCAGCATAGCACTTTCTCTGCTCAGTCTTAATTACTACCATGATTATTTAAACATCCACACACAAAAACTGGTTCCCCAAAGCTGTTAAGGACAGAAAGAATGTGTAGATGGTTCTTTAACATAGCACCAAGTCCTGATTTCCAAAGCATTTCTGAGAATCAGACTGAAGGTCCTGTATTATTTAAGGGCTCTGAAACATGTTTTGACACCTTTGGTGCAGCATATTTGAAACCCTTTCAGTTTTACTGTTTACATATTTCCACAGCTGTCTTTTAAATATAATGCATTATTTTTTTGACCTGTAAGGAATTCCAGTTCTGTAGTAATGAGTGTATTACATATGATCTAGTTAAGAAAGTTCCTACACTTAAAAAATTATATGTGATATTCACATGCAATGCCATTTTGGAAATGGTTCTAGAAAATATGATTTTCAGTGGAGACTTGTTCAGATTTAAAGTAAAAAGATCTGTCTTCTAATTCCTACATCTAGGAAGAAAAAAAAAAATCTACATTTGAAATTATTTCTGTATAGCCAGCTGCAGAGGAGGCAACATTCTTTATCTGTCACTGTTAAAACTCATTTATTTCAAGTTACTTTAAATGGGAGGGTTCTCATTTTCTTGCTCAAACGCAAGCACAGTATTGTGTTTAGCAGGAAGCATAACCTCAGGCTCCTGGAGCATCTCTTGGAAAAGAGCTCCAGTGGTATATCTTTAGCAAAGAACAATCTGTAAGTCACAAAGGTATTTTATTTGGAAAGATAATGATTTATTTTATTAATAGATGGGAAGTATTTATCTATGATAGCGCTAGAATATATGGTTCTTTTTGTATGCAATTAGGAAGGCAGAAGTCACACTTTTTTGTATCTAGCCAAGCATGGCTGGTCACTTTTATGATTTAAAGTTTTCTACTGCTCTTGGTACTTGTGAATATAACCTTGCCTTTTATTCTACCATCAATCAATAACTTGCACTCATCAGCCTTGGATAATATTTATTAATGGTGGGGTGGAGTAGAAACAAAGATGGAAAAAATTCTGGTTGGCAGGGTGCCTTAGGAGAAGAGGAATACAAATGCAGCTGCAGTGGAATCCTTGTGTGTGAGAATTGCTGGTTTTCCTTAGATGTGCTCTGGGAAAAGCCACGCTTCTTTCTCAGGATTCCAATGCCGCTCTGGGACCAACACATATGAGAGGAAGTCTCTGACCCACAGTGCTCACAATTTGCATTCTTAGGGCTTGAAAGGGGTGGAAATTTTCAGCCTCAACGCAAGTTGAAGTGAATCTCACAAAGATAACGTAAGTCCTGAAACTGACTGTTGGGACTTGATCTCTCCTGCACTTAGACAGGACTATGATTTTGTTTATATAACCAGTGCTTCGCTGTGTCTCCTGACGTGGAAAATGGAGGAGAATAGATGGAGCCACACTCTGAGCTGGAGAGAATTTTTTCCTTGTATCCCTCAATCTATAAAACTCTAAAGGGTACAGCTTGATTACTCTTACAATAAGCACTATTTGGTCCGCAGAAAGTCAGCCAAAAATGTAGCTGATAATGACTATTTATATGGTCTGTACAATTCTAGTTATCTTAAAGAGCTGTTCATATATACAGTACAGTACAGTATATCTTGCTTGTTAAAACAGGCTTTCATGAAACTGTATAACAACTCTAAATGTATGGAACATGGAGGAAAAGTTGTACTGGGGGCTGGGGCCGTCGTTGGATCCCTTCGCTGATGTGTGCAGTGAGCTGGGAATTCTTGACTGTACAATGTGTAAAATAATTTTTGCTGCCTTACCATAGCTAGTATAAGAAATCAGCCTCTACTGTTAGTTTAGAGGCATATAAAAGTTCAACGTGCTTTAATAGATTAAAACTAACCCTGGCAATGCTCAGGACTTCATGCTTTCTTTAGTGCATCTCTTCACAGCTCCACTAAACACACAGAGTGATTCAGTTGCTATATGTGCTGTCTGTAACTCAGATGTGCATAAATCAATGCAAATGGAGGGCCAAACTAGGCAGTAAAACAATGGTACTGAACAGAAAACAATTCCTCCACCAGGCTTTTGACACAATATCAAAAATCTCTACTTCCCCACTAAAGTGAGAAAAAAAAGCCAGATAAAATTCCTGGATGCTCAGATTCAAACAAGACACTGCTGTTGAAATCCTGATAAAAAATATATAGAATGTTATGCTTCAATTACCTGCACATAAGATATTAGGTATTAGAATGATGCTTGAGTATATCACCAACATTTGTGCATTAGTTGTTGTGGTTTTTTCCTTTATAAGGGAAAATGTCAAGAAAAAATAATTTTGTTTCACTCCTTGTCATAACCTAAATTTACTACTTGTCATAGAATAAATACAGCATCTCTTCAGGTACAGCTTCTAAAATTAAAAAGTATACCTTTAGTCCTGGGAGAGATGCCAAAAGCTCGTTACTTGTCTCCAGATTTACTACATGGGAATAATGTGGAAAAAACTCACGGCTTTTAAGATTTAAACTCAGCAGCATATCAAATTTATTCTTATATGGTATACTTGTTCATGACCTCTAGTCTCAAGAAATTCTGTCATGTTTGAAAACTAGTCCCTAGTGAAGCCTGTATCAATGTTAATAGCTAAGAGGTCAATGCAACTGCTAAACAGTTTGTATTACTGTCAGGGTGGTCATGAAAACAACACCTGCTGCATGAGCACTTGGCAGCTGGGTCAACAGGCACTGTGGGAATTTATCAATTTAGGGGGCCACTTGCATAACACTTTGACTGATGAATTGGGAAAGACTGGCTTACTGGGCTAAAGCTGCTCTATTATGTGTGACTTTCTTTAGGATGGCAGAGGCTTCCTGCAGGCTCCAGAAAATAAGCAAAAGATAAACTGAGCTGTTTTTTTCCTTATAAAGCGATAAAAAGTGAGAAGTCCTTAATAGCCAATGCTAGAAAGACTTTAAAAAAACGGAAAAAAAAAATCTGAAACCAAAACAAAAAACTTTTACAGTCAGTGAGCTGTGATGTGATTGAAAAAAATCCTTAGGTTTTTCCATCGTGGTTACAAAGGAGTTTTTGTGAAGTACTTCTGTAAAGTGAAACTCTCTAGACTGGTATTCGCAAAAAGCTCTAATTTCTCTTTAGTGTCTCTTGTGGGAATAGTAACTGCATGTGGGTAGGTAAATGAGATAAGAATTTTGCATGCTCCGGCTAAACTAAACATAATTAGACATTAATTCTGGCTTTCCATTCCCTCAAATGACTTAAGGGATAGTAACTTGCTGAACGGAAAGAAATCATATGGCCCACCTGGGTTGGTGAGGGCATTCACCAACAAAATTGGCTCCTTCTACAGAGTTTCCAGTAGGAGCTTTGGAGTTTATCTATAACCCATCACAACTATCTTGATGCAGATTACTCTAAAACTGTGTGTTTCCATTTCCATAATAATTAAATTCTCAAACAGGGCTACACTTTCATAAATACTTTTCTTCTGTCATACCACCAAACAGTCCTGACCCAAACCAAAGAATAAAATCACTAATGGTTTTCTAAAGAGCCTGAACAATGTCAAAATGAGGCATGACCTAGATATTGTCCCTTCGTGTTTGAAATCAGTCTGTTTGGAAATGCTCTCCGACAGCGGAAATCCCGGAAGGTGATGATGGAAAGGATGATAAGTGGAATTATATACTCTGGAGGGGCATGAAAAAGAGGAGTGAGATGGTTTGAATCAAGTTCAAGTTTCAATCCAACGGGAAGCAGCTATTCCGGCTGTTGATACGAAACACATTGAAATCCAGATCTATAAGGTGTTATAAGGAGAGGAAGAGGAAATCTTCTTCTGCGCGCAGGAGCATTTACTCAGGCTCTGCCCTCTTTCATAAAAATCACCTGCTGGTTTCAGTGAGCCATCCTGGTCAAAACAATTACTCATCCCCTTTGGAATCACCGTATCGATGGTGGCAAACTCTTAAATCATCCTACTTAAAACTTCACAGAGGATACAGAACATCTTTTAAATGGAAAATTTTGCATTGTCTGTCATTTTGAGAACTCTTCTCTGAATATCTTTCCTTTAATGTGTAATTTCCTTAGAAATTAAAGTGATCATGTCCTCTAAAAAAGTCCTCTAAAAGAAGACTTACAAAGCCATTTTATGGCTTTTCTCCCACCACCCAAAGTTTATTTTCATACTTCTTGGTCTAGTAATAATGTTTAAATTACAGACTGCATGGACCTATCAACAGATCTTACTTATTTAAATATTCATTTTCACAGTTGATTTTCTCCTCTCATCAGGCTAGAAAAATTATTACTTTTTCTTTTCTAATGGGTTTGTCTCCTATTTTCTCTGTTATCAACTAACTGGAATCTTTGGACCTCTATACATTTTCTTCATCACTGTTTACTTAGTTGTTTTTTCTTTTGAATTCATCAATGCTTTTGTGATTGGTATTACTATGTATTTGTGGAAACAGAAAACACAACAGAAAAGCTATGAAACAGAAAAAGAAAACTAAAAAATGAAATGTTTTGGTTTTTGATCACAAAAACAATTTCTAAAATGCTAGTATTTGCATTAACCTTCAGGATATATGGCTAACCCTACCTTTTAGTTGAGAAAAACCTAAGCCTTTCTCACTGTATTTTCTCCCTAGTTCCAATTCCTGCAAAGTAGTGGTAACAGGTTTTTTGGTAATCATCAAACAAAGGATATATTTTTCAGAGACACAGTTTTAACTTCTTCTCTTAACTGCCAGTTTAACTAATTGCCCAATGTTAGTTTTATGTGCTTGTAATTTTTAATGTTTCCCACATCTCCTTCATCCTCAAAGCTAAATGTGCTATTGGCTACACTCTTCTTTCCATGGGATTTTTGGTGATACGTAGTATATCTATACTTTGCAGCACTTCACATACCTAGAGCTTTTTAAAATCACTTTCTTTTATATAAGCTCTCAAGCCCTAATGTATGATTATAACAACCTTTTTACAAAGAGAAAGAGTATTTCACTTCTTCACTGTGCTTTTGATTGGAGTCTATTTGGTTATTGACATGAGGTATTAGGAAGAACTGAACGAAAGTTTTAGTGTGGCACCTGGAATTCTGTATTTCAAACTGCTTTGATGATTGTGGGGTTCAGAACCTCTGTGTCGATCACGTTCATCAATTTGTCATTTACCACCTCAGTTTAACACCTCATTTCTATGACATCTGAAGGATTGTTCTAGGGTGGGACTTTACATTGCTGTGTGTTGAAGAATAATGCAAAGGGTTCTCTGGGTTACCCTCACCTTCTGATCTTCTAATATTTTAACCTGCCCACTTAATTTGATTTTTTCCTACTGCTAGCAATATCCAGACAGTAGATTTCTGTCTAATCCTACATTTGAGACAAGAAAATCAGGGTCATGGTAATGTTTGAGAACAACTTTGATTACACAGTAGTTTTCTACAAGACAAGAGGACATGGCCTCAAGCTGTGCCAGGGGAGGTTCAGGTTGGACATCAGGAAGAATTTTTTCACTGAAAGGGTTGTTAAGCATTGCAATGGGCTGCCCAGGAAGATGGTGGAGTCAAATGGACATGGCATTTAGTTCTATGGTTTAATTGACATGGTGGTGGTCTGTCAACAGTTGGGCTTGATGATCTTGGAGGCCTTTTCCAACCTTAATGTTTCTATGATTTTAAAAAGATCAAAAGAAATCAAATCCTGCACCTTCATGTAATGTTTATTTTTCAAAAGAAAAGAATAATTTTGTGCGCTTGCAGCAGGTTACAAATGACCACTAGCAGAACAAGGTTGCGTTTGCATGGAACTATTAATTTCCAGCAAAGGGCTACTGCAAGGAATGATAATTTTGTTCTTTTACCCTGCCCCAGGTGTGGAAGGTTCTCTTTGCAAATTAACAAATCTACCAGGGGCCCCCTCTCACAGGGTTTTGATCATAAGTAATGAATTCCTAAGACATGACAAATCAATAGTTTGATGATTTTATTTTTTCCTGCTTCTTATAGTCCACCTGTAGCACCTTTACTGTGTGCTCTAGAAAGCTTAGTGTGGTAGGGTTTACATGTATATTTGTTGTATTGGTATGGGGCACACCATGAGGAGAAGCAACAAAATATTAACATGAAAAAGATATTATCTTGTAAATAACAATATTTTGTTACTAAAACTTTACATGAACATTTGCCAAAGCCATGGAATTTTAAGTTGTTTACATGGGTGATATGAATTTAGCATGGAATGGGAAATAGAGCTGCAATGCTCTTTTGCGGAAGTAACTCGTCTTTCCCTTAAAATCTGCAATGGTGTGAGACTGAAAAACAAGAAAACTCAAAACTTTGCCTGAATGAAAATTAACCCATATTTCTAAGAAGTGTTACCAAAAATGATATGCCTTTGCCACAGTCTGTTTAATCTCCACTGTGTGCCAATTTACAAAAGTATTTTATAGTTTTCTGGTTACTTTCACCAGTAACCAAACACAGTCTTGACCCTTTTCCATACATGAAAACAGCCAACCGTGAGTGCAGCAATGGGAGGTCTGGCCTTTCAGGTATGTCAGCTGAAGACCACCCTACTGGAAGAGGTAACAAGAACAAAAAGCTGAGGTCAAACAAGGCAGCCCCATGTAATTAGATACTAATAGTGGATTTAGGGTGTAAAATTCACTTAAAACCATACACCAACAGACTAAACAATCCCAGGAAGAATGGCAAGTTTTGTTATAAAAAAATGTTTTCAATACCAGAAAGCATAAATAAAACATACATAATAACCTTGACTGACAGACTGCACTAACCTGCAGTAACATCTGCTTCCAAAATATCTGCTGTAGTTTTGGGATAGTACAATTATAAAACACTGAAACTCTACTGTAACTTATCATACAGCATGCATCCAGTTTCATTATTTTCTTGTTGTATTCACTTGTTATCTCAGTAACAATGTTTAGAATTTAAGTCTGACAAGAAAATAAATTCCTCTCTTTACAGCATAGCCAAAAATGGAAGTCAAACTGTATCAGATACTTATGGAGGAACATGCTGAAGTAGATGCTGAACAAATAGGCAGCTGCTTTTTCAGAGTATAATGGGGTCAAAGTAATTATACAACAACCTTCATTTCTGTTTGCTGTTTCATTTGGTGTTGATTTCTGATATTTTTGCAGGATGAATTTGCTCCTTTACATGTCAGAACTTGGTCTGATAGAGCAGCAAGATCCATCATGAAGAAAATGGTGTTCCCCCAGCTAAAGTGAGTATCTGCTAGTCATCAGCTCTTACTGCTGCTGGGACCCCTGGGTCATGTTGGGAACTGGCTTTTTGCAGTCTTTCCAGATTCCTTAATATTTTCTTAGGTCCAGCTGCTCTGCAAAGATCATGTCTTGAGGAACTTTGGTTTGATAATTTTCATTTATCCTCATTTTACAACTGGTAAATTAGTCTAAATAATTAAGACAAATCCTATTAATTCCATGTCTTATAAATCAGTTGAGTGGGATTTATAAGCCCTTTGGATGCAGTTCTTTAAGAACTGTTAAAGAATTTTGTGTATTTCTGGCACAGAGTCCAAGGTCAGAGGATTTCCCTCCTTGGTGCTCCTAACTGCCCAGGGAGAGACGGGTAAATGCAGGGATATGGAAGGATGTTGAATACTAGTGAGCAGGTACAACTCACACCGGCTGAGGACTGAGGGAGTCCTCTCTATTGTTCTCTATTAGTGGTATCACCTGTAGAACAGAAGAGATGTTTGGGAAAGACTGAACTAGTCCCTTAGGGCTTACTTATGGCAAAACTGACACTAGCTAGGACTGCCAAATTATTTTCTGTAGTTGCTTTTCAGTATACAGAACAGGTGTTTCACACAGGGCTGATCTTTGGCGCCAGCTCCTGTTGTGGACTGTCCCACCACAGTGGCACATGGAAGCAGTAGCACTGGGGAGAATTCCAGCATCTGCCTTCCACTATGTAACTTCTGTGCTACCTTCAAGTCATTTGGCTTCAGAACTACCAGGAGCTTCTTTAACCTGGACTGGTCCATGTGGTTCCACATTAAGTGTGTCTACACCTCTACGAAAACAGGCTCAGAATATGCAGCTAGGTGGGAAAGTGGGCAATTTTTAGCATAATGTCAAAGCATAAAAATTTTCAGAAGTTAGTGTTGGTTACCCCTCTGTTGTTCTGACACTCACTTCCCCTGAGACAGTGAATCTATTTTGCTTGCTGCTGCTGGAATATTTGCTTTTAGGGAAACCCCTGCATTGAGAATTGTCCTTTTTATTGATTGTCAGTATTGCATAATTCAGCCACACAAAGAGAACTGCAGTTACCTTCTGGTTTTTAACCTATTGAAGGAAAGGCTGATGCTAAAGAGAAATGCAATGCTCACCTTTTAGGGTCAACAATCTTGTAGAGTTTTCCACTGTGAGGCTGTGTCATACTTTTACTGCTTGATAGTATGTAAATCTCACCTGTAAGGGAAAACAGTGCAATACGTTAGTTCTCCTTTCCTACGCTGTCCAATACATGACTTTTGTGATCTGGTTGTATTTGCCACATGAGATTAAAAATCTTTAGAAAAAACACTCATCGTTGAAATATACAAGAGAGTCATTGCTATATGAAAATTTGTATAAGCTTTTTCCCCAAATTGATGGTTAAATATGAAAAATATTCTGTCATGTGAGTTTTTCCTTTCATATAATATAGAATTCATTAAAAACTTAAATTTGTGAGGAAGGGAGAAGAGTGGATCAGTCTGCTCATGCAATATCTTTGCCCCTTAATTCTGTAATGCTGGGAATAAAAGTAAGTGTATTATACATTGTGTCATAGTGAGTGACAAGGTTCACAGCATGTGAGACACAGTAAAGACCTCTGCCCCTTCCAACAACACATTCTCTTCTCAGTTTTTCCTACAAGGCTGCTCAAGTGTAGCTGGGAGCAGTGTAGACAGCTTTGGCAAGGGACAGGTAGCCTTTTTTTTTAAACATTTGCTATAATTATGAATACTTCAGCAGAAATTACTGATAAGCCTTCTGATTTAAGAATAATTCTTTTAGTATTTACCTAATTCATCTTCTCCAAATCCCAAGACAGGGCCTGAAAAGAAACCTCTACATGAGCCAGTGTTGCCAAGACAGAGGGGTTTCTCTTGCCACTGTTTGGTTGCAGGACTCTGTTGCAGCGTTAAAAAATTTCTGTATTCAAAAACACGTAAGACATATTGTTATATTACATTTTGAACAGAGAGTTTTCATTGTCCAGATAAATTTGTAAAGACTTGCTGCAAGTACCTTCGTAGATACATCTGTGCAGTTCATTGTCTTACAATTTCCTGCCCATTATTTTTCAGATTTTTAAAAGCCATCCAGTCATTCAAACACTTCAAAATTAGATTCAAGCTATACTATACAACCATTTGTGAATATTCAGCTATTTGGCATGGGAAAACTGTGTCCATTCATTAAAGAAACATTCATATTGCCCCATCAGTGATGTTTCCATAAAACCCCGAAAGTTTTCAATGTCTTACCAGTTTTTTTGGAAAACAGTTCCATGATTAACATTTATTCCCACCATAATGTAAAAGATGCATGTAAGCATATGTAGAACTAAAATCATAGTAGCGCCATGATGGGAGTCTCTTTGTACTTTTTCCCAAGGATTACATATGTTCTGTATGTCACCATTCATTAGAATGCTGTGCTATTTTATTAGCAAACCTAGAATCTAATCTGCATTACCGTGCTGCTAAGCTGGCAAAGTGACATATGCAATATACAATATTGTTGGTGTTGAAATATACAACACTGTTGCTGTTGCTTTATACAGGCAGCTGGGTGACTAAATACACTTCACACGCATTTTTGTTAGAACAAGAACGAGTTGTACAAAACTTACCCGTTGCGGTCTCCAAACACGTAACTTCCGTAGAGCCTCTCTGACTGGCAGCCTCGATAGACAAACCCACCAACCAGGGATCCACTGCTAAATGGTTTGAATTCTAGAAGTGAAGGCTCGCTCTCTAAAAAGGAACTACCGTAGCATTAGATCATATGCATTTTCATATTGATGCATATTTATGAAAATGTTACTGCTTCAAGAAAAGAGATTAATTCCATTTAAAGATTCTTCACAATTCAAGATGTGTTGCCAGAAATGAGACAAAAAAATCAGAAAATTACAACACAGTCTGTTTGTGAAACAATCTATTAGAGATTTCAATAGCAGAGGCTGTAATTGCTTTCTTGCGTGTGCACAAGCTGGGAGAATAAAACTACATAAAGATTTGGTTTGACTTCCATTGAAAGCAATGTGATTACTGCTATTAATTTCTACTTGTCAATACAGTCTGCAGAATGGATCTCCTGAACTTCAGGAATAAAACAAACCCCATTCTCTGTAGATTCCAGTATCTAAGAGCAGAAATTCCAGTGATTTTCAGTAGAACTTGTTTTCAAAGACTTTCAATAGTTTGAGAAACTTTCAAAATCACAGTTTTAAATATGGTATGTGTGTTACATCCCATAAAACACTACTATTACTGGCTGTAGCTTCTCATGGTAATTTATTTTATGCTGCTGTAGTAGTTGCAATTCCTATACTTTTTTCCCTCCTTTTTTTATTTCACAAAACCACAGAGTTTAGTACTATCAAAGAATTCTTCAAGGAGGTTTCAGTGTACATGTTCCTATTCATGCAATCAAATGCTGCTTAGGGTAAAAGCAGGCTCCATTTGACATGCTAGCTGCATAATTTTAGATAAAAGCCACAGCCAACCGACCCTTTTTTATAGGAAATTTTTTTTAAGTCAAAGGGTTATCTGCAAGTCTTTGATAAATGCATTTCCAAGATTATTTTACATGAGTAAGAACTGAAATTTTATGGGAGAGAAAAGGATGATGAACTCTTTTTATTGAAGCCATTGACCCACAGCCTAGTATTAATATTGGCAAGCTGCTCTGGATAGACACAATATTGCTTAGTTTGCTCTGCAATAAGGATGCAGTCAAAATTCCATTGGAGCAGTGGTTAACCAAATATTATTTTTTGGTTTGGCTTTTCTAAAATGGACACAGAAAATACATGCAATAACTGAAGCAGTACAATTGCATTATGCTATTGTGTACTGTTGTGCCAGCCAGCACAGCTGCTTTGCTTTTAAGGAAAGTACAGGTGGGAGAACTTGGGGATGTGAACTAGAAAGGAAAATGCTACATTCCAGGAGACAGACCAGTTCTTATTGCCTTTACACACCGCTGGCATTTATCACATGTTAGCATCAGGAATTTACAACCTGCTAAATGGGCAGTCAAGGCAGGTGATAACTCAGAGGAAGTGTCACCTGGCTTGCCTGAACTAGCAATCGATGTTGGTGAGTATCAGAGTTAAGCATCAAACTGAAATTGTGGCTGACAATCATACTGATTCAGAGAGAACATGAAGCACTTCAATATTTTAAAGTTCCTAATTGAGTATATTTATCTTCTTGTAATCTAATCTAAACTAGTCATTTATTATGAAGTAGTAGCATAGTGCCTTTTTCTAAGTTCTTTATTTTTAGTAACATTTAAACAGAGCTCAGTCATTTCCCTGTTTGGTTGTGGTCTGTTGTTTTCTATCTCACTTTTTCCATTATAAGAGGCATATTACATGAGGTTTCCATTCTCTGTCTTAAAAGGTTATTTGTGAAAGACTAAGAATACATTTTCATCATTTCCTGATATTCCAAAATATTCACTTTATGAGCCAAAATATGCTGCAACAGTGAGGTCTTTGACAGACTAGCAACTGTCAAATTTGTTAAATCTTATTTACATGATATTCTACACCAACAAGAACGAAGTTGAGTCATGTCAATTTTGTTTTGTCCTGCATCCTCTATCTGCTTGTACATTGAAGTTTTCTCTTGAAAAGATAGAACTTTCCACTTCTACGTCTGATAAGTTATCTCTCCTATCTATGCTGTATGTTTCCTATCGTGGCTATGCAGTCCTTTATGTATTCTCTTCTGCTTTATATTTATTATTCCATGGACATAGAAACTGACTGTTGCCAGCAGCTTTACTCCAGATAGAACTTACCATAGTCTTTACCCTTTATTATTTGTAAGATTCTTGCTGAAGATCGGTTCTTTCCATTTGAATCTGAACAAAGTATGGTTAAATTGATGTTTACATCTGTTGGGTGCCGGTCCACAGCACACCTGTAAAATAACAACAAAAAAAGAAAATCCATGGGAAAGGTGAGTTCATAATGTATAATTATCAATATGAAGTATTGCATTTTAAAGTATTATTGTTTCTTTGTGGTGCCTACTCATTTGAGAGACCTATTTCATGCTGAGCCAAAATATCTGAGAAATGTGTTAGATTTATATACAAGAGATGATGCAACTTTCCCATTCCTACATAATTTTTATGTAATGTGAAGTAAAACTGTTTTTCCCTAGTGATAAAATGTAATCTGCACTACAGCACCTGAAAAGAATAGTGCCTTAACCAAGCTAAATGAACTTATATGGTGTAAGAATTTTGGACTGTTAAAAAGTCCAAGAATCAACTCCTTATCTGAACAACTTGACTTTCTGATTTTTTTCAAACCATGACTTTAAATGTCACTTCAGTACTACCACCCACCTAATTTTCTGAATTATGTATTGTTTAGTTAAAGCATTGTTCTCCTCCTTGCTATTGTTTAGATATCACCAGATGTTCTCATTTGTTTTCCACGTGCCTTTTTTTCCCAGTCAAGAATCCCATCTCAGTTGCATTTTACCAACTCTCTGCTTTAAGCTCTTTACTTTAAAAAGGTAGTAATTTTATTATTCATTAAAACTAAAAATCCTCTACTTTGTTTCTGTCATTTTGGTCTTGACTTGTGGTAGTTGTGTATGCTCTTCTTTCCCCTTTGCCAATGTACATTTGTTTCTAACTGTGACATATGTGTGGAGGTGGAGGAGTGGAATATTCAAAAAGTTCACGAGTGCCTTTTTTATTGAAATATTGCTGCCTGACTGTATAAAAAATTTCTGGTTGAAAACAGTGTCTGCTCCAGAGTAATTTCAGTTTAATTGAAACTTACTTACCGGCCTGGATTGTGGAGCCCATGTGCAAAAATCTCAGGAGGTTGGTTTGTGCTATTAAAGTGTGGGTTGCTCCGTGGGATGGAATAAGGGACATTGCACAGGTCAGTATTGACGTCGAGGCGCAATACAGAACCTGTAAAATCACTGAGAGAGTTGGAGGGTAAAATAATTGGGTTTTTAGAAGTATTTTACAGGTAGATTTAATCAATATAATACTAGAGTGAACCAGCAAAATGAATGACCCACTTTACTGATTAATCACATACAGATTGATTTCATGGTAGATGCAAGTCCAAAGAAGAGTAGCAGAGCCTACCAAAAATTCAGTTTGGCCAACATGTTGCCTTGTTATGTGCAGACTAAAATGCCTCTGACTGCATTATTGGGAAGCAATTTGATCATAAGAACAACTTCCCAAACATCAAAATTGTTTATGGCTTCAAATACAAGGCTATTAACTCCTTTATACTGTATGTCATCTAGAGTAACTATGGATATTATCACTTTGCAGTTACATAATGCTTTTTGCTCACACTTTAAATCCTACTCTTGAATTGCTATGATTTCTAGTCACAGAACAATCCAAAGTCTAATTATATAGAAAGCAAGTGAGAAAAAAATGGTATTGTTTGATGGAGATGTTCATACCTTTTTGTAAGGATTCAGAACTTTCTTGTTATATGAAACAGGAGAAACTAAAATGTTTTAACTAACATTTATGATTGTGATGAAGGAAAGAAGAAGAAAAGCATCAAAACTCTTTATAAATGTGAAAAGACGTGGTGTTTAAATTCATTCCGTTCTGTCTTTCTTCATCATTAATCCATTTCAGTCACCCCTTGTTTTACATTAATTTAAAACCAAGTACTGCAATTGTCCTCTGGTCTGGGTTTTAAGTATATCCTTATACTTCGAAAATACTTGTAACTACAGGAGCATCTGCAGTTCTGCTGAGCCACAGAGGCCTTTGAGCACAATAATAGAAGTCTATCCACTGGTAGTTGTACCTTAAACCATCCATCTCCTCCATGTCATCTAGAGTGATCATGCCATCTCCAAGAAAAATGTATAGGAAACCATCTGGGCCAAACAGCAGCTGTCCTCCTAGATGTTTTCGATGTAGTTCTGCCACTTCTAAAAACACTCTTGCTGTCCTCATGTCAACTTGGTGTGGATTTTTCCTGCAAGTTAAAGATATGAACACAGTTTTCACAGCTCACTATCATTGTTCTTCTTTCTAAAAATACGCTTGACTCAGTCAAATACTTTGAGATGTGGATGTTGTAACTTGATGGAAAAATGCCTAACAGTTATTTCTGAGAAATTTCAATTTTCTACCACTCACAAACAATTATTCTGCTGCCTAAACACAATAAGTAGGAAGTAATTGTAATTAAAAAGTGACAGAATAACTGAAAAAAGGGAGAAGTTTTAAAAAGAAAAAAACAGTGTACTTACTGTCATTCCAAAACTACTGTTTGAAATAAAATCCACAATAGTTTTTCTGCAGGTGCCTAAGTTTATACATTGTAAACCTCATGTTCTTTTTAGAAATGGGAAATACTAAAATGCAAAGGTTGCTGAGAAACACAGAGTTTGTGAATTTTAGACTTCTACTGATACCTGGATACTGTGTACTCTACGACCCTAAGGATGTGGTCATGAGGTCCAATAGCCCACCGTTCTTGGTTGGTGGTATAAGACACATACAGCTTTCCATTTTTCTTGTAATTGGGATGGAATGCAAGGCTTAACAGTCCTCTTTCATCTCCTCCCTGCAGTCAAATGAAAAACACAAAGAATTGTGAAGTTAATTATGTTCTTTATTGTGTTTCAGCTGGAACCCAAAAAAAAAAGTTTCTTTCTTGTGGATAATCTTTGCCCAAACCCTTATTTCTTTCCTGACTACTGCACAAAAAGGATTATAAAACATTTCACTTTGGGGAAGTCTTTAAGAGTTAGAACAAGACAATTGCCTTATGTAGTTATCTATGCACAAGTCTGTTACGCCACTCTTGTGGAGTGATTTGTGTATGTAATCTTTGGGAAGCCATGAAGACAAGTTTAAGTGCTGTGAAGGATTCTTTGCTGGGTTACTAGGTTGCTTGTAATTCGTAGAAGATGAATAAAAAGGTCTATAATCAGCAGTCACTTCTAATCCAAGTATCCAAAACCTAAAACATAGTGCTGGCTGCCAACTCCCACTGTCTTGGCAATATGTTTAGAAAACAGTTAAATTGCTTGTGTAATATGTAAACCTTTGTTTTACCCTGGAGGCAGCAACATCAGTTGTCACAACTATGGTGGTCTGTTCATCATAGCTAGTGTACTGTAGGTAATAAGCAGTCTTGGTCTGTGTGCAGAGAAACCGTAGTTTTACATGTGGTCCCTCACTGGAAAGGTTTTTTGTTATTTTTTAAAATAAAAATAGAAAAAAATCTCAGAACAACTTTCTTTTGTTATTATGTTTGCCATGAAGATTAGTACAGTTATATGTTAAGCATCCAATCCATGTAATGTACTGTGACAATGCAAATACCCTGTCAACTTAAATAGAAGGCAATTTTCTTTTTGGCTTTTAGAAAGTTTCTAAAACTGGATGTACTATTACTTTGCCTAAAACTGTATTTGTATAAATGAAGAATAAGACTTAGATTCATTTGTTGCTCTTGAGGCAATACAGGGAGCAAAACTGAGGCACAGAAATAAACACAGCACACAGTTAACAATTCAAATTCAATTAATATATGTGATTATTCACAAGGTGATAGCTGTTTTGGAGTTCAACTCAGGGCTTGCCAGCCCTTCAAAACTAGAACTAGTGACTCTGTTGTAGATTCAAGTGCTCCAGCTCTGCACCCGTAAGGAGACAACGTTTTGCAACTGTAACCACACCCACGATAACTAATTATGAAATTTTAAATTATAAGAGAATGAAGATTTTAAAATGTGAGTGCACTTCAGAGTGATGGATGGGCCTGTCTTCCTGTTGAAAGTCATCCCACAAAGGGCCTAATTGGGAAAGTGCACAGCTTTAATTTATTTTAATTCAACATGATTGCTGTACTTCCTTTTTAATCACAACCACCAAAGAGAAACCTGAGTCAGAAATGGAGATGTAAATAGGTCAAGAGATTTCCATACAAACAGATTTGTACAATGAAATCTGGATCCTGCTAATTTAGAGGCAGACAAAATTTGCTAGTTTGTTTGCTAGAAAAATTTAGTTTCAAGGGGTTATCAGAGAGGTTAGTTTTGAAAGTCTAGTTAGAGCTGCCAAATCAGTTGCAGTCATCATGGATGAGGGGACTGGCAATCCAGCTCTTTCTCCCTTATGAGCCAAAAATAATTCTGCAGCTAAGTCTGAACTGATTGTAGATATTATTGTTTGAGTTTCTAAGAGTTTTGACCAAGTTGCTCTGATAAAGTCTGAAGCAAAGGGAGGCAAATCAGTTGCTTTGGGAACAGGAAGGCATATTTCAAAGATTCCTGATGGATGATTCTATCTGTTGTGCCCAGACAAAGACAGTCCTATTTCTTCTCCTGAGAGATGAGTTCAACTCATTTAAGGGCCCAGGAATGTCAATGAGTCACACTAGGTCTGCCATGCAAGGTGAGTTATTGAAAGTATTAGTAAGAAAAGATCTTTTTGTTACTGAGCTGAAGATTTTATTTAGCCCTTGATGCCGTGGCAGCTGTCTCAGTGTGAAAGCGAAGTTGTTGAAAGCATAAACAGGTGAAAATTAAATTAAGAGCTTTTAATGAAGTACACATGAAGCAAGAATTTGAAAAATGGAGGAAACACGGGACCTGCAAGGTAGTAACTATGGCAAGTTGTATTCACAGGATCAGGCCATGACTTTTACCCACTTGCATGATTCTGTAAGACTGCAATATATCACTTTGTTTGTACATTGTTTCTGTTGCTTCTTGAGAAGTCACACTGCTGTTTTTCAAAGTCAGACACATTTTGTTCTGAAAAGTCTATTTACTCATGCAGTTAATAAAAAACTTTGTGAATATCCTTCCAAGATCCTGAAATCAGTGCAGCATCAAGCCATTAGCTGGCTTATGTTCAACTAGAAATCCAGATGAGTTTTTCCATATTTAATTTTCCTGGTTTTGGAAAATAATTGTTCATGTTTATTTTCAGCTTTATCACATTTCCAATCAAATCGCTGCCACAATTTCCATAGCTTTTGAAATGTCCTCTATGTGCCAGAAAGTATATAGTTTTCTGTAGTGTTGTCTCATATGCTGTATGGTAAATGGAGAGATATCCAGCAAAATCCCTTAGGAGCAGTCTTTTCAGTACTATCAAACTGAATAACTACGTACAAAATTCCAGGCTTTCTCTATAGAATATTCCTCACTTTTATTTTTTTATCAATGGACTTCTGATGTGAAACCAGCATCCCAGGCTTTGTAGTCTTTCCTGGGGATACCATGTGTGAACTATCTGTGTCCTGTTCTTGGCAGCTTAATAAGTTATTGACATCCTTTTCTCTTAAAGTTTTCCTTTCAATGAAACCAACAACAACAAACTGTAGATTACATAGAAGCTTGTATGAGATTCTGCACTGCACTATTTGATGGAATAACCATTAATGTTTGTCAGTTGTATAAGGAAGGGCAAGAAGAATGAGACAAATCTTTGTATTCCATTGGGATATCTGTTGAAGACAAAGAATGATGGTTGGCTGAAATGAGTATTAATTACTTAAACATACTGTGGACTGGGGCCAATGTGAAATTTGTGTCGTAACTAAATCTGGCAGCTCCCACTTTCGATGTCTGCCTGTGCTCTTTAGCTTGAACGCTCCCCTCTCCTGTTCATGGCAATGGCACCAATACTACACTTTTTTCAAAACTGAATTCCTTGGGCCAGATTATAAGTTTCAGCTAAGGAGTTCTGTGAAAGGATCTTTAAGCCCCAGTTTGGTCTAGTTTAAGACCACAACCATGAAAGTAATTTAATCAGAATCCTATAAAGTTAGTACAGAGCCAAGCAAATGTTAAAACAGTGTTTATAATTTTCATTTTCAATGGCTACTTATCTATATTATGTCAGTACTAAAAGGAGCACCATTAAGTGTTCTCAACTGAAGTATATTTTTGATATTTCTTTCTGCACTGTAATTTCTGCTATAATGCGTTTACACTTGTAAAAGTGTTAAACAAGTGCACAACATGATCCACTTTGTATTTTTGACTTACACTAACAGAAGTTACTTGCATGTGAATACTGGATGTGAAGCATGTGAATACTGTTTTTTTATAGAATGGTGCTATTTTCATGTAACCATTCCTTAGAAGTGGGCTCTGCTTCCAATTTGTGTGCTTTCAAATGTACTCTGGTATATCTCTGATACTATAGACAGAAGTTTTATTATATTATTAAGGTATTATACATTTTCTAAAATACAGAAACATATGCTGCACTTATTTTTAAGACATGCTGCTATTTAATTATGTCAATGTATGTGTTATTATGTATAGTAAATACAGAGAAATATACAGGAATGCTTTAACTGTATTTTAAACTATTTAATTTAAAATGGATCATATTGGAAGTATGACCGTTAATTACATATCCTCAGTAGCAATTAATGTTAGTAAGCAAAACCAGACATGACTGTTTATTTTCATTACTCTGTGTAGCTTAATAGTAAACAATGTAGGTTGCATACTCCAAGTTTTTCTTTTAAATTGATTTTGAAATGCACTCTTCATATAATACTTATAAAATAATGGTATTTATACTTAACAGCTGTTGTTGTCTGTACAAACCTCCTCTCATGTTGGAATGGAGTAACAACCTTTTTTAAAAGAGGTTGTGCTTAAAATATGCAAATTCAATGGTGACTTAATATTTTAACTCTAATGTAATGTCTTTATATAATTTGCTTCCATCTATTCTTATGGTGCAAATACTGAGTAAGTTGTTGAAGTAATATAATCACCTTTAATTTAGTTTATTTCCTATGTGATAAATAGCCTAACCAGTATGCCTTACCACGTGTTTGATCTTAAGGAGTTTTTTTTGTAAAAAACCTGGGTGAAAGGGTCGTGGAACATCTAAAATCTCTTATCAGGCAGCACCATCTGAACTCTTCAGAAAGAGATTCAGGAGGGCTGAAGATCAATGTAAAGTATTCTTCGCTGTGGGAAGTGTTTGCTTAATTGACATGTTTTGGAAATTTGGCCCCAGCACAGGAGAGAAACTTGACTACAACAGAAGTAGAAGCCTGCCAAGGTCTGCTGCAGGGAACACCTTGCCCTTCAAGCTGCACCACCTATTTTAAGCACCACAAGAGGGAATTTCCTCTGACTGGTGGAAGGGGACAGCAAATACAGAATGAAAGGGACAGACGTTGTCTGGGCTGCAGGCAGGCTGTAAGAGTAGAGCTCCTATTAGATCTCTTGGGTGTTGAGGACTCAAGTGCTTTGCTATCTGTGGGGCCTGAGGCCTCTGGCAAAGGAAGGATTTGTAACATAAGACATTTACCTTAGGGGAAAATAATTACACTGATGTCATGGCTCAGTATGGTGAACATACTAGACCCTATCTCCAAAGCATTTCCTTTTTCCTCTTGTGTTGCAGAGCTTCACTTTTTTTCTTGTTTATAAAGGGCTTTGCAGTTATCTAAGGATTTTTTCAAAACATTTTCTTTATTTTTTACTGATTTCAACAAATGCATTATTTTAATACTTGACTTTAAAATAACTTTAGATTCAGGAATGCTTTATAATTAAATTTATACATGAAAAATACTTAAATAGCTGTACTCTGACTTGGAATTTAAGCACTAATCCTACTGAAGTTAGAAAAACTTTTTATTCAGTTAGGTGCAGGGCAGGATTTAGCTGAAAATGGCCAAAGTGCATCACAAAGCTTTCTGTTCTGATGTTCGATAGCACTAGAAATTAAAGCCTAATTCTTTTTTTCTTCTAACTTCTGTTGCAGCAAAGACAAAATTTTGACATGGGGGGATCATTTTTTTTCTTTTCCTTACCTTCACAGTCCTTTGAAGATACCAGTCACTAAATGCAGGACCTTTCACTTCTAGTCCTAGTCCTCTGTACTTATTTTTTTAATTCCTCAACTCCAGATTTTGCTGTTCTGCTGGGCAAGTCTTTAGTTTAATCCAAATGACAATCCTCGTCCCCTGATAATACAATTCTTTCTTCCCGTCCTCCTAAAGAAAGTACATGAAACTTATAAATGCAGATGCCAACCCAACACAAACCCACAGCTTGCCTCCTTCACACTCTTCTGGTACAACAGGAATCCTGCTTTCGCAACTCTCCCAATTATTGGTTCGGAGCAGCTGAAAGCTTTGAGACTGCCCAGAGCCAGCCAATAATTGAGAGGTTTTGGGCAGAGTGACGTACGGCTGTGAGTGTGCTTGCAAGGAGGTGGCCATGAGCCCATGTGAGGTCTGCATCTGGACTGAGAAACTTTATGTACTGCACTGCTTTAGGAGAATTGGAATAACAGAAGACAGTGGAAATCAGTCCCGGAAGAGGGAGATTCAAATAAAGACCAGATGATTATTGCATTCAGTAAAGCTGGCTCAGGAAGGTGTGAATTACACACTTTCCTGCACCACAGAGGCCTCTTGAGCTGTAAGCAGCATTTATCCTCTGGGAACACAGGTGGTGATTCCACCTCTGTCCCCAGCTGGATTTATTTTCAAGGAAGTTTTACATTCCACCAGCAACTCAGTGAGTGGTTCACCAGCGGAGGCCACTATGGGAAGGTAAAAAATAAGCATGCTCCTTCTCAGTTCCCTGGCATGGGTCCACTTTCTGGTCTTTTATTTATTTATTTGGCATATCTGCTCTCCTACACTTTTCCTCTTCAGCATTCTTCCACTACAGACTGTCTTTCCCTGACAGGTTTTCAGCTGCATTGGTTTGAGGTCTATTGTGTTGTAGAATTAGCCTTCCAGGAAAGCGAGAAAGCTTCCTTCCAGTGAATTGAGAATGCAGTAAGTGTTCAGAAATTTACTGACCATGAAAATCCTTCATTAATAGGGAGAATAGACTTGATGACCTTTGTATTTTTTCTCCTCCTTTCTGTTGCTCTGAAGCTTTACCACCGTTCCACGCCACTTCTGTGATAAAGGCAAATTTTACAACTCTCTTTCAGTGGGCAGTCCAATAAAATTGGCTCAGATGATACCCCACAGAGAACAGACTATGTTCCATTAACATTCACAAATACATGACATGATGACAAGACACTAATAATCCATTTTTCCAGTCACCAGAACTGTGGCTTTACCTCTTCTAATCCAGAATGTTTTTTTTTTTAAACTTACACCCTATTTCAATGCTATCTAACATATTTCTGTAAACACACAAACAATACAAATTCATCTTATGTAGTGATTTGCTGTTCTACCAATGCTCTAATTTGACTACGGTCCTTTCAGCCATCTGTTCTGGTTTTCTCATGCTCTCATTCCTTCACTGTGTATATAAAACTTATCTTTATTTTTCAGTAGCGCACTCAATAGAATTTTTCATTTTGTTTAAAATACAGATTAATGGCAGAGAGTTGTCAAAGGTCTCTAAGAATTATAATTCAATACATAAGTTGCTTTTTTTATGAGATGACATTTCAGCCAATCACTGCTGTCACTTTTGTCCTTCCTATGGATAAAAATATGCTATGGCAAAATAAAAATCCTACTATCATGCAAAGATCTTCTTGAGCTGCTAATTTTAATAAATGTCCACAAAAAAGCCTATAGCACTTTAAAATGAGCAGTAAGACTTATTTTCTTTTCTGCTGAGTGAGGGAAAAAAAGAGGATGTATGGTGACACAGAGCAAATTTGACAGTGCTTATGGAAAATGAACGAACCTACAACAAATTCTATACACCAATAATCGAAAACAAATTCATGCTGTTTTACCGTGACCACTTTATATGGAAATTTAGGGATATAATTCAGAACAGAATAACAGTAATTATCATACTCTCTGCATTAAATTAAAACCAGAAATGTTGATCTGTCTAATTGTAGGCATTAAAAAATAACTAGTTTCAAAAAAGAGGGTTGCAAATGGAAAGATGCCTTGATGACATTACTCTTACAAACAATTCTGCCTTTCTCCTTTGGCTCTCAGTGCTGAACTGTCACCTATTAAAGCAGATACATGTTTTTTCTGGTTGCAAAAGGAATGGTACATTCACATGAGCTGTGTATTTAAATACTGTGGGGTGGGGGGAGAAAACAAAACCACAGCCAGCTTGAAGGAAAAAAGCTATGGATTTCCACTTAGATTTGTCCCCAAGTCCTTACTGTTGTCTGCACGCTAATGGATATTAAAACTTGCTCAGCAAGTGATAGAAGTTGCTAGCAGCCGGCATCTTGCAAAAGAAATTGTTAAAAAAATTTTGAAAAGCACCCCTTTAACAGGATATCTTTCACTAGAGGCCCTTCATTCAGTCCACATCATTTGTGTTTCTTTACCAAGTATTACTATGATAATCAATCATGTTTGCAACATAACCTGGATTAAACTGTGGCCTTTATGAGCTCTGTCACTGTTTTGAGAGAAGAGTGAGTTCCATGGCTTATCAAATTGTTGCTCCTGTTCCCTGTCAAATACAAAGGTAATCTTCTTCACTGAAGATTTCTTTAGCATGTTTCTGGCTTTAGTCACTAAAGCTCTGAAGGTACTTAGCAAAGGCTTTAAAGTCATTTCTGCAAGGTATTTCAAATCTCCCTTTCTTCTTACTGTAGGTAACTGGAAAATTGCCATATTTGAATGGCTTTTAGTAGGGGGGTGGGAGACAATTTGAAGGATAGAAGTTCAAGTGACAAAAACACAGGAGAGAGACAGGAAGGATATAAAAGGTTAACTGCAATTGATGCTTATATTCCACCTATGATCTTGTCTGAGATTCTCTCCTGAGGGCAGAGACCCCACATAGAACATGAGCCTTTGCCTGCAGGCACCAAAAGGTGGGAACATGTCACTATTTTTCAGTCGCCAAAGAATGTGTGTGCAAATCCTAGCGATAAAGCAAATGCTATTCTCTTCTCTAATATCTGAAGAACTTTCAGACTCTGAAATCTAGATGCATGGAGAGGAAAATTTCAGCCTATATGCATCAGCATTCAGCATAGTTTTGATAATAACGTGTCGTATCTTCAGAGCAAATGCTGGTTGCATGTGTTGCTGGTTTTCTCAGTAATTATTAAGCTGAACATAATAGGCAAAGTCAGACTTTGTATTCTTAGAAGCTCTGTAAATGTTCTTCAACATTTTACCAATAAACACACAACAGAATTACTGGATGAAGGCTAGGCCACTGTTATGTCTTCTTATTCCAATACTGAAATTGTTTATACCTACGTTCTTTGGCCATTCAGCTGTTCCAAAAAGTAAACAGTCTTGTCTTATTGGCACAAATGCAAACAGAAAACCCATTTAGAGGTCCAGCATCTGCTACTGAGTTTTAAGCTTCCACATGTGAGTGCAAGCATTGGAAATGTATTTGTTACCTAAAATCAAGCTCTTTAAAATATAAGTACTACACTTTTTGGAGTCCTGATACAAATGCAGCTAGAAAGAAAAAAACTGAAAATGCTATGATTGCATTTTTCCAACAAAAACTGTGCATGTGCATCATGTTTGTACCTGGGTCAGAAACACATTTAATCATTGAACCCTCACATTTCTGAAAAGGCACTGAATGGGAGCTGGGAAGAGAAAAGCATTTGAATTCCCTGACACTGCCCAAACATTTTTCTCCCTGGTTCTTTGTCCATCCTATCAGCCTCCCAGTGCCCCAGGAGTTGTGCAGCCCAAGGGCAGGAAGGCCAGTGAGCAACTTACCTGCCCAGCTGCAGTTAAGCTCAGCTTTAAATACTGACTTAAGTAATAAAATTATTTTAGTTCTTTCAGTAAGTCAAAAAAAGATATGTAACTTGCCAGCTACCTGAAAATGAGGAGTAAATAAATCCAGAGATATCCAGATTTTTCCACAAACATTTTGCGAACACCAGAGAAAGCTAAAATAATCAAATGCTTTTTGTGGATCCCTCATATAGATCTTGTCTTTACCTCTCAACTAAAATAGTGAAAAAATATTAATATTTTGGAGAGAGACGTGAGTATTTTCATGTAATGTGCCAAGTGGAAAAACGAGGGTGGTGGAGGATATACGGTTTGCTCTCCATGACTAGAATCTGTATATAAGAGGAGAATGATGGCAATCCACAGCCGTGTTGACAATTCAGACATACAGGAAATACCCTTGTAGGAAACTAATACCATCTGGGTTTGGCCCAAGATGTGTGAATGAGAAATATGTTTCTTGTTGAGAATGCAAAGATAGTTTTGGACATTGCAAAGAAGGAATGTGTTAAGCATGCACAGTTATAAAAATGAAATAGGGTGAGGCACTGCATGCATATGGAATAATTGGAGGAATATGTTTGTGTGCGTCAATAGCTGATGCAGACATAGAACTTCAGAACTCATTTGTCCTAAGACAACTAGTAAATTACTATGAAAAATGTCTTCAGTACAAATGGCTGGAAGCTCTCTGAATAAAGACAGCATTGGAAAATGCTGATTTGTCCATGCCTCTGCTTTCCCTGATGGAAAGAGAGGTTTGCTTGTGGTACATGTTATATTTGGGGGGTAAAAAGTGAAATAGTTATGAAATTCTTGAAACATCCAGTTCTAATACGTGTAAAAGTGGGAATTTTGATTATTTCAGTGAGCTGTTTTCAGTTTAGAAATTAGTTTTAGTTAAAAGAATGTCAACACTGAAATGAAATATTTCATTTGGCCCTTTCTGAGAACCTTTCAGTCCACACTTGGTGAGAGTATGTTTTCAAAATCTCAGAATATTCTCACTCCTCTCTATCCTGTTCTTGCATTAACTGTCTGAGATTTTAGTGTCTGTTCTTGGCATAGGAAGGCTCTCTGGTTTCTAACGAAGCCATTGCCAGCATTCTGAGGTTCCTAAGACTCGCTGCCTGCGGGATGGATTTTTGCCTCTCCCTTGACACCCTCATCTACTTGTGAAAGCCCCAGCAGTGCTGATTTTTCTGTTATTTGTGAGGATAATGAATGCCTTGCATGGACAGGAAAAAGTTCCAGGCTCTCTCTTTTTGGTTCGCATTTGCCTTCTTCTACGGACTAGCTTTGAGTGCTATAATCCTTCCTCTAAGTTCAGGCTCTAAATGCTCTTTTTAAAGAAAATTATTGAGAAAATAAAATATTTGCTAGTCTTTCATGTCTGTGAAGCTTCTGGATTAACCTTGTTTCAGGTTCAAAGACACTCATTATAAAAATTACCTGTTCCTTAACTAAGCAATGCTCATACAATGACAGTAGACTGTCTGTTATTGCATCTTGGTCATAATTTGGTTTTCAGCAAATTTTTGACATATCTGATTTCTCACTGTTAAGCACTCCTGGAGACATTTGTTTAACATGTATTAATTGTTTTAGTGCTTACCCAGAAGTCTGAATGCACAAAAGACCCCAAAAAACCAACCAACCAACGAAAAAAAACCCAAAAACCCCACCAAAAAACCCAAACCCCAAACATTTTCATTCTTTTATTTTCCATTCTTTTTTAGTACGCATTGAACTTGCATAGCACCTGAGATTTTTAGACAGGATGACCAAAGTCTGTTGTACCAAATGTTATTAAGACACTGAAGGCACACTATTGGGTACCTTTGACTGATGGGTTACATTCAGGTTGACGTGGTCAGGCTGGAGGCACAAACAGCAGCCCTTTACAGAGCTCACTGCAACTGCAAGTGTGAGATCAGCAGGGTTGAATTCTCTGCTTGTTAGCTATTAGCCTGTGAATGTGTGACTTGATGGTAAATCCATCCCTTGTTCTTTGAAAATGAATCATTAATTCCCCTTTCAGCTTCATTATAGAATTGTGTTATATTAGTTCATAGAATCCTAGAATGGTTTGGGTTGGAAGGGACCTTAAACATCATCCAGTTCCAACCCCTGCCACGGGCAGGGACACCTTTCACTAGAGCAGGTTGCTCAGAGCCCCATCCATCCTGGCCTTGAGCACGTCCAGGGATGGGGCATCCACAGCTTCACTGGGCAGCCTGTGCCAGTGCCTCACCACCCTCACAGTCAAGAACTTCTTCCTAATATCCAATCTAAACCTGCTCTCATCCTTTGCTAGGCTGGACACACAAAGCACTGCTTTCACTTGCATCTACTGTGGAACGTGCACATCTGCCTTTCAGGTGAGGATTTATGACTGCAGGGCTTGGATTTTCCAAGCTGTTTATGCTTATGTGTTTTGCATATACTCACTGCATATACTTAGATCCAGCATTTAGGTGAATACAGTTTTCCTTGGCCTTGTAGATTAAATTCTCATCAAATTTAATTGATTTTGTAGCCCCAAAAGTGGAACATGAGTAGATATAAACAGTGCACACATGCTTGATTTGCATATCTTAAGGCTTAAATAAATGGTCTTTGAACTATCTAGAAGAATTTATTTTATAGTAAAGAATAAACGAATGTTGTTATGTTTACAACATTCAATTCCACTGTTGGGGAAAAAGGGTTTTGAAAACTGCACTTCACGTATGTGCTTGTGTATTTTTAAAGAACTCATTAAATTATGGTTGTACTACGTATTTTAAATATTGACATTTCTGAGTGGGGTTTAATTTTTATTCTGCCAAGTGTTGTAAATTCTGTTTTGGATTCTGACGATTTCAGTGGAGGTGGAAAACCACTAATAATTTCTTCTTGTTCACGCAACTTATATTCCCTTGCATGTTTTGACTAGAGGCAGACCTTTTCTACTGATGCTGATAATACTGAGTGTGAACCAAACTCTTTTGGAGTAGGAAAGAGTAAAATTTCCTCTAAGTAATGGCAGTGATCATTACCTTAATATAAAATTTTGTTTCACAAGGCCCTAATTCAGCAAGTATTTAGACACATGCCCAAACTCCACTCATTTTTTTTTCCTAGTGCAAAACAGGATAACATGAAGCAGCCAATTCTCTAAATTTCAGAGTTTGCTTGACTTTTGGTGTCAGTAAATGAGATCTCATACAGTGGTGATGAGGGGATTTATCAATCAAAAATGCTTCTGATTGAGGAGGAAAAAAATCACTGGAAAAAATTGAGTATTTTCTCTTAATTAATCTTACCCTGAGATTTCATAAAGATTATTTTATGGTCTGTAGCTAACGTGGTGGTTATGCAGCTAAAGGCATTATCTTCACATCATTATAATGAAACATAACACTGGTATCCTTGACTTTATTAGCCAGGCTTCATTGGTATCTGACATTATATATTTCCTATTATAAATCTAAATAAGAACTTACATTGACCTGCATTAGACCAAACATTAAACAATTTACTAAGATTACAACTTTAGAAAAAAAAAAAAAGAAGTCTCTTAGACCACCAAGAAACAACCATAAATTTAAGGAAATATGAGGTTTCCGCCATGTGACTTCCCCTGCAGAGTTATGCAACAGACTGCTGTTACTTAAAGGTCATACATAAAAAATTTATGGTACATTTTTTAAGAGATTTATGGTGTTTCTATTTATACAACTTATATGTCAACAATTTAAAGGTACAGTATACTAAAATAACAAATTAAACTCTAATCCCTTTGAATCCTTGATAAAATAGAATGCTTTAATGTAAGTCGTATATAAAAGAGGTTTAATAAATGTATCTATATTGATTGATGTGGTATGTGTGATGTAATGATTAGCTGTTTATTATGTATTACCAATCATTTGCTCATTTTTATCTTGAAAATCATTTGCAAATGGGGTTGGTTAGGGGAGCATTCCTTGGAGCATAGGCCCATTACATGGTGGCATAGCTCTCTTTAGAATTGGTCCGCAAATCAGTCTCAGAACTGAATTTCCCTCTGTGCTGAGATGAATGATGCCATTGATACGACCTATACCTCTTGTTTTTGGGTATCTTTGAACTCAAATACACATAGTTTCTGGAAGATGTTGCTGGATTTTCTTGAAGTGAAAATTTGTAATACTGTATGATGGTACCAAGCCTTAGTTATCTGTGAACTTTATTTGCTTTGCACTGGAATGAAATGAGAGCAGACAGTTTCTCTAGCTGAGGCAAGAGGATGACAAAGACCGAGAGGGGGCAATTTCTCAAAAGCTTTACCAGTAGGACTTGAACTCAGCTGTAGGAGTCACATTGCAAACCTTGTCTTTGCACACCTAACATAAATACATTTACGAGGGAGTTGAGACTGAGAGTGCATCACTTTATGCCAGGAGGTCTGGCAGAGATTATTGATGCTAAATTAATCCCTGCATTTTGCATATTAAACTAATTCATGAGTATGATGGCTTCATTGGGGCACAGCATTTAAGTACCCTAAAGTGTGTAAGCACTTTGACGCCATTAATATTCATTTCTCATGAAAACAAGCCTTCACAGATTCAAAAAGGTCCAATATATTTAACATCTATGAACATGCTCAACCATAAGCACATTGATAAGACCGTTGCCTTTGAGGTCAAACATAAACACTTTGCTGGATGGGGCAATAGCATTTGGAGAAAGATACTAATATGGTCATGGAGATTTGTGGTGTTGTGGCCTAATCTTGTCCTCAGTAAAGAGCCTAAGAATGCAGTCTGGTGTAAAAATAGGGAGGGGAATTCTCCACAATTCTTTGGCTTGCTGTGCCACCCACCACGTTTTAGTTGTGGAGTCTCTACTGACTCGAATCATCATATCTCATCCCTTGATGACTCTCACAGTATTCCTGTAGGGATGCCCTTTGTGTGGACTTGAAAAATGTTTCTTGCCTTGCTGTGGGAGACACTGTTTTATTGGTGTCCTTAGCTGCTGTTGTCTCCAGCTCTGAAGATAACACAGAGTGCCTGAGCAGTCCTGCAGAGCTGGAGCTGATCCTGTAAGAGGTCCTTAGCAAAATTACCTAAACAGACCTTTGTAAAAAATACTTATGCGACCCTGCAATCACCACGTTTCTTGCTGTAAAATAGAGTTCTACTGGTTCTGTGGGTTTTGGATGTTCCCAAAGTTGTGGCACCCTGCGATTTGTCTTTGCTGACTGCAGAAACATATCGCTATTCCTAAGCTGGTCATCACCCCTTCATCAGCATAATTCATTTCCATAGTAAGAAACTGTTGTAAAGAAATTAGCTACGACTGTTCCAGCAGAGTTTATAGGTTCGTAGGCCAACCCAAGCAGCAATTAATTTAAAAGAAGATGTGATCATTTCCTATCTTTTATGAGCATTAAATGATAACTTTTTTTCTTTTTTACAAAAATTTTTGACATGTCAAAGGAGTAGAATAAGAGCTGATAGTATCTATGGTATTTTAAAATATGAATATCTTTTACAAATAAGAAAATCACAAAGTGTTAGAAAAGAATAACAGATATGGCATTTTAAAAGCTGTTTTTCTTTATAACTGTAAGTCTAGAGTTTCAGAGAGAAAACACTAATAAAAATTAGTCAGTCATCATTATGATGTCATTCTCATAATTTCCCTTGAAGTAAACTAGCAAGTACAAATAATATTTGTAATGTCTGACATCATCTATGTAGCTTTCCATATGCTCAGGCTTTGGGTTAAATTTAGTGATGTTTCCCATTTGTTAGAGAGAACACCTTCTGGGTGGAATGGATTTCATTAAGAAAATCTCTCTGAAGTTAAGCCATCTTTGTAACTTGCTTGAAACAAAACAAAACCAAACCCCAAACAGTCCAGGAATGATAGGAGTACAGTAGTAGCAGATTGTCAAAAATGTGATTGTCTGTAAGAACCAAAGTTTTAGTCCTGAGTCTGAGGGCTCACATGATGAAAGGAACCATGCTTTTCAGTGTTGCTCTCTTTAAAAAGAAATAAGCATCATCATAATTGTTTTATGTAGGAAACAATTTTCCTTTCCACGTGACAAATGCAAGTTTAGCACTGTTGGTCTGCAAAGGCTTCTAGGAATCAAACTTAAAAAATGTTTTACAGGAGTAATGAACTCATTTTTTGTTGCATCAGCATGACTGGTTCATCATCATCCTTGTCCTTAGACAAATAGGTACCAATTGAGTTAATCTGTAATGGAATTATCAACTGGAATTATATCTTTCAAGTCATCTCTCAAAGATATACAGTCCACAGATGATTTGGACCAATTTAATCCAAATACCCCTGATAACTTTTCCAAATAGTACATTCCATTACATAATATTAACTTGAAATTTAAGTAAATATTATTCATTATTCCTGATTTTGTTGTTGTTGTTGTTGTAAGAGTTGGGCATCTGTTTTAAATGATGTCATTATTTACACATGGTGACTTTTGCATTTGAATAGACATTAGCTAAAAGTGACAGTTATTCAAATTCAAAACAGAAAAAATTACTAGAATTATTGGAATATTGTAATACACTGATATATTATTCCTTGATAAATGCCAACATTTTCTATTAACCTCCCCCTCCCCCAAAAAAGGAATAGGAAGTTCACACATTTGCAGTCTATACTTAATAGTGAATGGAACCATTTCTGAAAGAAAAATAGCTAACATAAACATAATTTCTTCTTTAGAAATATGAGGTATGTAATAATTAGGAGAGCCTCACTAAAGCTACAGAAACCATATACCCTTAGGAGAAAAAGAACAATAACTTCTGAAAAAATCACAGGCTATACACAGTTTGCCCTATCTGAGGAATAAAAATGTAACTGCTAAAACATATTTAAAAGTGGTAAATTCACTTCCTCTACAAATTCATAAACTCAGAAATATTTCCTTGCAATTGTTCTTGGAACTGATAGAGGAAAATCTCCCAGGGACACACGAAATGTAATAAGTGTAATATGAAAATTGCCCTTTCTCCTAGGAAGATTGAAAGAAAGCAGATATTCTCCAGAACACCAGCAGGTTCCCCTGCTCTCTGCCCATATGGGCTCTTCCCACAGTCTCACTGCATCAGGGACTCATGAACTTCGTCAGAGCTGACTGTATGGAAGGAATGTGGGCTCAAACATTTGCAGGCATGCCACAGAACCTCAGCAATCTGGTCTCTTGTTAATTGCAACTAATATTTCATTATGTTGTGGAATTTTCAGCTACATAGATGTGTGTACACATCTTAGTATGTCATGTAGCCAGTGCTTGCAATTAAATTACAAGCCCTGCAGAGTATAAGAGGTGTATTGAAAGCTGAAATTAGTAGAATAAAGCATTGCAAGTAGGTTTTCAGCTTGTTAATTTGAAACCTTCAGACTTCTTGATTGCAGGAAGAAGTCTGAGAACACAAATCAAGCTAAAAAGTAAGGAGGCAGTGAATTTCTACTCCCCCTGTTTTCAAATGGATTTTTTAAGCACGTGGCTTTTAAGCCAATTTCATGATTTTGGAGACTGCCTCATGCGTGTGTGAATGGACAGGATTGAAGGTACTTTACATGGCTTATTTAAAAATAACATCCTAACCCAAGCTATAAATCACAATAAGTATTTAATGCCTTACGTATATAATAAATATTCAAGTCTAAGTATCTGGTTACAGCAGTGATTAAGAGTTCTGAAAATCAACCCGTTAAAAGACAGTCTTCAGTGGAAGTTGTGTGAGTGGTGAGGCTTCTTTCACACCCTTCTATGTACATGTGCAGCTCACAGCCATTAGGTCAACAGCATCACAGTATCTGTTATTTCTGAGCTCTAATGCACATCTATACACTCGGCAAATCTCATTTGAATACTGCTTTTTGAGGAAGGAAAGCAATTCTTAAGACAGAGAGGAGCCAGCCTAACACAAAGTTCTAAACCTTACAGTGGTTAAAGCAGCTGGATGGGTTTTATGTTGGGAAGACGGACAGAAGGATAAGAAAGATATCTCAGGGGGTGCTATCGCTATATTACAAAGTTTTTAAAAACCTTGAAACCTTGATCTTCATTGAGTTGGGGAAGAACTACCTCTGCCTGGATAGCCCAGCCAGAAGGAATGAATCAGACCTACAGATACAGATTCCTGCAGACTTTTTCTTTTCCAAATCCCATTACATTTGCAACAATACAGGCAGGGAACTGACTGGCTGGGCACAGCACTGCTGAAAGGGAGTGTGGGGTCTCGGCAGACAGCAAATTGAACAGGAGCCAGCAGAGTGCCCTGGCAGCGGAGAAAACCAGCCGCAGACTGGGCTGTTTAACAAGAGCACAGCAGCTGAGAAACCCATCATCCTGCCTTGACTCTGCGCTGAGGAGGCTGCAGGGAGAGCACTGCACCTGGTTCTACAGCCCCTCAGTACCAGAGTGGTGTCACCACAGCACAGTGAGTCCCGTGAACGGGGGCTGCGGACTGGAGAGGCCACCACAGTGGGGTTTGATCAGCCCAGGGAATAGAAAGCTTCGGGACCTTGTTTTGCAAGTGGGGTAGTTAAGTGTGGCAGTGAAATTAGAGAATGACATCCCTAATGTAATTGTCCTCTGTGAGAGTCTGTGACTCTTACGCTAGTCTAGGATTTTTGGCAAAACATTCCTGTGGCAGGTATTGTTGGAAAATCCTAATCAATAAAAAAATTTAGCTCATGCATCTAATCTAAAGATCTAACCTATCAAGCTACTGGTTATGTTGTTATGGACTTTCTCTCCTTTTTCTGTTATTACTAGAATTTCTAGCCTTGACCTGAGAAGGTTTCCAACAACCTTCCTAAAAACCAGGAGAGGAATTCTGCACTTGATTCATGACAGGGACTACAATCTGTAACTTGCATATCCTGGATAACTTCCTTGACCTATACAGAGCAACAATTCTCTTTCACCAAACAATATTTAATTTCATGCAGTAGCACAGCAGGTCTCTGTGAGCAAGGACCATTGACTTTATATGTGCCTTTGAAGCTGCCTCTCTGAATTTAATTGTCTTATTATATATTGTGTCCAATATTTTGCAATTTTATAAGCACTCCCAGAAGGGTATCTTGACAACTCTTAGTTATTGTTGGAAATGCTCTCTAGTGCATCCAGCCTGTACATGCGAGTCTGATAGACTAAATGAGTTATCAAGACACCAAACTTTGCAGCAGAACCTCGAGTTTCACATAAAAGCTGATTTTGAGATGCTTGGTTCTGTCCCACACAGAAAACAAACACTAACACTACATTATTTCTGAACAAGGAATCTGAAGCAAAGATTAAAGGTGACTGTTGTATAGGCTACCACAACACTTGACATAGGACCTACCTGCACCCAGTTTTATTGACAGATGACCCAATTCCCTATCAGGAAAGCTAACATGGCTGCTGTATTTTTTGCAAACAATTGGATAATCAATTATAGTCGTAGAAAAGCTACAGGCAAATACTTCATTAATTGGTGCTGAATCGAAACTATCAAAGCAGCAGCATGTAACAGGCAAGTGATTATGTTGCTCAAATGTCATTTCTTCTAAGTGTGACAACTCGTTAAAGATTTTAATCAATGAAAGAACAGAATGAAAAGGCAGTAGTGCCTTCTCTGAAATGTATTACTTCACCTGTTTCTGCTAGATCTTATTTTTTCCAAATTAAATATATTTTTAGATGCCATCAAACAAAAACCCTTTTTAATACTATTTTATTCAATTGTATCTTACTGTACTGCTGAGGATGCTGCTGAGTTAAATAGCAACAGTGTTCATTACCCAAATACTTCAAACCATCTTTTAGATACTGCTTAATACCTGCTTTTTATAGTTGGTTAGATTTTTGAAGTTGTCACTGACACTTCTTATATTTTTTCCAGGATAGAACAGAATAAGGTGAGAGAGCTCTTTGTGTGTTTATGTTATATTGAATTACTGTGCCATTTCATTACTTATTTTTGAAAACATTTCTCTAGACTTCCTCCCAACACACTCAATCTTGTATCACCAGCAAATTCTGATGCTTAGTTATGAGCTTTTCAAAGTAACAGCTTATTTTCTGGAAGCAATACAAGATTACACATTTTAAAGTTATTTTAAAGATATGGATTATTTATTTCTTCTATCTGTTTTTCACTCCTAATTTAGAAGTGTACTGGAGATAAGGCCAGAGGCATTGGTATAGAGCAGTTCTTAACAGGGTGTTTTTATTGCATGAGTAACAATCTCTCTTACCACTTTCAACAGAAACACCAAATAAAAACTTCTAGAAATATAAACTCCTTGTACTTCATTATCTTACAGGTTCTTTGACAGCATTCTGTTTGTGGCAAGAAATTAATGTATAAATGTATAAAGATGCTTTTTTGACCTAATTTTACAGTTCTCCTAATTTTTCATCTAGGATTTTTGTGGGTTCTCTCTTCTCTGTTATTTGCAAGATGACCTTCAGAGCCCTTTTACAGCCAGACTCACAGGCAAAATTTTGTAAAAACAAATAGTACACCTTCATTATCCCTATTCAAATTTTCAGTTGCTACGGCACTTATTTTTCAGGGAAATTTATGCTGGTGCTTTCCACGGTTTCTCTTCTCCCTCTGTTTTTCCCTGTTCTCATCTTACAGGTGGAGAAAGAGCAAATGTTAAATACTAACTCTAGCATGTGCCTTTCTCAGTCTCTTATGGAAAGAAATCAAGCTCTGTCTTTTGCTTTTACAGTCTATTGGTCCAGCTAACCAGCCTCTGTCAAAGATCATCACCTAGCTTGAGGAAGTCCTTTTATCACGACGTCTTAAAAAATTCTCTGTATTTTTCCCTATTTGTCCTTTAAATTTCCTCTCAAACCTCAGAATGTTGTTCTACCATGAATATTTATGGGAAACTCCTACTTACTCTGTCAGGGAAACAATGGCAGGATATAACCCTTACTCTGGTGTTCTGAATTTATATTCTGCTCTATTAGTGTCACTTGAGTTGGATTTCCATTTTATTATAGGATTATTATTTTTTGGGGGCCTGAACATTCCCTTGTACCTTGTAATATTTCTCACCTTCTTGATTCCTGATTGTTCCAGTATATACATGCTTTCCCTGAGTCTAATAAGGTACTTTCAAAGAACCTCCACGCTGCTTCTATGGATTTTAATTTCCTAACTTTCCCCTTCAGGCTATTTCTAACTTCCTCAATATAAAAATCTTCCTTTTTTGAAAAGTACTGTAATATTATTACCTTATGGTAGTTTCCCATGGGAGGATGTTGAACTTAATTATATTATGGTCGCTTTTATTTAGTGGCTCAACCACATTAACTTCCTGAGTCAACTCATACATTTTGCTCAAGATCTGCATCAAGACTGGATTTGCACTTTCAGTATTCCATAGAAATTGTTGTACCTTACAGGTGGAAGCCCATGATGATGCCCAGTAATGTCTCTCATGTAATCAGTTGTTGTTAGGCTAAGATTCAGCTGAAAACAAACGTTAGTAGTGAACTATATGGTAGTTCTGAAAAGCAGATTGAAATATGGTTTGACTTTGAACTAGATCCACTGTTTCTCTGAACTTATAAACATGACTTTGAAAGAATGTACACTGTTTTCCTGATTAGAAGTCCCTTCTCTTTTTTCTTTTTTCCATTACTCATTTATTTCAACCCCAGTTTTAAAATCTATCTCATTAGAAAAGCATTCTCAATAACAGAAGTTGAAACAAATATGGACATGTGTATCCTCATTCAACTCACAGCTATTACTATTACATGCTATGAGAACACAATATTTTTCTGTACTAGACAACATTTCTTTATTATTTTAAATCCCAAATTGATTATCTTAAATTGAATTCTTTTTAAATTTGCCAAGAGAAAAATGTTTGCTTCATTAATGTTACAATTTGTGGTTCACATTTTGAAAGCTAAAAATAATTTCTAAAATTGTGTGTCTTGCTGACATAAACACAGCTAACTTATATTTTTTCAGTTTCCAGGATTGCTTCACTTGTACAAAGCAGTAGAAGTATCCTGCTCTTTCCATTTTTCTCCTACTATAAGAACCAAGAAAGCAGGAATTTGTTTAGCTCATTGGCTCCATTTATCCTGAGCCAAGACCATGATCTTGGAAACCCTGTAACTTGGCTGAATACAGAACAAAGTTCTTTGCAAAAAGCCAGTGCAATTAGAACAACACAGTGTATGTTCAGTCTCAAAATTAAGACGATAAAGTTTCAAACAGCTAGAACCGAAACAAAGTATCATAGACCTAGACCTTTAATCAGTTGAACACAAGTCCTAATTCCACTAGTTTTTGATCAAATGAAGAATTGTGTGCTTGAGGACAGCCTTAAGAAAACACTATTCTACCTTTTTGTAAATGGGCAGAATTCACACAGAAAACAAGGGAACATAATGGAAGAAGTGCAAGTTTTGTGCAGTCCAGCCTTGGGAGCTTCTCTGAATACTCCAGACAGAGTGATACTATAACACAGCAACACCCTTTGCACTTTCTATTTTATCACTGCTTACTGCTGAGTGGTCATACACATTTGCTAACCAAACCAGCACATTGCAGACTCTGTTTTAAAATCCAGTGCTTCAGCTTTGAAGCTGTTTAGTTTTGTTTCCAAAAACCTCCTTCACTGCATATTTAAAACATCTAACACATGCATAAGACATTCTCTTCACTTTTTATGAAATCATCTGTAATTTCTATTTTGATTAACTATAACACTTAAGGAAAGCAAACAAATAAAATTCAGTACTAAGGATTCTAGTTCATTATGTTTCAATTCATCTAAATCATTCATGGGTTGTAGAAGGTACATTTTTGTTTTTTTGAATAAAGGAATTCTCAGGCCTTATTAAAAATAATTTTAGGTCTGCTCAGATTGAGAGTAATTTTTTTTCATGCACTGTGTTTGGGGTTTTTTTGACCATTCATATAAACTGATTTCAGAAGTTACTAGGTTAGTAAGGAGCAAATTAAGTTCACTTCCCTTAGTCATTTGCTACCGTTTTTTCCTTAGAATACTTACTCCTGGAAGTTGAAATATTTATGCAGATAGTAAAATATAATAAAATTTATACACATTGATGAAATCTATATGCATTTTATTTAAAATACAGGATGATATTGCTTGTATAGAACTATGTTTCTTTCGGCTTTTTATTTGTACTATGTATGCTTAGTATACTGTTTTAAAAGCAAAAGCTTTTAATGGACAATATAATTTGTAAGGAGAATGTATCTCTACAAGAAGTGCAAAATGTTGCAAGTTGCAAAATGCTGATTCACAAAACTACAGCAAAACCACAGTTTTCAATGCTTCTGCTTCAAAAATGTCATTACTTTTAAATTAAGTAATCCATTACACGCTTTTAAACCAAACATTTGTAAGTAAAGGGTTTGATCCAATTCTATCTGTAGCCTTCCCAGCCCCACAAGCCTTTGGAGAAACATGCATCCTGTCTGTGAAATAGTTTTGATTTGTCCCAGTGAGGGGGAACTAGCAGAGGAGTAAAACCCCACAGGGGCTGGTTTCTCATAGGCAGTTCCCTAATATTCCTCACTTTTGGACTTGTCTGCTGCTTCAAACCTTGGACATGACATTTGGAGCTACCCTGGGTTTGGCAGGGCTGTGATCTGAAAATCCCTGGAGAGGCAAACTGGAGTCATCTCATAGGTGGCTTATTAAGTTTTATTTGATCTTCTGACTTATTTCCACAGGCACACACCTGCTTGTTACATGAGAGAACTGACTTCTTGCTTTTTCCCTCAAAAACTCACTGGAGCAATCGTGTCCTGATAATATTGTCCTGTCAAATCCTGTAAGGCCATTATGGGGAAGGAAAACAGCAGCAATGGAAACTGCCACCATTTCACCTCGCCTCTCCTCTCATCTGATTCTGTTGATTTGATGAGATCTTTAAAGTGTTCAGGGTTTTAACAGACCTAAACATGGTCCACTACTTGATAGAGAGAGTCAAGAGTGCTTGGTCACATTTTCAACCAGGTTTCTGTGAGGTGTACAATATAATTTTACATTCATTACTGACAATTAAGCCTTCAGTTTCTTATGGAGAGGTATGTATTTTCTTTAAGGAAGAGCTCAAGTAAATGTTTTTCTTATGTAACTTGATACTAAAAAAATCTCATTTACACTACAGTGTCACTCACATCCAGGCATCTACTACCACTTGTATGTTGTCTCTGGGCTGTTAGAGTGGTTGAGAATCCAGCTGATGGGGATCCACCAAATTGTTAGGAATGTCAAAAATATAAATTTTTTTTGTGATTTACTCCCTCTTTTATGTCTTTTCAAGGCGTTCAGTTAGCATTCAAATAATGATTATTACATAAATTAAAGTTGTTGCAATTCAGCTGTAGGGACTGCAGGCATTGGCCTGCCAGTGAAGATAGATCAAGGTTTTAAAAAGTATCTGCTGTAAATTAAAAACAAATGGTTGAAAGTATTTTGCAGACCTCTCTCCCACAGATTGTATATTCCATTTTCCAAATTAAATCTAGGAGAGAATATTACTTTATTGAGATTTATGGAATAATTTCTTTTAAAATTCCAGCAATATGAGAATGTAGGCAGACACTGACAATGAAGAAAAATAAGTGTCAGCTACCAAGTGGTTTCATCTTTTGGAGCTTTTTATTTTTTTGGTAATGGGAAAAATTAGTTCTGACTGCTTTTTAAAGCTAAAATTATATATAAACCATTAATTAGGGGCAGATCATTTGTCCAACTTTTACTGCAGAGGGGATAAAATGGGTGGAAAACATGATAATATACCAGTGCTCCATTGGAGGAAGTGTTCCTCCCTCAATCCAACTTGCTGATCCTGTCTAAGGAATAGGACTTAAAAGCTTGTGAGAAAATGTGTGTAAGAGGATATAAAGGAAAATTGTTCTTTGGCATCTGGGGGAAATAAATACAGGAATAGCAGTTGGGCTGTATTAACTATGAAAGTAAATGTGTTACTCAATTTTTCACCTCTTTCAAGACAAAGACAGGACCCATTTTCCATGTGGCATAGTACAAGGGGTGTAACAAAAGGAAATCATAGCTCTGATGCTCAGGAAAGTACAGAGAAGAAGTCTCAAAGACTCAGGACTGATTTTGAGAGCTCCAGTACATCATGGCTTCCCTGAAGGATTCTTAGGACCTCATTACATATTTTGGGGTGTCCAAGAGCTTAAAAAGATGATGAATCCTGGAGCCTTAGTGGACTGTTAAACCTCCTCCCATTAAAGAAAAACATGTGGTTGAAACTGTGTTGGCTAAAAACCATGGAATTTTCTGCGTAACTTTATTCCTTCTTTGCCATTTTGTGTTGGCTATCATGACCTGCCTGTTATATTTCAGCAAACGCAATAATTTCCTTTTAATTAGATAATTGCCATGTTATTCATTGGTTTTGATCACTTCTAAATTCAGCTTTTGGTTTTAACAAATGTAGTTTCAGAAGATGACAGATTTTTACATTTTTTAAACCGCTAAATGTTCAAAAAGGATTTGTACACATAACAAAATTAAAGTAGGGATTATCTAGCACTGTGTGTGGGATACAGCTATAATCTATACAGTGCATGGAAAAGAAACTGGCATTCTCAATTGCACTGCACACATCTCAGTAATAACAGGGTATGAGGCATACAATTTCATGGAACACCCACAATGAAAAATTATTCTTTCCAAACAGAGAATTGTTTTGGAATAAGTTAGGTTAATTGGCACCATGGGATTCCTCTCAAGGAAACACAGAACATTAAAATCTACACGTGTGCATGTAAAATGATAAAGTATTATCTTCTTTCCCCTCTCAGCTCCTCAAATCTGAGACACGCTGCCCAAAATCAACAGAAACGATTATGTTTTGTTGACTCAAACTTCCTTAGAATAAACTGGCAATTCTTCATCTGGTCAGCTTACAACCTGAGAGCCACTGCACTGTTCCACAACTGCTAGCTCAAGTATGGTTATCTAGTGCAGTCTCTCACACAAAAATAGAGGTCTCCCGAGCTTTTGGCACATGCTTTTCAGAATGGTAAGGAACTTTATTTTCAGCAGAGCAATATGGTGCTAAGATACAGCCTCTTTCAAAGGCCTGTTGTGCCCCTATTAGGATTAGAACCAAAATTTGCAAATGGTTAATGAGAAATCCAGGCACATTTTACTGTCATTATACGGTCTTTGGTTCAAATGCAGTATTTTACAGTTTCTGAACACAGTTAAAGTATATTAAGTCCTCACAACAGTATTATCGCCCTCTCAAAAATTGCAAAGAACTTAGCACTAATAAAGTAAAAAATCTTCCTTTTTATGAAGAAGGCTGAGTCCTCATGCAGACTGTTCTGCTGTGTGCATTGTGTCTGGTGTGTTACTGTTTAAGGTCACTATAACCAAGGACATTCTACGTGGTTTATCTTTTAAATGTCCTGATTTTTTCACATTTGGCCATTTGCACACCTTAACTGTTATTTCTTTATGAGTTTTCTGCTCCAATTATGTCAAGACAGTTAAAAGCTATTAAGAGTGGTGCTCATGGGCAGGTCACAGGTGAGGTGTGGCCTCAAAAATGATGTCTGTTTTGCCACAGGTGTGACTGCTGCTCTTCTGACCTCTTGGATGAGTGAGAAACCCCCATGTCCTGTGACCTGCACTGACATCACTGCACATGCAAGCCCTGTGCTGACAAATAGTCTTCATCGCTTCTCTCTGCAGTCTCCAGGGGAAAACTGAGGTTTGTATTGGTTGCCTTGTCATTTTTGCAACAACACAGGCAATGTAGTGTTTCTGTTTCTCACCAAAGACGTCCTAGAATCTCCCTTTCCATATGCTGAAAGAGGAGTTCGAGGACACACGAATTTTATCATAAAATACCCCAAATTTATCACAGTTATATGACAATGATTTTATTCACCTTGCCACTCTGCCTGGGTCTATGCACATTTAATTAATCTTAGAAGTACAGGAGCAGGATAGCAAATAGAGTTTGCAGTCAGCACTGGTGGAATTAATTGTAGAATGGAATTAAAATGAAATCTTGGTCTGTTCATCATAGGATATATGTCATATTTACGTTCTGTATCTCAACATTGTTATTTTAGAGGACTATCCCTATTTTTCATATAGAGATGAGAGCTTGGTCTGGTAGAAAAATGAGGATTTACTTTCCAGAGTTTTCGCAGAGTTTGTTTCCGAGTAATTAAGAAGAATTGCAGGCCCATTGGGTTGGAGAAGGAAGAAATTCAAATAGGATCTCTCAATTGTCCTAAAGCCTGGAGAGAAATATATCCTTCCACTGCTCCCCTTTCTTTCCATGCATCAAAATAATCCCTTTTGGGACTAATTGGTCACAAATTCAGTAGTCACTATAAGTTTAGCTTTCTAGGCAGCAGAGAGCAAATAACCTTTGTGCAAAGTACAAGCTAGTGCTTAGTGGAGGAAAGCACAGCTTGCTGTGATGTCAAGGCAGAAAGTTCAAGAAAGGTTCATTGATTTCAACCCCATCCATGTAAGTTTTCAGACGAAAATAAATTGAAATTACTGGACTTGGAGGGAAGGATTAGCATGAACTATGTGAATTGTGGGTTTTCTGTCAGTAACATAAATACTGTAGATATCTATGGACAGTGTAGGTGTTAACTTAGATCTGTCTGTACATCAGCATGATGCAAAAACAAATGTACATATCCAGTCAAGAGGAATATGTGAGAAGTTTTGCCAGTGATAGAAATGAGCAATTCAGCAAATAACACAATCAATCTGATCCTATTCACACACTAAGTTTTAAATAAATTTTATTCCTGGCTTTTTGTAGTTTTCTGTAGCCAGTCCTCACTGCGAAGACGGCACAACCTATTATAAGCTTCTTGAAATGGGCTGTGCCAGTGCTGGAGGTAGTGGTCATTTTCCTTACATTTTTTATTTGATTATATGTTGAATTACCTGAGTAATACATATTCATGTGATTAGATGTTATAGAATCATGGAATTATTAGCTTTGGAAAAGACCTCTATGATCACTAATTGCAACCATTAACCCAGCACCACCATGTTCACCACTAACCATGTCCCCAAGTGCCACACCCACCTGCCTTTTGAACACTTCCAGGGATGGTGATTCCACCACTTCCCTGGGCAGCCTATCCCAGTATCTTGACACAAACATGAAGGCACAGCAGATGTTTCACTAGTAATCATGCATTCCTGCAAAAAGATGCCTGTGGTGACCAGATGCTCATTTGATCCTGAGAAACTCTGGAATAATTGGCTCAGAGCAGCACAGTTAACATATTTAATGCCTGACAGTCTGCACCCATGCTCTTATACAGAACACATGAATTACTGTGTTCCACAGCACTCTTCGTGGCATCACAGAAAAGTCCTGCCTGGACCACTCATTAATAAGATCCTGCAGGACTGAAAGTACTTGTGCTCTGATATAAAAACTACCAAAACACAGTAAGAGATATATCTAACTTTTAACTCATCTAAAGGCTGTTACTTGGAAATTTGCTGAGCATACAGAGAACTGGCTGGTAAAATATTTATAAGGAATTATATAGGAATATAATGTTTAAAAAACTTTGGAAATGAAAAATCTCACATAAACTAGTCTTACTGATATTAATTTGAAAGCAAGATGAATTTAAAAGGTGACTATGACTTAATATTTAGGGGAAGTTTCTGTTTAAGTGTTTCTGACAAGGAAAGCCGTAGTCTTAGAGCAGAAAAGAAGGTGACAGAGGTCAAGTTTAACTCTTATGTTCTCAACAGTGATGTCTGATACCATTTAACTGAGATTTTCTGTCCCTTTTCCCTTCCCTCCCCTGCCCTGCCCTTTCCTTCCTCAGACACTTTGCCCTTTATCATAGTATTCCCGTGAGATATACAAAGAATATTTTATTACTAGCTAAAAAAACCCCAAAAAACCAAAAAACCCTGAATCCCTACACAAGTGCAAGTGGTAATTGCACAATGGCAAATTTAAGGACACCCATTTTGTAGGGGTTTCTGCTCTCAGCACTGTGTGAGGCAAAGTGCAGCAGAGTGCAGCCGTTCTTGCTGGCTGCACAATTTATGACCCTGTAGCCAGCAGATACACACCAGAGCTGCACCAGAGCTTAGTCACAATCAAAAAGAAAACAAAACAAAAAAAAAGAAACAATAAACTGAAAATAACTTAAGGATCACAGATGACAAGCAACTGAACATGAAGCTCTACTGCAATTCCGTACCTAAAGAGCTCATTCAGTAGGAGGATTTATAGGTAGAAAACGACCTTCTAACTACAGGGACTTGATTTTACCATTGGCAGCAGTAAGATGTAAACTTGGCTACTTTGTACAGTTCTGAGGTCCTTCGTTTTAAAAGGATTTGGGGAAGTTCAATGATTATAGGGAAGGACCACAATAGTGATTTAAGGACTAACAGTTGCAGACCTAGAACGACTCAGCTTTTCGAAAGTATTCTGAAAGGTGATTATAGCATTTAATTTCCAAGAGAAGTGGTAAGCTCCTAATTTTTTGTTGTTGCCAAACCATACCTTGATGCCTTCCCTTCTGAGCAATATATTTTAGATTAATATATTTTAGACCAATACAGGGTTTTGGGCTCAGGAGAGAAGAAAGTGAGTGAAAATTGATGTAATAGGTTGTGCTACATTTTATGGTGACTGCTACTAACCTAAAGGTTTCCAGATCTTAGAAAAGAATACATTTAATAAGATAAAATACAGTCACAGGAATATGAAAAGTTGGAGAACTGCTACAGCATTGACCATTTTTCTGTAAGTTAGATACAATCTTGAGTACAAGGTAACTGGACTGATCTTGTAATAACAGCTTATTCAGCATCAAGAAATCATTAAATCCAAGTATTTAGGATGTCTTGACACTTTTCTTTCCCTTGCTGAGTGCATTATGGGATAAAGTCAGATTTGCATGATACTTTTGAAGCCTTTAATTATTTTGCCTAAATTTTGACAATAGATTCAGACACATCAGATCTAAATTTTCTAGATAATTGATCTCCTTAAATGCCACTGAAATCAAAGTGTTAACATTATTAGTTCAGTAGTTTCTCTTTCCAATTTTCTGCCTCTCTTTTACTTGGCAATAGTTTAAACAGTAAGCAAATAACAGTAGTGAAAATCAGTCTGAAAGAAAAAACAGGTTCTAATATTTTCATTTAAGAATTGTCTTTGTGACATAACTTTGAAGGAAGAACTGTAAAATGTTGCTCTGCAACTAACAGCTCTCTTCACCACAACATAATGGAGAAGTAAATCACTAAAACAGGGAAGCAGACTTCTAATTTGGGTGTTTGGGGTTTTTTTCTTCTTGTAAAATGTTCATTCTTTTCTTCTGAATATATTCAGGATAGTTTGCAATATTAATGTATACTTTAATATATTTGGAGATGGAATCAGTCTTTTCTCCATTACACTGGGCTACATATTCCTAAATAGTTGAGCCCAGGTGCATGGCCTAGGTTTGAGTTACAGGTGCATGTCTCACTCATGTCCGTGCTCAGCTTTGAGGCAAGACTGAGGTAAACAGCTTTTTCTTGTCACCACATTCCTGACATAGGGAAGGAGGCGATGGGAGGGAGTTGGCCAAGTGCCCAATCCATGTACACATACTACAATACTTATGTAGCCGATGTGGCATAAAATGCATTGGAGAAGGCCACAGATGTTGAATTAGGAAATTCTTCATTAATATCCATTCACAGCTTCTAACAACTAAGTTAAAAAATAGAAGATCAAAAAAGCATTCCTGCTAACTGTGCAAAGCATTTTAGAAATTGGGAGATGTGCAAAGAAAAAATGGTTCTTAAGCCTTTAAAAAAAAAAAATCTTCAGGAATCCTGCATCTAATTTTCTTTTGAGTGGGGCCAAGAAGCACAAGTCACCGTCATCCATTCATGGAATCAATCTCTGTTATGAAATACTTCTCCACACTTGTGCTAATTCCTTCTGAGATACTGGCAGCAGATAAAATTATTGCTGCTTCTTTTTCATTCGAACTCCTTAAAATTAAATCATGTAACTGTCACTAATTTTACTGCAGCAATGATTTTCAAGCAGAGAATCTCAATGACTTCAATGAACATTAAAAGCCAATGGACCAATAAAACTTAGGGAAAGAGATGTACCACTCTTCTTACTTTCTGTTTATATCCACAGACCTTCCCAGGAGTGATGGACAAGAAGCAAGTCCAGACAATCCTATTTATGTGCTTAGGGCAGCAGGGCCAGTGAGGGAGTCCTAAAAACTTTCTCACAGCAATGCTAGGGGCTCCAAATAAATTTCATCAACACAGGGACCAATAGATCCATCAGAGAAACAAAATAGCATCTTTTTAGGAGGGAAACATGACTTATTGTTATACAATGCAATCACCTCTCTTCCTCTGTTTTTATACATTGTTTTCCCCCTTATCTGACTGCCAGTGCTGTGATGAGTGAAATGTGTTAGTGAGATCAGAACTAACTCCAGGATTATATTTATGAAGGAAATACATCACTTCAGTTTCTTGGTTATATCAGCCTCCAGATAGTTTTAAGTTGATTCTTTGGAACAGATTTGATACTTTTTGACAATAAAATGATTTTATCACTGCTATACTTTCTCTTGACATTAGAAAAAGAAGTAAAAATCAGCCACCTCTATTTTATTCCATCTATCAGCATTAAAAATCTCTTATTTGGATAGCTGTCCAGAATTCTTTTCAGAGGTATCAATTTAAAATACCCTTGATTCAACCACAGCTGCATTTTTATTATTATCAATAGCATTGTCATTATTGTAATTATTTACTGGCTACAACATATATCTCTAAAAGTTTGGAAAAGTATTTTTGCTGTTTTTACTGTCACTAGGGTTAAGTATTTGCTTGTATTTCAGGTACAGAAAAAATAAGAGAAACTGCTATTTTGAGACACTTGAGTATAAGAGAGAAAATTTTTACATTTCTTTTTAGGGAAAAAGAATTGTTTGCCTTTTCTTGCTATCATTGCTGCAAGGTTGGAAAAGAGGGGAAGAGGTTTTGTTTTCTTGAAAGTGTGTACATCCAAATTCTGGCACTATACATGTTTGAGTGAGCACAGAGGACACATTCTGTGATCCTTGCACTGTGCATGTGGATGCAGTGTTTTAGATAGAGGTTTGTTGAGGTTTTTTTTAATTGTTGACTACACTTTCTGCACTGCCTGCTGGAAAATCATCTATCCACCGAGTATTCTCCATTACTGATTTCTAGTATTGAAGTGTGTAACAGGCAAGTAAAACCAAATACTCTGTCAAGTAGTGACAATGGCTACCATTGCCACAGTGATTTCCCAACCTTGTAGGTAAGGGACTGTGGACGATGATTATGGGAATCAGACCACAGGGGATAAATGTAAAAATGTTTAAGAGCTTTTGTTTTAAAATTACAATTTAAAATTAGCATATGAGGTTTGGGTTTTTGTATTTATTTATTATTTTATATAACGTACTCATTCCACAAATTCTTTACTCTTTCTGTTTAAGAGCTGGAGTCTTGCTTCTAGGCACATTCCCTTCCTCCTTACCTGCAAAGTAAGTATATAAATCCTCTGTTCTTGCCAGCCTGCATTAAACATTGCAATACAATTATCCTCAGTCACTGGACTGTTATCTCAGGGAATTGAATTAGACTTTCTAGCTTAGAAACATCAAATAATTTACACAAAATGTTACAGTTGAAACAGATCCAGTGTAGAGCATTATATGATGGTTAGAATAGTAAAGATTAAAAAGATCAGGTCACTGATTTAAAACAGAACTAAAAGTTGAATCTGATCCTGAGGGTACCTGTTGAGAGTCACATCAAGCAGGTTATTGCCTATCCAGAAGCATGGAAAATCAGTTTTCCATTTAGCCTTGTCTCTAAGTTGCAGCTGTAACAATTTCCTTGAGAAAGGCTTCTTTGGGACCAATAGGAGTTCTGTGGAAATTTCACTGTCAGTTTTTCACAAGTACAAGTGATCAGAACTTTTGGTTAAGAAATATGAAACAGCCTTAGATGGTTGTTCAAAAACACTCCTGATAAGTCCCTTCTGTTTGAATATCTTGAACATTATGGTTACTTACGGGGCCAGAAAGGGAAGCATTCAGCAAAACATAAAAACTGTTTTCTTTCCTTAAAAAAGTGCAATGTGTTCCACTGCTCTTTTTCAACACAAATTAAAAACCCCTGAGATTTCCTCTCAGAAAAGTCTATCTTAATTGGCCTCTTGCCCTTATAACTGAAACAAAATTATCAGTTTGCATGTGCTTTGCATTTTAAATCAATATAATTTGTCACAATTATTAAGATCATTCTGTCAAGAGTACGTCAATATAAACTTCATCCATGAAGAAATTTTGTTGCATAGTCCTGACTGTTCTAGACATAACCTGATTACAATTTAAAACTTCTTTATATATCTGGATTTTACTTGCTTTACCACTCTGAATTGTGGCAAGGAATCAACATGGAACAACACTTAATGACATTCCCAAAGTAAAATATCTTCCAACAAACTTAGGAGTTTTCCATTGGTACTTACCCCATAACTAGATGTAATTCCTCACCTCCACCTTCAAACATATTGCCATTAATGCCCATTCACCACTCACTTCCCTGAGCATGGAAGTGTTCCCAGCAAACAGGATGAGAGCTGTTCATCCCACCAACTCTCGTGACTTGAGAGGGTCAATCACTTTTCACGTGCTGCTCCAAGACACACAGTTCTAAAGCAGCCTCCCACACAGGGCAGCTTGTGCTACATTTGGAGTTGGGCCAAGAGGGAATGAGCACCTCTGTTCCTCTCCAGGGCACCTCTGAGCATTCCCAGGCCCCCTCCTGTGTCCAGCTCCCTGGGCATCACGGAGCATCTGTAGGGCAGAGGAGGCCCTAAGCTGAACTTGCTCCCACTGGCACCACAGCAAAACTCGCCTGAATTCAATGGGATGGAAATGAGCCCAAAGGATAAAAATACAAAGATAATGCTGTGGAATGCTGGTGCTGAATAGTTTCATTTGAATTTGAAGTGAGGAAAAAAATGAAGGGAAAGAGAAAAGTTTGATAAGAGTTACAAGATGCTATGTTTTCCCTTCCCAATACAAGTTTTCACTTCTTTGCCAGAAAGAACTGTGGTGTCTCTTGTCATTACTCTTTTTTGTTATTTAAGTTAAAATAATATAAAAAAAAATATTCTTCCCATTTCCCCCATATACATGCTAAAATATGAAAAGGTAGAGTTAAGTGTAAAATCTAACCTTTATTCCACTTTGAACAAGCTTGTGTATATCCAAAAAAGGTTCCTTGAGTATGTCTCCCTCAGGAGTGAAAATCTTCACATATCCTTCTTTCTCAAGAATAAAGAGGCGATGGGATCCATCCCCACAATGTACTGCTCCAACAGGCTGCCTTAGTCCACTCACAACCTCCTGAATACAGAAGCAGTTGTGCTTGTGTTTTCTAAAGAAATTTAAAGAAATAGTGAGACTTTTCTTCTTTCTCATAACCATGACACAGCAATGTTCTTAAAAGATAAAACTATTGCCCTGCAATGATATTAAAAACAGCTTTATATTAAAAAGGTTTTATATATTAACGTATATAAGTTATTTCCTTGAATGTGTGCAAGCACATAATACAGAAAATCAGTTTGAGCTTCACTTGAGCAAATTTTGGTCTGTATACAAGGGAGAGAACATTAACTAAAGTAAGATCCAAACTGTAGAGCAATGAGAGGGAAAAAAATTGGTGAAAGAAGAGAATAATTTAGAAACACAGAATTTCTACCATAAAATAAACACAGTAAATTTTATCATTTGGACAAAATTTCGCTCCTAAACCCCATTTTAAAATAATGACTCATGATGGAATAATCTAATTTAATTATTTTCACAAAAAAAACCCAAACAAATGAAATAAACTGAGGATCACAACATAAATATTTTACTAATAAACTTATTGCAGTTGCTTAGTAATATCAAATTCAAGTACAAATTACTTCCCAGAACTACATATGATCCACAGGCTGGATGATAACCAGTATCCCCAGGGTGGATCAGACCAGGATTCTAACACCTTTTCTGCAAGGCATGTATCAAATGGTACTGAAATGCTGAAGCTCATGTAACTTTCTCTTTTGACATACACTAGCAGCAGCAAAAGAAAGTCACATCTGGAAAACACAGCTGCTCAGCATAAGCACACATGGAGCTGTTTCACTGTGAAAACCACAGGTTTTGCTAGGGTTTTTTTTTTTTTTTTCAGATTAAACAGCATTTATCTTTATGAACCTGCTGATCTCTTCCTCTTTGTCATATTCTTCCATGTGGTCCAGGGAGTTAGAAGCTGGCCCTCGCACTTGTTTTCTTGGAAAATCTGGAAAGCACACACCACCGTCTTTTCTTGCATAGTAATAGCAAAACTCATCAGCTGTAGTTTGGAGGAAACCTTAAAAAAGCGAAAGAGCATACAAATATTTAATGTGTTGTCATGTCTGCAGTTTTGTGTCATCAAACTCATCTTTAAATAGATTATAGAGGAGAAAGAGGTCATTTTAAACAAAGGGCTATCTGCAAAATAAGCTTGCTCTGTATAAATGTAAACTGAGTATTGCCTTTTACATTTTATTCATTTGTATTTGTATTAAGCCTCATTTTCAGTGTGCTTAAGTTTCATTCAAAATGACACAACAGTTCACTCACTAAAAAATCACGAGACAAAATTCAGAGTTGAGGCTGTGTCACACTTCTCCCTATCACACCCTCTCAATCAAGTGTAGTATCTGCTGTAAAATAGCTTGAGCACCTTCTGTTTAACTTTTTTTTACAGTGATTTGTTCTAGTCAAAATCGCAGTAAAGACTTTGGTAAAAGACATGCAATAAAGATTTTGTGGAATGCTGCCAGCAAAGGATATTGGATGGAGAGGTGAATAATCAGTTGTCTCAGAGAGTGGGAAGTACTGCTGAAAACTGCAGTGTGGTGACATCCAGTTGGTCTCTGAAGTAGCTGAACAGTGTCCCGTGGTGTAGTCTACTTCCTCAGCCCCATCCCCTGAAAAGGGGGATATGTCTCATGCTGCATTGGATGAAAGGTGGTCCTTAGGTTTTAGGTTAAAATGGGAAGGAGTTTGAAGACCCAGAGAAACACAAAGTTGATAAAACGAGAGCCTTTGAGTAAAAACCCTGCCACTATTGCTATTACTTTATTGTATTACATTTAATGACATTGAAAAATATCTATTTCTGTTCACAAACCTATTTCTAGTCATTCCTATCCAGGTTTTAATCAGGAATATTAAATCTAAGAAGACAAGAGTCTAGCTAGTTACCCATGGACTATTTTACCAGAACATTGTTAAGATAATATGTCTTAAGTTACCTCCATTCCTGTTTGCATTACTGGCAACTGTCTTATGATGTACTATGGTCCAGGACATAACTCATAGGATACACGGAATTAGCACTTAATTGGAATTAGAGGCCTAATTTATGCATAGCTTTACCTCTTGTGAATAATGCAGTAATCCACAGATCTTGGCCATAAAACCTCTGGCTTACAATGTACAATAAGAACTGATCAGGGACAGCTGTGTTTCATTGGAAAATGCCAATTTCTTACAAGCAAAGCTTTTTCAGAAACATTATCAGTTTTGACAAAGTTTTAGTTAACATGATGTTTCTGGTCCAAGCTCAAACTTCTGGTCTAAATGAAAAAGAAACAGACAGCGAACCTTGTATCACTATACTCCGATGTCTTGTAATTAGGGTGTTTCATTAGGAAGAGGAATATTCAGGTCAATGCCCCTCATCTGTCAGGCAAGAGTTTGACCCTAAGTCTCCCATTTCCCAAGTAAATGTCCTAACAACGACTTTATTAGCTATCCTGGGGTGGTCTCTCTGTGGCTTTCTTCATGGAAAATTTCGAAAGAGTTCAATTTCTTCCTTATGTGGAATAGGAAAATTTTTTAGATCCCAGAATTTTTGTGGAGTGAAAAGCCTTTCCCACCCAACTATACTTCTTTTCATATACATCTTCCTTTAAAAATATTGGAAAAATGACATGACAAAGCCTGCCTTTGATTTCCATAAAATAATATCTGGCAACACATGGTAGTGTGTTGTGGTGTAAAAGTCTAATTGCCATGATTTGGAACTTCAGTAAATTTCATCTCTGAAGAGCTGCTTTTAATTTCTAGTAGTTATTTGGAGAAAATTGGAGATATAATTTCAAGTGGAACAACTCAAGAGGAACTCTGATATAATCACAGAGTAGTATTCCAAGGTTTGTAGATATAATGCCAAAATCAAAGGTAATCTAAAATCTTGCTGTTGAATTATTTGACTTAAGAATACGGGGGTTTGTCTTTAATAATTTATTTCTCTAGGCACAGTGGGTCATTCAAAAAAATGCAACAGCAAATTAGAGGTGTACTATTACTAAGAATTTCTAGAATTTTCCAAGTATACCATTTACTATTTACAAAAGATAAACTACTCCTGGCTTGAGTATTATCTTTAGCCAGGAAAACCCAGGGCATGTTGCCATCACATTGTTCACTTGGTGCATGTCCATTTCAAAAACTAATCAGATGCAAACTCACTTTGACCAGTGCAATGCCTTTTCTTACATGTAAAACTAATCCCACTGCCTCATGAAATATTTTATCATGCACTTAAGTGCATGGTGCACTGCAGCTGCCTTTTGCTGTTTAGCAAACCCATCAGCAGGTTCCAAGAAAGGATAAGGCTTATGGACCATGTTCATTAGAAATGCTTGTAAAAAAAGTGGAGTTAGAATTAAACTATGAAAAATGCTGCATTACTGGAAGGAATGTAACCTCTGTAAATACAGGTTCACCTGTGCATTAATGGCGGAATTTTGCTATTTTGTTCTATAAAAACCATGGTAGTTTAGAAAAAAAAAAGTCCATGTGTTATATATGCTCCATTTAACACACTAACAGCTTCACTGAGGACATTTAGAGAAACATTTGCTCCTACTCTCCTATCTGCTTGTAGTAATTTAATATCTTCTTTCTCATGCTTAGATTGTAAGGTCTTTAGTGTACAGTTTGCCATTTTGTTCAGAGTTTGTACAGTGTCCAGAAGAATGGTCCCTGACAAGTGCCCCTAAGCACTAGAATTGTTTGAAGAAAAGAAAAAAAAAGTAATAGGGTCTGCAACCCTTGGTCCTGCGTGAATTTCTGTACTTACTAATTTATTTTAAAAGACTCGTACATATTATTACAAATTTCCTACCAGCTGTGTACGTGTTGACAGAGCAGTGCCTGTGTTAACAAAGAAAATTGAAATCACAAAGGAAGATTAAACATCATGTTTAAGTGTCAGATTTTGCACAGGCTTGCATTTCTATGCTAAACTTTCTGTCTTGCAAACAAGAATCCAACGACAGGCTTTTCAGTTAAGGCAGCTACAGTGAAGGCTTTCTGTGTTCGCCTTTATAAAACACTGTGGGAATAAATTGCAAGATTAAAAGCCTTTTCAAAGGAAAACTGCTCCCAGCTGATCCCCACCTCCTCTCTCCACTTGTATTTGCAGTCAGTTGTTCCTCACACTGTATGTCCCTTCCTATCCTACCTTCACCAAATTCCACTTTGCTGGATTTCCTGATTACCTGTCCCTTGCCTCTTCTCTTTGATACACAACTCCAGTGCCATGGTAGCACGTGTCTCAGTCTTTGCAGCAAGTCAAGCTCCTCTGCACTGCCTCCGTTGTTTGCACTGCACACAGGATTGAGTATCATCCACTTGTCTGAGTGCACCTACATTGCCTTTGAGGGCACCTGGAAGTCAGGCTCACCTGCTTTATTCCTGCTGTGACCTTGAGCATGCAGTTCGACATCATGTCAAAGAGGCCTTTACCTGCTTTAGGTTTTTTTCTGACCGCTAGATGTGAATTTGGTCACAAAACCCCCACATTCTCCTCTCTTCTCAACTGCCGATGAAAGCCAAATCAAAGACATGATTTCAGACTCATTGTTTCAAAATGTACTAAGTCCACTGGCAGCTCACATAATTTCCAGCTGGTTTTCAAGTGACTGGTGACCCTTTTCTCATGCTCAGACACTGCAGGGCCAGGGTTCATCCCCTTCACGCTCTTGTTACCAGTAGCAAATTTACCAGCCCCTCCTATTTTTCTGCAGGTTGACTATGTTGACTGTGACTATTAATCAGCCACGTTAGAACTTCTGGAAGTGTTTTGTGAGTTGTAGAATTTCTTAGAATTCCAACGTTTTGGGCTAGAATTCCAACATTTAGGAACACCCTGTTTGGTGTTTGAAAAATCCTATCAAGCATCTGTTCTGGTAATGCCTCGATTCAGATCTGGGCCCGGATCTGAATTCACCCACAATCATCTGGAATCCATTTCTTTAAATAAAAATAATGGAGACCAGATAGCTCAAAATCTCTCCCATGTCCTTGGATGGCACTGTGGCTGTGGCAGAGGTTTGTTCCTTAGAATACACCGCTTCCACTGGCATGGATCAAATTTCTGCTTATGTCTAAAGGCAGAATCAGCTGTGCTTTTCTTTACTAGCTATATTAGTAATAAATATTGACAGTCTTCCCTTATGACCTTGAAAAACTTAAAATTCATGTTGATTGAACACACTTCAGTAAATCACTTAACTCCAGCGTCTCCATCAATAATCACTTAAACTGAGGCTTGCAGTAAAGATTAGATGAGAAATAATCAGAATAGTTATCTGGAATGAAGCAGGGAAGATCTAATCTCATAGTCTTTGTGAAATATTACACCTGCCTTCATATCCATGCAATCCTAACAGCGATTGTTATTGCTCTGTTTGAATAAAGAAGGGGGTCCACTTTTTCTCTCAATATTCCTAAAGAATTCAGTGGAAGTTCTGATACAGTCATAACTGGTGGGCACACTGCTGTCTTCAAAAGAGTTAACCTAGGATCTGCTAGGGTTTTCGTCTTTGCGGGAGACAGAACAATAAATGAATTTTTGAAGCAAACTCATGAAAAAAACTGATACATAATTTCTCAGCCTTGGTTAATATGCACGGCTAAAATTTCAATCCCAGAAAATATGCTTGCTATCTTAAAATGTCAATAATATTTCTCATTTGTGCAGGACTTAAGGGATAAACTATTTTTGTAGTCAGCAATTTCCTTAAACTGCGTTGTTTTGGTGTTCAGAAACAATTAGCACTCCCTAATGGAGAAAGAGTAATTATTCGACATTTTAACAAATGCACAGTGAATCATTGCCAGAGACCTTGGGTTTGGGGGCCTGTCAGTTTTCAACTCTGTTAAATCCTCCAGGCTAAGCTGAAAACATAGCTTCCACATTTTCTATTTTTTTCTTTCTTTCGCAATAAATATTATTACGGATATACAAGTCTCACAAGGAAAAGAGAAACCCCAAATAAGTTGTTATTTTACTGAGTTATATTTCAGAGTGTACAACACTATTAAACTATATTAAAATCCTAAAAGCCATCTTCTCAAAAAGAGAGACCTGAATCTTATTTAATACCTTTGGGAAATCCTAGAATAGGTATCAACAACCATGAGTACCAGTCAACTCACCAAATGAATCCTGTTGGATATAAGTATGCAACAAGTTTTTGTTAGTACAACCTACTTTCAGAACAAGTATTTAGAACGATTATTAGCATCTGATTGATGTAGGAAAAATCCTATTTTAACTGATGCTAAAGTCTGTAAGCTCTTTTCCTGCAAAGCACAGCGCTCTGCCCAGTGCTAAAGTTATGCTTTCATCTGGTTATCTTTCAAGGCAACCTGGGTGGTCACAAAAAGCACTTGACATCTTGATGCACTTCAGCAGTTTTACATATACACAAACTTTGTAGAAAAATAAATTTGTCATTCGTCACCACATATGTTGATCTGAGGAGCGAGGTTCCTGTGGCTGTAGCTCCTGTGCTGCTCAGCCCTTTCTCATTCTCTCTCCCTCCCTCCACCTCCTCCTTCTTTCCCCCTTTTCCCTCTTTCACTTTTTTCAATTAAACAAATTGTTTTCTCATAAACACAGGATTTCACAAAACAACTCAGAGGGTCTTGCTCTGCAGAATATGAAAATCATTTGTGCTAGCTACAAACTCATGTCAAAAATGTCTTTGTGCTGACTTCTTATATGGGCCAAACATTTAGAATATCTAATCTGTTATCGCTGTTCAGCAGGCAGTCTTGGCAACTATGATCTATTCTGCTTTGCTTTGGGGAATGTGATAAAGAGCAAGAAACAGCTGGTTTAAGAAAGCCTTAGAAACATCTCTTAGTTTATAAAGACAATAATAATATTTTCATATTTGAATGGGTTGAGATACATGCTAAACCACAGTAAAGGGTAAAAGTAAGTCAATTCAAAATGTTTTCTCAAGTCAATAAAAGAACACAGCAAAAAAATCCCTGCACTCTTGGGATTTCAGAGAAAACAAGTACACACTGTACACATGCAATTAAAAAACCGTCCTCCAAATCCCATCCACTTAAACTATCCCCTTTACTCAAATATGTTTATATTATATTACAAAGCTGTGTTCATATGTTAAAAATGACTATGCACAAATTCATTTTTCATCTCATTATCAACTCTTTTTTTCCAGTCTGTGTTGCTAGTTTAAAAAAAAAAAACTTAACCAGTTTAATTATTTTCTCCTGTGTGGCATTGTTTATAAGTAGTGTTTGGACAGGGAAAAAAGCATAGTTTAAAAATTACAGTCTTAAACATATAAATAATTTACTATTGAGAATACCAAAGATGTTATTTAACATAATAGTGTCTTAAGACAGTGTTTCTAAAAGAGCCATCTTCTGCGGTTATTTTGTTGATATAGTTACAAGTGATAGCACACATTTGGTGACTGCTTCAGACAACACAGGGCAAACGCTGCTTTTGGTTATGTCCAGCTAACTCTACTGAGTACAGTGAGGAAGTGTTAGGTAAGTTAAGAATTTGGTTGTTAACAGCACATTGGAAGTGATTCAAAGATCACAGAAGTCTATCAAATAAGGGGCCTTTGATTTCAATGGGCTTTAAACCCTGTGGAAAAAACATCAGTTTCTAGGGTAACAAAACCAGAAAAAACACCTTACTCATCAGCTTTTGGAGGCTACAGAAAACAGCCAGGACCTTTTATTTCTTGCATTTTAAAACAATCTATCATTTAGAATAGCCTTTTGGATGGCCAGCTGCTTGTTTGCATGATAGAATTAACGCACTAATATTTCAGCAAAGGTAATAATTTCAGGTGCCTTTGACAACAATCAAACCATGTGTGTTTCATGGAGAGTTTAACAGGAGGGTGGCAAGAAAGCACTCGAAGTATTTCCCTCCCTACACAAGATCTGCTGTGAAGAATGATATTCCGTCTCTGCTTGGCAAAATCCCCTGGATATCAGTGGGGATTTTTCCTGGTTAAAAGCTGGATCTATAACCGCTCAGGCAATAACAACATATCAGGACATCCTTTAGCCCTGTATTTCGTTAGGAGTTTTACCTGGTGTGTGACCTCTGCAGGTATAATAGAATTCTTTACAATAGTCTTTGCACAGGTAGGGAAGAATTAGTTCTTTTTCAGGAGTTTCCCCTTTCTCAGGTGAGTGGAATAAGTTCTGAGCGTGAGGTGAGCAGTGTGCACACTTGATTTCCTCCAGTAGCTTCGCACATTCTGTGTTGTTGGTAACAGAAAGGACCTGCAAGCCACAAACCAGAAACAAGTAAATGTGTGACCTGTGTCCCCATCTTACACAAAGAAAGACTGCATGGCCTAATGCCATAAATAATGCAAGTGGAACCAACAGTTATTATCAATGCATCGATTGTCACGCCACCGTTCTGGAGGTGCAAAAGTTATTACTATGAAATGTGCAATATGCCATTGGTACAGTGAGATTTTAATTTCTTTATTTCTTATAGAAGATTCTGTACGATTTCTTATCTGCGCTTGCTTCTCAGATAAGAATAACAGTACTTAAGTTATTTTAAGGACCCATCCCATGCCTGCCATCACATAGGCAATCTGTATTAGAGGGATCATTTATATAAGAGGGAGTTACAGCAGCAAGCTTTCTACCCACTTCTCTTATGCGAAATACCTGAAAATCTAACTTGTAAGGTGGTCTGCTCAAATTTAGAGACTAGAAATTAAAATCATACCAGAAAAATGAGTCAGGAAAACCATGTCTAGGTGTTCATAAAATAGGTGTATCTTGAACGACACCACAGCCTGGCTACTGAAATGATTGCTGTGGAAGTCAGTAGGTGCCATGGATTTTTCATGCTTTAAATGCTGTTCTGCTCTTTGCTCTCTCTGATGCAAATGATTTGGAGATGGGAAACTCTGTATGTTTTCAGACATATCTTTCTGTAAGTGAAAAAGTAGAATTTGTAACATCATTTGTGTCAATATGGAAGCTGTAACTTTGTCCGGAAAACAGCATATATTATGTATGCATAGCACTTAAAGAGGCACGAAACCACAACTGATGATGTGTTTAAGTAAACACAGGAGCCTAAGGAGTGCAATGTCATGAAATTGTGAAAAATAATGGAAAACAGCGTAGTTGTCTTTATTAGCTTTTGAATGCAGTGCACTTTGTTAATGTGTTGTTAACCACATGAATGTTTTTTGATTGTTCATCCCAATGGTGGGCAGTGGAAATGTGTTCTCCCCAATGAGAGAGACTGAATCTGATCCAATGCAAAAACAAAGCTCAGGTTCTTTCTGCTATTTCTATAACACAGTTATAAACAAAGACCATAAGACACTTATGTTTAGAAGTACTAATGTGGTAAATATTTGTATTGTTTAAAATTTGTAAATATTTGTAAATCACACATTTGAAAATATTTATTGTTTTGCCATAGTTCATATCCCTGAGCTGATTTTGTAGTAGGACTTTCCAATGTCATTGCCTTGTGATGTAACATTATAGGGAAGTATCTAAGTCACTTTTGATAAAATAAGTTTTTCAACACAGGAAGACTCCTGATATGCTTGAGTTTGCTGTCTCATAGGTCAGCTCTCTTCTAGGATGCTGTGCTTTGATAATACAGGTCTGAACTCTGCTTTTTATTTACTGGTCATAATTACATAAACCTCAAATGCTTGAGAGAAATGTATTTTCCATTGTTTGAAACAGATGTGTATTCAAAATATTAAACAATATATGGCCCATACATTTAAACAAAATCCTGCTTAAAACAATCTTTATTTAGAAGACAAACTATCCAGGAAAATGTAGTTTTGCCATACCTATATTGTCAAAAGGCTATCTGAACTGTGCACTAAAATTTAATGCTGGAAGTTGGACCACTGATAAGAAGAGCCCCATTTGGCTTCTACCCTTATTCTGGATGTGCTGCCACTGGCTTCAAAAAGAATCCTCCAGGTTTGCCAGGATCACTAAATGCATTAAATGTTCTGTTCTTTAGACTAGCTGCTGTTAAACTGTCCTCAGCTTCATAGCACCTGCAGGTCAGGTGGTTAATGTGATTAACATCTGCCATATATAGTTTATTATCCCTCTTCAGACCTTTCTTGAGAATATAATTGCCTTACATATTTTGTAAAGGGTTTCTCTTTTTTTTTTTTTTAAGCTTTAAGACAGTAATCAATTAATTGCATGTTGCGTGCATGGCAAAAGGTTTGCATTAGTCCTGAATATTTTGGGGAATTCTTTCCATGGCTACAGCCTCTTCTCTCCTGCAAAAGTTTAGATACCTTTTGCTAGATTGCTCATTTGGGCCATAGCAGCAGAATTTGTAACCTTAGTCTTCTTTCTTGAGTTTCAGATGTTGTTCTAGATAGGGTAAATCTTGAAGACAAGAACTAAAAACATAATGATAACTACTATAAACTATAACCAAAACACGTAACAATTAAAACTTTGAACTTGACTAAATACTGCCTAGGATTGCAGTCCAGGCAGTAGAGCCTTGACATGCTTGAAGTAATCTGTGCTGCTGAGGCAATATTCTGCATTAGCTGAACTTTTCTAAAGGATGCTGTGATTCTGATGGGAAGAGGCCTGTGTAATTCAATCAGGTCATTGTCTGCCAAACAGACAAAGTCTGAAGCCAATAGGGGATGAGCAAAAACACTATCCAGAAATGCTACTTTTTAAGAACACAATGTCACTTCTCTCTTGAAGTAAGGATGAAATGACCCATTTTGGTGTTTCCACCAAAGGACTGTGAGTACAGACCCTTCAGAGTACTTGCCTACAGTCAGTAATATCACCTGGTTTGCAGAAGTCTCAGAAGTTTTCATCAAGGAGTTCATCTCGGGCTTTCTTGTGGTAACAGTGTGATGGTGTGTTTAGAAGTACAAGTAAACACAAAGTAGTGCTAGGTAAATATTCAGTGTACTTATTGAATTAAATCCACAGAGATGCAGATAGAAAACTGTACTTCTACTGGAAGACTACAGAACACATTGTGAACAGAGGGGGAAAAATAAATTACAGGATAGCAAAGCTAATTTACTGTTTCTTGCGGAAAACGTAATTGACGTTGCCTGGTGATACAGGCTTGCCAACATTTCAGTCCTCAAAGTTAAGACAAAGGGATCCTAATCCCCCTGAGCAGCTGCTATCCAGGAATTAACCACAGGAATTCACCCCCTCATGTCATTTCTGGAATGAATCTTGGTCATATAATAGCTAATCGGAAGATTAAGGAATGAGAGTCAATCAATTATCTGAAAATCAAGTACAATGTTACTTAACTTTTAGAAAGCTCAAGCAAAATAGGGTGGTAACATTTGCTCTGTGTGAGGTCTGATGTGTAACTCTGTACTGGCTTGGAGATAGGACAACTCTCTATTCTGAATTTCAGTAAATCGATAATATATTTATCCTGGAGTATATTAAACCAGTTCTAAGCAGATTCTGAAATACTTATTTGAATGAAGCTTTTTTCTGTTGGATGTCTACTTTGAAAATGACCTTAACGTTGACAATGGCTTTGGTCTTTTGATGAAATGTAAACTAATTTCCTGCTTTAATTTTTAAAGTCGTATGTGAAACCATCAAACTGCAGTGCTTTAAACTAACTGTGCTCTGGAAAATATGTAAAACTTCCAAACATTTATTGCAACATGCCTAATAATGATTATGTCTGCTGCTGACTAATTTACAACATCTGTAAGATCATCCTTTAATCTCTAGCCACATGAAAGTAAAACGGGGAGACTAAAGGTAAGATAAATCCTGGAATGCACAGGAAAGCACAGCATACTAAATTGGTTTATCAACAGAAAGAACAGTGCAAAGAAGAAGAAACAGAAGATGACACAATAGACAGAAATTCTTTACGATTAATGTCATCTGTTTTGTGTACTCTGTCATATCTAGTTAGAGAAAGGCAGTAGAATTTTGATGCTAACAGAAGGGAAAAACCAGTGAAATAAGTCATTGCATTAAGCCATATTTGATATACAAGCATTTATGTCTAAAAATCATGTGGTGACGAGATTGTTCAGCTGTTGAGTTGAACATATGCCTCTTCCGTATTATAGTGCTGGATTATGTCATTAAAGAGTTCAGTTTCAATTTTAGGGTAATATTTAAATAGATCATTGTACTAAGGCAGCTGTTAAAGGGACCCCAAGATGAGTTATTTGTTTAGTTGGATGTGTTCAACAATAGCCTTTGTTCATGAAAGAGCCAGAGCAAACAAATGATTGTAAAAGGGCACACTTGAAAACAATTACTTTTCACCCATTCCTTGACAGCCTTGGCTGTGAAACCATCCAAGGTAGAGAGGACTTCTTTGCCTGTCAGGCTGTAAGCAAACTTTTAGAAAAACTGATATTACAATGTTTGGCTGGGATATAGTAGCCCTTCATAAACAAGGGGATATTGCCAAAAAAATAAAGGAGTTAAACGTCAACACAGGATGCAAACATTTTACTTGAGCCAGTGCAATGTTGTATCTGCTCTATACGGTAGCTCCATTACTGTTCCCAAAACTGCAGGTGGTGTTTTAATTTATAAGCATATATCAATAATTTGACCAAATTCTTCTAGACCCAGCATTTTAACCAAGAAGCTCTTGTGAGAATGTCTACTGAGCATGGTTTTTTTTGGTGGGGTTTTTTTTTGTTGGGTTTTTTTTGGGGTTTTTTTTTTTTTTTTGTAAAGATGGCGGTGTTACAGATTTCTGTTAATGGCATGGCCACTCGATCATCTGGGTATATGATGGTGTTTAAAAAAGATGGTTTTGAAACTGTAGTAGAACAAAGTTTAAAAAATGTGCTTTTAGAGAGGTTACATTCAAATGCATACCGTAATACTTTGCCACATCTTTTACAGACTGACCACCTCATTCTCAAGTGGCATATATTTTGACATTTTTTTCTAAATGTATATTGATATGATAAAGCAGATTTGTGAATTTCATAAACATTAATCGTCAGTGAAAAAAAGTCTGATTTTACAACCCTGTAAAATATAATTCCTTAAAAAATGTAGTTTATATGTTAAAGAAAATACAAAGCAGATTCAACAGCTCAGAAATAGGTACTGTGGCATATATGGTCACTTCCTCACATTTACATCAGGTTTTTAGCACCATTAGTAAGAAAAAAACCACACTGAAAAGGAATTAAAAGATCTTTTAAAGTAATAGTAAGAAGAGAATAAACACTTCAACTGCCTGGGGATGGAAAACTAACCAAAATTGAACTTCCAGTTTATTGCATTCACCAATTACCACAAGGGTCTCTAAGCACTGAATAATCTCAGTAGTATATATGCCCCCGAGACACTGCAAACAGGGTGAATTAAGGACATATTTTTCAGTCCTTATTATTTTTTTCCTTTTATATTTTTTCTTTTTTTCCAGCTAGATCTTTCAGGTTATCTGTGTGTGGTTATAGTTTAATTCAATTATCACACAGGAGCTTAATGACACTGTCTCTAGACAACATGAAGAAATATATCTGCCTTGAATCTCAAACTGCTGCTGCATATGGTATGAATAAAGAGAGATCTGCAGCTGAAAACCTGCAGTAAGACAGTTCTCACTCATCTGGGAATAGAGGGGGTAGGACAAATGCTCCCTCAAAAGGCATGAACATTTGGACAGAGCTGGGGACTGAAGGAGAATGATGTTCTCCAGTTTCACCCATTAGTGAACCAACTAACAAACACAATGGTGTTGTTGTTATTCTTTTGCCATAAGCAACAGGACTCTGTGTGTGGGCAGCAGTTTAGTGGGGAGGAGGATAAGTCGACCCCTTTTTGTCCTATTGATTTTTTCCTATTTGCATGACTTGAGCAAATTAAATGATGCAATATGGCTTTTTGTTACAAAACAAAGTGAGAGATACCACCCAGACACATATGTTGATTCGTAGAAGCTGTTTACATGAGAATGGAGTGAAATCTACCGTGAACTGAGCATAAAAATTCGATTCAGGCTGGGTATTTTTTTTTATTATGCTTGGGCCAGCAAGACTGAAACACAAGTTTTCCAAGAGTCTCTCAGACCTTGACAACTAGAGAGTTGTAACTGAGGAATTCTTAATTACACCTAAATGAGGATCAAATGTAAAAAAAAAAAAAAAAAAAAAAAAAAAAAGGAAAAGGAAAGAAAAGAAAAAGTAATAATAATTTTTTTAAAAGACACCTGATTGTTTATTTCATATGCAGTGATTCTTAATGACATTATTCAGCAACTTCCCTCCCTGTGCGTACCCTCGGATGCAGCACTGGCCATCACAGCACAACTTATCAAACACGGTCCTTTGCCTGGTCAGGTACCCAGGCGTTTGAAAATCTAAGCAACAGGCTGATAAGCAGAATTTAACTTGCTAAAGGATGCAGAGAACTTGACAATTTTAAGAAATCGGTGAGCAGAGGAGGTGCTTCCCTTCACATGACCGCAGCTTGAAATTGGACAGAGAGGCTGCCAGGTAATGTGAAAAGGCAAAGTGTCTCACGGCACCTGGTGAGACACCGGCCCTGGGCGAGAGCCGGGAGACCGGGGTCCCACAGGGGACACTTCGGGGGTCTTTCGCCGCTGATACACGGAACCGTGAGTAGCACACGGGCCCCGAGGCGGCCGGAGATCACGGAATGTTGGTACACCGGCACCAGCCACTATTCAAACCCCCTCCTGAAGTAAGCATGTGGAGCAAACTGGACACGATTTTTCACCCCAGGAGAAACCCAAACCGGATGGTACCGCCAAACGAGCGCACAGCCCCTCCGCTGCCGCTGCCCGGAGCCCGCCCGGCTCCTCCGCCCTTCCCCGCAGCCGCGCCCGGGCAGCAGCGGTACCTGCGGGCGGCCCGGCCCCGCTGCACCGGGACGGGACCGGCGCCGGGGCCGCCGCCAGAAACTCGGGCGCTGCGGACAAAAAGTAACTCGGAGGCAGAGCCGGCGGTAGAGCCGGCACAGCGCTCCCCCCGCGGGGCGCCCGTGTTCCCTCCGGGGCGCGGACCTGCGCCGGCTCCCCGCGACTCCCGAGGCAGCGCGGACCAGCGCCAGGATCGCACTCCCGCCGCGCCCTCGCCCCCCGGGCAGGAGCGGCCGCCCCCCGCCGCGGCATCGCCCCCACCGCGTGGGAACGCGGCAGGTTCGCGGCCGGTGCGTGGCTCGGCGCAAAAATTAAAAAAAACCCCAAACAACACAATACCAAAAGCCTCCCCAAAAGCCGGCGCAGCCCCAGGTGGTGCCTACCTTGGCCTCGGCGTGCGGCAGCCCCTGCGCCTCGGAGCGGGAGCAGCAGGACAGGCGCGGGTAGAGGCCGCGGCACATCGCCTCCCCGCCGCCCGGGGCCTCCGGGGACAGCACCCGCCGGTCCCGCTTCTTCAGCCGCCGCGGCGGGGTCCCGTTGAGGCACCTTCTCCTCCGGGCGCCGCTCTCCCCAAACTTGGCATCCCCTTCGAAGAAGCACAGAACCACGGCCACCAGCAGCAGCTTAAACGGCAGCATCTTGAGCATCATGCCTGAGGGAGCGTGTGAATGCACCCAAACCGGGGGTGGGGGGGGGTGGGTGGGGGGAGAAGGAAGGAGGGGAATCCCACTGACTTTTCTTTGCACTTCAGATCAGGAAACCACCTCCCTCCCCCAGAAGGGGAAAGTCTGGAGGAGAATAATAACAGTAGCGGTTAAAGAGCCGACGGAGGAAGAGCACCTCGGCCACCCCCGCTTCTTCCAAAAAGGCGGACGCGAAGAGGCAGGAGCGGGGGGACCGAGCCCCCGAGCCCCGGCGGGAGGATGCTCGAAGCCGGCGAAGTTGTGCGAGCGGCACAGGTTTTAGCAGCTGCCGCGCCGAGGCGCCGAGGCTCGGGGCGGGCCGGGCAGCGGGCGGCGGCAGCAGCCCTTCACTTGTCGTCCCATAGGAAGGGTGTCCCCGCGGCGGGACTGCGGCGGCGGCCGGGCCGGGCGATGCCCCCTCCGCTGCTGCTGCTGCTGCCGGCTGCGGCTGCGGCTCGCCCGGGCTCTCATGTTTCGCTCCCTCTTTTCTTCTTCTTTTTAAGCGGCGCGCGGGGAGGTGCTGCCACCGCGCGCCCTGCACGTCACCCGGCGGCATCCACCGGCCGCGCGTGCCGCCCGCGGGGGCCCGCCGGGAAGCGGGAGCGGCGCGGGGGCCGCGCCCGGCGGGAGGGAACGGCGCGGGGGCGCGGCGGGGCCGGCGGCGCGCCCCGCCCCGGGGAGATCCCCCCGCCAGGGGGTCCGGCTGCCCCCTTCCTCCCCGGGGGACCCGGAGCCGGGCCTCCCGGAGGGCCGGCGGAGAGAGGGAGGAGGCGGGAGCCTTCCCGCTCCCCTGCCTCGGCGGGAACCGGTGGGATCGCGGCGGTGCCCGGCGGAAGGCGAGCGCCGTAGGTGGGTCCTGCGCCCCCGACGGCCCAGGCGCCCGAGGCAGGGCTCCCTCGGCGTTGGGCTCGGGGTCTGCTCGCCCGCCCGTTGCCCCCACAGCTCATCCCCAAACGCCTCGGAAGGTTCCAGAGGCGTGGGGCCGAGCGCGCGACGGGCGTCGACGGCGGGAGCTGCCCTCAGCTCCCAGTGGTTTTTTCCAGCGGAGCTTTGGCGCCGTGGCTGCCCCCGAAGGTGCCGCGGGCTGACAGGCCCTTGGTGTGTGTGAGCGCGATGACCAAGGTACAGCCTCTCGGTGGTGGCGGCACAGCGGCCATTCCTATAGGTGTGAGGGAGCGGCATGTGGGAGGGTGAGCGTTCTCCCGGTGTGCCGAGAGCGGGAGACGCGTGTGGGAAGGGCAGGAAGATCCAAGTACCTGGTGCTTGGTGGCAAGAAAACACCTGTGAGGCCAGGACAGAGCCAGAAAGGGAAGGGCCAACACAATATGGCCAGGGGTGAAATGGACATGGAAGTCCAGAGAGCCCCAGCCCAGGGTAAGCCGTCAGTGGCGGCTGAAGTGCGGGTGCAGCTACAGCCACTGACTTGGAGGTGAAGGGCAGCTGCATTAGTAAAGTCAGAGGTGTGTTTACCGGGGACTGGCTGCTCATCCCAGAAATAGAGGAAAAATTGGCTTGCACCCAAAAAGCCCCCTTAGGAGGGAGAAAAGAAGTATTGCATTAAGTTCCTGACGTGCACTGGTGTCACTAAACCAGCTAGGCCCTGCTCCTGTTTTTCACCAGAGTCTCTTCATATTTCCATTTGAACTCTTAATCAGCCGCACTGAACTAAATAGGACTTTGGCATGGATGAATAGCACATCAGATAAATTAGTGAGTAGACACAAAGACTCTTTCCCTTCGGGTGCATTTTTGAAGGAAAGTGGTTCCTTAACTCACGACTACTCCTTGTTTTGCCTCTGACTCTCGTTTGACTGAAGGTTTTTCCAACCAAGCCTTGAGCCACATTCACATGAGTAAGGGAGACCTGTGGTGCAGCCCAGGCCCCATCACTCAGGTTGATGAGTGCAATAAGAGTGTGTTCTGGTGATACAGCATCCTTGCTTTGTAGTGTTAGAGAAAAGTACTGCTTTGCAACACACAAACTTGTTCCATGAGCAACCTGACATGGCAGAACTGTAGCAGTGCAGTTCTACAACAGCAGCTATGCTCTTTTCATTACTCTGGGGTATTGCATAGATTATTTTGAAGTAAAAGTGATTCTAGTGTGCAGCAGGATGACGGTATCAGAATAAAGTCACTTTTATTCCGGAGCAGACTCCTTTACAGGGGATTACACTGGCAGAACTGTAGTGGCCTAAGAACACAGCAGGAGGTCTGTATGTCTCTTTCCCTTTGTAGGCATAAGTATCTGTTTTCATGTGTACCTGTACCAGTTGTCAGAGGAGCTGAGTTTGAGGTGTGTTAATTAGATAGAGAATGATTTCCTGAAATGGATTTAGATCAAGCTGCTAAACAAACAACTGACAGTTTGTGAAGGTCTGTTTCTACACAGAAATTTTACATGGATCTATGACGGAGACGTTTTCCAGAGATTCTGTGGAACATACTGTTGACCTTGTATAATACAAAGGGCTCAAAACTGCAAACTCTATAGTGATAGGGTGATGTAAAGATGTATAAGCAAGACTTGAAGAACGTTGAATGTTCTTTAAAACCTCTGAATAGAAATTGCTGATTCTCAGGGTTTTGTGCAAGAAGACCTGATTTAACCTAATGTTCCTTTCCACACTTATTTAAGAGTACATGTTGGCTTCTTTTTTAATGAAGTATTTTTCTCAAGGTGGTTGATACAGGATTTTGTATATAAACCTTTTAAATGATATGAAGTTAAGGTCAGTATTATGCCAGTTCAGAGTGTCAACTTCAGGTGACTTCCAGCCTCTGATAAACAGAGATAAGGGAACACTTATAAAATGAAAACATAAACATAGGAAATATGGATAATAAACATACCAGGTTTTTTAAGGCAACCTGGATTCTGTCACGTGAAGTTCATTACTAGAAATGATTAAACATGATGGTGCCATAAGTGAGCTGAATAAATTGTTATTTGTTCAGATGTAGATGAGAATCTTTGTAGGACATGAGTAAGAATTTTTGGGTTACAATGCAATTACGTGTGAAATGGTTGTAAAGTTTTAAAAACGGAAGCTGTTTCTGCCACACTGTTTGAATGTACCTAGACTTTCTTCTACTTTTTCCTGGGAGATAAGCAGGAGTTTTCTTAGTTACACCATTGCTTTAATTATCTGTATTATTATGCATATAGTGATATGTTCTTGGGTACCTGTATCGTGTGGTTTAAATGTGTCAGAGTGGAAGGCTGATTGTGGCATGCATTTGCACTTAATGTTTCTCAAATTGTTTTGCGTTATACATATTTTGTAAGGGAATTTAACTGCACCAAGAAACTCGCTTTCAGGTTTGAAGACCTGTTGGACACTAGAAAGATATTTTTCACTGAAAGGATAGTTAAAGCATTGGAATGGACTGTCCAGGGAGGGTTGAAATCACTGTCTGTGGAGCTTTCAAGAAATGGCTGGATGTGGCATTTAGTGCTGTGGTTTAGTTGGCATGGCAGTGGTCAGTCAGAGGTTGGATTTGGTGAACTTGGAGTCCTTTTCCAACCTTAATGACTCTAAGATTCTAAGTCCATGTACTCCCCAGTAGTCTGAACAGAAGAGAAAATGTGTAGTTATGTGTAGCAGCTGGAGTCAGTTTTGGGAAACACAGTTATCACAGGAGTTTGCAGAGAGGAGCAGAAGCTGGGCAAAGCAATTTCATGGCGCCAGGTTTGATGGAAGCAAACAGTAGCATCAAGTTATTCCTAAACTACCAACAGATGCTGTCTGATGGCACAGATTTACATATTCTTGTGATTCACAGGAAAACTTTACATGTGGCCACCTAACTTGCGAAAAGCTAAGCCTGTGTACTGTGAGATGTGTCTTCATCAGGGCTAAATTGCAACCTTCCACAATGGTAGCAAATACCTGGCAAGGCATGAGGATGAATATTGCAGTGTTGGAGCAGGCTTGGAAATGATGATATTATGAAATGATGATATTCTGAGAAATTATGGTACTTCAGATACTAGTAGAGGAGCATCACCCCTCTGTATCAAGAACACAACTAGATAAAGCAGGTGTTCTTCAGCCCTTGGGAGAGTGACAGTACACTTGTTTTAGCTGGAATTTGAATTGAACTTCCAAAACACATTTATTTTGTAAAGAGAATAAAGCTTTTTTTCTTTTTTTTTCAGAACCACTTACTTGACAGTTGAAATGAGGGTGAAATCTCTCCGTATCTTATCACCATTACACTTTTCACTGAGTCCCTGTATAAACTGTAGGATGTGTTGTGAAGCCACTGATTCTGAATGCTTGATGATCCTAATGGGTCCCTTCCATCTTAAAATATTCTAAAGTTCTGTGCTTGTTGGGATTACTCTGTGTCATAGACCAGTGAGAAACACTCAGTCACGGTTACTCCATTGTAGATGCTCAAAATTAAAGTTCTGCTTCCAGATTCAATTCTGAAAAAAAAAAAACCCAAAAACCTTTAATTTGGAATTTCATGTGTTTAATTTAGAAAGGAAAGCAGAAAAACCTTTCTAAAGGTCACATAGTTAATATAAATTACTTTGAAACAATACCAAGCTTGAGAGTCCAAGCTCTGAGGCTTCTGCCTCAGCTGCAGCTCCTGCAGGTTCCCATCTCCATGTTTTCTGTCAGCTAGATGGACACAGACACAGGAATCTGGAAATTTGGAATGAAGACTTGGGCAGGAGTCTCAAGGTTTGGCAGTCTGGGCTCCTGTGCTTCTGGCTTTTATTGGGTGAAAGCCCAGCTGTCCTGAGAGTCCCATTAGAAGTGGAGAGTTTTTTCTGGCTCTGGGCTGCATCCCTGGGGCTGGGGTTCCTGTGGCTTCGGGGCAGAGAAGTGAAATGTCAGGAAACTCTGACTGTGGGACAGTCTTTATGGCAGGAGTTCCCCACAGCTGAGAACTCCACAAGTCCACTTGCTGTAGCAGCTGCTCTGGTAATGAAGAAGGAAAACTGCTGGAATAGTTTTATTAAAGCGTCCTGTGGTTAGTCAGAAGTTTATAAAACCATTATATTTTTGCTTATATTTCTGTTTGTGATGTAACAGAATTTTTTCAGTTTGTCAAAACATTTCTGGTTGGTTCTACCCACCCTATGCTATAGCCCACATCATTTCATGGGGTTGAGAATAACATGTTGCTTGTCTTTGCATACCACAAATACAAGGTGTGAAATCTGGTATAGCATGAATGAACAGGACTTCTTAGGATATTTTTTATGAGAAAATAGGTGCCCAGACAGTCACAGAAAGGTTTTTAGGGTATGTCTTTACCACAGATTTCCCCATGGCTCTTAGAAATCTTCTAACCCAGCTGAAGCCACCTGGACCATTTGAGTCTGTAAACTAATGTGTCTCCTCTCTACACAAGACTTCAAAAACCCCTGATTTCCATCTGCCTACAAAAGCAGTATTAGACTGATGTTAACCCTACTTGATTGGCTCATCAGGGATTAAGACCTGCAGATTGTTTTAGCACATCACGTCAGCTGCTAACACAAACCTTCAATTACATGTGTTCAGTTTCGCAATGAGGGCTGGTCTAACTAGGAGGCAGATAAAGCAAACTATTTTGTGAGGGAATGAAGACTCAAGAGGCCCTCTTGCCTATAGTCTGCATACTTTCACTACCTGCTGTAATTCACCTCAACAGCGGGTCTCTATTTATGTGTGTTACAAAGAGACAAAGGAAGCTGCTGTGGGAAAAATCTTTCTTTCCTGCCAGGGACTTGGTAATCCCACTCTGTACTGCAGTTTGCAAGCCACGTGTATGCTGTGCCTTGCTCCAGTGTTTGAAGTATCCGTAACTTGCTGTAGGAACAATTTGCATAAGATGTCAACAGGGGAACTCTGAAATGCTTGTAATACTTCTCAAAGGAATAAAGGTCTTTCGGAATAAGTGATATTGTGCATGCCAGAACTAAATAATGGACTTAAATATTTATGCTTAGCATTCTTTATAGCCTGCTGAATGTGGGGATGGAAATTGTACCCCATCAGTGTTAAAAGTAAATGGTCATGAGGCTCTGCTCTGAGCTGCTCAATGACTAGGATTTTAGACAGGATTCCACAGGTTTTCCCTGTGTTGATGCAGTGTGTATGCATTTCTCCTTGTTCCATAGATCAGTGTGAGACAATTCCTATTTGATATGGAAGCTTGGGGAAATTCTTCATAGCAGCTTTCGTATAATACACGCTAAGGCACTGTGTACAGCATTGCAGCATATAGGGCATATATGCTACATTAACTTGAGGCTACTTTACAAACAGTAAAAAAGACTTTTCTCTCTCAGGTGGAAAATAACAGCGGAGTCAGCAACCACTGTCACATTTTTCTGGAACAGCATGTGTCCAATTCATATGTGTGATGCAGCTATCAGAAAGATGTCTGTGATTCAGTATCATACTTTATCTGTCAGAAAGTAGGAAGTTCAGCTCTATTACAGTTGCTCTTCGGTGCATTGTTCTCACAGCTACCCAGGGCCCTGGCATATGGGGGAAAGCAGTGGTGTACCTGACACTCGTTATCAGCCCCGTGCTAACAGCCTGCCCCAAATCAGTTGTTCTGCTGTGTTAAACAATTCCGAGTGGTGCTGAATGCTGCCTCACGTTTCTGGCATCACACATGAGCTTTGCAGGCTCGTGTGCACTTCTGTGCAGTGTCATACATATGTCAGGCCATCGTTTCCAAGTGTCTGTCCAGCCTACACTGACCTGTGGTAACAAATTTTACCCTCTCTTTTCTTTAATTTTCCATCTTGTTTCCCTGAAGAGACATTGGGAACGTTGTGTTACCGGTCTAAATTCTGACTGGGTGAGATCAGTCTGGAGAGGATTAAAGCTGTAGCCTGAGTCCCAGTCATGTAAAGAAAAAGCTGGAGGAAGCAGGTGATTTTACAGAAAGGTAATTCTTGCAGAGGGTGTTCTTTGGGAACCCATCATTGAAGTCACTCAGTTAGTCCTGCTTGCCCCCCCCACCCCATGCTGTGATGCACAGCAAATTTCAAGCATACGGACTTTAGATTATGTTCAGTAGTAGCTTTAACTAAAAAAAAGGTGCTCAACTTCACAGTAATTAAAATGGAATGTTGGCGCTCGTTTCTTCAGTAGCTTAGGATTTGACCATAAAGCTACTTCATCCTCACAAAGTTCTTTCAAACCATCAGGTTTTGTGACTCCCTCGTTCTGCAGCCTGATGCTATTCTGCCAGGAATGTGCTCAAAGACAGATTGGACTGTGTAAATTCTTCTAAACCTTGAGTTGAAGAGTCCATTAACTTTGGTGAGAAATACATCTGAGTAGGTGGTAGGTTCACACACAGGTGGCAATGTGTGAATAATTTCTTTTCATTTGACTGTTAGATGCATGAACAAAGAAGATCCTTGGATAAAAATGTAAACTGATGTGGACGCCAGATGAACTTTGACTGAACTTAAGGCCAAACCATATTTTAAAAAATAAATAAATTACTCGGGATAAGGAGAGACAATAGCAGATGCTGGAACCATCTGTTCCTGGACAGCTCTAATAGAAAACTTCTTGTCTATTGCATGTTTCTTTCTCCATTAGATAGTAGTGTTCTCCCTATGAATGTGGTCTGCCTGTGGTAGGATATGAACAATAATAGCCTTGATTTCCAGGTGAGTTGTCCTCAATCCCAGAACTTCCATATGCAGCCTGGCTTCTGCAGCATTTGAAATTCTGCATGTAATCAAGTGATTGAATTAAGCACTCCATCCTAACCTTAAGGCATGTATTACAATCACTATCAAATGAACTTTAAGGATGAGCTGTACTGCTCGATGTAATTTGTTACAGATGTGAGGGAATCCCTAATTTCCCAAGGAATGGTCACTGCAGACTAGATGTTGTCTGATTGAGGTAAACAGACTGCAGTTAACCCTTACTGCAGAGATTCGGTTTTAATTTGGATAAAAACATGATTTAAAGTCATCACTTATTCCAGCTTTTAAACTTTTCCTACTACCTATATAATTTTTTAGAATAGGGCCTAAATTGTAAAACAGAATCATAGCATTCCAGGGATGATACAAAGTCAGACTATTTTCTGTGTTTGGGACAAGATTAGTAGGTATAGATCACCACTCAGGTATTAAGTGTTGACTTCCTGAGGGATCTATTTTTTGAGACTCATCCAGTGGAATAATGATACTTAATGATTTTTAATATGGAAATACATTGTTTGCAGGACAATGTCTATGTTATGGACGAGTTGTTGAATTTTGCTGGCAAATCAGTCAAGTATCTGTGGGAGTCAGATGAGTTTCTGCTGCCACTCAACATTTTTTGGAAACTCAGGGGTCAGTTGGACATTCACAAGGGAATTCTTTGTTTCAGCAGGTTTTTGTTTTTTTTTTTTCTAATAAAGAATCTGAGATGCTAGCACTTTACTTCTGTGGAACTGTTTATGATAAACTTATCTGAATATATGTAAGGAAGGAAGGCTCTGAGGACATTCGAATCCTGTGCCTCTGGCAGCTTGAAGGAGCAGAGGGACTGTGTGGGTTGTTCTCTCTGGACCTGTGTTTTTTTTATAGAACCTCACTCCAAACGTTCCGTTCTTCTGGGAGGCTTGTGTATCGCTCCGCCAAGCATGGCTTTCCAAAGGGTTTGAACTTTAACACCAAGGGCACTTGTGTGTCTCAGGAGGAGGTAATCTGTATAGACAAAACTTTGGGAAACACTTCTAAGTGACAGCTGTATGTTCCCTGAGAGTGCTGTTGTACCAAGAAATCAGTGAACTAGTCTGGAAGTCTGCACAGTGAAATTGTTTTGACAGAGCTGAGTGGACAGGTAATAATTGTAAATTTTCCAGTATTTCTGGATAAGAGACAGAGTTTTAAAGTTTTAATACTAATTTTAACAAGATGTTAAAATTGCAATTTCAAGCAGATAACATAGTCATTATGAATTATTTACCCTTCTGCTTTCCTACAAGGAGGGAATCACATAGGACATAAATAGGACACCTCTAGAAAAATAACTTGATGGGGATACAGTCCTGTGCTTTCTCTTCTTTCTAAATAATCCTTAATTTAGAGATTTCTGGAACAGGATTCCACGCTGTATCTTGAGATCCACCTACCTACAGCCAGTAGGATGAGAGAATTCTGAAATGGTGTAACATTTAAATGGGTTAACTATGATTTTTTTTTTTACATCCTTTCTCAAAGCAGGCAGCAATTCACTCACTGATGGGTAGAACTAAGTAAATATCTTTTATTTGAAGAACATTGAGATTTATGAATAAAAATTAAAAAGGAAAGAACAACAATGAGTGATAAAATAGAGAAGGAAAAGTGAGTAATGAAATCAAGGTTCTTTCAGATATGCTTTATCCTGTCTCTTGTGGCTTGATCCAGAGCCCATTCAACAGGTTCCCCTGAATTTCATATCATAGAGTCATGGAATGTTTGGGTTGGGAGAGACCTTGAAGATCATCCAGTTCCAACACCAGCCAAGGGCAGGGACACTGTTCACTAGAGCAGGTTGCTCAGAGCCCCATCAAGCCTGGCCTTGAACACTGCCAGGGATGGGGCATCCACAGCTTCTCTGAGTGACCTGTGCCTGTGCCTCACCACCCTCACAGTAAAGTATTTCTTCCTAATATCCAACCTACAACTGTCCTCTATCAGTTTAAAGTCATTACCCATTGTTCTCTCTTGATCCTCCCCGTACTGTGTAGATCCTTCTCTCCTGGACCTGAACTTCAGCTGATACTTTATTTCTTATGAGTGCAAAGATGTTAGCTAGCTATGTTTACAGTATTTGTTTCCTTACATACATACATTTATTTTTGTTTTCATTAATGTTACATTATTATGGAATATTTTTAGTCATTCATTGATAGGACAATAAAATTGTTTCATATGCCACTTCTGAGCAACTGAGAAAGCCGTGGTTTCTGCTTAGCTCTGAAACAGAACCATTTCAGTGTATTCTGATTCTTAAAATCTTTCTTAGAGAAAGATGCCCATTTCAGTGACCTTACTTGTACAATGCCCACAATCCTTACATACTTGCTTGAGGAGCCTTGTGGAAATGCAAAGCACTTCTTAAGTGCTATATATTGTTTATAATAGGAAATTTTTCTTCCACTCCCAGACCTAAGCTCTTCCCAGACAATTATTTAGCCAGGCTGTGCTGTAACTTTCTGCAGTGTTTAAATGAGAATAGTGTTTCATTGCATCATTTGGCATGTAAGATAGTCATTGTGTATGGCAATCCACAAAATAGGAAAGAACTATATCACTACAGTTTGTGTTATTAAATGATTACATGTGATAAACATGCATTTTTCATTGGTATCAAGGGCTCCAAGTAACTGTTTCAACATAAAGCAACAAAAATTGAGAGATTTTGTGGTTTGCCATAGAGGTTTAATACTTTATGATTCTGCATATTTATAAACATTGTGGAATATTTACTATTGTCCTGATGGGAAAGAACTGAGGATCTGTTGCATCAATATATGTCAGACGCACGTGGATGCTCAAATACTCCTGTTCAAATGAATGATAAAGATACCTTCTTGTTCATAGTTACAATTTTACATTTTCAAAATAAAATGTAAAATACTGTGGAGATGCAATTTCTTGAATTTTCTTTGTTTGGGGAAATGCAGCTTTCCAAGGAGCCGTATTGGTTGATGCTCTGATTTGTTTACATATCTGTAGAAAGGAGACAATTGGAAATGATGAAATCACTGTTTTACAGGTAGCCAACACCCTTGGCTGTGTGGAATTTGGCTGAGATGGTGAGGAGTGCTGCAACCCAAGTGTGATTCCACCGCCAACTCCGTCGATGCTTCATACTGAGAATGGGTAATTAGTTTTCATTAAACACTTTAGTTGACACTAAAAAATGTGAGTATTGCTGCAGAACACTATTTGCAGGACCTATATTGACGTTTTGGTACAATGTGCATCAAAATTAATTTTATTTTCACATGATATCATGGGTTTGGAATTTGGAAATTTACCTATTACAGTGACGGTACTGGAATAAGACATGTAATGAAACAGAAAGCTGAATACAATTATTTTAAAAATCTTTATTATGTAAGTTAGTTCAATATAACTCCAGTATTTTGTTTTAAGCCTGTTGGAAATTAATTTTCCGTTTGTATTTTAAATGTGTTTTTATGTTGTCCAGCACAGTGGCAATCTGCATTTGATTTTGTCATTTAATTCATATTACAGTAGTCTATGGAGTAATATTAAAGTACATTTTAAATAAACTAAGGAAATATGGAGACTGTAGAAGGAACATTTATTAGGGTACTATTGTATATGGAGAAAATGCATGCTTCCTTCTATTATTAAATTAAACATCTCTGGGCAGTAATTGAGACTTGTTGAACTCCAGTGTGAACTCTGAGCTATAGATAATATTCTAAATGGTGATTTCCTGTTTTGTCTTATGAATAGTTCTAAGTAAATTAGTAAAGATTTCATCTTATTAAAAAAAAAAAAGATGTTAAATTAATAGGTTGATTCATTTACTTATTTGTTGTTTAGGCCTTAATGTAAATTTTAAATTTGTGAAAGGAAAGCATAGGCCATCACTCTCTAAGAAATTGAAAACTCTTAAGTTACTGAAAATTTGAAAAATTCTTAGCTTTTGAAGTGTCTGCTCTCTAAGAATTAAAGAAGAAAAATCTTCATTGAAACATATAGCAGAGTCAGATTTTTGTCCTTGATGTCTGAGGCATGGAAATTCTGTGATGGGACTTTCTATGATCCTTTTATGGCCACATTCGAGTCCCAGTTGTAAAAGAGGAGGCCCATCAAGTGTTTGAAGCTGTCATGTCTCTGTTGATTTCAGTTTAAATAATTTCTAACTACAAATCTGCCCCAGGGTCTTTCTGTAAGGACCCTTCTGTGTTATTTTCTTTGAGAGGCAAAAAAACATACCCACAAAACTGCAACAAAATGCCTTGTGCTCCATCTTGTGCATTATCACTTTAGAATATTAAAGTGTAGTGGCACTTTGGTAGCAAAAGAAAGGAAGGTGGCCTGCCAACTAAAGCAGGATGCAATTTCCTTCCAATCTCTTAAATTGTCTTATGATGTCCTCTTTGTTAGCCAGTCTCTGTTGTATTGAATTGGTCTTCTAACCATTACTTTAAATTCCAAATACAGAAATACTGTTGCTGCTCATAAGGCAGAGTGAACTAGAAAAAGATTACACTTGTAGCCACGGGACTTAAAAAAATATTTTAAAAGAAACCTTGTGCTGTTTCATCTGTTAACTTAAGAGATTTGGTAGACAAGCACAACCACTGAGAGATTCTTCCTTTGGTGGCACTTCAGAGGCAGCCACCTCAAAAAGTGCTGACTTAGAGATAGTATGGAAACACCTGAGATTCTGACTGTGTTGCTGGCCTTAACTGTAGGGAGAGTTCACCAAATCCTAAGAACTTTGAACTGATACTTCTTCAGCTTGTTGTCCTGGATGTCTCACATTCCATATGTCCTGCAGGAAAGGAGTATCTCTTTTTGGTTGTTGTTTTGCTGTTTCCCTCCCCAACTCCCCGTCTCCCCCAGAATCAAGTGCAATCAGTGGAATTCACCTTGCAGAGCAGCAAGACTTTTCAAGGCTCCTGGCCTGCTGCACAAACACAGGCTGCTTGTGTTGTTTTGGTTAGCAGTTCAAGTATCCCAGCAAGTCCTACTTAATAAGCTATCTGATAAGACTTGATTGTGCTTCACTGTGTTTAAATTTCTTGGGGAGCTGTTTAGATGATGAAAGTGCTCCAGTGCCTGCATTTGTGTAAAACTCCAAAATTATAAAACACAGCCAATAGTGTCTCAAGGTCTTAGATGATTGAAATACCAAAAGGATTTGCATATGGAAGTATTTTACTCAGTATCTCAATATTGGCATAGATGATACATTGTGTAAATAATATCTGTTTATGCTTTGCTTTCTGTGTTACATTTCATTGGTGTGACTGTTAAACAGAATAGTCAGAAAGAAATTTCATAGCTCTTTGCAGTACCAGAACCTCCAGAAGGAAAAGGTCCTGCGTAGATCATCTAGGTTTTGTCTTGGCAGTAGAGGATTGTGCCATGTATTTTTTGAGAGATTCTTCTGATTTTTGAGCTTTAAACAGTATTATCAAATTGTAGGTCGTGCTATTTCTCTTTAGCATTATATTTCCATTAAATAATGTCTTTTGAAAACGATGTGTCCTTACAGACTGACAATATGTAACCTTCATCTGGAAAAAAAATCTGCATTAAATCTTAGCTGATCCTCGGTAACTAGTGAAGTATTCTTGTTGTTATTATGCAGTAACTTTCTCCTATCTAATTGCTCGTGTTTACAAATAATTGAATACAAGCTTCCATTATGTACTTGGCCTGAGCCTTAATATTTCAAAGCTGTTACTTAAAGGAAAAGAATTTCAAACAATACACTATGCTGACAAATAAGGAATTCCAAGGGAGGTCACAGGAAACTTGCTAAAGTTAACAAGTTTCAGACCTTCAAAATCCCATACTTCTGCACACATTCCTTTACCTCACACTGAAGATATCCAGGTGTGGTTCTAGTGATAGCATTGTTGTAACTGTGGTTGTTGAGTTTTTCTGTTGAAATATAGCTCATCCTTTCCCTTCTGCCCTGGCATTATTTTCACTATCCACAGTGTTTTTACTTAAATTCATAATTTTGATAATTCCAACTGGACAATTCTGTTTCATTTACTTATGGCATTTCAAGTGAAACAATTCTGCCTTCATTTCCTGTTTATTTTTAGTTGCTAATTTTCAGACTTTTTCCATCCCCTTGGGTTTTTTAAAATCCTGTTTGGTACAAACCAGGGTGGTCCAACTGGCAGCCCAAGGAACAGTTCCATCTGGCCTGCTGCATTTGCCAAGGAGGAGCTAGGAAATGCCTGTAAGGGCATGCACTGCCCTCACAAGCACATGTTATCTATTGCTCAGATACGTAACCATGCTTGAAGCCCAACTGTTGTGTCATGTCCACCTGGAAAAGGAGATTGGCACTAGACATTCCTTTTCTGCAGCGCAGCCACTTCTCTGGAGGGGCTAGTTGTCCTTTCAAAACAGTCTTCAAAGGGGATGCTACAAGTGGGAGGTAGCACCTGTCCCTAAAATAACTAGGCCACTGACATTTTTCCTGCTTAGATTGATAAATTGAAAGACAAACTGACAGGAAAACTGTGCTTAAGCCCCAGGACAGTAGGAGCTAGTTACAATTTTAATACCAACTTCAACAAAGCTGATGTTACTAATTCATGGTATTATTTCAGACTATGCATCTGCCAAGTGCTCTCTGTCAAGTCATTCTGTCTTTTTTTCTTAGGCAAGATGAGCATGATGGTAATAACCAAGCACTGTGCATTGAAAGCACCCTAAGAAACAAGTATATTTTGTCAAATTGGCAATATAATTTCAAAGGATTTCATTTGATTACTTTGCAGCTTTCTTTTTGTTGGAGAATCCTGTACCTTCAGATGCAGATGGGTGCCTCACTTGAAATCAGTGCATCTGCCAACATGCAATTTCTCATAAGAAATTATCTCAAAAGCTGAACTGATCCCATGTACTCCATTATGTTGTATAATAATAGCCTTTTTGTAGCAAAATGAGCCCAACTAAGCATGAGGTCTAACCAGTGCCTCATAAAACAATAATATCACATCTTTCATGTGTATTCCATTTCCATTAAAAATCTTTGTAATGTTGAGCAAGAATGGGGCAGACTGCAGCTTGGCAAAAGGCTGAAATAAGCAATATACCCCAATGTAAAATGTACATTTACTGTTACTGTGTATCATTGTGTGATGAGAGCAGAGCTCTGCTGGTTTTATTATCTTTATTCAATATACTGTTAGCATCAAAGACCATATAATAGAAAAACCCCATCATAATATCACATCTTAATTTTATACTAATCCCTTTTAACATCCTGCTTTCCTTTTCAGTTGTAGAGAAACACCAGATTAATGTTCTTAACTTACCACTGTCCTGTTTAGGTTATACAGCAGAACAACTGCTCTAGTCACTCTGTGCTCATTTATTTTAAAATATTTTTTCTGTTTATTGTCCTACTCTGGTCTGTAGTGTTCCCCATTATACCATGCATATCCAATTTTGGTTAAAAACACCCCTTATTTCTGATACAGATCATCTCCTCAGGGCTTTTTTTTTTTTTTTTTTTGGTCTTGATTAGGCTCCTTTGTTTTCCATCTCCTCTTTGCCTGTTCTTTCCTATTGTCTAATCTGTGGGCTATCTATGGCTATAGTGTTTTCCCCAAGTCTTTCTTTTCTTTGCATTCATTTCTCCTTTCATGCTCAGCTCTCTTTTTCACATTGATTCACCCCTGTCTTCCTTTGGTGTTCACCCCCTCCTCAATTTTTTCCCATACCCTTCAGTCTGGTGTTTCTCTTCTGTTTCTTCTCTCTTCACTTTACTGGACTATTGTACACCCCTCTTAGTTTACCTTTGCCTTCCCTGATGTTGTCTTACATTTGGAAGATGACTGATGATGACAGAAAAGAGGAAGGGAAGACAACAGCTGAAGTAATTTAGGCATATGCCAACTTTCAAAGAAAAGTTCTGTTCAGGAATAAATAACTGAATTGAAGCATCTAACAGGAACAGCAACAAAACCACTGATTACTTATGGGTAACTATTCATTAGTGAAACTGAATTTTACTTGAGGATTACAGTCAGCCATATGGTAGAAGGACTATGTGATGGTGTACTTTAGATAAAGTTTAAGTGAGGCTAAACATGGTTATAATTATTAAGTATATTTTGTGAACAGTTGTAGGGTTCATGTCTTTAGAAGTGTTCATGGAAAAAGAAATGGAGGATAAGGCACTGGAGGATAAGAGAGGCTAGTGAAAGAAATAAATACATAAATAAGATGAGGAAACTACATATGATGTATGAAAAGATGATGAATCAGAGGCAATAAAGACGTGGAACAAGTCTTTGGAGCTAGTTTATAACCAGAAAAAGTAGCACAGAACTGAGAACAAGCAGTGATAATTCTGTTACACATGATGGGAAAAACAGGAACAGTGAAAATGGCAGCCGAACTAGTTTGCTGGGTACCTGACACACACTATTAATTAAAGTAATTTCAAGAAGGTGCAAAACTTTTTGGATAAGACAATGAAGTCCTAAGAAGCCAATGGGTTTGAAAAAGGGTATATTTCATACTGGTAAATTCTTCCTTGTTTGGCTTGCAGAAAGTATTCAACTAGAGGAATTTAGGTCATAATTACCCATTGGACAGTGGTTTGTCAAAATTTTTGCATCTTACTGTGATACAAAGATTTTGTCTAGATTTTTCTATTTGTACTCATGTTTTCTAGCAGAAATTTATTCTCGGAGTTGTTACCCTGATTTAATGAAATCACAACCACAGGCAGAATATAGTCAGCCACTGGCATTGCTGGGGTACAGTCCTATAAAGGAATTATAAGCTTTTCAGTTGCAGTCTGTGCAAGGACTCAATTTCCAAAATAAAATATAATTTTAGTAACTTTGTCAGCATTTCCAAAATCCTAGTGACCCCTCATTGGCTCCCAAAGATTATGATTGGGTCGTGTGTATTATAACAGTGTACTGCTTGCTGAAAACCAATGAATCCTCTGTAGTTGCTCACAGTGAACAATCAGATAGCATAACCTTTGTTGCTGGAACACTTTTTCTGCTTAAAAGCCACATTTCCTGGAAGTCTTATGCTAAAAAATGGTATCACACACCTGAGTGCCATGAGTTTTGTTATATTAAAATGACAGAAGCATATCCTTAACTAAAACATCAACAAGGTGTGTAGATTTCACAGAGATTAGATTAGGGATGGCCAGCGTGGCTTCATCAAAGGCAAGTATTCTCCAAGGGCCAATTGTGCATGACTAATCCTGCAGCCTTCAAGGATGATTATCTGCATCAGTGAACAAGGGAAGAGCTATTGATGCCATCTCTCTGGCCTTCTGCAACATTCTTGCCCCAAAACTGTGAGACACATTGATTTGATGGAAGGACTATTAGATGGGTAAGAGTCAGTCAATGGCTCAATGTCCAAATGGAAACCAGCAATGAGTGGTGTCTCTCAAGGGTCTCTACTGGCACCAGCACTCTTTAATATCTTCGCTGTGTCCATGGTGTATGCACATAAAGAATGGAGAGCAATAAATGTTTTATATGCTAATTGTTTTCAACTGTTGTCTGAAGGAAGAGAAAAATAAAATAGATGAAAATGCTTTCTTTATTAAAAAGCAAAGGAACATTTTATCTGGGGCTAGATTGCATGTTACAGCTTCATTACAGGTGTGTTATTTTGACAAGTGAATTATTAATTGTTATAGCAATTTAGAGACAATAAGGAAGAAAGAAGGCAACACTGTACTTTGCATAGATGTGGGCACTCAATCTCCAGTCTTAGCATTTGCAGTAGGCATCAGTTTTCTGAGTGTCAGAGTGAACCATACCTGTGTATCTCTTTTTACTGTAATGCATGTAACTAAACAATTTTCATGACAAGTTAATCTGCTAAAGTCAATAGCCACTTGACAGAAAAGGAAAAGACTTTCTTTAGCTTCTAAGCCATGAAGTCTTCGGGGCAAGTAGGACCAAGAGTGGTAATTTGATTTCCATGTTATTTTGTCCCTTTCCTTGCTGTGTATTAACTATTCTTTGAGGGCATTTAGGGAGTGAAAAAGTTTGTCCAGAACAGTTTTGTCATCTTTTTTAACAGATAATGAAGTCAGAGAAAATGAGCACAATGTAGACTGGTCCTCCTTTTAAAATTATTGATTCTATTACATGGTCATTCCATTACATGGTCATAGCTGTAGGAAAGAAATGAAGGGGATTTTCTCCCCCAAGTGAAGCAGATGTCTTACTGAGCCAATTCTGAGATTTTGTTCTTTGTAAGGAAGCAGAGGGAATGCCTATTTATGGTATTTTGCAGCTACACTGAAGGAAATACTCTCTTCAGATTCTGTTGAGTGGCTCCATAGCATACAATGTTTGTGGTCCCTCTGTTGAGCCAAGAGCCATGTGCCATGTAAGCAACATTTACACAGACTGGACCTTAAGAATCTGATCCTCAGACACGAAGACAGTCCTTCATAAGTTTAATATTCTTAATATTCAGGAGTCTTTGCAATATTTTCTCCTGTCTGAATCCTGTAGGTTACAAAATGGGTTGCTGGTTGTGCTTTTCAAGTTAAATTCTGTGATGAAATGACATGTAATTGCAGCTCTGCAAAAGAGGCAGAGTTGGAGTCTATTCTGTAAGTCCAAAGTTACTCAAGGTGTAAGTAAAACGTGGTAGTTTTATGTTCTGGTGCAACAGATTGTAGTGGAGGGCAAAGAGTTAAGGATTCATCTGCTTCCCAAGTAAACATGGAGAAAAGCAGAGACTCTTCTGCTACTTCTGAACTGAGATGGAATCTGGGGGTATTTCAGTCCTTTTGGGTTCCTGTAGCCCTATATCCCAGTTCCTAGCATGCACCTGTTATTTACAGGAATACCAGCAAATTCTGGGCAATAACTTTATTTTAATTAATTCAGGAATCATTTATCTTACTAGTCGTGTTGGGCAGTAGGGTATTTTGTCCCAGAAGGCACAGTGTCTGTTGTTCAGGCAAGCTTGTCTATCCGTATATGGAGCTGTGTTGCTCCAGTTAAATATACCTCTGTTGAACTGACAACACAGCATAGCTTTGTGGTTGCATAATCAATGTTTTCCTTTTTTGCTTTGTTTGTGACTTCTAGCCAAACTCTGTTTTGAGTAACTAATTTCCACGTGGGATTTTCTATGCAATTGCTGCTATATTAAATGAACTGGCTGCGAGCAAGAAATAATTTATTTTATGAAATGAGCTCCTTTCTATGCCCCCATAGAAATAGCTGTGTATTTGAAACACTGTTGTGTTGTTGTGAGAGCCAATCCTGTTTTGTCAAAAATGCCTATTCCTCAGTATGAAGGAGACTTTAGGCCTGATTGCTTGTATGGTTTTGAGATGCTTATAAAGCTTGAAGTGTGAAAAGCAGAGATCTTCTTGACTTATGTCACTGTTGTAAGAATTCAGGTCTTCTGGCAGACTTCAGAGGCAGAACAGTTCCAATAGAGCAGTCTTCCATTGCATGAGTGAGACCTCTCTCTCTCTTGCCTCACCTTTCTCCTGACATAGTCTGCTCCCTCAAGGGCGAGAGTAGTCTTCCTTCCCTCAGGATCTCCTCCTGTTCAGCTCAACAGAGACTTTAATATTCACATTCAGAAGAGAAGATCAGTCTTTGATTTTGCTTCATTCCAGGATACTGTCTGCCTTTTCGAGCAAATGAGGCAGAAGTCTAAAAGCAATGTCCTTATTCAAAGCCTAAGCCTTAATTGTTCCCTGAACACTGCACTTCCTGACTATTGAATGAAGCAGGGATCACAAATATATTCATGTAAAAAACAAAAGTAGAATCTTTATGCACACAGGAAGCAATTTTACTGGTGAACTTAATGCTGTTTTAAATGTTGAATAAGACTTTGCAGCATTTGTTACATTTTATCTAGATTTTAATGTACCATCCTATCTGACAAGGTAAAATGCAGTAAAGGAAATAAGACCTTCCTGAAAACCAGAATTGTTCTTAGGTGGAGCTACACAGGCTGCAATCTTGGTATTAAAAAGAGATTTTACTGACCTGTAGCAGAGGCTTTTGCATGTCTTCAAATGAAGTATTTGGCAACAGCCACAAGCTGTCATCTCTTTTGTGGGTTGACCACAGTGTGGAGGACTCACGCAGTTCAGCAGTGACTTTCCCAACAGGATACCTACAGCGGAGGAATCTTAAAAATTGAGAACTGTGTGTCCTGTTCCAGGTTCTTGTGGGAAGTAGTTGTATTTAGAAGTACTAAGTTGGAATTAGTAGTACTAATTAATATTTTTCACACTTTTCCCGGCAGTGTGCCCCTTCTGCTTTTCTCCTGTCAAGTCTCCCCATACACTTTTCACTCACTCTTTTTTATGAGCACTGCGTCTTCCAACCCAAGTGATTCTTTTTCTGAGCTGTGTGTATAACAAGAAGAACATTGAGAACACAGGAAGACTGTTTGCCTCTTTTCTGTTCCAGTGCCCAGTGCCATAATTGTTTCTGGCAGCCATGAGGAGCTGTTGCAAGGAAAAGCTCTGTTCAGTCTGGAAGACAAAATGTGAAAACAGGCTCTGTAAAGAATGTTGCTTGATACCCTCTAGCAAGCTTTCATCGAGCACGTGCAAACTCCTGATTTTTCTCAGAAGTTTAGAGCATGTCTGCACAGGGTGAGACTGCATAGTGACAGTGAAAAGGATCCTGCCAAATTTTAATTCCTTTCTTCAAAGAATGAAAATTGAAGACCCTCTCAGTGAAACAGCTGTAAGAATTTTTTAGCACAGGCAGAAGTGTATAATTAAGCTACTTTATGGGTTCTTTTAGAGAAATGGGGTTAAATCCATTAAATCAAACTGTGGAACCACACACAGGTTTAGAAAACTCCCAGGGACAGCATTATTTGCCTAACATCACAGAAAGTTCCAGATTCATCTGTAGAACAGGACTTCCTAGAAAAAAGAACACTTTTTGGGGGAAAGCTCTGGGAGCTTTTAACATGTGTATCTTGACAGTGGGCATGAAATAGAGGATGTCAAACAAGCTAAAGCCCAGCTGACACTTGGTCTTATTTTAGGAAAGAAATCAAAAAGGAATGACTTACCCTGCTGTTCAAAAAATACAACTGTAAATGAATTCTTACATAGCAATGGGACCACTTTGCATTCCTTGAAAACTCTTTGGCAATTCATAGTGTGGTCAGCCTCAGTATCTGCAGAGAATGTGTCAGATCTTGAGTATAAAGCCCCTCTTTCCTCAAGTAGCCATGTAACACTTAAATGATTTGTTAATCCCTTCCATGGCTGGCAGCTGCTCTGAAAGCTGACTTTGATAGCCAGGTTTATTGAGGAATAGTCCAGGAGAATTTCAGAGGGAACAGAAGAGTAAGCCCCTGCCTATCTGATTCATAGCTGGGGAGAATAAAAGGACAAATTAACGATCTAACATCTTCTGCTGCCTGTTCTGAAACCACACTGTCATTCAAGAAGAGACAGCAAACAAGAGCCCTGCCTAAGGCAGGCTGAATTGTCAAGACCACTACCTCATCCTCTGTTTCTTCCGGGAACAGTGCAGCATTACAGTAGCCCTAAAATGTATGAAGGGTGGGAAATGAAAACTACAGAACTGTTTGCCACAGTATAACCCAGGTTTTTTCTTCACATCCATGCGAATTGCATCCAAATGTTTATTGTAACCTCCTTTGGCTTGGACTATTCCTTTTCCCTGTAGTGTCATATTCTTTGCTCTCTGGACTCCAGGTTCAGTCATCTCAGTGTGCAAATTTCACAGGAAGTAATTAGAAAACTATGTGCTCATAACTACCACGTAAATTAGATCACAGCTCACTCCAAATCATTTGGATAATCAGGCACCTCCCTTTCTCAGGTCCTAAAGGAAAGGTATCATTTAAAATTGTCTATCATTAGTAAGTTTATTTAGTTTCTGTTGGATTTCGGTGTGTTTTTAGGGAATTAAACAGTCTTAATTTGAAGAGAGATTTTAACTGGATGGGATTAAAGCCAGATTCTGGTGAGTAGCAGCAGCAGCAATATGTGAATTACTGACGTATATGTTTAATATCTCCCTTGAGAGCAGGAAAGTTCTTCAAATGTTGAAACTGGCTTAAATAATTTAAATTCATATAAGTGGTGAAAATTCTTTGGCTAATAATGTTAGCCTGATCCCTTCACTTCCAATTTAATCTGGAATATTTGGAATAGTTCTTAATAGTATGTTGATTTATTTTAATATTTTATTGAACAGAATGGTTTGCATCCTTGCACTCACACCTTGGAATTGACTAGATTAATATTCTCAACTTGCTGTAAACAAATATATTTCTATCAATCAAATTGTTGTTTCATCACATACCTGGTTTTGCTTGTTGTAGTAAGAGGGAGCAAAATGCCTGGCTATTTTTCCTCTCCATTTCTACAAAACCTGTTAAGGAGGGATAATATTTTTTCCCCTGAAAATGCTACTTCATGAGCACTTTTACTAGGAATGAAGAAGAAAGAAAAAAATGAATGAAAAATATGAAAATTAAAGGGAGCACTGGGATTAGGTTGCAGAAAACTGAGTTTCAAGTGCCAGCTCTGACATTAAAATAAAGACACTGACAACTGATGCCTTTTGGCTGTTCTGGACTCTGTCTTCCCTGCTTTTATGTGGGGAAACTTTGAAACTTCTGGGGTTAATTCTAATGTGGGAAAGAAATATTTTTGAGATTTCAAAATTTCAGAAGAAAGGAACTATTTACCACCCAGATACAATGTCAAGAAATGGCATGAAGCAAAACAATTGTCAGCAGCAATCATTCAAAGTAATTTCTCATCCAGGTTTGAAATTCCAAGTTCTTACCGACAAAGTAGGTTATTGATAGAATGGTGCTTCTCACTGCTTTACAGAAATTGAGCTATTTAGTCTAATGGTTATGGAGTCTTTAGGAATAAGAAATGGAATTTAACATGAAAACTGTTAGGTAGTACAACCAGTACATTAGGCTTTCATCTCTTTTTTTCTTTAGACCCATCTATTTTCTTCCTGTGTAATTTGAAGACCTGATATCTCTGTACTTGAATATGTGTTGAACACTTCTGTTTATCTCCTTGCAGAGAGAAATAAGCAGCAGTGATCTGAGCCATTTGATTCTGGTGGTTTATATTAATTTCAAGGCCTGCAGTAACTTCTACAGGGTTTCTTCTTCTCCTGCCCTTTACTTACGTAGCCAAGCTCAACTTTTCCTTTTTTTACAAAGCAATTGTTCACCTTTCTTATAAACACAATCACATTTAATATTTAGCCTCATAATATATTTTAATTGTATTTTATTCCTTGATATTTTTATATTTCCTTGTATTTTACCATTCAAAGAAAAAGTATTGAGATACGTGCCCCAGTTTTAATGACAATAACCCAATAATGCATTGGTGTTAGGTACAGTAAGGGAAAAATAATCCTTAGTGTGTTTATAAACCTTAATTGTGTATGTGATCAGGATTACATGCTAGGGTGATATCAGGATTTCATACTAGCTATCTCCATGGGAAAAACAAATACGCTTTTCAAGTTTTTATAGTAGCAGCAACACGGCAAGTGCTGCCAAGTCAAGAAGTCTTGTAAAATTCAGGCAGGACCAGAGATGTCTAAATGTAACCTGCACATCTAGCACAATGTAGAAGTACCCAAATACCTGTATAAATGAGCAAGTTTAACCACTGGCAGAAATCTTGCTGGGGAAACATGCAAGTTTTCCAGACTAAATAAGCTGATATGTTTGGCCATGGCCATGCGGCAGGATATCTTCTTGTAGGTGGCTTAAATTGAGCTTGGACATCTCTGCACTGCAGTCTTTTGTACAGTCCTTTCTGTAATGTAAATTAGCAGTGGCGTACCATGCTAAATTGCGTTATAGCTGTGTAAAAAATGATGCATTAGAAGATTACATTCAGAAAAGGTGAAGTAAACAAGAATTTCTAAAACAAAGTATAATTTATTTCACTTTTTGATCAGCAATCAGGAACACTCTAAAAAACAGAGTTAATGAGATGCAGAATGTTAGATGAAACAAGTCTCATGAGTCCCTGAAAAGGCATAGCTATCAGAAGGCTTCCAACTTGCAGGTTTCTATACCTTTTCGTTTACCAGAGAGAGGTAAATCAAATTCAACTGCTGAAAGTGATGGCTTTTGACCTCCAAAAGTTTTGAAGCTTCTGCCCTGTAAGACAATATTTTTCTGATCATTTTGTGTTGCTAAAAATATTGTATAGTAGGGTCACCCTTTGCTAGCTGCTTTGAAAACCATTCTTCATGTCTTATGATGTCCTACATGATTTATGTTACAGTCTTTAGTTAGCTACTTAAGACTGCTTAGTACCAAAATGCCTTTTAATAAATATGATAGGGACTATCACCTTCTGACAGGCAGCACGTCACTGAAATAGAGGCAGTCATACAATAGCTTTAAAAGAGAAGTGCCACAGCTGAACAAGCAGCTTGTATGTTCTTTTTTTGTTGGACCCCCTCTGGGACTAGGGGGTAAGTTTAGTTTATTGCCTTAGTTTAGCTTTCAGTTTAGTGCTAAACTGAAATTTTCTGGCAGAAAGCTTGAATGTGATCTTAGTAAGATCATCTTCCTGAAAACACAGTAGAACAAATGCAGTCAGACATGGCCATACACAAAATGTGGTAGACATAAAATGCTTTTTACACTCTCTTTGTTTTAATGTTTGAGTGTGCAGGTACCTGAACCTATATAACTGCATGTATAAAACTTGATTTATGTGTGGGGGTACTCATGTGTATGAAGAGAACCAATAATTTACTGGCAGAAAATAATTATACATCAGAAATAACTACAGTGAAATCGAAATAGTGTAAAACAGTGTGAGAAGTGAATGTACACCTCCTCTAGATCAAGAGCATTGATCAAATTCGATTTTATTGTAAAATATATTGTGTACAAACACAGGCACACTTATTAAAAGAACACTGTTAGAGTTGTCAAGTCCAGAAGTCAAGTCACAGGACTTAATATATTAGCATGACCTGTGCGGCTTGATTTGAGCTTTTGTGTGTGCACCATATTTAATTACATGACCTCCAGCATTTCATTCAACACTTCTTGGAGCAGACAAACACGTCCTAAAGCATAACTTTGCTGCCATGGACAGGCTCATGGGATTGCATATTACTGAAGTTCCAGAGTTCCACCTATGACAAAATCAAGTTTTCGGCTGTGTTCTTCTTTAGATATAATAACCTTGAACTTAATTCCTGCTTGGTACACGTGTATTCCTGCACTGTTTGAAACTGGATTGGATCTAGGTCCAGTCATTGGAACAAATCAGGCAGTTTCTTTTTCTTTTTTCTGTTTTGTACCCCCGTGGAAACACAGAGGAGGAGATGCCTTGGTGGAATGTAGGCTGGGAAAAGGCAAACATATATAAATAAACTGAAGGAATTGGGACAAGAGCAAGAGAGGTGTGGGCAGTGGGGATAACAGAGCTTCAATAAGGGATAAGGAATGAGAAAAAGCCTGGGAGGTTTTGATGGAGTAAACTTGGTCCCTCATATGTTTACACTTAATTATGAGATTACACTATTTTTCCACAGAATTCCTACCTCATGCAGGATGCACTTAATGAGCAGCTATTAAATACGTTGCTTTGCCCTTATCATGCATGGCCCCAAGCCCTACTTATTACAGACATTTCAAATACTCGTTCAAAGGTGGAATTACTCATTTTTTTCTGAGATTTTTGTAAGGCCTCTGTCACTCAGCTTTTTAAGTGGGGTTGTACCAACAACACTTATTCCAGTGTTTTCTAAATTTTCAGTACTTAAAGTTGTAGTCCCAATATATACACATACTCATTTTAAAAATATATGTTATATATTATATCTATATATATATTTTTTTTTTATATATATATAGTGTGAGTAAACAGACTAATGTGCATTACTGAAAGACAGAAAGCTGCTCAAATTTTTGTTTTATAAAGACAGAAAGTTACGTGAGGGCATGAAGAACTCCGGAAATGATTGGCAATAAAAGAAAGCAAAGATACTCCTTACTATTTTTAACCATTGTGTTACATCATGTAGTTCTGCAGCAGATTAGTCATCACACTGAAAGGTTGATGGAAATAATAGTGAAAAGCACTTGGCGGACTTTGAACATCTATGAGGTAATCCAGTAGAGGTGACAAATGACTTCTGGCATTTTAAGGTGAAATGGAAAAACTACAGCCAGAAAACTTGACTTTCCTGATTCTTTTCTGGTTCTGTTTTTTGGGGGATTTTTGCTTGGCTTTTTTTTAAAGTCCTGATCACAATATGTTGATAACAGTGCAGGTTCTAGGGGTCTGTTCAGAAATTATGTTAAACAGAAGGATATCAGTTATAGTAATGTAGTTTTCTGATTTTAATAATTTTAGGCAGCATATTCTAGAGGGTCCATGGGAGAAATAAGCAAGATGAAATTCTTGCTGGAATAGCTAGGAATGTGATATTTGAGGGAAGGAAGCTGGTGATTTCTATATCTTATCAGTATATTGGGACAAATTTCTCCCTAGAAGCATATAATGCTGACATTATTCTTTATGATTCCTTCAGAAAACTTACATTGATTTTTCAGCAGAGCTCTGCAATAGCATTTTGCAAGACTGACTTAAAATTATTGACTGTCTCAAATTGGTGGAATCCCTGGAAACGCTCCATGTTTAGAATCATCTAGTCAAGATGAAATGGATAAAGAAGAGAGTCTGTACCTACTTTTTTTCTTTTACAAATAAAATAATTTCAACAGATATGAATAGTATGTTTCTAGAAAATTACTACTATGTGTGCTAGGCAGTTGCATTACTTGGTATGTCTCTCTTGTTTCACATATGCAACACCCATTTAGGTGTTTATCTGTTAGGACCTTTAATAGGGCTAAAAATTACAGGAACAAATACAATGAAGCACATGAACAGTGAGGAAGTAGATGAAACTTGTACATGAATATATTAATTATTGCTGGATTGATCAAAATCATGTATCTCCATTTTTTCAAAAATATATAGCTGGTATGTATATAGTAACAGTAGCAATTATTTTTAAGGGACTTTACATAAAAAGAGGATAAAATTTATTTAACATTTTCATTGTGTGATGAAATGGCAGTATAGGCATTTTTGTTAGGTAAGGTTTAATAGCAAGTTATAAATGTTAATGTTTGTGAAGCAGAAAAAAATAGATGAGGGGCAAAAATTTATCTAAAAGTTCCCTTTTTCAGTAAGATCCTAAGGTAAAGATCAATGTAGAATAGTATGCATTTTAATAAACAAGTGATTCAGAGCTTGATAATGTCATGTGTTAATTTCTTGTTTGCACATATTAGCTACATCACATCAATAACTATTTCATTGACCATTTAGTATTCAAAGTGCTGTGCTGTTGAAGATGGTGATCAGTGTGTTCAGCAAAGTTCCATGTGATTTTAGGGCTGCACTTTCACAGTTGGTGTAAACCAGTTTAAGTCTATTCTGCTACTGTCCCACCACTTTTCCACTCCAGGCAATGGGTTATAATGCCTTTCTTCTGCTGGCACCAACATTCATGCAGCTGTGTCACTGGTTAGATCAAAAAGCTGATCTGCTTGAAAACTAATTAATTAATTTTTAGAGTTTTCAGCAGAATAGAGTCAATCCATCTGATCCAAGCAATCCAGTGCTGGCACAAAAGAGGGGCCAAGGGCTTAATGAAGTAGGGAGAACTTTCTCTTTTGGTGGCAACGTGGACATGGATTGTGAAACAAACTAGCTGTGAAACTGTGCCTGAATTGTGATCAACAGCATGGTCTACAGAGGATGGAGAAATAAAAAATGAACTAACAAGTTGTAAATGGGCACAGCATAATCAGTGGAAGTGTTGTAAGGAACTGAAAACTCAGTTTTGAAGTTTATACACTGTATCATCAAGTGAGGAGGGAATATTTCTTCTCTGTGAGCCTACTTCATTTCTTTCATGAGTCCATGGAAAAACTCTCTTGTTTTTAATATAAGATGGGTCAGTTTTCTATTTGAACATGAGTCAGATGGAATGGCTGAAAGAAAATAGTAGTGACAAGTTTACCAAGGAAAACAAATCTTCTTTGAATATCCATAAACCAGTGAAATTATTAAATATAGTTATTTGAAACTTAATGTATTAACAAAATATTTGATAAATTTTGAATATAGTGTGACTTGCTGTTTGAAAAAATATTTAAAAGTTTATTTTACTTGGTTATTAATGATCACAAAAGTTATGCAGTATTGCTACTGTGTCCTGGTCAAATACATGCTGTAATTCTCTTAAATTCCAACTTCTGATGCAAGTGCTTAATTTTGTTTTTCATTGATACTTGCTTTAAAAGTAGTTCCTTGATCATAATAGAAGTACTTCTTGAAATGAATGCAATATAAGTGGTATCACGGATAGTTAATTTCGACATTGAATATAGCTTCATGGATGTAAGGAGATTATAGTATTTATTTATCCCAGAAAATTGCAGCTTGCTTCTAAGCATCAAATTTCCAGGAACCTTGGAGAGTGCAGTAAAGAGACAAGGCTACAGTAATGGTTTAAAAGATAGGATATATTTTTTTCAATACTGTATTTTCAGTATAGCTTTCAGTATCTTTTCAGTATAGCTGGGTGAGTAATTTGTTTTCCTGGAAAAGATTCTTGACATTAATATTAGGATTCTCTCTTTCATTTAGCTAGTTAGGTGAGGATCAGTAGCTAAGTGTTGCTGTCCAAGTCATCTGCCTTTTTTTCCCCTCCTTGTTAATCCCACTTCCCAAGGATGCAGTATTCATCTAATTCAGATAGCCTTCCAGAATTAGATTTACAAAGTCTTCCTGGCCTTCTAAGTTGCTTTTCTCACATTCATATGACTCTCCTCTGCCAACTTAGCCTTCTGTCCTCCACCCATCCCTGTTTTGATTCATTTCCCTCATGCCGTGTGCCTAAATATTGCCCAACCCATGTGGAAAGTCCTTAATTCTTGTCAAGACAGGGTCATGACTAGCCCACCCAGGAAGATCAGAACCATGGCTCTGAAACTGGGAACAAGGCTTGCCCACTTTATAGTATAAAAGCCATTATTCCCTCATGCTCATCCAGGCCTTTGGGTTAGCAGACAGTTGGAGCAGAGGCACAGAAGGCATGTGTTAGGGGAGATGGGATACACTGGGAAATAGCAACAGATTTATCAGGGACATGTGGGGAATGATGGCAAGGGGCAAGCGGGGTAATGAGACTGACAGTGAGACTGTACCCAAGAGCAGTAAACTGATGTTAAAGGTCAATGGGGGAACTGTGCAGGGGGAAGAGGGCTTGGTAAGTTGGCCTGTATGTTTTCCCTTAGTTATGTCTGGACATTTGTAGAAGCTGGGGAAACAAGCTTGGCAGAGGACCAGCAGGCCACCTACTCCAGCTTTCTCACCCCATGGGGGAGGCATGAATTAAAAAGAATTACTGAGCAGACTGAGGCTATGCAGGGCTTAGTTGTGGAACAGGCCCACCCTCAGTTTTGTGATGCCTTTGGCCACCTCCATCCAAGTCTTTGATGAGTGTTGCCCTTGGTCCACTGGTTTCTTTAACTACACAGCCTATTAGTCCTTGACCAATCCATGGCCTGTAGGATACTTGGAGAATTTAAAAGGCTAGCAAAAAGGAATAGGAAAAAATCAAGTTCCTTGGGGATTTGAAAAACTGAAAACTGACCACACAAGAATTTTGAGTAAAGGCAGCATTTTGAGAATGGTATCGACTAGTAGCAGGACTTGAATAAATATTGGAGAACTTCATTAATCCCAGCTGTGTCTTCACCAGATGACAGTGGACATATGGTATGAATATAATTGCCATCTCTAATACCAACCTCTGTTTTGCATACCTGGATCAAATTTCTGGGATTTGTGTAGAATCTGCTTCCAGCCCAGCCTTGAGATATGCTTGAGACAAGGACAGTTCTCTAATAGCTGACACCTCTTATTTAGTGCTCTCCAAGCAGAAGACATTTCTGACTATTCTGCTACTCAATTTATCTGCTTTCAGGAAGCAAAAATATGTTATGCCTAGCAGTGTCATTTCTTAGGCACATTTTACTGGGCAACTGTGGCTTTTCCTGAACAGTCTGAAAATATCACCCACTAGAACTGTTCACAGGACTTGATGGACCTGATTATCTCAGAGGTCTTTTCCAATCTGATTGATTCTGTGATTAGGTCCCTTCCAACGCAAACCATTCTGTCATTCTATGATTTACAGTAAGCTGCTAAACACCTACTTCTCTGGAAAAGAATGGGAAGAGGCAGTGGTCATGCTGGAGAAGATGCTGTGATTTGTTAACTTAAATATCTTTGGATTACATAACATAGACCAGACTTTGTGGCTACCTATACCTATTTTGTTTCACAGATATTTCTGTTCTTAATTGAGAGAAGTCATATAAAACATGGGAAACGCTCAGCTCTATATCCTCAATAGTTTTGTTAGGCGAGCTTCAGTTCTATGGGATGAGGAGTCTCATTTCTGAAGTCTGGTCATCACAGTGGGCTTTGCACAGCACTGCAAAGTTCTGGTTCAAAGGCAGTTACCTCATTCCAATCAGGCTCTGCTATTTATTCCTTTCCAGAGTATTGTGTCCTGTGGCATCTGGCCAAGTAATGTAAGTTCCTGTGACACCCTTTGAAGTCGTTAGCTTTTCTAACGGTTGCCATGAAGTGTGGAATTAACTGGACCATCTGGCCCTTGATATTTGGCTCTTCTACATGATTTTTGTGACCTGGTGTAGTCAGAAAAGTGGCTTATTTGGCTATGAAGTGTCTAGCCTCAGTTTGCTGTCATTGCTATTCAACAGACTCCTTTATAGACCTTAATTTTGGTCATCTTATCCTTGCTTTGTGTGGAGATGTTCTTAGGAGTTTGTTAGAAGTCTGTTGCAAGGAACCTCTGAGGAGAATGACGCCATGTACACCAGAGATCTGATTGTTTCCTCTCAGAGCTCACTATTTAATCCATGCAGTTCATATGGAATTACTGCATAGAATGAACAGCAGGAACCAAAGGAAGAGAGGGATGTATATAGGACCAGTACATTGTACAGATGTAAAGAAAGGCTAGAGAGAAGAGAGAGTGTTCACAGCTCTGCTCACAAGTAGAATACATGAAAGATGAACATATCAAGGGAAGAATAAAATGCTTTCTAGGAGCCTATAGAATAAATTTCCTTACTATTCAGGAGAAATCCTATTGCTTCAATCTGCTCAAGATAGAGGATAAGTGAAAGCGGAAAAGCACTTCTGAATGGACAAGGGCTGGATGAGGTGACCTTATAACTCTGCCAGCTGTTAATATCTCAGCACACACACTGCAGCAATGCTAGTAATGAGCTGAAGTAAGAGCAAAGCTCACTACAGCTTTTAATGGCTGGCTCATCCCTGTTAAAAGCTGGAACAGAAGCACTTGTAGAGTAAAGGTAACGTGCTTGACCAATGTTTGTGGTATGCCCACTGAAAGTACTAAAAGAATGTTGCTCTCCTCCATTGCAGGTGTGTGTAATACGTTTGGGTTTTTTACCGCCTCTGATGTATTGAACTTCCCATGTGATTTATTTGGAAGTAAGGTGTGAAAAATATTTTAAGTTATATTTTAGGCATGATAGTTCTCCCAGTTAGGCTAGGAAAATTGATTTCAGTCCCTTTAGGCTGCGATGCAAGATGGGAACTGTAAAGGTCTTACTTGTTTTTCAGAGTTAGTTTTCATGAATCTAACCTCTTTCGCTCTTTGGCATTTGCCTGGAGCTTCTCTGTTTATATCATACTGGTACTGTTTTAATTTTTTACTGGAAAAGTCATTCTTGTTTCTTTTGACTGAAATAGAACTGATGGAAATTACTGCTTATAAAGTCATACAATGACTAATTACTGGCATAGATGATGGGGTAATATATGTCTCCAGTTATCAGGAGCTTAAGGTATAGTCATGTCAAACAGTAATAATACAGTTTAATTAATACATCTCAAAGCCTGTTTCTCTGTTCATGGCTACCAGGCTTGATTATTTTCAGTAAGACACTTGCTAAGGCAATAACATTGCAACATCCAGGAGTTTTTAATAATTTACTGTAAATCTTCATGTTATGTTTATTAACTTAATGGAGCAAGAGAAAGTGCAATGGAGTTAACTAATTGGAATAAGAGAAGACTTAAAATTTCTGTTTTCTTCATTTCACTAGAAATGCTATTTTAGTGTGAATGTTAAGATTTTTAATACTTGCTTTCAGAAAGAGCAAACCAAACTATTTAATACAGTTTGAGACACTATTTCAATTGACAAAAAATAAGATAAATGTTTATTTGGCTGCATTATAAACAAATGGGCTTACTGCTCTACATACTGAGACAAGACATAAACTGACAGTATCATGTCTTTGACATGAGTAAATGCTGTAATTCTGTTTTATTCATGTCCCTGAAAACTTGGGTTTCTGAAATTATTGCCATTTAAATACAAAGCAAATAATTTCTTTGAAATAAAGCATATACTTTTGTGGATGAGAGACTGGAATTAAAATCTGTTGTTTCTGTGAATGATGGCGTTCAGCAGTGTAATTCTCCAATTGTCATCATACAGTTTTAGTCTTTAGTCCAAACAGGAACATTTGTACCCAGGTGTTTCCAGTATGCAACATGGTGCTAACTTCAACAAATTGAATCTAAACACACTGAAAAAAGGAAAAAATAAAAAAGAGAAAGGTTTTAATCAGCTTAACTTTGATTATGTTGTCAAGCCTTTTGCAATAGAGTTGTCTAAATACAATACAATTGTCCAAAGGAAGCAGAATATTAAAGACAAAGATTTAAATACAAATTAATAGCCAGAGGCACTACTGCCAAAAAACAAATACATTTTTTGTTCAAAATAAGTATGTACATGCACAATATATGCCTGTGTATGTCTTTGAACATATTTTTGCAACTCTGCTGAGTGTTTTCTGTAATTTTCTCCTAACCAGTGATATATAGCCACAGGAATGACTCTTTGTGTGAATTATAGTTTTGTATGGTATTGTCTTAGCCTCTTTGTATCTGCTGGTATTTTGGAGCTGTCTGTGAGGGAGGTAGGAATGGTTTTCTGATGGTGCTCAACATTTTTCATTTACATTAGAAAAGTCGGCCCAAAAGCATGCACAACCTCTGAGCTCAAATAGAAGTATACACACTTCAAATATTGAAATAAAATAAATATGCAGACCTACCCGTGTAGATGAAGGGTAGACTTCAGCAACACATGCTGTATGTACCAAAACATGGAAGAAATCCAGTGGCTAGTTAGTGTTCTTCATTTTGGAAAAGGTTACTTGACTAGTCCCTAATAAAGGGCAAATTTGTATTTTAAGACGAATTTACTGCAGCAAATATTTTCAGGTGACAAGTGACACTCATTTGCAAATGTAGTGGCTGAGAACATTAAATACATTTACTTGACATAAGAAGCGTTAGTAGAGAAGAAATATTAGTATGTCTCGACTGTTATCAATGTATTTGCAATGCAGCTGTGGAAGGAGAGGCCAATCAAATGAAATTTTTATAGCACTGATGTTTTCTGGTGAGGGAAAACATTCCACAAATGTGTAAATATTTATGTAAATATGTGTAAATATAAATGGAAGTGGGGAGAGGGTTATTTTTGATGTCTGCCTCTATGACAAATATGAAGTAAAGAAGATGTATAGAAACATGACAACTCATGTGAAAGCCACCATGTTTGCTAAAAAATATTTTAATGAAATACAATACTTCATTTTAAGATAAGCAGGAAAAGTCTTGTGACTTTTATTTGCATTTAAACATTAAAACATATTTCCTGTACTCTGATGTCCTAAATTTTGTAGTTTGATTCCTTATTCTTTGTCTGATGATTCTTAACTGGAAAAGGTGTTGATGGTTTATTCTCATTGTATTTAATGCATTAATGGTTTCAATGTTTTATAATATCCTGTAAGAACTGGTTTGTTTTTTTTTTTTTAAGTAATATTTGCTTAGAAGAGGTATCAGTGAAAGAATCTCTTTCAGAAAAAAAATTTAACGATATGTCAGCTGTACTATTTCTTAGAGCCACATTTAAGGATTTTTTAATAGGCTGCTGGAAATACAGTACTAAAATACATAAACAATTAATAAAATGTTGAACATGCCAAGAACACACATCAGTGAAACACTGTAAAATGTTAGAATTAATTATTTTTGTGCAGCTTGGTGTGGCCTTTGCTTTGGAAATCAAGCATCAATTTTCTAGTTTTAACTGAAATAAGGACCACCCTGAAGCCAAGCTTAACTGAAATAAATCCTTTAGGAGGGTCTATTTATCACTTTGTTATAAATTTGGCAGTGAAAAAGACATAACAAAATATGCAAATTAGAGATGAAATAAATTTTACATTAAAACAAGCACTTAATTTGGGGTACTGAATTAATTAATCATTGATGACTGATTCTTTGAGGAGACAGAAAATTGCTTAAAAATAGTTCTGAAAAATTGCCAGTCTTTACTGGGACTCATGGTACTAGGAGGTGCGGGCTTTCACTACACCAAATTTTGGTAACTTTTTCATAATGAAACACTTCTGGGGAGACAAATACAGTTAGTAACTTAAATCCATTAATATTTACCAGCATGCACGAGACTCTTCATCTGTTTCCTTGTGTTGATAAAGGAGAGACTCTATGAGTAATTATCTTGTAGCAAAAAAAGTTACCTCAGTATGTTTCGTGTCTTCTATTATGAAGAGTTTTGAAATACTGAGTCAATTACTGTCCGGCAGTCTTTAGATTGTCAATTGATACAGTGCAATGTTAATCTCTGTTGGATGCCTTTATAACAAATAATTGGAGTTTGGAAAAATGTTATTGAAAGTATGATATCACTCTGACTAAACATCATGGAGATGTTGGTAATAAATTGTTCCAACTTCTGTATCAGTTTATCACTGTGAAAAAATGGTTTTTTTGTTGCTGATTCATACTGCTGTTCCTAGAAGCAAATTGTGAAAGCATCGAATGTTAATAGGACAGTACTTTTAAAATGAAACTTTACATTTTGTTTCCTTGTGTCAGCAGAATTTGGTAGAACTGAATATCTTTAAAAGATCATATATGCATTTTTAATTGGTTTTTTTTCATGTCAAGGAGATGAAACAAGGTTTTCCCCTGTCTTTAATGCCTACAAAGCAGTAATGTAGCAGGAAACTTGAAAGAATGCATGCAAATGAGGAAAAGCACACAGTTCAGGTGCTCAGATCTTGTTCTGATCCGCAGAAAGGTCCAGAAGAGGCAGAAATTCTTGCTATTCATTGCTCAGTAGCAAGAGACAGTACTGCATCCACACTGCTTTTGTCTTGCAGTGAGGAGTTACTGTAGTTTCTTCTTCCTTGTCTTGCTTGTCTTTCAAAAGTTTTTCACAGTTCATGACAGCATTCTTACCTGTTATCTGGCATGTCATAGTTAGAATAATTTTCTTTTGATTGTCCACCAACCCCTTTCCAAAAATATGTGTGAAATATTTAAATGGGTGTTTCACATAATAAGGCAGGTATTTCAGAGTGCCTTCAGTGTTTCTTGGCTCTGACTGGATGCCACTATGTGCTTTGTCTTATTTTGCACAAAGCTGTTTTTGATAGCAATGTACACCTGCACATTTGCTTGCTTGAAAAGTGCAAGTTTTGCTTACATTTTTGATCTGTCTTCCACGTGGTCAACAAGTGAAAAACAGATTCTGTATATGATTGCTCCTATTAACTATTAAAAGGATTTAGTAGTTCCAGAAGTAAGAAGAAATACAGTTGGAAAAAACAAAGACAATTAGTTGTATTTGCATGTTGCCATGTACGTATTTGAAATTACTGCATTATAAATATTGTTTGATGAAATAGCTCTTGATATAGGAACATGCTGATGGAACAGATACAGTCCTGGTCAATATGGTAATGGTCCTGGCTGTAAAGAGTGATAGCCGTGAAGGTTCTTGGCCTACAAAGGGACAAGTTGCTGCTTACTTGTCAGAGACAGATAAGACAGTGGTGGCCGGCTTTACAACGTCCCTGAGAGACAGACATGGCCTGGTTTAGGAGATTGAATTATAATACTCCCTTGAATTCTCTTATTAATACATCCAGTACAGGAACTTCTTGATTCAAACCCTCCTGTTTACTCTAGTGGCTTCCCATTCAAGCACATGACCATCTAATTCCAAATCACCTCACAGAAAGAAATCACAATTGCACTCGATCAGACATTGCTCTGGAGGAAGGTGTAATATAAGGAGGTTGTACTGCTAGGGAGAGGTTACTGTGAGAATAATGCATCTCCTGAGATGCATGGTAAAGAGTATGGTGAGATGACAGGCATTTTACAACCTACTCTTACAATACCTTGCAGTCATATTTTCGTGATATTTCATGGCCTTAATGAAATGGCAGGATTAAGCTCTTAACCATACTTTTCATTTCTTTCTGTATTTTAAAAGCAAAGTGATACACATAGTGATATGTTCAAATTCCCTTATAACAATGTCAGCTCCATCAGTTAAAATGAAATAACAACCATAACTCCTGTCTATTTTTAATGTGTAAGAGCATGAAAACTGGTAATTATTTATTCTTATGTATAAACTTACATTTGGAAAAAAAGAGTTATAATTATACTAGAGTGATTTAAAAATTGTTACAGGGTTTGCGTTCACTGAAATTACAGGAGCATCTTCAAGCAAGTCATTAGTTTTTCGAATTTGCAGTCAGTTCATCCCGGGAGTACCGTGCATATGTCACTTTTTATTCTAGTGACAAAACATTATTTGGTAGTTTATATCAGCAATAAGTTAAGTTCCTTTATGTTTGCACTGCATTGACTAGTAGCTGTTGTCCTGACAAACGCAAGAAAGGTATGAGGACGAGCTCTGCTCCTTAGCCAACTTAAAACTGGAAGTCAGTTTACTTGCCCTTCCTACAGTTCCACTAGAATTTTTATGTATTAAAATGTAGACTTAGAAATAAAACCTAATTCAATGGATTTAACATTTGGAATCAAGGATCTCACAGGAATTTTCCAGCCTAAATGATTCCATGATTCTATGAATCCTTTTCTTACCAGCTTCTTAAGGATGATCCTAGTTCATTGCCAAAAGCAAGGCAGTGAGATTAGCCAGGTCAAGTAAATATTAAAATCTCATCTTGCTACAGTTCAGATGAGTGAAAGCTGCCATTGAAATAGACAAAGATTCTCAGGGGAAGAATGCAACTCAAGAAATGGTGAGGAGGCCTGAGGCATTTCTGTGCATTGCACTGTGTAGCATATAGTATGTTTCAGCTCCAGGCTTCTAGTTCAGCTGGGCTCCCTGAGTTTGGACTTGCATGATCAGACCAGGAAGAGTGCAACTATTTTTTACTGAGGTAGAACATAAAAGCAGAGGGTTTATACTAATATGTAAAGAGAATTAGTTGAAGAATGTTCTATACCTTCATGCATAGCCTCCTGCACTTGTGACTCTGCACAGTGGAAGCTTCACAGTATTCTTTTCATTTAATTCTATTTTAAAACTTCATCTGGATAGAATATTTTCATATTCCACTGTTTTTTGATAAAGCAAATGAAATTACAGACTAAGAAATATTGATTTAGAAAAGTCATTAAATGTTGGATCCATGTCAGTTAGATCTGTGTTAGCAGACTTGTATTTATTGGGAAGCGATTACATGAACAATCCCATTATTTATTATTCCTGCATCTTAAAATGCTGACTAGCCTGCAATCTGCCTTCTTGGAAATCCAGTCTGTTTATAACATGTTTTCAATTTTCACTACATATTCTACTGTCAGAAAATTATGACATTTGGTTTTATGGAAATATTTAAATCACAACAGCAAGCTACTGCACTGGAACCCTAGCTTTTGGAGACAAGGATGGGCTGGTGAAATTGTTCTCTCATAAATGGGACATTCAGAAGAATTCCCAATGGATTTCCATAACAGATGAGTTAAGTCAATGTGGAGAGCATCTGAAATTCCACTGTATTTTAGCAGCACTTGTAAAATGGAAGCAACATCTAAAATGCTGATGAACAGTGTCCAAATACTGATCGAAATCAACATTTTGATTAATTTGTTTATAAATTAAATATATCTGTGTGACTCCAAAGTTATTAAACTATTTGTGGCATTTTAACATGGGTGCTTTTCAAATATGTGTTATCAGATCAATTTTAGGTGTATTTTTTATATTTGTATTTGGAAGGCTAATTTTTGTTCACACTATTTTTCAATGGAAACCTAAAGAATTCCTTTTGCTTTGTATTGCAAAAGAGTCTGTGTTTTATAATGGTATATGGTTTCTTTCAAACCTGCTGATAGCTAATAAATTAGCATGGGTAGCAACAGCATGCAATATTGGCAGTGTCATTAAAACAAGGCCTTAAAAATAGGCTCCTGTAGACAAGGGCCAGGCTTGACTACTCCCCCAAAATGCCATCAGCTACTGTCACTGTTGAAAACAGAATGGTGGGCTGGATGGACCTTTCCCTCACCCAGTAAGGCATTTATTTTCATATGGTCTTATGATGTTATCTGCTCACTTTTGTTATTACAAATACACTGTGCAGTGTATTTTACTTCAGACATAGAAAAATATCATTTTAGTTTGAGATGCTGCTTGAGTGGACTTGAAATGTCAGAGAAGTTTACATATGAAAAGTCAGAAAGTGATTAATTAGCTTTAAATGACAAATGAGATATCTTTGTGAGTCTGCAGGTTTTTGTGTGAATTTTTCCACTTCATTAAATTGGCTCACACACTTCACATGCTCGTTTTTACATAGTGATACTGACTCCGTAACTCTTCAGAAATTTCCAGTGAGATTGCTGTCTTAAACTTCCTATGGACGCTAGACAACAAAGCTCCTTTCTGAACTGAGGACATACTTTCCATCCTATGTTTATTGTACAGCAAAGCAAAATGCTACATTGCTGCCATGTGAAGTATTACCACTTGTTTGGCTATTACCTAGCCAGGAAACTATGTGCTAGATTGCAGTTGTACAACACTGGGAGACTCCAGCCAAAATTCTGAGAACCCATACTTTGTGGATCTGACAATAGTGATTTTCAGTTGGGACGTTCAGTCATGTCCTCATTAGTCCATGTAAAGAGCTCATCATCTCAACTGGTAGTTAGTTCTGTGAGGGGTGTAGCACTGTTTCAGAGGCACAGCAGGCAAGATTTATGCTGTCAGTTGTTACCTCTGAGATTTTACAACTGGGAATCATGTGGTGATAGAATGGAACTTCTCTGACTGATGAACAGATATGAACAGATACCTCTATCTAAAATCCTGTTTTTATACTGTGTGCTCCTTTCTTTCTCTGACTTTTTACTCCTTGCAGTTAATCTCACAGTCCTGAAGTCACTGCCACAAAGACTTCCCTCTGCCAGGTTTTATTTCCTCACAGTGTTCTGATATATACATTTAAAAGACTTACACGTATAAAAACCAAACAAAACCACTCAGATTGTATATGTGTAGTAGCTCATTAGTCCCATTTTCATCTGGTTTTGTAATAGCCATATATTTCCAAATTTGTCTTCTTCAAATCTCCTAAAACTTTAAAAATTTACTTTACACCAATGATGTGACAGACTATTGTTCAAATACAAAGTCTCACTGTTACTTCACAGAGTATTTTGGAGTAAATTTTCTTTATCCAAATAATTTACATGATTGGGGCTTAAACCTATGAACTTTCCACATCTGAAACATGTCCTTTTCTTGTATCACACACCAGGTTTTTTTGTCATGCCAAAGATAATATTGATAGGGAGAAAGATAGGGAGAGAGCTGAAATGAAGTTGCAATGAGGACCAAGAGTTCACAAGACTAAGCTAAAATATTTCTAGAATGTCTTCTTTCAATGGGTGTTTTAAGACTTTTCTCTAGTTTCTACCTTTTTCAAGTAACAAATAGGAATTACATCCCCTAAAAAGAGGCTTTTGGCAGTCAATGTAATATAACGGGGCATAGTCAATTTCTTGTCATACTTTTTAGGACACTATCAAATTCATATTCAGGAAAAGTTCTTTATGGAATGTATAAGAAGCTCAGAAATCTCAAAATCAGGAAACTAATTCGGAAGATTCTATGTGATCTCAGAAGGGTGCAAGTTTTCAATGTCATAATGCTGATACTCAGAAATTTTTCAGGGGCAGGATTGAAACCATTTTTAAAACATTGTAGAAAGCTTACCCATAGTAAGGATTTGAACCCTGTTTACAGTTCCAGATCTTAATGCAACTCCAGGTCAGTTTCTAGATGTAGCTAAAGCAGATGGGGAAGTCCTGCCCCTACTCCAAGATATAATGAGAATAGTCCCTGACGATATCCAGCAGGAAGCAGTTTGCTGCTAATGCTACTGTCTTCCCAAGGCATTGAAGAAATAGTACATAATTTTAAAACACAAAATCTATCTCTCCAGGCTGCCCTCAGAAGCAAAAGTGCTAATTTCTGGTATCTCATCTGAATCAATAGCCAAGCAAGTCCTCTAAAGCAGTGCTTTTAGAATTAGAAGGCCTTATTTAGTTTCCCTGTGAAAACTTGTGGAACTTCACCCCTTTACATAGCTGCTGATTTGGATTTCATCAGACCTGCAAACTGGTGATGCTCATCATATGCATTTATTAAATTGCACCTACAAAAGCAGGGGGGTTAATTGTGGCCAAGCTCCAGGTTTGATTTGCCTCTCTGCATCCCCTTTCAAGCTTCATTTAAGTTTGGTTCTTTACTTTGCTGCTTGTCTAAACTTCGAGTGTTTCTGAAGCCAACCACTGTTTAACAATTGCCACATTTCCTGCCACAGGCAGTTACATTTCACTTGTGGTTTAACTAATCCATAACATGTTATTGGTTACTATGAATTTGTAAAAGTATTAGTTATTTGACTCACTAATATCTTTGAGAGACAAAGAAAATCTCATTCATTCCCAAAACTGAGTGCTACTGCTGTAAAAACTCACTAAATGCTAGCACTTTCTCTGTGGCAAGGGACTATTAAAGAGAAGGATAGAGGAAAGGAAATACTGTTCTGGAATGAGATCTCATGCTTCATCACTGCTCTGGTATACCATGAGAGAGAAACACAGCTAAAATTCAAACCGAGACAGGGATTTTTTGGAGAACTTTTGGCCACAATGAATTTGGGTTTGGAACTAAAAAAGAGAGATGGGAAGAGAAGACATGCATGCCTAATACTGAAGTAGAACTTGTTTGTATCTAACATATTGGAGAAATTGTTTGAGAACAGTTCATTCTAGTGAAAATATTACTTTTGTAACACTGCCAAGATCAGTGTTTTCTCATTCATGAATCAGAGTTCTTTGCTCATTTGTGGTTGCTTTCTTCTCATCCTCTTTCCTTTCCTACTGTCCTTTTAGAGCAAAAAGCCATCCACAGTTGCCTAGCTAAGCAGTTGCTCAAGTATCAGTGGTGAGAGTTCTACAGAACAAGTCAGCTGGGCCTGATGTGCTCTTATTTGTGTAGTCCACACAACTCCATGATTTTGTGTGGACATGCTGGGGTCCTGTTGCAGTTATTTAGTTCTACTGCAGAAGAACTTGTCTGTCTTCTGGTAAGAAGTGTGGAAAAGGTGTTGAAAGGCTGGGCCTTGCTGCAGATGTGGACGATCTAGCACAAGCAAAAACACAGTGTGGGCTTTAATTCCTGCCACCAGCTGCAAATTATGTGTGCGATCAAAGACCAAGTGAATGTGTGCTTTAAAATCTGGAGGTGCTGGGCAAAAATATGGAGGGCTATATGGATAACACAGGTGTAGGTGTCTCCCTCTTAGAAACTGTTGTGTAAAGAGTAGGTATCATTTGGATTATGAAAATATCGGTCTGTCACTGCAGGTACCCAGGGGTTACTTTTCTGAGATAGATTTACTGGTTCTACCTAATTCTGTGCATATGAAACCTGAAGACGCCTGACAATTACATAGCTGTGGATGTTCTGTGCAGGAGAATATTGGCCATTTCATTATAGCAAATCCAACTAAAACAAAATGATAGCTGGGGAAGGAGAGAGGGAGGTAAGGGAAAGGAAGGCATTATTCCTTACCACAAAATGTTCCTCTCTTTCTCTTCATCCCCTAAGCAAATTAACAGAGTAGGTCCTTTATGCATGCAGGCCTGTGCAGGAAAGTTACTGAAGCACTGACACAGAAGGAAATCATACAAGACACTGTACCTGGTTCCAGTAAAATTTGAGTGTGTGGGTGGCAAGGAGCTTAGTTCCATGTGCTTTCCACCCCACAGGCAGCTCCACAACTTCCTGTTGTGGAGGTTTCTCCTCTTTCCTATGTGGCTTTGTGCAGTAGGCTTGCCTTTCCCTTGGTTGACGTTATTTGCAGCCTGTGTACAGTAAGTAGCCTTGTGCAGTTTACTCATCCAAAAAGGCTGCATATAAATCTGACTTATGAACTCTGTAGGGTGGTGTTATGAAGAATTATCTCAACTAAGAATAATTTTTCATTAGTTAAACAGGAGATGACATAGTCCCTGACTTTTTTCCCCTGGACTTTTCAGTATGTCCCATTCAGGAATCAGGACCAAAGACAATGTTATTTCAGTTCTTTTTGGAATATATTTACTCACTCCCAATGTGTTCTGTTCTTCTTAAAGTGACACATGTTTACTCAGAAAGGAATATACCAATCACTAAAACTGTATATTTTCTGCTTTTATGTGAAGTGGTTTTTGGCAGCGTGAAAGAAAATTTTGAGACTAAAATCTGATCTCACAGTCTAAGTAATAGGTCCTGGCTTTAATGATTTACAAGCAGAATTACATACCTACTCCCTTTGCTATTGAGTTTTCAAACTAAGGGTCAGCATGAGGGCAAGCTGTATCTTGCTGAAACATAGACAAGTGTGATGGAACTGTTAAATTTATAATTTTTTTAAAAATCTTCTTGATTTATTGAGGGAGAAGACAGCAGAATGAATGAAAGTGTTAGATCAGAGCCAAGACTTTAATCTTCAGTGTGGATCAGATCTGGATAGCAAGGTGAATGTTTTGTGGTTGAATGACTGTCCAGGAGCAGCAAGAGTGATTAAGCAGCTCGATGTAATGCACATGTAAGTAATTGTTTTAATGATTGAAGGTCTTAACTGTGTTGACCACTAACGTGGAGAGGTACAAAAGTCTGTTTGATGGCATAGGATGTGGATAAAGAGGATGGGGGGGTTACAATATTTTATATATATCAGTCAGTCATCATCAACAAGCATTCAGATTCTGTTGACACAGCAGTATAAAAGTTGTTTCAGCTTCAGTAACATGACTTTGCTTTACATTTCAAGGGATTTAGCTAAAAATTGGTAATGAAAACATAATACATATTTCCATTTACCATTTTGGTTTGACTAGTACAGATCAAACAGCTTTGTATTTTATTGCCTTGGATGTGTATAGTATATTATGGTGGGATATTTCCTGATTAAGGCAAACTAATGTTTTTCAAATTGAAGGCAATCACATTAAATTTTTATGATGTAAGTAGCATCAATAACTCTTGAATAGGCACAGATGTCAGTTGTTTCATTTACCAGATAGTTTAGCCAGGATATTCAAGTTAAATAACAATTTGGCTGACTTAGAGGAAACTATTTCATAAGTCTAAAGAACAAGTATACAGTCTTCCTGGACAAACTATAGATATGATTTGAACATGTAAACAATATAGCTTAAATATTCTTTCACCATTTATTTTACCAGCAGAGTTTTCACTTGCTGTCTAACTGGAATCCCAATTTAAATACAGAATAATAAAAATATCAACCTCTGGTTTAATGGTGATACTTACTGTGAGCTACTAAGTCTATTTTTTTAGCCCATTAAGCCTTTATAGAGTTTAAATAGGCTTTATACTAAATACCTTGGAAAGAATGAGAAAGTTTACAGATTTTGATCCTCCGTGCAAATCTGTTTGAGCATTGTGTTTAGTCACAAAATACAGTGCATTTGGTTGGTCCAAATACCAGGCACATGAGTCCCAACTGGCCAATTTGTGTGGGAGTGTGGGTCTTTCATCTGCATAGCTCATTCCTGGCCACTTTTTTTTCCCTTTATCCAATCCTCAGTAAGCTGTTGGACACACATTAATTGCCCTGAGCAGACAAGTAGTCTTTTCTGTTTCTACCATAAATGCCACTCAATGAACCAGCCACTAGGTCATGCTCAAGTGCAATGGAATCTTGTTTTTCCCTCCCAAACATCTAGCATCACCTCCACCCTTGACTTCAGCTTCTGTGAGGCCAATGAAGTCTTTTCACAAATACTCTTATTGTGGTTGGTAAAAAGAAAATTTTTGTAGATCAAAATATATTAAAACTATAAGCATTTACAGGAGCGGGATGTAGAGGTAATTGTGGAATTTATCTTTTTTTCCCCCTAAAACTTCTCTCGCATTTTAAAAATTGCTTATTTTATCATTGTGGAATTAAACATTACTGTAAAAGGCCTCCTAAGAATCAGCTTTTCTGAAACCACCTAAGGGATTGTATCACCTTCATGAGGACAATAGCAATTGAAATAGAAAGTTCTTTGTCTTTCATCATATACTTTCATCAACAGATCATTATCTATCTTCAAATTTCAACTGAATCTTTTTTTCCAGGAATGTATTTAAGAGAAACATTAAATAATACTTAATGAAGAGCTTTGTCTCTGAAAACAGATTAAAGTGTTCATCTTCACACTTCTAGTGTAAATACAAATTTTAGTTGGAAAAATATAATCAAGAAAGTAAGTTACTAAAACGGTGTGGAACAAATAGCAGAAGCTTCTGGGAGATCTTAATGAAGAAGAAATTGTGGATTTTTGGGTACAGTTTTTGAGTCACTACTATGAAGAATCTTGTATGGAGATCATCAGACATATCAGACTGAAACATAAACCCGTTAACTGCCTGTTAATGTGTGGTTTTGTAGCTTTTTCTACAGTCTTTATAAAAACTAGAGAAGATATTTACTTTTATATAAGATTCTTTCTGATGGAGGACTGTTAAGTTAGGATAACGATGCCTTAACATTTTAAACTTGTTTGAAGTATGTTGCACATCTGAAATGACTGAGGACCATTGGCTTGAACAGACATTACCTAACCCTGAGAAGTCTGTGTTTGTGGAATTTGATGAATATATGGAGAAATACATTGAGTGCAGCACTCTTTCCACTGGCATAATCAGTCCTATGGAATTACCTGACCTTGATGGTTCTTCCTCTAGCAGCTTCCCTTTCAGAAATTTCTGTACCTTGGGGCAATAGATCAATTGTGACAGTACCAATCTCTTCCAGTGACTGCTCCCTCATTTTGTAGTTTGTAACACTCATTTTTGTCACCTGTTTACACTATGTGACTTGGGATGCAATCTTGGGCACAGGAGAAAAGCTAAAAAGCTGTTAAATTGCTGTTTTTGTTTAAGGTATGGTACAAAACTTGCACTCTAAGCAAGGTGTGAAGAGAGAGCCAAGAAACAAGGGCCATCTAGCAAATTAGGTGTAGAGCTAGGGTTACAATTTAAGTATGCTGAATCATTATTTTACTTTCTTTTCACTATACCATCCTTTTTTTGATAAGTTCTGGCTAATCTTTATCAACCGTTTTTACTGACATGCAGTTCCTGGGCCAATACATTGCTGAGCATCTGGCAATGCACCTGGCAAAAAGCAAGGTGAGAAAACCATTAGGTAAAATGGTGAATTAATCATGTTTTTTATATAGGATTGTGGAAAATGATGTTTGTTGTTGGTATTTCTCATCAAAAGCTTCCATAAAGGCCCTTCTAGTGTCTAGGAATCACTCTGGAATGAATTGTCGGACTGACAATATTTGGTTGAGGAATGGCTGCACAGAGTTGCTACTCACAGGGACATTTTACTGATCTATATTGGAGGCTTCAGGAACTTTCAAAACACTTGTGACTCACCCATTAAGAATGCTAGACATAGGACTACTGGGAAGATGATGCTGAGGAAAAGATCAAAGTGCTTAAAACCCATAGCTTCTGAGAAGGAGGCTTAAACTGAGATCTGCAATAAAACTTTTCTCTGCCTGAGAGTTTTAAAGGGAGACTGCTATGACATAAACTTAGTCATTACTTCTTAGCTGCGAATAATAACTAAAAGTTTATTAAATAACTCTAAAGTGACAAACTGTGGCTAGAGACTGTGTCTTGAAAGAAGGTACAGAATAACTTAAAAACTCCTAAACCCAGCAAATATTCCATAGGCATTCTTTCTATTCTCAGTTACACTGATTTAATTCTGCTTAAGTTGGGGTCAGGTTGAATCAAAATTTTGCCTGTGTTGTAAATTTAATCATAGTCTTATCTAGGATCTCAAATTGAGGTAGGATAAACCATACTGTGTAAGTGTCTGTCTCTCTGAATGTACTAGAAACAGAGCTTTGCTTGTACATTTAGACCAGATGCAGTTATTAGAGTTTGGTGAGATAAATGCCATTCATAATGCAATAACAGATTTTTAATGGCTATCAAAGGCTTATTGTTATCACTTACTGGATTACAGTAGGCCAGATCTCAGACCTTAGAGGCAGGATATTTTCTATTTTGTTTTATGCTTGGTATTGAATGTATATGTGGTATTTCGTAAATACTATCAGAGTGTAATATCTCAGTAAACTGCTACTGTGTTACTAAGGCCTTCAGATTTTAGTCCAAATAAATTTGGATTGGAAAAAACGCATGCTTTATTTGCTCTTTCTACAGCATTTCCTATGGCAAATTACTGTAAACATATCAAACTCAGTATTTAATTAGTAATGCCATTATTTTAAAAGCCTTGCTTAATGTGCTTTTTCACATCATAGCAGCATCAAGGTTAATTATGTTAATTTTTGCATTCAGTACTCTAAAGCAACATGCAATAGGTTCTCTGGAAACAACAGATGTGTAGGGGTAAATCTTTTCACCACCTTACAAAGGCAACATGGTCCTCTAAATGCTTTGGCAATGAACATGAAAGAAAAAATATAGCTGATCCTGAAAATACCATTACCATTATTTATTTTGAAATTGACACTGCGCAGTTTTCAGGCTAACACCCAGATTTAGCTGTGTATCTGAGATAATCCAATACATACACAAATCAGCCTAAAATGTCTTTTCCTTCATCTCTGTTATATCCATTTAATTTCTTGAAAAGGTGAAGAAAACATAGATCGAGAAAAAGAAATCAACTAAGGAATTTTGTTTATTATGATTGGACAGCTGCAGTTGGTCCACTAAGGATCACTTTATGTTTTATTTTGATTAAGGAGATACCAGTCTGCCAACCATAATTTGTACAATGCTGCTATTGCAGTTGAAAATGGATGACCTTTTGCGGCTGACAGTGCTACTAATTAAGGTGTCATTGCTGGGCAAAATTTTCCATCTGTGACATAATCAGTAATGGGGTTTTTGTTTTTATTTCTGCATATTGGTATGTTGCCAATTTAATCAGTTAGTCTTTGCTGAGAGTTGTAGTGTCCCCCATTAACATATGTGAGAATTAAGTCTATTCTTATATTCAGTTAATCACGTATTTAATAAATGCTGCTGAATAACCTGTACATGTGTTCAAAGTTAACAGTTTTGCTGAATCAGGGTTAAAATTTATTTTTTCACAACCTGAATTAGTTGGAGAATTAATATTTGTCCAAACAATATTTGTTTATATTTTGTTAGGAAAATAAGGGTTTTTTTCGAATTTCCATCTTCATGTTCTTGGATCTGTAGTCTTTGCCCATGTGGCCATGCACCTTTCCTAGCCTTTGCACTACCTTTTCATCCTGTAGGAAGTTATGAACATCATACTAGTCTTCAGTTTGTTTCTCATTTTATGCCTGTTTTTCTATCTCAGAAGACAGATAAGGAGCAAAATTATACTGTCCTGCCGAAATCATGGCTACTGAATACAGTGATTGCCTTTTCTTTTTTGCCTGTGGTTCTACCACTGAGTTTAAGTATAAAAGAGAAAAGCAGAATGCCATTATGTAGCCATCATGTGGATTATGTCATGTCTCTGGATTACGCAAATTTATCTTGTACTGGGGAATACTTTCACTCAAATGAATGCCCATACATCTCTTGAATTTAAGAAACAAACAAGCAATATACCACTGGGTTTCAAAGAAGAAAGTAATATATTGGGTTTGATTTGTAAAGGCCATGTTTGCTGTTCCAGTACCTCTTACCCTTTGCTGACTTTCTCCAAATAACAGAAGCATGTGAGACAGAAGTATTCCAATGTCCCTTTGTTTTTTATGAAATGAGTCTGAGCTGAAAAAAGAGAGCACCTAGCCTTTCATGAATGAGAAAGAATTAACAGCTTGAAGGGTTCTGGTTCTGGATTTTGCCCAGATTGATTTCAGGTTTTTTGATTTTTGGGCCATGCTCCAAAAAAACATTTAAATGTACATTGAGCATATGAAAAGTAATTGTTTTGGGGGAGAAAAGGACAGTAGGATATGACAGGCATGGTGTGAGACACTAATGGGCTTTACGAATTGTCAGCTCTAAGGTAATATTCTGTCACTATAAAACAGTTCTTTGGAAAAAAGGCTCTAAAACAATTACACAACAGAGGTGTAGCATTGATGCAATGGTATATCCAGGACAATTGAGAGGTAAAGCAAAAAACATCTCTGCAGTACCCTGTAGTATTTCTCTAGGAAAATATACTTTTAAATATTAGTTTTTAAGGTATAAGTAAAGCCCGATCATCTGATTTTTATGCTGCTACTGAATTTAATGGAAATTTGGCTCATTTTTTTAAAAATTTTGACTTTACTGTTTCATCAATAATGGTTTTTTATTACTAAATCTTGAAATACTTCTAGGTTAGGTTTTTTTTTTTTGATTCCTGACTTTCTCAAAATTCACTCTAAGAACTGTGAGGTTTTTTATCACTGAATACTTAGAAAAATAAGATTTCAAATTATTACTTAAAAGAATCATAGCATGGGCTTCTGCTTCTCTGTGTAGGAGGCTAATTTTTTTCAAACTGCTAGACACATTCTTTACCTAAGGTATTTCCAATCAAATACAAAACAGGGATGCATGTATTGGTGAAAGAAACAGGAAAGAAACACAAGACTTACAAATTCCATAATACTTTTATTTCTAGGACTTCATACATCAGGCACTGGACTACATGGATTTCAGCAGTGGATCCCAACCAAAGGGATCAAAGTTCGGAATTAAAACTACTACTTACTTGTGCTTCAATAGTTCCTGCAGAAATACTCAAGGTATTCTCTTCAGCACTGGCCAAGGCTACTTAGTGGGGCACCTACTTAGGGATGGGGGTGGCTCCACTCGTGTCACTAAAGTCAAGCCTGTGTTTACTTGCTTAAGAGAACGTGATTCTAAGGCAATGCCGATGTACTTAGATTTGGAATTTGGACAGTTTAGATGTAGTCTGGTTTTGAGGTATTTTTACTATGAAACAGCCTGTTTCAGTACAACTCTTTAAAGTGTACAGCTTGTACACATGGCTTGCCCTTATATCCCAGTTTTAGGGATAACTGAAATGGAGCCACTGTCTGTCACTATTGTCTCAGCAGAACTGCAATGTATTGTAAATAATGTTGCATGAAAAATACTGATATGAGGAAGCCTGCTTTTATATGAAGAAGCCTATTTCTGTTTGTCATGTGCCTATAATTCTTCAGGTTCTAGGACAATGTATCTTGCATCTCACCTGTGCTTATTTTGTGAGATTATTTGCTGTGAAGCAAAAACCCCCCGAGTTGACACAGCAGTTTAAAATTAGCGACATGACAGCAGTTTTACAAGTGTGTGGGTCTAGGTTGCCAAAAACGCACAAAACCAAGAAATACCGTGCAGTGGTGAGATTTTCAGAGGGAAAGGCAGCTGTCGCTGGAAGCCTGCCAGGATGATTTCTTCAAAGTAGTGCATCTATCCTTGCGCAGACTGCTGTCCTCAGTTGCAGCAATTGCAGGGAGCATGACAGACTCAGTAATCTATTTTCAGTTTATGGTCACATTTGTGCAACCTGTCAGTTTTCAGAAGTGGCTGTGATTAAATAGACCAGGCCCTGCCTTTCTTTAGATGTTTGTTCAGTTCATTACAACTAATTCCAGTAGGGTTGTGAGGCAAGACCTGTGACATAACAAGGAAAATATTCAAATTACAGTCTTCCTTGTTTTTTCCTTAGGAACATGCTGATTTCCTCCAGTCTTCTACTTTAAGTCTACTCGTGTAATTGATTTTTTATGTTTATTGAGTTTTGAAGAAAATATTTTTTGTCATCTTGAACTCTATTATCAAACTACTGGGGAAAAAAAAGATGTCTGGATCTGTGCTTCAGCAATCTAAAAGAATTATTTCACACCATTGCTGAATACAATCTTTAGCACTCATTCTGCAATACTGACTGATTTGGACAAGAACTCTGACTTTTTTCACATAATTTTGAGCAGGGATCTGGTCTAAAATAGTGTTTAAGGAAGAAGGCATGCTAGCTGTGATTGAAAAGGCAAGAGAAGTGAAATAACATGTCAGTAAGGCACTGTTTACCAGAAATAATGGGTTATGTATTGTACTGTTTCTGTGTGGGAAAAAAATCATAAGATTGACCACAGTCATTTCTCATAAGTTTGGTTGGAAACAAGGGGTTAAATGATCCATTTTCAAGAGATTGATTGGGTTTTTTGGCTTTCAAGCAACACCATGGTGGATCTCTTCCTTTTCCTTTCTAATGATACTGATATTTAATGTTGTTTCCGTGCTGTCTGGATGCTGTCCCAGGTCATGTAGATGAAAAGCCGTGGTGTATCATGCCAGGTTATTTCTTCATTGTGATGGCATGGCTGGTATTGTCCAAACAGGTTCTTTTCATCCAAATGGAGCAGTAGTGACTGCCACCAAGCATTCACAATGGGAATTGTGAAACCTAAGTTAGATCCAATGAAATAACTCAAAGAGAGTAAAAAGGAGTTAAAGATACCTGAAGCAATTCAAATTCAGGTACTGGATTTGAGCACTGTACATTTCCCCTTTTGGGACCACACCTCTCACCCAACAGAACACTGAGAACTACAGTGGTTGGTGGTGATCAGAAAAAACCCAAAAGCCTTTTGATGGACCCCTACCAACAACTGAGAGCAGTGCACATACTGAAAATATCTACACTTCTAAAACCTCAAATATGAGGAAAACCCAGGAATGAAGAGAGTGTTCCAGCTAGTTCCCGATTGCCATTAGATCTATTATCACTCATTATTGCCCACCCAGTCTTCACTGTGCACTTGACAATTTCTTTTTAGTATTCATAGAACCACATGCAAGAGTCAAAACCACAGATCACTAGGATATTTATTAGGAAATTAGACTCTTGAATAAGAAATGTGATTCAAACAATCTTCTAGCAATATATTATCTTGACCTCTGCATATGCTTTTGCCAATTTTATGACAGAGCAACATTAAATTGAGTGGGTGGTGTAAGCTAGGAAGGATTATATGGGCCAGAGGGAACAGATCCCATTACTGTTGTGTTCCAGATATTTCTAATTTAAGGGTTTTCATGGGACAATAGTTTTGAAATAGTACACACAGTACTTGTTTACAGGAGTTATTGGACTTTACTGAAACATATGTTCAACTTTCCCTCTTTTTTAATATTTTTGTTTTTTCATCCCAGATTTTGTAGAGGCCCTAGATATGTGAAGTGAGTTATGCATAGGATATGTTGGAAGAGCCACATAGAGTGTGTGGGAAGTCCTCCATCTGAGGCCTTTCAAAGCAGGTTCTTCCACAGGAGAAGTGTGGTGGGCTGTGGGAAACAGAGGATGGTGAAAGCGAGCTGGCAGCCATATATTCACATGGAATATATTAAGCACATTCCAGTCACTCCTCTGGGTTTCCCCAATAGCTTGAACCTCTGCATCTGACTCACTTGGTTTTATGACCTCTTATTGCTCCTCCTTTTGTGCTTTTGATGTTCCTTCTCCTTCATCATGTCTTTGTCTGCCCACACAATTTGTTTCTTTAATGTGCTTCATCTTTCTACTAGCTGAAAGCAATGTGCTTTCCATCCACTGTTCATATACCCTTTATCATTTCCCCTTGCTCTCTACTGTTCCCTCTGCGGAATTTCAGTATATTTGTGTGCTAATGGATGGCTGTGCAGTGCTTTAATATTAAATGCCTTACCACATGGGTGCCAGCTGATTCTGGACTTATCTTAGTGTTATTATAAGTATAATAAACTGTAATGGGCTTCCCTTTGACGTTCTGAGTTGAACACAGATGTTCCCAGATTCCTCCACTGCATTTCTGTCACTGTGCTTTTCTCGGAGTACTGAATAAATGGGTAGTCCTGCTCTGCATTGGAACTGTGAGATGCATTTCAGAACACCATGCGTAATTATGTTTGTCATTCCACAACATTTGGCATGCTGCTGCTGGTGGCCTACTTGTTGACAAGTAACAGATTTTGTGACAGGCCACACAATATACCATAAAATACTGAGTATCAACACTGGGCAATCAATCAAACAGGCTTAATAATACAAAGAGATTATTATTTGAGGAACACTAAGTGTTCCTAGGAGCCTACGCAGAGATGAAAGTGGTTTTGCAAACTCCACTAGACCAATGAGGACTACTGTTTTAATAGAGGAGGATAAAAGAACTTCTGTGTTAATGTCTTGTCAAGGTAGGTAGGGGAAACCCTAAATAAGGGGAAAGAGGGTAAAAGTAGCTGGTCTAGCTATGAACACATTGAGCAGCCAAACTCAGAAGAGAACTTACACTTTGATTTATGCTTTGTAGCCACTGCTGTGTGTTTGCTGAAAAAGACAGGGCCCAGGGAAGGAAATGTTTGGACTATATTCACTGTAGAAACAGTGTGGGAACAAAACACTTCTTTTGTCAAACCATTATTAAGGCAGGATAGAAATTACTTGCAGTCTCTTAGCTAGGTTTCCATACAACTAATGTAGCCCCCAAAGATACCATTTTTCAGGCAGCTAGGTGACTTGAGAGTCAGCAAGACACTAATTTTGATCAAAACTTTATTTTCAAATATTGTGTATTTTATAATAATTATGTGCTAAGAACAGCTTCTTACACTATGAAAGTTCAAAAGTTGCTCTTTTGAATAGAACATTTTACAAACTTGACCATGGTGCTGTATTTGGAGTTACGTCTAAATTATGCAATGGGTCCCCTACCGTCATTTTTAGAGTGATGTCTGTTCTCATACTTGTTTTGAGGTAAGCTTATAATGTTTGCAGTGCAGTCAGTAAACTGTTTTTAAGATGGTGTATGATTTTTGCCTTTGCAAGCAGTAAGTATTCAAGAGAAACTTTTAACCTGAAAGTTTGGGAAAAAAAAACCCACAACACATCAAACCACAAGAAATGGTGGAAGGCATAGGAATATTAAGTTTGTGGATAAGGAGGCTGAATGATTAATTTTCTAGTAGTCACTGTGGAGGGAAGAGAAGTGTTAAGTATGGAAGAAGATCACCATTAAAAAACAATGTCTGTTATTTAGTCTGAGCTAAAAACGTCCACAATGATTTCATGTTGGATTATGCTCTGACTCCCTTTTAAATGGGGAGAAATGTACAAACTGATGGGGTGCTAGCCCAAACTCTGGTCTTAGCAACAGGTGGAAAGAACCAATACCTGATTTTCATCATTCACTACCTTGCCTTATTTTCCAAAGATTATTAAGCAAGACTGACAGCTCTGAAGAAACCAGTTGTTCTGGCAGTTGCATTCTTCAGTTTTGGTGAAAGCAACAGTCTTTTTCAGGAAAAACTAGAGGAAAAAAGACAACTGCAGCTGGAAGAGAAGGAAAGAATGTCAAAGGTGAATGACTGAGGGAGAGAGAGAAGGACATGACTGAAAACAGGCAGGAAGCAATACCAGAGGTTTTGGTTTTTTCCAAAACCTGTTTTGGAGAAACAGAAACCGTTTTCCATTTTTCCTCTAATAATCCAAAAGCCATATGACCTCTTTGTAGGGACTAGAAACTTGAAGAGCCTGTCACAGTTCCTGTTGTTAACCAGGGATGTGTGACAGTTTCCAGAAGGTGGATGTGCCTATTGGGTCCAACTGTGCAAGTTGCTCCCCACTAGTACTGCTGTCTGTAGCATTCTAGCTAAGGACGAAGAGGTCCAAATTCTTATTACAAGGTGATCTTTTATATGCCCCATTCTGCTGTCTACACAAGGCCCCAGTGGTCTACATCCTTTATGATGATGTAGTGAGGTCCCTTTCATTAATATCTTTAAGATCGTTAAATTCCTTTGGGAAATAGTAGACATATACAGGCACAAAGGTGTTAGATACAGGTGGTGAACCCAAATGGAGCCCTGCCCCAGGTGGATGCAGCTGATAGTAGAGACAGCTAAAGCCTAGTGGGAATGGAAAGTGTTGGTTCAAGCTAGTAAAAATGAGGCTAAATTCTGATGCAACTTCTAAAAGACATAGAACTGTATCCAAAAAGATCCATTAATGACTCCATTTAGACTGAGCTGTGGATTTTGGACACCCAAAAAATTTCCTAGCTTTTTATCTTCATAGTTCTCTTTAATATTATTCAAATAGAAGTTTTGCAGAATTGGGTACCTTATGTTAGTATCTCTCTAGATTAAAATTTATGATTCAAACCATGCCCTGATAAATAACTGTCAGTGGTAGTTTCTGCCTGGCAGTGTTCTAGATTCATTTAGAGGTGAATTTCAGATTCATTTAGAATTTCAGATTCATTTAGAGGTGACCAAGAAAGAGGAGACTGTACAAGTGGAAATGTGAATTTTTCAACATCTTTCTTCCAAATTTGATGGAAATAATGAAGCATCATTATACATTTTTAGTTCTGTGCTTTACTACAGTGGATTAGAGTTATCAGTGAGAAGACCTTTATCAAATTTCAAGGTTTATAAAAACACTATGTCATAAATTATCTGAAACCTCAGCTCCTCAATTTGAGTATCACTTTCGTAATATTGAAATCGAGCAAAATGACATATCCTCATGGCGTTGCTGCTTTTCAATTAAGTTAAAGTAATACCACCTAAGGCACAAAACAGGGTCTGACTTACTTATATGCACTTGCATGTTAGCCAAAATGTTGGGGTGTTACAAATTTTTCAAAGAATATTATTTATTTGATATTTTTAGAGTAATTTTTATGCCAGTATGAACCTAAATAAATCTTTGTCAGCTGGCATGGAAAAGAAGTCTATACTAACAATTACATTTACTCAATATTATTCATGTGTGCTAGCTTTGAATAACAGAACCCTTTGGGATTTTTTAAACAAATTTCCAAAAGTATTTATTGGGATGCTGACACTGTGAGGCAGGTGTATGCTTGCTCTGACCTTGATGACACATACGTTTTAGAAAGCCCGAACTCTGACTATTAAAATATTGCTACTTGGCCATCTGGCTTTTAGTGTTTGTCTTAGGTTCTCATCTCATTTACAAATTAGCATGGGATACCTGTTATATGGTGGTGTTTACCTTTCCCTTATCTGCTGTGGAAAGTGGAGCTGGATTTGCCCTTGCCATTTCCCTGCATGGTCATCTGTTAAAAGAAAAAACAGAGGTCACCCATGAGAAGGAACATAATAAAAACCTGTAACAGGGACAAATTTGGAGGTTGGTGGTCCTGAATGCTAATTCTTTTAACTACACATTTGCATTTATGTTGACGCTTTCTAAAATGGAGCAGCTAATGCAGGTTTCTTCCTGTTACTTGATCCCAAGCTGTAGGAATACTTGGCTTCTTAAAAGGTCAAATTTTAGGACTTTTACTTAAGCAGACAATTAGGGGATTTACTTGCAAGTATACAGAAAACATTCTCTGAAAGAACAAGTGCTATCATTTTATAAATGATTTCTTAAATAACAGAAAAATGTTATTTTAAGAATAGTAATCAAATCAGCACTTCTATAACCTCAGTAATAAAGGTTTCGTCTTTTTAACCTGATTCTTGAAGGTTTGTCTTGACTTCTGTAAATGGCACAAATTAAACCAACACGTCTTGCAACAAGAAATACAACTGTGCCTAAGTCACAGTAGGAGATGTAAATTTTTGTTTGCAAATCATGTAAGAAAAAGCCACCTTTCTACATTTCTCAAAGTCATTGTCTCTTGATGTTATTGGAAGTACATTAATAAAGATTAGCAAATATATATCAAAGAAGAGACTGTCAGAGCTAAATTCAATTTTCATAAAGATCACCCATAAGAAACAAGTGGGAAATTGGTTGGTGTTTTGTGTCACTATTTCCCCACTGTGTTTTTTCTGTTTCCTTTATTGTGAACCAGTTGCAAAGATTTTTTTCTTTAGTAGGCATAGGATTTACTACTGCTTTTGCTGGTAAACATGTTCAGGAACCCAATATTAAAATTATCCAAAACCATTGTTATTAGTAATTAGTAATTTCAAATATTTGGGCTTTTCTTAGTGAATAATATAAACAGAAAATTTCAGTAAATATTTTTAAATGAAGACAGGAGAGTGATCCGTACCAAACCAGTTCTTGAGTAGGCCTCAGACATGAAGTTTGAGTCATTATCTCAATGAAAACATGAGCATCACTTTGGTGTCCTTTCCAGCAAAGACAGCTCCCATGCTACTAGACCGTAGTTTGGTTTTTTTCTGTGTCCTAATAAGTCAGGGTTTTTTCCCCAGACATAATCATTTTGCTGGGAAGGACTGATTTGATGTTCAAATAGTTAGGACGTTCTTCTGGGAACTCTAAATTACCAAGAATCACAGAGTATTCCGAGCTGGAAGGGACCCACAAGGATCACTGAGTCCAACTCCCAGCCCTGCCCAGGACATCCCCAAGAGTCACACCATATGCCCAAGAGTATTGTCCAAATGCTTCTTGAACTCTGTCAGGTTGGTGCTGTCACCACTGCCCTGGGGAGCCTGTTCCAGTGCCCAACCATCCTCTGGATGAGAAACCTTTTCTTAAAATCCAACCTAAACCTCCCCTGACACAACTTCAGGCCATTCCTTCAGGTTCTGTCACTGGTCACCAAGGAGAAGAGATCAATGCCTGCCCCTCCTCTTTTCCTCACGAGGAAGTTGTATGTTCTTGCTTCAAATTGGAGCAGGGGTTTGAGTCTGTGTGTCCTGTATCCTGTCTTAGTGCAAATTTGAGTTTTCTGACCTTAGATTTGGCTGGAAAATTCTGCCTGGCCAGGATTTAACTTCCTGTTGAAAGCTCAGAATGTTTCCATGACTAATTGTTGTTTAGGTGCACAGACATTCTGAATTAGAAACCCGAAATTTATGTAAGGAGAGAAGGAAAAAAAATCTTGACTGATTCTGTGTAATGTTTATCTCTCTGTGTGATTCTTTAGGGCATTTGCCCTTGGGAGGTCTGCTCAGTTCTTCGCCATGGCAACTTTCTAGTCCTCTGAGGAGATTGCACCCCACCTGGAGTGCTGCTTCCAGGCATGATGAGTCAGAGAGCATAACTTGGCCCCACTGCACACACAGGAGGGGAGGAAAGAACTTTTAAATTTGTAGATCTCTAGTTTTGTTTAAAAATGTGAACTTCTCTGGCATGATTAACTGATTCTCATAAAATACTGGTGATGATAGTGGGGAACAAGGTAGCAGTTTAGGCTTTCAGTGAAACCTGGGTTTATACCTTGAAATATCTACCAACACTTGGCAGTAACATTTGACATTTTAATTAAATTGCTACTGACTTCTCATCTTAGTGCCAAAAATTCTAGAGTGCTTTTCCAAATGGAGATGAGGAAATTTGTAGACTACTATTCTTGAGGCTTTTTTTCTCATTTAAGATTGTAGGACGGGATCTTTTCACTTGTGGCCTCTTGATTAAAAGTAATTGGACTTTGGCCATTTTGCTTTTCCTCTTCCTAGGACTGCTGGTGTTTTGCACACTGGCATGGGTTGTTGCTGGAGGTTTGCACAGTAGGTTGTTTTTTTGCCTGATGCCTGTACACCAGGGTGGCCAAACTTTTTTGACATGTTGGCTGCGCAGTGATTTACAGATTAAGGCTCTGGCCAGCAGCAGTGCCAGCAAGGCTGCTGTTCTCTCTCGCTGACACATTGTGCAGCTTTCAGCCACAAACTCTTTGCTTACCCTTTTGGACTTGTTATACTTCTGATCCCACATTTCCCTTTGGTGCAAAACACTCCATTTGGCACAAAACATTCCTGCTCTGTGCCAGGCTCCACTCCTATCTGTGTCTCATGTAGCCCTTGAAAATGAGAGAGCAAACAGAAGCAGCTGTCTGTGGCCTACCTGTCTTGCAAAGGGGGCACAGAAGGGACCACATCTGCTGCAGCCCGAAGTACAAACCTGCGCCACATGTTGAGGATTGTTCTAAAAATGTTTGCCTTGCAGCATTGTTCTTTGCAAGTCTCTGCAGAGATCATTCTTGAAACATACAACGCTCTAAGAAGGTTGGCATAGGCTTTCTTAGAAAAATGTGTGCTCATTGATCCAAGTCAGAGCTAAGTTCTGAGTCCTGAGTAACTGTGTCATTTAACATGCAATATGGTAAGTTAAAGGTCATTCAGTAATGCTTCCACGAAGCTTCATCAGAGCCGGCAGTTGCTTCAAAAGGAAGAGAATCCATAGTCATAATTGAGAGTTCTCTGAAATCTCCCTCACAGTGTGCAGCAGCAGCCAAAAAAAGCCAATAAATTACTGGCATTATTAGGAAGGTACTGAGAACAGGACAGAGCCTAACTGTGTAAAACCCTGATGTGCCCATGAGCCGAATACTGTGTGTACTTCGAACTTTTGTGTTTCAAGAGGAGATAGTGGAGGTGAAGAAGGTTCAGACAAGGGCAGCTTAAAAGACAATGAAGATGAAACATCTTCCTTATGAAGAGCAACTGAAGGATTACGTTTGAAACAGAGATAGCTGGAAAGAATTATTATCAAAGTTTACAAGGACATGAAGGTGGTAGGTAAAATGAACGCAAAATGTTAATTAGCTCCTAACACAATACTTTTACAACTGGATGTCAGTTGTTGAAACTAACAGGAGATCCATTTAAAATGGAGAATTCCCTTCTACAATGCAGATAACTAATTTTTGTGTGCACTTTGACAGAAGACTGTGAAGACAGTACAAATGGGTTCAAAAGGATTTAAAAGAATTCGTGAACATCCGGTCGATAAACAGACACTAAGCAAAATACACAGGGAGGTAGTCTTTAACATCCCTAATCTAGAAATTTTAATTGTTGGACAACAGGGGAATGACTCTGGATAAAGACTAGACTTGTGTATTCCCCCTGGTTAGCATATCCTCTTGTTATTCTTCAGGATATCAGTCTAAGACGAACCAGAGGTCTGACCCAGTACAACATTCACCACGTTCTTTGAGTTTTAAATGTAAATGTTAGTAGCCAATGTTGGGAGCTTGCAACAAATGCATTACAAGTAGTAGGCACTAACTGTGGTTAAATTGTATATTTCCCAAATTGATTTAACGAAGAAGCTAAGCTGCTAACCAGAATCTCCTTATATATCAAATAGTCAATTATTGATATTGTGTTTATATTTGCTATAGAACACTGGGGATTTGCAGCCAATAAGACGCTCCCATTGTATCCATGTGCCACTGTGAGGCATGTGAAGTCCCTTTTTTATTATTAATGGTTATATTACTCTAAAGTCCAGAGAAAAATGCTCACAGAATAACAGAATAGTTTTGTCTGTTCTAGTAATTCCAAAGTTGGAAGGGAAAAAAAGTTTGCTTATTTGATCTCCTAACCTTTTGCTCTGCAATTCTTGCATCAGAGTGTTTCATGAGTATTCTGCCTTCAGATATGTCAGAAATATCACTGAGATAGTATCTTTTGCAGATATTTGATATTTCCGCTTCCAACGGAGATCAGAAAGTGTGGAGAAGTGTGATTTTTTGCTTGTTGGTTTCAGCTAACCAAACTCTTTGAAAGTTTAGAAACAAAACATGGTTTTCACTCAGCTTTGTGGTGAAAGAATAATTGGCATTACACGTATTTTAAAGTCCCAGTCCAGGTAATGCTAGGGTTTTAACGTTTTTCTTTTATCCAAACTAACTTGTTAGTCTCTAGTAGTGGAGAGCTGCAATAGCCTTACATGGTACACAGTAAACAGTAGCAAAACACATTTGATGGCTTCTGTATTTGTAAGTGGATTGTGGAATTTCTGTAAGGGGGCAATTTGAAAGATATTTTTATGATTAAACCAGTAATTACCAGCATGGAATCTTTGTCTTTGATTGATAAATCTAGGTTATTTCACCTGTAACCATTCCATAGAGAGCTTATGAACTAAATATCACAGTCACAGAGTTTGGGGATGATAGAGTATGGACATTATGATGTTATTCAATCATTATTCCCTGTTATCTTCTGAGTATCATTCTAAAAGTATGCTCTGTGGTGTGAATATCTCTTCAAAAAGAATGTACCATGGAATTAATGCGATTGAATACTGCCATTGGTCATCCTGTACACTCCTTACGGCACTTCTTGCCTGATAGTTCTGCAGCTGTTCCCAGACAATGATATGAAAATGCCTGCCAACTTCATTGCTATTTTTTTTTAAAGTTGAGCTTCATCATCCTATCTTCTAATTTATTGAGGTGTTTATTTATGAGGCAAAGGGGATAAGACGAACAGTGGGCAGTGAAGAGCCATTTCAGTCTAGTTGCTGGCTCTGCAGATTTTATAAATTACTACAGGATCTCTCCACTGTATACAAGAAATAAGTTTCTAATTCAATGCCATTCTGTATGTAAATTTTCAGTTTGAGGTTTCTGCTAGAGAAGTAGTTACCAATAAGAAGCGAGTCAGCTTTGTTACGGTACTAATTTAAAAAGAGAGTTGAGGCTTTTGTGGGAAGAAATAATTTGAAAGTATTCAAAGAATAGTATTTATTTAGTAGCATTAAAATAATGAAAAACTGTATGATTCTCTTATTTCCTGCTAAAATAAGCTTTTTCCCTTCCCCACCCAATTGTAAGAAATTGTGATTTCCTTCTTCTGGTGGAAAATCTCATTCAAATGTAGGGTAGTTCTTGATTACAACATTTTCATTCTTTGGCATAAAAAGTGGAAATTTGTTTTGCATAGGACAAGCCAGTGTTTAAAATATTATTTGATTTGTATTCTAAGATAATTTTCAAAGAAAATTAGTGAGTTTTATCTCTCAGCTGGACTGCCATCCACAGGTTTTCTTCCCATTTTCCAGTATCCCAGCAAAGTGCTGATCTTCCTGGAGGTTATCCAGTACATGCCTGAAAGAGATTAAGGTAGTCTGCAGGGGTGGGAGATATTTCATCAGAATTTATTACTGTTCAAAGCCACCATAAAGGTCTCCATTTAAGTCTTTAGTGTTAAAACCCATGAAAATTGCTAATACCATGGCAAGTTAAAAATGCTGTAGTGCTTTTCATGCTGTATTTCAAGAGAGACCACAAAGAACCAGCAGCTGAAAGCTCAGCTAACTCACCATTAGTCTTTTGCCATGTTGAAGCCAGGTCATAATTTGTATTGTGCAGTACAGAGATAAACTTTGGCTCTGTACCTTCTGCTGCTGTCGGTGAGTGGGCTGGCTCAGTTTTTCTTCGTGTCTCCATACAAGATATCAAGGAGATCAAGAAAATATCCCAATTATAAAATTTTGAGCAATGAAAGCTTAAAAAAAAAAAAAAAAGCCAAAGAATTAGAAAGCCAAGGGGTGTCTTCATAGCAAACATGACACACAGAGCTGTTACATCAATCTCATCACTAAGTATCGTTACTTTGCCTTTAGGAGCGTGGTCCATGTGGTCCATCTTCTTATGTTGTGTCCTGAGCATAGTAACCAAATGTAAAAGGTATTGAAGCTTTTGTTCAACTGTATGGTAAAATACTCTGGAAGGGCCACAGTAGTGCTGAATTCTTTTTGATGTTCCCACCTAAGTTCCGCACACTTCCAGAGGGAGCAGTCCAAGGTAACAGTGTAAAATACACTTAGGAAGTTGCAGAAAAGGTATGAGAGAGCCTATGGATGTAAAGAAATAGGCCATTTCTATTTTTGCCATTGTTTTTTAAAGATTCTGTAATGCCAGATTGCAGCGTCCTGTGTGATGTGGCAGGAATATACTGATAATTCCTACAGTTAAGGAAAAAGTGCACACACCCACCCCCCCACCACCTTAATGCATGTTTGTGGATGTTTTTTAGCTAACAAGCTAATATTGATTCAGCAGCTTTAACAGGAAAGAAAAAAGATCCACAGCAGCAGGAGACACCACTGTCATGTCTTGTATCATGTTAGGTATCATTCGTCTCTGCACCTCTACACCTATTTGTCTCTGCATCTGTGTTTTGTTTTTCCTGGTTAACTCAAGCAATGCTGAAGTCAGTGGGAGTTTCCACTGCCACAAAGAGTGCATCTTTTTAGACTTCAGGGTCCATTCTGTTGTCGCTGTGCAAAATAGCAGTAAGATTCTGGCTTCAGGAATATGAGCAAGGTACCACCCCTGACTGACACTGGGGAAAGGTTGCAGATTATACCAGAGAGTCATCAGGAATCATTCAGAAAGCTGACTGCTGATTCTAATTCAGAGGGCTTTTTCACCTCCTGTGCTGAATCTCCACCAGTCTGCCCTGCCATTTTGAGGAGATTGGTTGTTTTCTGTGTATCAGCTGGGAACCAAGGGGAATGTTGGCACATAGTTATTTGATTCAAAACAGTGAGACAGCCCAAACATTCAATATGCATTTCATCTTTTTGATAGTGTGTTAATGATCTAATAATGCATTTTTCTGGGATTTTTGCTGTCTTTAATTGCAGAGAAAGTACTTTCCATATGAATTAGGAGAGTAATTTATAGTGATAAAGTAACAAATCTTAGGCTGTTTCCTAATGTCTCATCTTTTAGGAACAGAGAATTGGGTCTTTTTCAGTCCTGTGTTTTGTTGGCAGATTTAAAAGTACGAACTCATTGAAACCAATTTTAGGAACAGGTGCAGAAACCTACCATTTTCAAGCCACTTTCAATTATCTTTTAATCAAGGATGTAGAAACCGAGGAACTCAAGTTGTAGATTATAATAAAGCAATAAATCCAAAATATTTATATAACTTTTTTCAAGAGATTAGGTTCCACCTACCTTGCCGTCTTATCCACAAAAAAACCAAGTAGCGTTAATATCAAAGTGCAGAGGTCTCTTTCAAAGAACTATACTGCCTTATACACTAAGTAGATAGTGAACACTGTAATATTCCATGTTAAATTTGAACCAAACGATCTGTAAATATTCATGTATGTGGTGACCCTGATATCCAAACACATACATAGCATAAAGTCACAAAGAGATTCTCTTAGTTTCATTTTACATAGTCTTTCAGAGACTGAACCATTACAACAAACCATTGATCGAAAGTTGAATTAATAGTTCTGTGCAATATTCTGCTTGGCGTCAGTTGTTTGTTTAAGAAATAGAAATAGAAATTTATCTACAGATGCCCTGACTTTTTCTTTGTATTTATTCTCCTATGTCTACTTGATATAAACACTTTCCAGAAGTGATGCCTACACATTGCAGTTTGGTTGAACAGTAGGATGCAATCCTTTTAAATTTAAGAAATCCTCAGCATTCCACTGAAGATAATATTCCTTTAACATGGAGAAGAGAACACTTTTCTATTAATGTTTACTATTGTTCTGCTGGAAATACTTCTTTGGAATGTACTGCTCAAGAGAGTAAAATAAAGTAACATGCAAGCTAATGGGATTCCTAAATTGGATTCTTCTATCCGATTGAAGTTTTGTCTTTATGACTCATGTTCTTTAAATTCATATGCTCTTGTCAAGACTAAAATAATTTGTGATTACGTACAAATTTTTATAAACCTATTTTATAAATGTACCCAGAGATTTGAAGCAGAATCTTTTTTGAGAGTTCTTAAAGAGCCCATGGGACATTTTCCAAAGATAGCTCCAGCTTCTGTGTGCCTTGCTTATTTGCATCAAAAAGATGATGGAATTAAGTGAACAAACTTTGAGGCTATAAAATGTGCAAACTGAGGAAATCGTAATTTCACTACAACAAAATTCCTATCATTTTAGTGGAGCCAAGATTTCATTCTCCTGTGCTTTCTGGAGGAGCTGGGCAAACCATTACTTTTAGGACATTGACAGAATAAGCTCCTCCTAAATTCAGAGTCTTAAAAGCTTAGGGTTTCAGAGTTTCACTCTGGATCCTGCTTTTTCACAAGTTTGGAGGGATCTCTGAAGTTCTAATTTAAGGCCATATCTGTGTATAATTTAACTATATATGGTAGTTGTAATACCTTAAAGTACACTTTAAGGGGCTTAGAAAAGAGGACAAAATGCTAATTGCTGGCTTGTCTTTCATGGAAGTTAACAACAATGAAAGGGTTTCATCACTGATCATAACAGTGATGTATATTATGCTGAATCACTTAAAATTAGGTTTGTTTCATGGTTTGAGGGTGTTTTTGGCCCATAAAATTTTGTTGAAACATGCATCAAAATTTAATATCAATGTACCTGTATATAGAATAATAAAATACTTTAGATCTGGATGATGTCTGATCCAGTCCCCTTCTCTCAGCAGGGCCAGCTTCCATATATATCAGCTTGTATTAGCTTGCTCCATGCCTTGCCTAGTAAAACTTTGATTACTTCCAAGGAGGGACATTTCACAGCCTCTCTAAGCAGCTTGTTCCCTGCATAACCATCTTCTTTTTAATGTTTTTTGACTTACATGTTATTCAGATTTCACAATATTTTCTTTTACTCTACATTTCTGCAAAGACCCTGACTGGCTTTTAGATAGCTGAATAGAAACCCTAAGACTTGACTTCACAGATCCTACCCTCAGCTTCTTCCCTTGTGTCATGTGCTCCAGACCAGTTTAGTGGTCCTCCTCTGGACTCATTCCAGTTTGTCTCTCTTTTACTGGGGGTCGTGGACTATGTGGAGCCTCTATAAACTGCTCAATAAAGTAAATTACCTTCTGCATTAATAGCCTTCAAAATGGAGTTTTCATCTTTAAATTATTATACAAAAGAAAAACTGTAAAATTTCCTCTATCAATTTTTGTATTCCCATTTAAGAAATAACTAAACTGAAGTAAATAACTACATTAAGGTTGCTAATCTGGATAATGGCAGATCTGAAATAAGTCAGAAGCTCTGCTGCTTATTTATCCAATGACTAAGTAAAATTATTTATTTTCTTTTTTTGTCCCTGAAAAATTGTCTCAATGTCCTTATGTTTCTATCTAAGGAAATTCAAAAGGATATGTGTAAATTCTAGGTTTTTGTATCTGTTATTTTCTAGGTTTCTTTTGGTATTTAACTTTTCTTAGAATAACTGAAAAGAGGCTAACTTTTACTTTCTTTCTTAGCATTCAGATTTTTTTTAGGTATACCTTCTCTGCTTTTTAATTTGGAAAAATTTTCTCCTTCTGATTCACCTTCCTGTGTACAGTATTCAAGATGTACTGCCCTCGCAAGCAGTCTTACAGCAAACCAGAGAACTTAAGGAAATACAAGTTACTGCTCACCGGTAAAGCCTACATAAACCATTTTTCTACTAACTTAGGTCCTCTCCTTCACTGCAGCCCCAAAGACATGAGATGCCATGCTAAAGAAGACCCCAGTACTCCTTGTTGGCTTTGGAAGGTTCATTTCAATAGGGCTTGGCTGTATTAAAGAGCCATTTACACTTTGTTGTCAAGGAGAACTTGCCAGGGAACCTAAAGGGTCATTAGCCTCCACTTAGCACCATGCAGTGTAGCAGATGCTTCATGACATGTGACAAGGAAAGGCTTTAAATGGAGTGTCAAGGAATCCCAGCCTCATCACTTAATTTTTTACTAATCTGTTGTCTAGCAATTGTAACCATTTTATTGCTAGTTGTGCTTTTGCTTATATGTGCCAGTGATGACAGTAGTAGGAAATTAAAGAAGCATTGCTAGGGACATTGCATATTTTACCTCTGCTTTTAGTAATTCATCCTACTAGGTATAGTGAATAGGCCCTTGGACAACAAGTAAACCCAGAAATGTAAATTCCTTGTGCTTTTAAAATTCCCTTTGTGTCAGTGCAGGCAAGTCAGCCATTTATTTTTTTAAATGCACAAGAATTTCAAGGGGCAGCATAATTGTCAGCTTCCTTTGTGTACTACAGTTACTAATGAGTTGTGATTCATAAGTGTCACATGGTACCTACCTGAGTTTCAGGACCCTTCCTCAAAGACAATGTCATGGAACAGAACAATACAGAGAGTGAAGGATACAGACATTAGTACCTGGGGTACTTGTTACAGAGAATGTTCCTTTGCAGGAATCTTTTGTCATTCCTTGTGTTTCAAATACATATAGCATGTGATCTGAGGAAGTACAAACAGCAGTGCAAATCGCCTGAGGACAATGTAGGTAAAGCTTTAAACCCACCAAAAACCCCAGCAGAAAGGAAGCCCTTAAAATGAGGTTTGCTGGGCAGACAGTTTGTGACTACCTCAGGTTTTACTTGATAAACAGGAAAACTTGTGTGATTGTTTGAATTTAGCCACTCTTTTAACCATCATGGTGGCCCTGCAACGTGATTTTCCTTCCACTCTCTTATTTAGACAACTCTCTTCTGTGCTACATAAATCATCTCAGTTAATCTGGAGGTGAAGGTTTCCAAGTAAGAGGGGCCACACCCTGAAGGCATGACATGTGAGACAGAATGCCTTCTATTTTAGGAATTCTTCCTTTCATCCAAAGAAAATCCCTCAAAAAGTCACGCCTAGCCATCAGGACCCCCTGGATAAATGAGAATTTATTATGTCATCTTGACACAAGAAGAGACTGATCTCCATTCTGTGGTTATGAAGTGTCCAGTGATCAGGGTGAACAAAGAGGTTTCACTAGCAGCCATTAGCTATGGAAAGCCTTTATCCAAAGGGGAACATCTATAGCTATTTCTTATTTGCTCCATTTGAATGAGGTAGGTCTAATAGTATTTATCTTTACACTGTGAGAGAATGGAAACCTTTCATAGAAAAAAGAGGAGCAATATAATAAACTAAGATTAAAATTCCCAGTCAGGGATCACTTCTCTCAGGATCATTGGGGTTTTACTAAACAAGATTTCCAGGATTACAAATACCTCTGTCTGACTCTTTCTGAAGGAAAATCTTTGCTCAGGTATCGAGTAATGAACGTGTAGAGAGCCCAATGAGGCCCATTTGTATTGGATCAGCTGCGCATGTAGATACCGTAGAGTTTGTGCAGATGCAGACCAAGTCTACAAGTAAGGCTTCCTTTCTCTTCTAGCTGTCTGTAAATCTCTGACAAATCATCAGAGTCCACTTTGTCTGCCCAGGCAAAATTTACAGCTGGAAAAAGGATGTCATGGCTGGAAAAACTAAAATGTACAGCATCTCAGAGTTCTCCTACGCAAGGTTCCCATTAATTTTTTTTGTGGATCAGAGCAAAATATAGAGAGATGGTACTACACAGTACTTCTTTATGTGTCTGTGATCACACAGGTGTGTCTCATCTGATTCACAATCACACTGGGACCTTGCAATTTGCTGCTGTGCAGGCAGAATCTGCTCTTTTTACAGCATTTAGCTCTGGTTTGGTAGATAGAAATGATCAGGGGGTAGAACTGCATTACTAAGCAGAATTTTTGTGACGTGAAATAGAGATCTGTGAGTTAACAGTGCTCATGAGCCAATTTTTGGAATCTGTCGGGGTTATATTTTTCACAGTTCTTTTTTGAGAACATGGGGACACTTGATAATTTCAAAATGAATTGTCTAAAATGAGGCCTGTAAAGTGTATTCCCTTTCATTTTGATGTATGTACATTTAATATCTTGAAATCTGAAGCATATGAATATATAAAGTATCTTTGGACCTCTCAAAAGGGGGTTTCCTAACTTACACTTTCAAAATAATGTACCTTTACGGACTGAGGTAAGTTTAAGGCAATGATGCCTTTCTCAAAGAAAAGATCAATAGTTACTCACATCACTGCTTATTTATCCTTGTCTCAGTCAAATTGCTTTGTTTTAAAAACAAAAAGAACAACTTGTCATTACCTGTTACTGGAAAATCCAGCCACTCCTAATCTCACTGGAAGATCTATTATGTATTATTTTAGGAGTGGGAAGTGAAGTAGACATTCCATAGGAAAAATTAGAACTTTCTAGGACATATTTGCAAGTCTCCTCACATAAAATATGCCTTGATGCCATTCTCACCCTGTTTTTATTCCAGTTCTGGAATTAAATTCTGTCCTGGGTTAAACAAGTATTTTTACTGCTTAATTTACTGGTGTCAAGACTCAGCTGTTATTGCTTGTACCAAGACTGTCTTCCTCTGGAACTGTTCTGTGATGAAAACGAGTGTTCATGATGAAGTAGGACAGATCCAGTGATTCATTACAATGTTCTGATGTAGGACAGTAGCTTCTTGCAAATACAGATATTTCATACTAAGAAGAAACACTATATGTGAAGAATCTGTAACATAATTAGAAGGAAGAAAATGTGCTTGGTAGAGAAACAGCAACAAAGAGAAGAAAAATCAATAAATCAAAAGGTAATGGGATCTGCACTGGCTATGGAGCCATATCTAACAACTGCCAGCAGTGGAATTCTTGAGAATAATATTGTAGCTGTTACCTGGTAAATGGTAAGAAATCTGAGAAATGCAAAGATGGAAATGAAGCAGCTCAGAGCACAGCCAAGCACCATACACTGTGTATCTGCCCAAACAAGGGAAATGTACAACATTAATCCATTAAAAGCTCCCATAATGATAATAACCTAAATTAGAGCAATGCTTTTTGACCTTTGGCATAAACCCTGGAGCCCAGTAGATCTCACAATATGAGAATGGGCTTGAGCAGCAAACTGAGCATCCAGGCTTTGAAGATGTGATTTTTCTGGACCGCCTCCATTTCAGCTATTGGAGTAACATGCAGGAAGCAGAGAATAGATCCCCTTGGAATAACATTCACCACTGAAGCAAAAGCAAAGTCAAAGTAGATGTATTCTGCATGTTACTCTTCTAAAGCCTCCCTCAGTAGAAGAAAACAAGGGAGAAGCATGGCTGGTTCCCCATCCAGCTGACAGAAAGTCTGCTGGGTGTGCCGTCAGATGACATATGTTTTCTTATTACCTAGGGTTTTAGCTTTTGTTTGGGTTTGATGATATTTTTATTTGTTTGCTTTTTGTTCTGGAATGCACAAGTAATTTTAAAACTGTTCTAAAGAAGGGGGAGTACAGTTCAAATTATCTAGATTTTTTCTTTTCTCTTTGCAAGAAGGACTATGGAATTTGGCATGTTAGCCCAGCCTTGCCTGATGTGATCACAAACACAGTTAAATTTTTATTAAAATGTTTTGAATCTTTCAAACATGATATTGATAACTGAAATGGAGCAAAGAGACAGTAGCATCTGGTTTTAATGAACATGGTCTGCTTATACTTGAAAGCAAAACCATGCAGGAAAAGACTGGAAATTCTTGTTCAGAGATTCAAAGTGCAATAGTGTTTTTCAATACCTGACATCGGTATGCTTAGAATGACCTGGGTGACTTCGCTCAACCTGTTGTTCATATTTTTTAGATTAAAATGCCACATTTAGATCTGTAATACATTTGGTGCTCTTTCTTTTCCTTTTTTTTCCAGCCTGTTATGTACTTCTTTCTTGTTCATTTTTTTTGTGTACTTACCAAAGCTCATTGCTTTGAGCTCTATCATACCTTTTTGACTTGCTGACTTTCTTCAATACAGTAAATATCAAACTGTTTTTTATTTAGAAGTGTGGGTTCCTGTTACTACATTGTAGTCTAAACAAACAAGGCAACCTTTGTGGGGACATTTTTCTCCTATATGTATTAACATGCGGAATAACAGAATTGCCTGAAACAACCTCTCAAACTGCAGGTCCATATAAAAGCCAACTTTTTCAGAGGAAATTGTCAGGGCATTGTCAAAACAGATTCTGCAAGAGGCCTCCCTGCTTCACTGCCTCTAACTCAAGTTTGTTAGCGGCACTTCAGCCCAGGCTTTTCATGGACATGCTGCAAACCATTAGGGTCTGAATTAGGGTTTGAACTAGGGTTTGAACTTTTTTATCAGAGCAGTAGCGATAGAATGTACTAATTCAGCTTCCTGCATTTTTTCTTGGAACTCAGCTTGCTTATGTGAGGTGGGTGAACATGTTTGGAAATGCAACCTAGATATCTGTTCAGGTTTTGTAGTGCGAGCTTTGCCCAGTCAAGATAATGATGATGAAGAATTTTTATAACCCAAACACCTTCTCTGTCACTGTCTTCACAGCTAAATCCTCCATTGGATTCAGAGAAAAAAATCACTGAGGTTTGTAGCAGAACAAAGTAAGGCTGTGAATAATCACAGGAAAGATGTAGTAGACACTTTTCATACCACAGAGAAGTTAAATGCATGGTAAATGCATTTAACTGTGAAGAATACACCAGGTCCTTGAAAACGGTAATTTAAATTCCATTTATTCCACTTATTTCATTCCACTTATTTTAGCATAGTATCATACTTACACTGGAATTTGAATTAAGAATAAAGGTTTGAAAACTAATAAATGCTTTTGACCATAAGCACCTACCTATTGTCTGTATTTTGAAGTTTTTCGCATAAAAGGCAGAGAATAAGTGCCCCAATTAGTTAGCAATATCCAAATTCCTAAAGTTTTCAGCTTTTAAAGCTTTAGTAAAAGTGGCTTTCAGTTACCACTAATAGCTTCTTTGAATCCTTTTGTTTTAGTCCCAAAGCTGAGAAATCAATGAGGTTGGCCAGTTTGATTAAATAGTTTTCTGAAGTCAAACTATTGTAAAGTTAGCCTTTAAAAACAAATATGCTGCATCGCCTTTGACCATTTACAGTTTTTCTTTGGCTCCACCAAGCATGTGGATGTCTAATCAGGGGATTATCAAGTAGACTAGAGAAATATAACAAAGTTCTGTGCTCTAGTAAATATTTGTATAGCACAAGCCTGGAGAAAGTCCATGTTATATTTTACTGTTGATAATTTAATAACTCTGTGGCACGCCTGAAATTGTACAGTAAATGTCAGGATGTGTCAAATGAGGTATCCTGTAAAATTTAATAACCTCATCCTTAAGATGATGTGCATGCATGGGTAGGTAACCCTGTCATTGGAAAATATGTTATGCAAGTAATATTTACGGCATTTATTTGAATTTTGCCAGGAAATAAAGTGAGCAGTGGCCTTCCAGCTGATAGCTAAAAACAATGACAGCATAAGCGACGAACAGAATAACTCGTACAGAAATAGTCCAGTCTATCAAATTATCATGAGAGCAACCAACAGATTTCATAGAACAGTCAAAAGATCTGTGATTTCCTCTTGCTACAGTAAATAGCCCATACAGTAAACAATTGATAAAATGAACAAAATCTGTGTTGCTTGTGTTTAAGGGATAGCATACAGCACGCTGTCTGCCACAGTAGTTTGTTTGCACTGAAATTAAGCAATAATGATTGAGGCACAGAGCATTTCCTGGGGATTAATGACCGTCTGAGAAGAGTTGATGGCCCAAGGAACATCCTGGCCATTAACCCCAGCCAGTCATTAATCCAAAGGAAATGCCCTACCCCAAGATCTTTATTACTCTTAGAAAATGAAAATGAAGAAAAACAAACCCATAAGGACCTAGGTATTTGTTCTGGAGGGTGAAGTTTCAAATAGTTTTGTGCATGCAGGTTTTGATAAAACAAATCCCTTACCAGTTATTTAGCTGGAGTGCTTGGTTCTCTCTAAAGCATCTTGGTATCATCTAGACCTACAGAGGCAAACTAGAGAAACATTATCTTTTTTTCATCTTTATTAATCTCTTTCTCAGTATGTGTAGTTACACTGTTTTAAAAATCTTTCTCTTCTTTCACATGGAGAATAGAGATAAGTTGCATTCTTGTGCTTTTTTAATCTCTGTGTTTTGGTACTGGGTGCTCTAGGGTTGCAGCCAATCATCTTGGGGGGGTGGAAAAACTGTTGGCCAATAATTATTAGATTATTAATGAATATATAAAGAAGGTTTTGTAAATAAAGTCTGCTCTTTCGCCATTTTGTTTGCTCCTGCCTGACTTCCCTGTGAGCTTCCGCAAATCTCCACGAATATCAGAAAATTAGAGCCAACAAGTATGGAAGGCAACTTATGTATAATTGTAATGTGATTTAAGTAAAGCGAGCATGTACTTTAAATAAGTATATTTAAATAGTCTGTAATGTGTTAAGAATTTAGAATAAGTGCTGGCAGAGTACCATCCAGACCTAGGCACTGCTCTTGTTATACTCAAACCCTTCTTTTCCTAGTTTTGGAAGCAATGGGCCATCTATACCTTTATAAGCAAAAATAGTTGTAAATGTGACATTACACAAAAAACTGTCATTCAGAAAGTGTATGTATTGGATTTCTTGAGGTAAATTGTAAGTTAAATTCTTGGATGTTTGTTGTTTCCTCTGTTTTTTCCTGATCTGTAGAGTACTTCAGAAAATTAAAAATTAAAAAAAAGAGATGGGTGTTCTTCAAATGGAAATTTATCAGAATTAATGGTCTACCTCTAGCCACCTCTAAAGGGAGGAGAGAGGCTGGGAGAGAAGTTACAGTGAGGTAACTTAGTTTCATGTCATACACCAACCACTATGATTGGCCAGAGATTTGCTATACAATTTTCAGGGGTTTTGTGGGGATATGCTGTAGCACAACTGAATACTGAAAGATTTTTTTCTTGTTTTATTACAAGGCAGATTTATGTAGTCCATATAGTTAAAAACAAATAGTGAATTTACAAATAAAAATTCCTATATAGGTGAATCTTAAGAGTTTGGCATCAATATGAGGAAAACAAATTGAAGATAAATATCCACAGAGAATTTGAAGCATGATGCTTTTTTTTTTTTTGTAATTCCCTTGTACCTACAATACAATCCAAATTAATTTGTTGTAAAGATATGTTGTGCTTTCTGTATGTCATTAATTTTATATCAAAATAATATGAATTATGCATTATTTTCAAAAGTGAATGTAAAACTATACTTAGCAATCATTGTGGGAGAATGTCCTTGGGGACCATAGTGACTGGCTTACTGCCAATCAGGTGAAAAACTGAAATCCTATTCTTGCATTTTCATCCATGTAAGTATGCATATGTGGAACAGAAATCTAATAAAGAGCTCTTCATTCTAGCAGGCAAAGTTAGAAGTCAACACAACTGATAGCTTAGCTAGAAAAATTTTTACTTTACTAAAATTTCCTTTTAGGAGAGAAGATAAGTAACCTTTGCAGCAGTGCAAGATCTGGTCACTGAACATCTTAGAATTACACTTTTTTTCTTACTTCTATCTATTTATTTCTGGAAGATATGCACTATTTTAAACCAGATTTATTTATTTAAACTCTGGAGAGTCCTTGACCGATGCTATTCATGAGATCAGACAGGATGATTGTAATGGTTTGTTGTGCCCTAATAACCTGCTCCTAGGTCGTTGTGCAATACTGAGGAAATTGTTTTTCCCTATTCTTTAGTGTCTCCATTTCTAAAAAAAAAGATCATTTTGTATGAATCAAAAACTTGTATTTTATTTTGAATTCTTCAAAGGGAATCGGGCCTATAATTTAGGAATATTTTGATAAAGTGACCTTTGTTGTATATGTCATTGATACAAAGATTCAGTCATTAGTCAAACAGTGCTAAGAAGATGTTAATTCATAAACTTCAGTGATTGTAGTACTGAAGCTATGGAGAAAAGTTTTCACATAAATATGTTCTTCAGGTTAGTAGAATTTGCAGTGACTTTACTGGGACCAGGAATGAGTGTGTTTATATTATTGTACTCGAGTATGTCTGTCAACTTCTGTTACATGGAAAAGAACATTCAAGTCACTGTATAGATGCTAGGACTTGATTCAGAACCAGTGGAATTTTCCCTGTTTGGTGGAGGGGTCTTTCAATTAAACTCACTGGGATTTGGGTCAAGATCCTGTTTTGGAATCATTAGTCTTGTTATGCATTTTAGAGGCATTTCCAAACTACTACAGATTACAGCAGAGTTCTTTATTTTCCCTGCTTTTTACTGACTACAAAAGGAATTACTTCTGTTTGGATACTTGACATCCCCATTATTTCCTTTAGAAAGAGAGCTATTGTGGATGTAGAAAGCTACATAAATCAGGTTTGTAATAAATATAGTTCAAATCACCATGTTGTATAGTAAAAGTGGAAGAAATAGTATAATCTTTCTAGCAAACTTAATTAAAAAATGAAAACAGCTTACTTATTAATTTGAAGAGTAAACAACTAGCTTCAATTTAAGTTCTTATTCCTCTTCTACTCAGGATGCTATTCATTAGGAAAGACCTTCAAATAGTGCTAAAACCAGGGAATATATAGTAAATGCTAGCTTGGCACTTGCAAATCTAAACAGGATCTTCTATGTTTCTAAAAACACACAGATCCTAAGGTACAAGCAATATCATTTCACACTAAGGGCTGGAGCTCACTACTCCATCCTGCCATTCTCATGTTGTGCTTGTGGCCAGCACCGTAGAGTTGAAACAGTAATATTATTTATAGAGAGAGAAAGGCCTTGGAAGGCACCAGAGCCACTGAGCATCTGCTTATTCGGGGGAGAGGGGTGAAGGCAGAGACATATGTTGAATCCTGCCATAAGATGCTTGAGAGGTCAGCACTTGGTTCTGTTAGAGCAGCAGAAGTCCCTCTCCCAGAATAATTCCAAGAATGACATAAGTTTCAGTAGGTTTCTTTGATGTTTGGTTTGTTGTGTTTTTGTTAGTTTTGTTGGGGGTTCTTTTGTTATTGTTTTTTTTAAATCTTCCAGTGTCCATGACAACCTCCAACACAATGAAGATGTCTATTATTAGTGCTCACACACTGTGCATGCGAAGTACTGAGTCTTTATTCCATTTTAGAGGGCTCAAACTTTTCCTCTGCTGTGATTAGTAGAGGCCATACTTGTCTCAGAGGGATAAAGGAACACTAACTCCATGAGTCTTGGCCATTACAGATGAATTCCTTGGAGCAAATATGAACAGTGTCGTCAGACTTGGTGATGAAGCCTTCCCTCTAGCAGCAAGAGACCTAGAAGCTTACCAGTGCTAGAACTGTCTGTTCATGGACTTACTAATTTCTTTTTTCCTGCAAATTATAAATACTATTCTTGAAGCAAGAGACAAAAGTTCAGTTGCACACCTTTTCCTGTTGTGTTCTAGTTTTAGAACAAAAACCTTCAAACCTTGGTTTTCCCAAAACAGCTTCAGCACAATGATTCTAACTGCTCTTCATACATATACATCCATTTCTTTTCCAGCCTGCAGTGAGAACTTCCTTTGCAAAGGATTTGAATCTTTTTTAGGCAGAGGATAGTGGATTCTACAAGCGCTGGACTAGTAATAAAACATAGTGGTAATCTAACCCTTTGCCATATCTTAAAAAACAGAAACTGTAATTACTATTGCATTGGTTTTGGAACCTGATGTCAAATACCTACAAATTGCCTGGCCAGAGATCCTTCGGATGCTCATGGTTAGGCAGGAACTAAGGTCTGATGAGCTGCTCTGCTCTGTAGTAACTGATGTGTTTAGAGGCAGGCATGAGAGCAACAATGAAGGCAGTCAGGACTCTTAAAAATGAAAACTGAGGTACTTTTAGAGTTTGATTATATTTGGTGGTAGATGAATAGCCTTTTTATGATTATAGAAATTCTACCTGAATTTCAGTTATATTTCTGCATCTTCTTTTGAGTCTGACTGTGACTGTTCATTGAATAAAGATCAAAGTCACACCTTGCACAGTTACCATATATGGCAAAAATCCACTGCTTTTGGTTTTCCTTTTAACATCAAAGCACTGGAAAGAGCATCTTCACAGAGTTCACTGACATTCTTTAACAGGGTGGTCTGTAAATAGTCTAAAGGCTTGCTTACTGTATTAGAGTACACTGCTTTCATCACAAGCACACAGTCGATTTCTTTTCTTAATCCAGAATTGCAGTGTAGTTTGGGAAAAGAAGGGAAATTTAAATTATCAGGTCCTAATTTTTTTCTCAGAATGAGAAGCAGTTAGTCTGAGTTGTGCCTCTGTACAGAACATACTGACCTTAAAGGTCTTAAAGGTCTTTCCCAGCCTAAATTTTTCTATCATTCTATGACCTGAAACAGTTTGCACTTTGTCTTCGAGGTAATAGAACCAATTATAAACCCATATTGCTGTTTTCAAAATATGTCCCATTTGTCAGTCATGCAGACATGAGAACTGTAAACCAGAACAAAAAGAGACCGAACCAGTGTGGAAAACTCATTTTCTGCATCCAAGAAGGAAACTGTAAGCATAGCCTTTGGAATAAGTGTCTTCATTATATGGGTAAGGGAAAGCTGAGACTGTCTGAGGACCAGCAACTCCCACTCTGATTTTTTTGCATCCTGAGAAAAAGATGCATTGTGTTAATTTTAGGTTAGTGAGATAAAGATGCGAAAGTCAGATAGATGCTGTTAAAATATATTCCAACCATTTATCAGGGCAGAGAATAGTTGTAAAATCCTGCTAGGATTCTCTCTCAAGTAAACTCTCTCTCTCATCATCAAATAAAACATTTACAGGGACCAAGCTTGTAGCCATAAATGTGCTCCTGTGTTAAACATAGCTACCCTTTAGAACCTTTAGATACTTCTGTATCTTGAGATGTAAACCCTCATTTTCAATTTGTGATAGGTATAAGGTACAAGAGGGTATCTCTTTCAATATATATTAATTCATGTAACTTAATTCTGCAAGATGGCACACATTTACTCATGGGTTAAGATTATAATTGCATTTCAAAGCAGTTCTCTTGAAACATTCTAAAACAGATTATGTTCTTAAAAACTCTGTTCTTTACTTTGCATGTTTTAGTACTACATCCCATTAAAGCTGTGTTTGAAGTTACTAGGATTTGTTAAAAATTTGATCATGCCTAAGCAGATAAGAGATTATATGCTTTATGTATATATTTGAAGGATTTGTTCCAGCTTGGATACAGTGTATTAATTGGCCACCTACAGTGAACAGCAGTGTTTAATATTTAGAACCCTTTTCCTCATTGTTTTCCAGGCAGAAGAGCATGTAAGTATTCTTTTAACTAAATTTGCTAACTTTCTGGAACACATTTAAACAATGTGTGCTACTTGTGTCATATTACATTAACTTCACTTCTACAGACAGGTTGTATACATATGTAATAAATAGCCCCTCAGGGATCAGATCTAGATTAACTGAGAAAAACGTACTCTGCTGTACTTTAAGTAATTTACAATATCTCAGTAAACATTAGAAAAGACATGTTTGTCTCACCAGAACAGGTTAACAGTGCCTGCAGACTCAGTAATGATTGTAGAATGTTAAACTATCAAGTGGAAAGTTATAATCACTTTAAATAGTCTAATTTTTTCCCCTAAAACATCAGACTCTCTGGAGTTTGATACCATGATGTCTGTAATAACACTGAATGTTTATGATACAGATTGAAAGTAGTAAAGAAAGACACCAGTTCTGCAAAGGATCTAAACAGAGTGACTTAAAACCGAGAGGGAGGCTTGGAGAGAAAACTTGTTTAAGTGGGTAATCTTTTATTTAAATATTATTCCTTTTAAATTAAATTACAATATCTGCAGTTAGAGATGAAGCATGTTTGAGGCATGCCAGTTTTATTTTCATAACACAAAATCCCTTTAGCCTCTCTATTTCTGTCAGCTCAGTTCTACCTGGTAGGTATTTCAATAGAGGTATGGTAAGTGTGCTATCACTGGCTTTGGTTTTTATTGTTCCAGTCCAGTATAATTAACAAAAAGTGTTCTAAGTAAGCATGTGAAGGTTACTTCAGCAAACTTCAGATGCTTAACGTGGGCATTCATTGCAGCTCTAGAACTCACTTGTTTTATCTTCCAGATACTGAAAGAAAGTAACATACATATGTGATACAGCCAGAAGTAAAAATTGTCTTTTCTTCGTGTTAAACCCATGCAGCTGCTGGCTGCATTGATTGGCTGTGTAGATGTAAGTTTTCCCTAAAAAAGGAGCACTCACCACATAGCACTCATGTAAGCTTAGGATAAACCACATAATATAAGAAGTGCAGTGATTTCTGAATTTAGCCTAGATGCCTTGTCTCTGATACACAGAAGGAGATAGAAAGTAGGCTAAATTACAAATGAGGAAGCATGTTTAGAATTCTGTCTTAATTGATAATTTAAGGACAATCATCTTAATTGTTTAATTACATTATTTAACTGTCTTAAACTCAGACAAGAGGCCCACCAGCATAGAGAAATAACAAACTGTAGTAAGAGTGGCTGGAGCAAAGGACCATAAGCCCTGGATTCTGGAGAAGCCATTTAACACTGTTTGCTTGTCCTGAACTAGAAATAATAAATACTTCATTATAGTCAATCATTGGAGATCCTAAGACAAGCAACACTGCATTACAAATAATCATTATTATTTCGTTATATATTAGCTTTGCAACAAAAACAATTGAATGCTTTTCTACGTGTAGCAAAGATAATTCAAAATGCACTATGTAGGAATACCTTAATGTATATTAATTGCATTTGAAAATGTTAAAGCAAATGAAAAGTAGTCAATGCAAATGTTCATAAACATTGTGGCTACTAAGTTAAAAACCAAGGTGTCATATTTACTTAGTCACTTAGTCTGATCTTGCAGAAGCAGCTTGATTCACTGTACATGTACTGTTTGAGGGGAGAGAAAAAGTATTTAGAAGAAGACTGTAAAAGTAAGGAGGAAGAAGATTGAGAGAGGGACACAAAATTAAGTTCAGAGCAAGGGAGGACTGGTAGTGGATAGTCCTGTAGGGCTGGCATCAGTTGGGGTCAGAATCCCTGAGTGCATTTTGTTTCAGGTAGGCCTGACTCTTTATGCTCTCCTGTTCCATTTGTCGGCAGAGAACAATGGAAAAGACACAGTCATCTGTTTGTCAGCTGAGGACCTGACATAGTGACAAATGTGTCAGGCTTTGAGAGAAGCTTGAAAGTGGAGTTCAGTGGAATTTACCTACAAACAATGCTTTTGCAGTTATCCTCTGCAGCTGAGTGAGTTCTATGCTCTCTTTGTTTACTTGCTCCTTTCTCTCCAGGGAATAACTAGAATCCAAGACACAAGTGTCGTGTAGTGCCAATAACTAAACATACAGGTTCATCTGTAATGAAATACACTGCCTTTATTAAAAGAAAAAAATAGAGGAAAAACAGAGATAAATGCCTTTTAAAAAGATATTAATAACTTTAGAAAATTAGTGACATCGATTTTTAAAGAATGCAGAGTTGTATCTTACCATACCAAAAATAAGAAAGTAAATTAGAAACCTACCATGAACTCAAGAATTATGTGGACACAATCCCTGTTACTTTAAAGTGAGATATAAATCCAGAGATTTCTCATGCCATCATTTTGTAAATAATTACAGTTCTGCTGAATCTGTTGTATAAAGTTTACATGGGAGGTTCAGTGCACCCTTGCTCTTGTTTAGAACATTGGGAACCACCAGAGAGATGTTGACATATGGCTGCACTGTTTTAGTGCACGAGACATCTACTACATGGGAGCATAATAAACAGGAGCATAAAGACAGGTTTGTGCAAGCAGTTTGGATTGACCTTTTTGGCAGCTGAAATCCATCTTGAGTACATGGTGCTGATGTGGACAGACATGTAAACCTCATCTTGTTACCACAACTACCAGTTTTACAAATATATTCCAATGCTCAAAATGTACATCATTCTAAGTAATGTGATTTTTAAATGGGGGGGGGGTGCAGCAACAACAATTCAGAGTAAGACAAAGCAGAAATGTTCTCTTAAGTTTGTGGAATTACCCCCACTGACAAATAAAGAGTTAGGTAAGTGTGTTTTACACCAATAGAGATTCTTGCAATCATTTCAGGGTGATAGTTTATTTAATGTATTTTTTTCCTAGCAAAATATTTGACTAACTGATACAGTATTTTAATTTTGGCTTTTAAAAAGAAAAAAACTGCTTCCCTTTCAATAAACAGTTCTAGTATCAGCATTTTCCAAATTAGGAATATTTGTATAAATACCTTTTACTTTTGAACAACAGTTCTGATTCTGGTCTATGACAGTATTCTTAGAAACAGAATTAATCCAATTGTAATGCATTTCTAAAGGAACATTTTTAAAGAACTTAACACTTTCTACCTTCTGAAAAGTATGTCACAGAGCCAAATCTGTTTTATTTTAAAAAGTCTTAATCTACTGTTGCATACCAAGGTGTGAGCCTCTTTGTATAGCTCCAGTAAGAGCTTTGGCTTCAAGTCTATAAAATAGTCACTCATTGTGATAATAAATTTTAAGATTTAATCTTAACTGATGGGATGTAGGCAAATGCCACTTCACTGTTCTATGTTCTCCTTGTATCCTCCGTCATTTCCTGTTAAATTAGTAAAAGCACTGATCCATATGATCTGTGGCTATTGCCCTTCAGTTCTAAATATTTATGCAATAATGAAAGAATACACCTTTAACTTGTGAACATATCTACCTATAGTATTGTGAGTAGAATGGTTCTAACAGTTCTCCTAAATTTATCAACTCACCAGTTAGTAAAATCCTAAGATCAACAAGAGTAAGATGAAAAAAAAAGTTTTATTGTTGCGATGTTAAGGAGCAGTGAAGATACAGAGGAAGGTGGCAAAAGAGTAATTACTCAATTAGGCACAACAGAGAAGCTGGTTAGGCACAAAATGTTCCTTATCTTGGATATTACAAGTCCAACATGGAATAGATATCTTTAAAACAGGAGTGGCTGGTACTATCTCATCATAACCACACCCTTAGCTTTACCTTTGGGTTCTTGTAGGAACTTTTCTGGACAGAGGAGTTCTGTTTTACATGTGTGCTTGTGCATGTTGGAAAACAGCAATGAGGCAGTAGTCCAGAGTACTTGAAATTTAGTGTACACCTAGTCACACAACACAGAGCAAGCAACATTTTTCGTATGTTGAAGTGTTAGTGCACTGTAAACTTTTTCACAGTGTGTTATAATAAATACACCCTCTGTTAATCTCTTATTCAAAAACACAGAAACCGTGAACCTTTAACGAATGACTTATCCAATTCATGCAACAAGTAAAAGTGCACTCTTTCATATTCTTCAGTACAATTAGTAATACTATGGTTTTGTCTAGCATCTGTGGCCTGAAAGTGGAAAGGTATTTAGTATCACAGGTTCAACCTTGAAATTTGATGATTTCAGGTTTTTTAAGTCAACATAATCACAGAATGGTTGAGGCTGGAAGGGGCCTCTGGAGGGCACCTGTTCCAAGCCAGGGCTCAAATAGGCACACCCGGATCCAGTTAGCCAGGACCCTTTCCAGACATCTTCTGAATATCTCCAAAGAAGAGACTCCTCAACATCTTAGCCTGTGCCTCTGCTCAGTCACCCTCACAAAGGTTCAGAGGGAACCTCTTGTTTTGTCCTTTCACTGGACACCAGTATAAAGAGTTTTACTTCATCTTCTATGCAACCTCCCACCAGGTATTTATATACATCGATAAAACACCACCCCCCCCCCCCCGCCTTCTCTTTTCCAAGCTATGCAGCCCCAGCTCTCTCTAAGCCTTTACTGGCATGGGGGGTGCTTGCATTTTTTATGAATTGTATTATGTTTGTTGGTTTGCACTGCAAAAAGATGGGAACTACACTCTTGTGATGCTCATGGCATTTGGTCAGTGAAGATAGAAGACCCCCCCGATATTTGCTCAGGAAGGCTTCTGTCTCTTAGGATTTCTATGGTTTGGGTTTTGCTGTTGCTGGTACTCATTGGTACAAAAGACTCAAGGGGAGAATAGGTTGCCAGATAGTATTCTTCCATTTAAACGTCCTGAATTTTAGGTTCATTTGCAAAGGTAGGAATAAAGGTATACAGTGGAAGTCAATGTGCTTTTTCTGGCTATTGTGTATTGTAACCCTGTATAATTTTCTCATCAGTACATCTGAGGAGGAGGCCTGGTACTATGCTACTGATAGCACTTATTATTTAAGGATTAAACCATTTCCTTATTTTTTAATTTTTTTTCCTTTCAGAATGGCAAAAATACATTAACATTTCTGTATTCTGGGAATGGCAGAGCTAAATTCATTTGAAAACTTTAAGCTTTGCTTAGGATAGCAGGCAGAGGGGGAAAGTGAGAGGGGAAGATTGGCCTTTTGTCCCTCACCTGAACCTTTTAGGCTCCCTTCTGCTTGCCTTGAGAAAGCCTTTCTTCCCTTCCCTTACACATATTGCATTACCCTACCCTGGGCTCATGCCAGATTCTGGAGTGCATGTACCCATGCCAGATTCTGAAGAGAGAATTTGGCCTCACAGTGTTTGCATTGTGTTTGTTCATTACAAGTAAGGGTGCTTTGAAAGTAGCCACGTTTGAATCTGTAGCTGTCCTTGTATTAAGCAGGCCTATGAAATGTTCTATGTTGCTAATGTTCATACACATTTGGACAAAGCAAGTATATTTTTATATGGTTTTAATTTTAAAATCATTGAAGTGGTATCCTTGGTTCTTGCTGCTGGTGGAGTCTAGTATTGCTGTCCTCACTTGAGCAAATCTCTCAGTGAGATCAACACAAATTCTGCCTAAGGAAAAGGTTAAAAAATTGGCTTATAATGGCCAAAAAAGAACTGTGCTTCACGCGGCTTCTCTTGGTAACTGCATCACTTTGAAATCTCAAGTATTAGAGATCTTTTGAGCACTCCAGTTTCAGGGAGAATACTCTGTATGAGCTCTAAGAATGTCTTTTGCTGGTGGGGAAAACACATGTATAAAGATGTTAAAAGCTGGTTGTTCCACTGGAATGAGTGAAATCTTAAATTTTACAGTTCTACATTTTTCCACTGAGGGATTTTTATTTATTGTTATTCTGGTTAAAGTGGTACTTAATCCATCAGTAAGAATTCCATGATAAAATTCAGGCCGTGCCTTGGGTGACCTGTCAGAAACTGTATATCTTATTGCTAGGAATCTTTTGAGACTTGGGTTTTGATTTTTCTTCTGCACATGTATGAGATGTCTTTGGCAAAGGTCACATAAGTTTTAACCCACAATATTAAGTCACAAATGAAAAGGATTTAAGTGGTCTTGCCCTACTCCCCTGTGAGTGCTTGCTCACATCTCAAAACCACCATATAATTTGTCACAATTCAACATGATTATCTGTCTTTGCTCAGGAGGACTATAATAGCTAAAGAGTAAGTTATATTGCAGGTAAGGATATAGGATTACTGGTAGAGCTGATTGAAAGAGCTTTCTAAACTCTGGTCTAAGCCATTCTGACTCTAACTTACTTTCTTTTATTTCCTCTTCTTTTTTGTTTCTGTTGTCCTTCAGCTTTTTAGGTTTCTTTTAATATTTTTCTTTACTGGTGTTTTTTGTTTTTTTTTTTTTTTTTTTTTTTTCATTTTTTTTTAATTGTGCTAAAAAATACCCTAGATTGCACCAAAAATGCCAGCCCAAAATACGATAGGAAACAAAGGTTCGGCTGACAGTGCGTAAATAGACCCAGCAATCCTTGATTCAGCTGTCCTCCCTGCTCAGCACAGTTTTTCAGCATGTAGACAGTGAAGCATGTAAATGTTATTTTCTAAACACTGCATGTCCAAATGATCTAGACGGGATCATGGAACAGAACATGGTTTGAAAAGCTGCTCTCCCAGCCACTCCCCCTGCCCGCCCCACCAGGGGGCTTTGAGAAACAGGGCATGTTCGAGTTGCCAATCAAGCTCTTATGTAAAGTCTCGCTAAAGTTCAGTGCACTTTTTAAAGTATTTCGGGGTTTGGTACATTTTAAAGAAACACTCCTTAGCATAATGAGCTATGCATATCTTCTCCATGTTCATTAGTTGCATGCTAATGGCTATGTTTAAAATTCCTTCTTATCTTGTTTTCTGATTGATGGGAACTTGAACCAACCTCTAGACTTCCAGACCTTCCTCAGTTACTGTCGTTTTCATTGGCAGAATAAATCATTTGGTGCGAAAAGTATTGTGCACTATTTTGATTCCTTGTTCAGTCCTTTATTATATATTATTTATCAACATCTATTTTGATTTCTCTGGGTATCTGATGAGGTTCTGTATTGTAAGACAGCCTCTATTATTTAACGGAGCAGCAGGATTTTTTACCTTCTGCAGTTGCAGCATAGGACAAAGGGATTGCAAGCCACTCTTTTTATTTTTCTCTGCTTTTCTTCTTCACTGTAGCTGCTTGGTTTAAAAGACAAACAAACAAACAAATCTCTGTGGACTTCAAAGAGATCTAATTTTAAAAAAAAAGCAAATAATTTCTTAAAGCTAGGCTGTTTTGCTGTGTTTCTCTCCTGTTTTTCTTTTCTTCCCCCCCTTTTTTTTTTTTAATTCTGAAAAGAAATAGCAGGCTGTAGGCACTGCCTGTGGCTTGCTAGCCTTGCTTCTTGTGTGGTCTGTGCAGACTTTATGATTTATTCAGCTAATGGGAAAGGAGCATGACCCCCAGTGGCCACAGAAAGAGAGCTGCATGTGGGTTTAATGCTTTCACCACAAAAATGTCTGCTATGACTAAGCTGTGTGGCTGAAGTCACTGTCTGAATGGTGCTAAAAAGGAACTTAGGCATTAAGTGTGCACTATTTACTATAGATTGGCTCTTGGGATTAGGCCAAGGGTTTCTTACTCAGTTTCAAAGAATAGCATGGAAGCTGCTAGGAAAATTAGAGCTGTGCAATTTATTTTTACCAGTCTCCCCAGTGAGTGACCCAGTGAAGGATTTGCCTCATAACACTTTTTTTCATCAGTTACCAAAGAGCAATTCAAAATGTACTGGTTTGTTCGTGAGTTTTACGGGGCTTATTGTTTACATTTTCCCATCTCCTAGTTTTCTTCATGTTAATATGACTTTCTAACAATGTTTATCTATTGCTCAGAACTGTAAAGGAAAACAGGTTTGGACAACATTTGAGTATCATTGCTTTGGACCAGTTACAGTGCTATCTCTGATTAAAAGGATGAAACTGTGGGCTAGATTAGGAGTCCGTCCTTGTCCTTACTCAAGAGAATGGCAAAACCACAAATTCTTCGTTGGGAAGAAATTGAAATCATCTGTTTTATTATGGCAACACTGCCAGTAGTTTTCCTTGATTTTGTTGTCTTTTAAGGGCAGGTTAAAATGTTCTACATCTATTTTCCTACTGACAGCTAACTGTCTTCACATGGATATATTAAAAACAAACCCACCACCACTACTTAGCTTGAGAGAAAAAAATATAAAATGTTTTGTAGTCTTTAAAAAGCATGTAGAAATTCTGCTTTTCCAGCACTAATATCCTTCTTCATGGTATGTATGAAACCCAGTGGAGCATAAAAAATTAATCACAAACACTTTGCTAGTGGTTTTGTTTGTTTGTTTTCTGAAAAATGTTCTTTGTTATCTGAAAATGGTGAGCACAACTCTTAAAAACTACATATTCAAGAGAATGAGGGGAAAAAAAATACAGAGCTCTAGGAACTGACATTCCTTCTGTCCTTCCACAGTTTGGTCGTGGTCAGCTCCAGCAACAGTAACTTCTACATAATTAAAAACAAGTTTCATTGCTAGTATTTAATGAAGTTTTTAAAAGCATGTAGAGAAAGAAAAAAAAATCGAGTATAGAATGTATTATGTTCTTTTAGTATCAAATGCCTGACAAGATGAAAGTTGCCATTTTTTGTAACTAAGTTTTGGAAAATGGGGAAAATTAAAAAGGACCAGATTTTATGTAAATAACAATACTTTATGTGTATGTCTTTGCATTTTGTCTTGCAGTCTTGTAGATTTTTGTCTTGTAACCAAAAGTTTAAATTCTAGATGACAAATGGCAAGATCCTAAATTGTATTTCTGCACACAGGCATCAGTTTCTATAAATGCTGAGAACCCACAAAACAGAAGTCACTTAAGTGAAAGAGTACTGCAAGTGTTTTGCATTTTTGAAATTCAGGCCATTTTTAATTATAAATTTTATTGGGGGAAAAAATGTCATGCAACAATTCTTTTTGCAGAAAGTAAAATGTGGGCATCACTTGAAAGATTATATACATAGGAAAATGTGGTGTATTATTTGGTGAAAAATACTTAGTTGAAAAAGGCCAGATATAATAGTTTTACATTTTTTAAAGAATATATTTTGCGTTTACATTTTGAAACAATGTTTCCTGTGTATAGCACTTCTTCTGTGTTAAGGAATTCCAAAATATCATTTGTATCTTGTCAGATGAAACCTCTGAAAATAACTTGTTAAACTGAAACAGTTTTTTTGAATCTTCTTTTTTCCTTTTGACAAGAACTGAAAGAAGTTATTCATACAGTTCTGTTTCATAATCTTAAGGCGCACAGAGGTTTTAAATTTTTGCTTGACTCTGCTTGGAAGTTTATCCTTCCTGTCCAGTTTTCTGGGATGTCTGAAATAAGGGTAGAATTCTCAAGGTGGAAGACTTCCTGCTGTGCTTAGTTTATTCCTGACTCCTGCACAACCAGGAAGAAAAATGTGAAGAAATGAGCAGTGATGCTGTTGTCTAAGCGCAGCATTTTGTGAAAATGGAGTGAGAGGGTTCTGCACTAGAGGATTAGGCCTAGTTTTAACCTTATAAATGTTTGTACTTCCTGCTTAGAGGAGGGCTCTGCCTTCATGCTGCCCTATAACCCTACACTAGAATGATGTGGTGATTGTACCATAAGAGAATTTGAAAAGCCATCCCTTTGGGTTTTACCAAGCATATTTGCCAGGCTGCTGTACACTGTGGAGAAGTTCCCCTCTGCGGGCTGTGGGGGATGGTAAGGAGAACCATGCAAGAGCAATGGGAATAATAATCCTCAAAGTCTCCTTACCTACAGCAAGCAAACTGGTGTGTGTGGTGTGCAGCACAGATGCCTTGTCAGCAAGAGGCAGGGGAGAGGACAGCTGGATGTGTCTGGTGTGCAGGTGTTTCAGCTGGTATTCACACCGGCTACTGGCAAACAGATTTTTTTCTCTCCTTTTTTTTTTTTTTTTTTTTTTTCTTCCCCCCCCCCCCCCCCTTTAATTTCTTTTTCTGGTGGAGGAGGAAGAGACAGTGGGAGGTAAAGAAAGAAGAGGGATCACCCACAGTCATTTCCCAGAATGGAAGAGGAGAAAAGCAACACATCAGCTCAACCCCTGTTTACACATATAACTGGCTCAACTTGCCTTTGCAAGCATAAATCAAATGGTACAGGCTTGGGATGTTTTTCTCTCTCCTGTGAAGACAGCCTCTTCTTTTTTTTGACTTATGAGGATTGTGTTAGTACTCCAGGAGTTCTGCATTGCAAGTTGTAAACTTGACTGTGGGCTTTCTTGACTGAAAGCAACAATTTTCTCTTCAGCTGATTTCTTTTTCCCTGGAAAGTCACATAGTGACTTGTGTCAGTAAGAACTGCTTCAGTGACATAGAGTGGTTACACATTCAGTAGCTTTAGATCCCTCCTAGGGAGCATTTTTTTCTGAGGAAAATATTTTCCAGATTATCATGACTGCACCTGCCTTCTGTGACTGAAGTGTGAAGGGCATGGAGAAGTTATTTGAATTCTGAAATTCTTGACAATGATTTCTGAAGTGATTGACAGCTGGTAAAAACTAGCGTGGCTCTTGGTATAGTCTCACATAAGTCAAACTAAAGACCAACTCAGAGAGGTTGTAGGTGATCTGCAAGCTTAACGTCACTGTTCTGTGCAATTTAGGCTTTTGATTATGAGGTCGCAGTATAAATTACTGGGGTCTGCCTGTACCCACATAAATATTACAGTTAAAAGCTTTTTCTCCTACTTTTTTTTTTGTTGTTGTTGTTGTTGGTTTGTTTTTGTTTTTTTCTTTCCCCTCACGTAAATGTAGCAGTCAGGAATCAGGTTTTTCATTTATATTGGACACGTGCCATTTAGTCCTACATCTGTTCTCTGACGGTAGCTAGTTTCAGATGCCTTCAAGGGGAGTATATAGCAATATAAATTATTATTACTGTTATTGTATTTGCTATAGCGCAGTATTACTACCAGATGCCACTTGGGGTTTGCATCTATGCTCATTTGGGATACGCATTTTCCTGAAATCTCGTCACCCATTTTTCAGTTTTGTCAAGGCTGTGTTGGAACCATTACCTAGAAAAAATCATAACGTGCTTCCTCAGTTTATTCCACTTTAGTTCCCATTATATCAGCATGATTTCCCGTAGAGCTTGGTTTTGCTCTTGAGTCAAAGGGCAGAGTTTTCTCATGATTCTCTGCTAGCTAGTCATAGGATCTGAATGATTTTGATCTTTTAGTTTATGGGAACATTGTCTTTGACTTCCATGTCGCTGAAAGCTAAGCTAAGATGCTTTTGCTTGCTGGAATTTCTGATACACTTTTAGAGTGGCTATTATGGTTAAGTTATTACAATAACAGAGCCAAAGTCAGGCTCTAGCCTGTTTCCTCATCCTTGGTGCTTGCTTTCCTTGTCCATGGAACTGCTCTATTAATATCATACAGGAATTTGTTGAACAGGTTTGATGTAGCACAAATTATTATATGCATCTTCTTGGACAGAGCTGTAGCAAATAATCTGATTGTCCAGTGATGTCATTGTCCAGGAAAATGTCTTCTAAACAGTTGGGAATTTTGCCCTTCACCAATCAATATGCTGACATAATTAATCATGTGGACGTTATTGTCTATCCTAATAATGGCTTGAATTTATATAGGTCTTCAGGAGACAAGTGATTTGGGTTTGATTTTTGGCTCTCTCATAGAATAATCTTGGGAGTGTCACATTCTGGTTGGTGTTTAATTTCTTCTCATTGGAATGTGTGTACGAATATTCCCTAAATTCACAAGTGATCTGTGTGTCTTAATTCCTTACTAGGTGCCAAACAATTTCAGATACTCAGGTGAAAATCACTATGAAAACTATTCTATGGATTTTTCACCTAATGTAGAATTAGTTCTTCCAAATTTAGAATCAGCTGTTTTCACTGGGAATTGCTAGATGCAGACCCTGACACTATAATTTCCTCACATAACTTATTGCTTCTTTTTTTGCTTTGCTTTTTTAATATATTTTCTGTTCATTGCCTTCATCTTTGTTTTTGTATGTAGACATTTATCTCACCCATGGCAATTTGCCGAATGTATTCCACGGTCTCAGGATAGGATGATCACTTCATTTCCCCTATCTGTCTTTCTGAGACTGTTCTGCAATACATAGGAGTAAAACTTTCTCTGTGAGACGTAGATTACAATTAGTCTTGTGAAAAAGTGTTCTGAGAATTCATCTTGAAGCTACTTAGCTCTTACTCCAAGAAAACTGCAGTTGGGATAGAGATTTGAACCTCAGAACATTCTCTATTGCATTCATTTTCCTAATCAATACCCTCTTTCTTTGCCAGAAGGTGACCCTGTATCTTTTCATGGGTGTCCAGGCGTTTATTCTCTCTTACATCAGGTCTAGCAGGTCGTGCTGCTGCCTGGGTGTCAGCTCAGCAAGCATCACTCATTTCTCGATGCGGGAAGACAGGATTCTTCCATTGGAGCAGCTCACTGAACTGATTCAGCTGGGGCCTCGGGATCTTTGCTTCCAAATGGAACTGGAGAGAGGGAGAGAGCATTCAGCTCGTGGGCTGGGGGTAGGGGGAGCAGGATTTCCCCTTTTGGCAGCCACCTGCAGCTAGACCAGATTATGTATAATGTCAAGCCACATTCTTAAACAACTCACAGTGTTTCTGATCTAGTGAGACCAGAATGTTTGATGTGCTTAGCGGAGATTTGACTTTTCAAATAGCTCTGGCAGCAAGTACTAAAAAGCAGGTGTCCTCCAGATTGGTGTATGACTTACATAGCCAAGAGAAAGCTTCACAGAAGGGCAGCTACTAGAAAAAAAACAACAATAAAACAAATAAGACACCATTAGTTTAAATGGGCAGAAGTTCACAAAGGAAAGGACCTGGCAGCTGACACCAGTGTTATTACTGACTAAAAAAGATTTGAACTTTTTGGCAACAACAAATGTCAGAGAATTGGATTTGAACAGGTGAAATTTATTATAACCTTTGGACACAAATAGTCAGAAAATCAGTGTGGGTGTTCAAATAATGAGGACTATCTGCAGCAATAGATAAAGAAGAGAATCAGAGTATATAAAATTGTCATTGCAAGAAAGTAGAGGGGAAAAGTGAGGTTTTCCTAAGAATGTGAGTCACAGAAAATCAGTGGGGATTGGGTGCCTTCTTTTTTCTTCTGAAAAGCCTCCAGCCAAGCTTCCTGAAATGACACTACTGAGGAAATCTGATCTTTCTCAGATCTTCTAAATACAAACTTGTTCAAAGCACAAGAAAGCAATGTATTTCAGGGCCTTCAGGAAGGAGGAGGACGACAACTACCAAAGCAGTAAAGATTTTAGGGAAGAGAGAAATTGATGTTCTGCTCAATAAACACAAACCTTGGGTTTACAACATCGATGGCAAACTGTCAGCTGAGACTTTAAAATGACATTTTTTCTTACTCTGTCTAAAAGCTGAAGAAAACAATACCATGTGTTTTAAGAGCAGGATTTCACCTGTTTTTTCTTTTCCTATGCTCCAGTAAAATGTGTCAAGCATAAGCTCTGGTTCTGTTCATCCATTTTTTCAAAAGGGAATGTATCGATTCAGTTTCTAGATACAGTATTGTATGCATTGCACTTGATGTGTTACCAAATAATCTCTGTTCCCAATCACAACAAAATATTTGAAAATTAATGTGCATGGTAATATAAGTTCATATATCAAATAGAGTCAGTTTTTAGACTAAATGTATTATATTTCAGCTGGGCAGAATTTAGTTTCTGTTCTCAAGAAAATACAGTGTGCAGCTGTTTTTTAACCTACTTTCCATGTTGAAATGTGTACTGATGCATATTCTTGTTTTGTTTCTGTTCTGCCCTAGGATAGCATTGGGGATAAATTATTTTATCTGAATGGGCCATTTCCTATTAAAATACTTAAATAAACATAGAAGAGACTTGCATATATGCAGGCGCCTAGGTGCTCATATTTACATAGGCTTAGTCACTCAGAGTTTGTAAATTTTATTTTTTTTCCTTTTTGAGTGGAAGAAATATCATCTGCTTTTGAAATAGTGGTGCAATTTTTTATTTTTTTGTTTGGGGGGATTTAGTTGTTCAGGGTTGGGAGGGTTGGATGCTTTTGTGCTTGGGGGTTTTTTTTGTTTTTTTGTTGTTTTCTTTTTTATTGTGGGATGCTCAAACACTGGCACAGATTGCCCAGTGAGGTTATGGAGTCTCTGCCCTTGGAGATACTTGAAAACCCAACTAGACAAGGTCCTGGGCAACCTGCTCTAGGTGATCCTGCTTGAGCAGGAAGTCCTCCGGAGATCCCTTCCAACCTCAGGAATTCTGTGGCTTTTAACTGGAGACTTACTTGTATTTTTTTTAGCTGGGTGTTTTTTCTAGCACAGAGAGAAAATAAGTCAAGCAAGGTAGGTTTTATAAAGAGGTTTGAAAACTGAGAAATGGCAGAAAGAAATGCAAGTGAACAATGTGCATCCTACCAAGCTGATGGTTAATGGGCAGAGGAGCAGTGAGAGCTTGGAAGGGCAAAAACAGACACTGGCAAAGCTGGTCTTTCTTGTATGGTGAAAAGGTATAAAAGCTCTTCATAATAAAGAAAGTATGAAGCAATTATATTTTCGGTTAGTTTTTTATTTAGCTTTCTCTGTGTTTTAAGATTTTTCAAGGACATTTCTTTCAACAAGATCCAGTTTTCTCAGTTTTACCAAAGAGCGAGTCTTGTTTTTCTGAAACGCTGGAAATGCTACTTACTGTACTTGGGTTACTGATCTTTCCAAAGCTGCTGACAGCCTCTGACATGCACAGATCCGTCGAGTGAGTCATAAAGCCCAGTCAGCTGTATCTTTTGCTTGTTCCTAGGTGAGATTTAGTATGTACTCGCTTTGTAGACTTTGAAAGCTGGCCAGGAGCTTTGACAAAAAACAACCCGAATGTTGCTGCTAAAAAACCCTAAATAAAGCAGCACTGGAAAGTATTTCATAATCTAAACTGTGTTTTCTGCTGCAAGCAGGTGAAATTGTGTTGTCAGGAAGGCCCTTTAACTAGTATATGGCAAAATTTGTAAGGAACAGAAGATTGTCTTTTGAAATAGCATTGCATTGACATGACCGAGCCTTTATTTTCTTATTCTTGAGTAGAATTTGCATTGGAAGAATACTTACAAGCCTCCCTTAAGGAATCTATGTGTCACCCTAGACTGAGGTATGTCAGACAACCTGACTCCTCTTTCTCCTTTTCATGTCTGTAACTGTGCTACCATAGATTTAGTTGGAAACCTCTTTAAAGATGGATGTTTTCTTTCAAGGTAGAGTAGGAAGTTGGGTCAGTCAGTTACAGAAAGAACAGTTCATACACCTGCCAGGGGTGTGAATTTCTTCTCCTATCGATATATTTTGTTTCTTTAAAGCAACTGGATGGACTGTATAGTGCTTGCCAGTGGAGAGGAGCTTAGTCTCTACATAAGCTTCCAAATGTTATGAGTCTTTTTGAAAGGCTACAGTTCAGATGTTCTGAGTTTTGAAACCTTTTAAATTGTTTTCCGTGCTTTTATCATTCACTGTATGTTTCTCTTTTGTTTGAGCTCCAGATTTACTTGTGGGTATTTTACACTTCAGAAAAATTATCAAATATTAAAAGGTAAATTCCTATAACTGGGAACTTCATTCTGCAGTTGAAAGAGCTTTGTTTCTTTGAACTATTAACTTATAATAGGCCTGATTCTTACTTAGAGACGTAATCCATGTTTTTAAAGTTTTGGGAATCTAATGCTTGTTTTAAAAAATCCCTATGCAAGGAAAGTTCGTAACACTAGTTGATCACAATAGGAATTAGACAATAGACAAGATTTTAGGCATTAGATATTTTAGATATTATGTCTCTGGTACACCAGTGCATTGAAAGTCTTTGTAATTCTTTGAAAATGCCATTTAGTAACTGCCTGGATGTCACCTACACATAGCAGTAGTTTCTGGATGCCAAAATACTTTTTCAGAATAAAAATGCAGGAGATGGCCAAAGGTTCAAGGTCAAGTGCAAAGTAGGACAGGAGAGGGAGGACATCATTTTCAAGTGCCTCTTGGTAAAATAACCAGAGAAGACAGTAAGCCATTCATAAGGATTAAGGCTAATGGGTGAAAGTAAATTGTTTTAATTAGGTTTCTGGGTTTTAATCCAAAACAAAACTTGCAAGAGGCATACTGTAGATATCAGCATTTGATCCTGCCCTATTAAATACATTTTCAGCATCTCAAGGAAAAGCAGCAATGGGATCGTCATCATCTCTCACCTCTCATAATATCTGTAGCACTCTTCTTAAATTATCAGCTGCCTCCCTGCCTGGCATGAAACTGCCTTGATCTTGATTTACAATGGTGGTAATGCTTTTGTTTAGTCTTGTGGTTAGCCATTTAGTAAATATTTTTAAGACTATATTTAACAAAGATACAGAATGATAGTCCTTACATTTACTGAGACTTTATCGAGTTTCAGAGCGCACAGATTCTCCTTCACTTTTCATTGATAATGGTATTCCACCTTTACCTGGTTTTGTGCAAGGCATTTTGGAGTCACCATTTTAGGTTAATGTAGGGTTTCTGACATACATCCCCATCCCCTACTGTTACCCACCCTGATCAGTCCAATTGCCAGACTCCAAGTTCTTTGCTGTGCCAGTTGTTTAATTTAACATATACAAGTACAGTTGCAGATTCCTTTCAGTTTGGCAAACACATGGCAGCAGATAGCAATGACCCAGTGGAGCTTAGAGAGAGGCAGGAAATAACCACAAAATTTGGAAGAGTGGGCAAGAGAAACACATTACGTTTTAGTACTTTCTATAGTGGACCTAAATATGCTATTGACAAAGAACAGAACTTATCTCTCCCTTCTGGTATTGTCAAGGAACTCTTCAAGAGCCTAAAAGAGATGTGAATGATGCAGACAGGGACATGAATTTTCTCACTTTTCCATACCTGGGATTGTCCAATAGCTAAAAAAACCCAGAAACTTTCCGAGAGTGTGCAGTCTTTGAGATTACAGGAAAAAACAAGGATTTATTTATCTGCTTATCTTCTCTTCCTGTATATCATTATTCAATGACACTTGGATTAGTTTTGTTTGCAATCAGTTCTGCCACATTTAGACCAACTCCAAATGTGCATGTCCTAAAGTATGATAAAAATTCAGTTGAACAAGCTTAAATTGAGTAGTGAAAGTTCTGAAGATTTTCAATAACAATTTTTAATGGGAGTACCATTGCTTCTTCCAGGTCAAGGGGATACAAAACGTGATGGTCAGACTTGTTTAAACCCTACATACAGAAGTCCAGTTTTTAATGGTTCTAAAAAGTTCAGTGGTATTTTGTTGTATAATTAATACCTTATGCATCTCAAATGTTTATATAATTTAGCAGCATTGTACAGCTTGAGGCCTTTGATAGAACTCAGTCACTTGTAATGCATCTCGCTGTCTGATTGGGTGAGACATACAGGAACTAAATGTCCATCCCTTGAACAAGAGAAACATGAAATATTTTTTTACGGTTGGAGAGACACTAGTGACAATTGTGGATATAGTCCTTTTATCTTTATCAAGATTTTAATTTGAAATTAGGATTCCCCAAAATAGGGTGATTTAAAGCTTAACAAATACATTCTTACTGAAAGGACCCTTCAGGACTTATTCCTAGGGGTGATCCTGCAGTTAGTGGTTCTTGAAAGAGTTAAACCCTTTACCTCTGGGAAAACATTTGCTTTTAGAGTAATTCCTTGTCTTTCAGCAGTATTCAAGGAAACTGGGTGAGACAACATACTATAATTTTGGATAAGAAGGAGCTAAAAGAAAGCTTCCTTCATTTTCTTGCTTTCCCTGCCAGCCTGCACAGCAGCTCCAACCTTCTTTTCCCTGGCAGGAAGGAGAAAAGAAGAAAAAAAGCAGTGGATTCCTCAGCATAACTTCCTCGGTTCCTTGAAGTTTAGCCACTGGTCTAATCTCTAAAAGTTTTTCCTGGCTTGCATTGACTTGCTGCTCAGACAATGAGCACTTTTTTAACCTGTCAGGAGCTGAATTGCTTGGCCTGCCATCGGGTTGACAGTGTGCTGCTGTTTCTTAGACTACTCTGTTCCTGAGATGCAGGACTGACACAAATCTGTACAAGGGCTGATTTTGTGAGTGCCCCAATGGAATCCCCTTCAACCGCTGTCTAGTTAGTAAGGTTCAGTGAATACTCAAGGGGAGACTCCTTGGCAATGGATTCTGCTTTTTGCAGGAATTCTGTGTTGGAATTTTTAGTATAGGATGGCTCTGTTAGGCTGTGTGCACTTTGAAAAAAAAAAAACCACTCAGCTTGCAGTTTAAGTTCTGTTTATGTTTCTGCAGTGTTTACAGTTGTCCCTTATCTGTTGCCTATGCTCTTTATCGTTCATAGGTTTGAGGGAGATGGAAAAGACCTGCTGGGCTCCAGGGAGGGAGGCAGGCCTGCCAGAAGCAGAGACAAAGGTAAGCTTGGTTCTTAAGGACAAATAACACAGTAAAGAATGACATTTCCTTATTATACTGTGTTCCCACAATAAATGTGTCCCCTATTGCAGTATTTTCAACCAGAAATGCATGCATATATATATATATATATATACATAAACACATATATGTGAATATATATATATTCACACATGCATATGTGTGTGTGTAAATACAGGCTTCATGACTGTTGAAAGTCTGAAACCTGAAGGAGTGAAGCTGTACTGATGTGGTTTCAGAGGTTGAATGTCACCCCCCTGTACCTGCACTCAGGAGATTTCGCACCACCACACCAAAACACACCTAATTCACGGCAGCCTTTGACAGCTGACGTCACAGCCAGAGCACACCCAGACTGCCCCAAACTGTGTCACACGGGGGTGCCTCTGCACCAGGCAGCAAGAGGGATATCCAGAGTGACCTGCATGGTAATTCTGTGCACTGTTTGCTTTGCATTAAGCTTGGTGGCTCCAATTAGCATCCGGACCTCGCTGTACTTCGTGTTTTTTCCAAACCCACAGGAAAATCCGTGCTCTGAAAATTGTATCTAACAGTATTTAGGTTTTCTTCTCATGTTTACATGTATTTATTTTGGGCTTGCAGGGGGGTTTTAAGCTCTCGTTTGGTCTGTCAGGAGCAATATCTGTCATATCTATAGTAGGACTGAAAAGATCACTTTTCCAAAAGATGAGGTTGTTTAGATATTTGCCTCACACTTACTGTTTGATTTCCTATTTCCCAGCTAACGAGCGGTTTCTTTAAGTGCCATGCTGTAAAGGAAGGTTGGGCTTCCAAGGCTATTTTAACTTTTATCCTTAATAGCTTTCATTTCCCAATACGTGGTAACTTGCAGGATTGGGCCCGTGCTGTAGAATTTATACAAAAAGCTCTATGAGATTTTCTGGGCACAATTGTGAAAACTATTCAGTATATCCTGTTTTCTAAATGTCAGCTTTTTTCTTTTTTTTCTGTTTCATAGTGGGTGGGCTGACTAAACAGAGACTTTTTTACATGGTACTTTGCTGTTTTCTAAACAGAGCAGCTATGTATGCTATCTAGTTTATATACAGCTTCTTTTTTTTTTTTTTTTAAAGCAGGGTACCCTTATAAATATGTTGGATTTAAAAGAAGCTAGTCCTACAGAAAGTGCTTTGTTTGTAGTATCTAAAACATCTCCTGATTTTTTTTTCCCCCCCTTCATATTTAATTTGTTGCTTTGCTGTGTGCCACTTTCTGTGTGTTTTGAAATAATTATGCATAGGTCCTACAATATAGTAAGGCCAGTGTTTGTGAGAGTTTTTGTTCTGACATATAGCACAGAATGGAGTTAATCGAAACCTAAGTGTGAACTTTGCACTCACTGCAGCTTCTAAGATACATATTAAACATTATTTTGTGCCTTAAGACAGTGTATGGCTTTAAAGCATTAAAAAGACACTATTCCAAATTAGGAAAATTAGAACAAAGAGCTATTCTAAAATAAATAATTAGTATTCTTAAAATATATCAGCACATAAATACTTCTCAGATAACTCTGCCACTTTTGGGCTTGCTGGAGAGCCAAAGGAAGACACACTTTTGCTGCAATTAATGCCTCTAAATGGACCACGTACAAAATTATTATCCTAAATAAGCTGCATAGTCTCTGCATGGATAATCCTGCAGGCAGCATATCAGATCAGGTTTGAGATACTGTGTGGCAGAATTCGTAGTGGAATTAGAGGCTCTTCTGAGCAAAACTAGTTCCCAGCCAGGACAGCCCTCATAAGCACTAGGGAAGTCACCTAAAAGTTGCCATTGGGGATGTTTCCCAGTCTTTTTTCACTCTATGTCTGAATATGGTTTTCTCAGGATCTGTTGGGAGTGGGTCTGTATGTGCCAAGAATTGATAAAGTGTGTTTAAAGCTGAACTCTCTTCCTACAGCTCTGCCGATGTAGCTTTCTTTTAAATTCCATGTTTCTGGTTTGATTTTTTTCCTTGATTTTTTTCTTCCTTTTTTATTGTTCTGGCCATTCCTGGCAAGACTGAACTCGTTTTTTCAGATGTGCCCCTATCCACGTTAAGTTTCTTGACTATGATACTTGATTTGATAATGCCTGTTGAATGACATATTAGAGTTGAAGGCAGGGATAACCAGGTAGCTAGCCTGTTAAAAAAATTCAGCCTAGGTTTGCTTTGGAAATCATTACTTAGTGCTGCATCAGCTTTCTATTTTGTTGCACACTACATTGCTGTTTCTGTGTTTTACAAAGTGTTTTATGAGGATGTGCACTACTCTTAGATTAAACCTTGTCTTGATCCTATGACAATGTCAGTGTTCTGGCCTTGATCCCAAGTAACAGTTAACGTTAGGAGCATAAAGAGTTTCTGTGGGTTAATGGTACGAGTCTTATATTAAATGTTCTGTTTCTTTGATGGAAAAGTGCTTATCCAGAAAGACGCTTGGAGAGAACATTTTAATTCAGTATGATTCAGTTTGATCAGTCATTTTTGTTGGGGAGGTGATCTTTGATGCTTTATTTGGTTATTTGCACTAGCACAGAAGTATTTCTGGGGAGCGATTGAATTTTAAGCTGAGGGGAGCAAAAGGCAGCCTGTTACGTTTGCTTCCCAGGTTCCACTGCCCACAAAACAGCATCACTCCATGGGGAAGTAGGAGGTTCTAGCATTCCTTGGGACGTGTGGGAAATGGCGTGTGTGTTTATATGGCCGTGGTTTCACCTTACACAGGGACCACCAGGTTTTAATGACACACTTGGCCACAGGAGGTTCAAGCCACTGACCACTGTGTTTATTCCAATGAGCCAACCCATTGGCACTGGGAAATCTTTTACCCCAGTTTACACCACGGCATAAAAATAAGACAACACATTTCTTGTCTATAGTCACATTTTCCAGTATTGGCACTGGAGATTCCTAGGGAAGGCTTTCTTTTAAAAATTTCTTTTCCACTCATGTGCTACCTGTTAAAGGGAAATACCATGGAGGGTATTTGTCAGAAGGATGTAGGACAGCATCAGTGTGCAAAAACTAATATAGGCAGCATGTCTTTAAAGAAACATCTAGAGTATAAGATGAAAACAGTCTAGCTTCTCATGATATCCTGTTTCTAATGAATGTTTTGTTCCACATCAGATTCTTGCTTTTCAAAGTAAATAAGGCTGGATGCTGGAATTTTCTTCAGAAACCTCATGACTGTTAAGCATATTTGGGGGGAGGGAGTGGGAACAAAAATAGTTATGGAACTGAACTATTAATTTTAAAATATTCTCCATTAATTTTTTCAAATCCATTTTTAAAATAACAGGGGAGAGAGAGGAAAGTCAGATGTCCCAGCATTTTCAGGCAGATTCTTCTCTTTACAGAAAATATAGGTCCCCTCTGGTACTGATGAATAATGAAAGGCTGTTACCTATGGCAATATTGATGACTGACAAAATTCTGATGTAAAGGAGGGATTAGATGGAGGAAAATTATGTAGGGCTAGTAATGAAATGGTTATTAAAGTGTTGTAGAAAATGTTCTTATGGAATTGGTTTAAGTCTGGATATGTCCTGTACTAGAACTATAAAGCCTAATCTGTTCTTGATTAAGTCCACTAACTGAAATATCTAGTTGGAGGCATATGTGTATTTGTTATTGAAGTCAACCCTGAAAACTTGTTGTGGGATTGGTGAAAGCCTGGTTGTCTTTGGTTTGGACCTTTTAACCATGCTTACCACAAGCTACCTAAAATATAAAGAGCCTCCTTTTTACTCAGGCTTTTTCTGATGTTAAAAAATATAGACTATTTGGCAGGGTGACATGATGGAAGTGCCCTCCTACTCTCCTATATTGTGAAGTAAGGGCAAATCTAATTTAAATTCTTCACAAGCTGTTGTTCATAATTACTTGTTTGGAAAGGTTTGAAGGATTTTCCTTTCCAGGGTCTAGTTGTTTTAGACATTTCCACAGTGGTGAGGCTTTAGTTTTTATGGTGTGTTTTTTAATTTGCTCCTCTTCACTATTGTTGTTCCTCACCTCCTGTTTTGACCACTAAGAATACATTCTGCCTACATACCACTTGCATTTATTTTCTCTTTCTCAGTATATCACCAACAGTGATTGAAATATAGGCTGCACACACAAACTAGAAGCATTCAGTGAATTCTCCTATTGACAAGAAACCTTTTTTGTTTTTAATCTTTAGCACCTCCTTCCTATCTGCAATTTTGCATTGCTAGAAAAATGAGAGAGCTTAGGAGGTCTGCACCTACATTTTGTAGGAAAAATTAAATATTTACTACATGAGTTATTAGGCAATCTCCAGTCCCACTAGCTGCATTTAGTAATGAGACATTTCTTGGGAAGTGCAATGAGGATTAATTACTATTTGGTATATTGAACTTGTAAAGTATAAAGGCCCTAATTCAACACTATTTAAGCATGTGACCAGCTCTGAGCACATCTGCTTTACTTCCATAGGAATCAATGGAATTTAACCATGTGCCTAAAGTTAAACCTGTACTAAATCACTTTTCTAAGTACAAACAAACTGCTGATGTAGAGCTTATAAAAAGCTATCTTTTTTCCCTGAGTTCTACAGAGGCAGTTTCTAATCAGTGAAGATAAGAAGCTCTCTCTTTTTTCTAGAAGTAATGTTTCATTTTATTTTCAAAATAGCTTTCCTTTCTTTGTCAATACATTAACTTTAATGCCCATGTTTTCTCATAGGAAATGTCTTCCATATTTTTTAAATTAATAAATATCTGAAAAAAATTTAAATTGGTTATAAAGCTTGTCCAAAACCATCAGAAATTCTCATTTGTGTGCAAGGAAGTATTTCAGGTTATACTATGAAAAATAAACAAAAGAGAGATTGTCAGAAAAGTGCCTTCTTGTAATTCATACTCAAAGAGATGGGCACTTAAGTAAAATATTCTACAAAATAAGTAGTCTGATCAATGGCTAAATAAAAATGCAAATCTGTAATTTTTATTAGCTCTAACTCTTCCAAAAAGACTTTGAGGCATGAATCATTAATCCATGGTATCAATGATGTTAAGTATGTACTTGATTCTTTAAGAATTTGTATTTCATTAATAGTTGTCATGCAGAACTCTGGGCAGTTACTCAGAAGAGATAACAACAAAACTGGGCAGACTGATGGCTGTTAGATTCTTGCTCAAAAAAGAGTATTGTAACATCAGTGCTATTGTCAGAAATGTTTGGTGAAAGCAAAGGTGGGAAACTTTTGTAAGGGAGACAGTCAAGTCTAACAGAAACTCCTGCAAGTGAGCTGTATCCTGTCATTCGGTATAGCAGAAATAACTATTTTACCAAGAACAAGCAAAATCCTTCTGAGCTTAATTCCACTGTCTAGGAAGCATAAAGATTTGGTTAGCAGCTGGAATCTCTGATATCTCAGGACTTTGCAGGCTTCAATAAATGCATACAAGTAGTAGAAGTTTCTGCAAGAGCAAACACAGCATTTCTTTTCTCCAGATGTTAATCTATCCCAGCAAAATGGGAAATCTGGAAATGATCAATCTTCTTTGTGAGAACTCTAGTAAACATATAGCAGCTTCATTTCCAGATGGTGAAATCCACGTGCACCAGGCTTTCCACCAGCCACTCAGATTCACCTGAATGAGGCTCTGTGTGTGCTCACTCTGTCACTTTCCTGCTCCTGCACACGTCCCCCCCTTCACTTCTCCGTCTGCTCAAAGAAGGTCTTACTTGCAATCAGCCGTACCCAAAATGTGAAGTCATTGGCTGTTATCTTGTGTCATGTTTTTACCTGTAATATTATGCACATGTTGAATTATGGCCTAACCAGTTAACTCTACTGTGCAGCTCAGACAGTGACATCTAATTCCATGAGTCATTTTTAGCCCCAAAATCACTTTGTCCCTCTTGCTTTTTCCAGTCATTCATTCTTAAATATCTGCAGTGTTTACCTGCACAATGACATAAAATAACCAGGGAATACAGGAATTGTGGATTATGGGTTTGCTCTTCTTTGGCACAGGCCCACAAATCCATAAGGATAGGGAAATATGACAGAAGGGGATAGAGCACTCATTTTCTAGGAATGCTATTATACCCAGGAGGTTATTGAGAGATGAACAGCTATACAATGCTGAAGCACCTGAGTGACTTAAAAAAAAAAAAAACGCATGTGTAACCTTGGTTCTTTAGAGCAACAGAAAGACTTGGAAGCCTGGTTTCTGTTGGTTTTTAAGGAGTCCTCTATTCATACATGCCCGTGATTTTTTAAACTGTAGGCTTTAAAGAATGATTTATTAATGGCTCCCAGAAGAAGAAGACACTAAGTTGCAGTTGTGATGGTTTTTTTCCAGATTAGAATTCTCTGACACACAGCCGTTCACAACTTGCTTAGGAAATTTTCTTGTCTGCTTGGTTAAAGAGTTGTCTTCTTCCAAATGTAGTTTTCATGAAAAATTGTAGCTCGAATTGAAATAATTCTTCAAATAGCCTTACCCAAATCTGTGAAGTATTTTGGATGTCACTGTCCAGGCCTTTCATTTGTCTTTGTGTTCAATAGAAAATCAGTGAACAGAGAAGTGTACTCAGTGAGCTGTCAGATATGTTTTTATCTTCCAGCAAAGCAGTTTCAGTGACAATTGCTGAGACTAGTGCCTGAGAATTTTACCCTCTCCCTATGCATTTTCTGTTCAGAGCAGTCCCTACCCTGAAGATCCTGTAAAGAAAAAAATAAAAGGGGGTCATATCGTGTACAAAGGAGAATTTGGGGATTAAAGGATTTTCCAAATGCCATAAACAAGTGAGAGAAAATATTCTATGCCTCACAGAGGTGGTTTTCCACCAGTAAAGTTTAAGTGCATCAGTGGACAGCAGACAGAGGAACTTCCACCACCGGACATTTTTCATCTACATCCATTTTTCAGACTAAAACATGATGAAATCATTAAGCCCTATGGATCAATGGGTATATTACCACTGATTCAAGTGGGACCAAGATTTCTATTTTAGAATCATTAGTCTTATCCGAGCTTTAAAAATGGAAGTATCTGCTTTGACAAAAAATTGGGCTCCTTACTCAAACATTCTCCTTTCCTTCCTGCATTTGCAGGTTAGGACAACTGATTGGTCTTTACAGAAGAGGTAACTACAGTCAGCCAGTCGCACTGATAGGTAACTTAGTTTTAATGGCCTGAAGCCTCTCAGTAAGCCAGCCTCAGTGAGAAAGTTGCAGAATCATGAATGTTCAGTGCAGCTTTCCAGTAAGGTTATACTTTCACTAGCAGTTTATTTTCTGCTTGGTGGAACACAACAGTAAGTCTGGGGTGGGGGGGGAGTTTATTGGGGTTTTTGTAAGTGAAAAATATATCAAGTCAATAATATAATGGAATAAGTAATGCTTTCCTTCAATATATCTGTCAAGCGAAATGAGTGATACTTTACCGGCAGTTTAGCTGAGTAACTACTAGGACAGGATCAGCGTCTTGTGCTTTAAAAATAAACTTCTTTGCTCTGAGTCAACATCTGTTTTGCCTTGGCCTTCATTTAGCAGCAGGAGACCATTATCCTGTGATGACTTTCTGTTCCACTGACATCTCATCTGGTGCACCGATATTCTTAGTATTTAACTCCCCTGCTGTGCCCCTTCCCCTCAACCACACACACACAAACACTCTTTATCTCAGCCTGTAGAATGCTGTGTTCTGCTGTTTCTATGAATAGGAGATTGCACATAATGTAATCAATCAGTTGCTTCTACCACTAAGGAAAAGTGTGTCCCTCCAATTAGCTTCCTGCATCCCAATAAACAAGCAATGGTCTTGGATAGGTGCCTAAAATCAGGAGCATTTATCTAAACTGCCCTGACGTTTAGAATCTAAGGTGGGTGAACAGACCATCTGAGGAGGCAATCTTGCTAAAGTTCTGGCCTTTCAGATCTGGTGATTGCTAGGGTTAGGAAAATCGAAAATAATAATGAAATAAACCAACTAATTTTTTTACAAGGACTTTGCTTGTTTTAGTTTTGGGGCAAATATTTGGAGTCAAACTGGTTTTCCCAGGCTTATATGAGATAAATTATATTCAGATTCACTAAATCTGTTAAGTTTATTGTTTTGGGACAGTTAATTCCTAATGCTATGTCCTTTACTGTAAGAGAATACATCAAAGTGGGAATTTCTTCAGCTTGACGCCACAGGTTTTTTTTCTCCACAAAGGAAAAGAGAAGAACATAAAATCGAAATGTAGCAATGCTTGTATTGGAGTGGTCCAGAGGTCTATTTAACCCAAGATGTCAACAAGAAGATGCTAAGGGCTGTGTGATTCTACAGCTTTCCTGCTTTTATGATGGTGCAAGGACTAGATGAACCCTGGGGGAAGGGCAGGGAGGGAAATTGCTGTTATGGTTTGCAGCGCTTCTGGAAGCACTCAGTGCCTAATGGGGTGAGAAGTTTCCTCCTCCTGTGTCTTTTTCCATGTCTCCTCCACAGCCATACATGTCCACACACGGACTAATGTAATGGAGGACCATTATGTGATGGGAGCATGGGCATGCTTTCCTTTAAGTTGGTTTTATGGATGCACCCAGAAGGCCCTCTGGATGAGTCAATCAAATTCATCGCATTTCCCTGCAGGCCCTTTTGAAATGCCTGCAGTGAGTACCAAAGCCAAAACCAAAACCTATTCTTCAGTATTATTATTTTAAATCTAAGTAGGACTAAAAGAGGATGTGTTATATGATGGGTTTACAGGCATGGTTTGAACCTGTCACCAGCAGCAAATTACATCTCTCACATTAAAATACAACCTCCTCAGTACTGTTTATTATACCTGAGTGTAAGCTGATTGTGATGGACCATGATTGTCAACTAATGCAAGGAAGCAAGACAAAGATGGCTTTGTTCAGTTTTCTTTTTTCCTGTGAGAAGTTTAAGCTAATGTGTCTGTATGTGGCCAACTAAAAACCTCCTCCATTTACTCTTTCCAATGTGAAAATATGATCTGTACATTTTCTTTTCTATCCTACTGTCTTTAAGAAATGACTATGGGAACTTGCAAGATAAAGCTGCTATTTCTGCCTACTGCTTCAGATTATGTAGTGCACACTGCAGAACCACTGTGTGTATTTTTCTTGTTCATGGGTTGTTTCACTGCCTCATACCTAAACAGCTAGAATGAACTGCCATTCAGGGTTAGTAACTTATTGTAGGTGAAATTAACCTACAAGTCTTTACAGTAATTTGGTCTAGTTTCCTTTGAAACAGCATTTTCCTAATTCAGTTTTTTTACTGTATTGCAGATTCATACTTTTCATCTATTGCCAATTCTAGTCAATGCTTTCACTAAGGCAATTAGAATGGGAAAGAAGTGCATTCTCACGAATGTGTCCTGGATTTGTTTGAAATGTTTTCAGAAATGGTATTTTCATCTTGTACTTGAGTAACTTGTAGTTCAGGATGTTTGCAGTCATGTCATGGTGCATACTCTGCCACGTTAAGTGACCACATCAGTAGGGAGATTGCCCTATATCATGGGGTAGGTGTACATGGTATCTCTTGAGATACAGGAAAAACTGTTGAAAAGTGCTGATTTGTGTTTGAAGGCAACTGAAACAATTGAATCAAAGACTATGTTAGAACTCCATGTGGAAAGCCCTAATTTTGGAATAATTTAGGGAATGGGAACATCCCAATCAAAGTATAGTTTCTGGTAGTTCTCACCTCTTTACCTTGAGAGGAAAGCAGAGTAATGTGACAATCAGAAAATAACACTCATGTCTTGGGCTGTTTTCCATATTGTCTTACAGTTCATTGCCATATTGAAGAACACTAATTTTCTGACCTTACCCTACATGATTCAGAGAGGTGGGCTCCCTGAATTCAGCTTGGGATGAGGTTCTAATACTTACTACTCAGTCATTTGATTCATAAGGCTCCCAACTTTGCACCTCTCCTTGAGTTTTCCATGTAAATACAGTTTCAAGCGTTGCCATTATATATGGCAAGTATTTGATCCAGTGCATGGACACAACAAAGAAATGAACATGAGCAGATCAAATATATTTGAGAAGCAACTTTCTACCCTCAAATATTTATGTGCTAGCATATTTCATAAAGTACATGGGTCTATGCTGTTCTAAAAAAAAAGTGAAATTTAATGTAACTTTTGATATATTTCTTATCCACATTCATGTCTGATCTTTCCCTTTCTTGAATTCCCTGAGAATGCAGTAATTTCTAATTAAGCAGTGTTGCTTTGTAAGCAGGAGGATATCTTGAGAAACTCCAGCAAGCTCTTTTTCATTCAAACTTGGGATGGGAAAATCGGCATAAGAAATGTTAAAAATGCCAGATCTGTGAATCCTTAATTTTAAAATATGTCTGAATAGAAAAGGTAGATTTATGAACCACACAGTTCAAGGGATCAGACCAGTAAGATTCAAGGTCCCATAGCCACAGGATGACTTGTCAAGTGTGTTTCAATAGCTCTGTTAATGCCTTTGACCTTGATTTTGGGAATGAGGCAATCCTTGCCAAGACAGTAAAGCACTGAATACCCATTATTGTTCTTTGAAAGCTCCAATGAGGCTACATTGCTCCCCTAACAGGTAAAAAGCCTGCAAGTGTGGAAGGTGAGAAAGTCAGCAATATTCATAATCTTGCAGTCTTTCCTGACATGCTTTATAAACATAGTCATTGCATCTTACCCATTATACAACTGTAGCTTCCAGACACAAACTTTAAAGGTATTATTGTGTGTTTAATTCTGTGTAATAGTCTCAAAACTATTAATGGAGAAATTTTTTTCTCTCTGCAAATGCAAGTAATTTTCATTATTTAGAGTGTGAATGGTGAGGTAAACCAAATACCACCTAAAGCACTTTGTGGTTTTATTCAAATGGCTGTTTGTAAATACTTCTTGCAAATGGTTTCTTTACCCTGTATTTGCTCAGCATTAATCCTTGAAAAAAAAATCTTGTGTGGTCAATGAAGACATTCAGTAGAAAATTGATCTGCTGAAGTACTTCTCTCAGAATGAAATTTGTTTGTATGACATGCTTCTTTAAACTTTTTTTCCTAAAATCATACAAACCCCATATGTAGTCTATTCATACAACTTCTCTGCTATCTTCTATGCTCTTACTTATCTGCCTGGTTCCTTCTCTCTGTCCATTTTTGCCTTCATGTTTTTTTTTCCGTGCTGCTGGTTGAACACAGGATATCAGCTAATTCATGTGCTTTTGCTGCGCCTTAGCTCAGCTGACTACGTAACACGCATTGAAAAACGTATTTTCCCAGTATTTTCCAGCGCAGATTCTTTTCCAATGTTGACAGTATGCTAAAGGATGTGTGTAAGCAACAGCTCTGCTGGGACATTTAATGTCCTGTCTGGCTACAGCTATGTCACACACACAGACACACACACACACCGCCAGCAATCACTCACAGAAGTTTTAGTCTTCTTCAGCAGTCGTCCTTTGATGCGTCTGGAATGCAAAGGATTCATTTCTAGTCCACACAAGATATATTGCAGAGTATATAGATGTACGGAAATCGGAGCTTAGCTGTTTTTTGGGACTGCCAAAGTTTCACTGTAAACACAACTTCAAACAGAGCTGCTTTCTCTAGACTTAGGTTTATCCTGAAATTCGCAGCTTGTTTTCATTGTGAGTGTGCTTGTGGGAGAAGTCTGTTATACTGCAGATAATTTGCACCGCTGCCCAGAAATCACTGCTGTACAGCTTGGTACAAGAAGGCTGTTTGGGCAACACAGGCTGTTCTCTCTGGATTTTATTTGAATATGTTGGCACTGGAATGGAGCCTGGAAGGTAAACTTGATGGTTGGTGTTATAAAGGCCTGTTCCTGCTTTTGCTGAGGTTCCAACTGAGTAACTGTAGTAGTCTATAAACTATTGGAACTTTTAGCCCCTGGATACCTATCTTTGCTACACTAAGAATTCTTCCCAGTGTAGGAACAGCAGCATTCTTCCATTCTTCCAGAGCCTGTGCTGCCATGTTGTTAGCTTGAAGCGGTCTGTATTTGTGAAAGTCCTGCCTCTTCACTTAGCATCACAAATCTTTGCTCAGAATGCCCTTCTCTCACCTGAATCTCTCTCTTGTTTGGCATGCTGTGTTTTTCACTGAGACTCAGGTCAAAACAGTCTTTTCAACAAATTAAATTCTTTGACAAATTAAATTCTTTTTCCTGCACGGAAAGCAGGCTGAAGATAGTTTTTGATTGATATGCCAAATACACCTGAATTCCAGGGAGCTCAGAGTCTTCTTCTGATTCATTAACGACCATCATTAGTCTTGATAGAACCTCTAATGGACATAGTAATACTTGCATTTTGTCCAATCCTATTACTCAGATAGCTACATACAGTCAGACAGTACTGTGTTATCCTGGAATTAACAGATAAATCTTCTCCATGCGCTAATGCCTAAGTAGCTGGAGTTTTAACAGAACAGTTAATGTGACAAGTCTTATGATGTTAATTGGGGCAGAAAATGAAACATTTCTACTTGGTAGAAAAGAACAAATATCCCAACTTAAGATGCAGACAAATTTCTGACTTGCCAGCAACTGAAAAAGAAACGCATGTGGTCATCTTTACTGTTGTGTGTGTCTAAGCTTTCACCGTGCAAGTTGTCAAAACTGTTTTTCTCAGCATAGTCTTTAAAGGGGGGAAAATAATAATTGCAAAGAAAGATTTTGCCTCACACAGTATTAATTTATCTGAACAGCTTACATACATTGGATGATCTGTAGTTCTTCTAAAAAGAATCTCTGGTTCTAAAAATGATCCTTCTTTCTCAACCATGGATTTGAATTCCTTGCCCAAATATGCATGTGAATGTCAGCACATAAAGTGCATTCATGTAGCATGTAATTTTCTGTTGATGAGCAGTGATGACTCTACAGTAAAAATCCATATATAATGTTTTTTTTAATACACATGTGAATTTGTAAAACTTTCTAAACTATTAATTCTTTTTAATGAAACAAGAAAACATTTTGCTTTTAAGCTAAGTAATCTTCAGAACTGGAGGTGCTGATGGAGTAATTATGTTTATTCTTCCAGTTTCACGATTTCTTTCTTATAAACATTGTTTTGCATTATTGGGCTCCATGTTTCCCCTTCTCATCTGATGTTTTACAAATATTTTTCTAATTGCTTGAGACAGTGTGGTCCAATAAAATTACATCGACTTTCTGCTGAACTTGTTTGTCTGATCCGCTGCCAAAAGTTGTAGGCAGCTAGGCAGAGCACTTGATCTCACTTTCTTTCACTCCCTCTCCTCTCCTCTTTCTCCAATGCTTTCAGTCAGCCCTCTACCCTCAAAAGAGCATGCATGTGAAGACTTAGGGTTGTGAGCTGTGCATTTTACACTTCTAAGCCATTCAAATGCTTCTGCAAGACACTACATCCTAGCAGATTTTCAGGACTGAAACAGAATCTGTTTCTGTAGATTGTTATGTGAAAAAGTTTATAGAGGTACATTGTATTTTAAAGCAGAAGTACTTGTTTTGGCTCTGTGCCCATTCGCATTTCAGCATAGCATCTATCTCAGCATCTATTCAGCATTTCTTCATCTGATAAAGGACAAATTACAGCTAGAAGTGTCCAGAAAGTGAGGTACTGTACAGCCTTATCACCCTGAGAGCCCACATAAAGAAGGTACAAGGGGATATAACAGCTGACATACATAGCTGTGAAGTATTCTATATTTTTACAGTGACAGGGATACTCAGAGGAGAAGTGCAATCCTGTGGTTGAGTGTCTGAGAGAGCTAACAGAACAATGAGCTATTATTCTTGAGCCTTGATAACTGAGTGCCTTACAATGAGGGATGAATTGTAACTGGCTGTGAACTGAAAATAGACCCTTCCCTTTCATTGTCCTGAACATGTTGCTGTTTATGATCACTTTGGCAGACACTTTCTTCATGGCATTACATCTCTTCTGGTGTTTTTGCTCTCACATGATGAGATGAGTCTGTAATTTTTTTCCTTAAAGTATGTAGATTTGTTGGGTTTTCTTTTCAAAGGACCACATGTACATCACACACCTCATTTCAGGTGCATTTTTGAGCATTTGCTTACCATACACCACATTCTGTATGATAGAACATGATCAGGTCTGAGATCCCCTAAAATAACTGGCTGTTTGATATTTGGAATAATTTTTAAAAGTTGAGGAAGAAAAACAAAGCAAATAGTGCTGGTTTGCCACAGTGGAACAGATATGGTATGTGATCAGTTAGCTGCAGCCCTCAGATAAACAGAGACAGACAAGCTAGCAAGCATAAACAGAAACCACATTATTGTCCCACTTAGACTTCTGGCCTCGTGTTTGTTAAGTGATCTCTAGAGTCTGAAAAGCAAAACAAAAATTCTCAAGTACAGAGAGCTGAATTTGACATTATTTGATATTAGGCGTCTACGGTTCTTTTAATCTTCAGCATCAGTCATTTTTTTAGTCATCTTTCTCTCCAGTTAGTTAATAAATACACAGGCTGTATAATGAATAGTATTTATCAGTGCAACCTCATTTAATTTTTTAAGGGCTGCATAAAACATAAACACATTATCTCTGGCTTGGGCAAATTATTTGACATCCTTAGTAACATAAGAATAGTAATTTCAGAGAGAGTTTGTTGAAGCCTCCAGATGTCAGGGGCTATGGAAGTGTAAAGTATTATTACAGATGTTTCTCATAATAATAATACATCTGATAGCAGGGCAGAAAAAGGAATTAAGGGCCAAGTACTTCAGTCATTAACTGAGCTGAACTCCCACTAAGGTCTATGTGAGTTTTGTTCAAATAAGGATTACAGAATTCAAATGTAAGTAATTATTTCCAACATGGAATGATTTATACTGCTTTTCCAGCCTTGTCTTTCTAGAATCTTGAAAACAGAGTCAGAGTATATTGACTCACTGTACACAGAAGGAAAGCTTGCCAGTGCAGGGCTTGGTAGCACAAGGAAAGTTTGACTCAGCTGTAAATACACAAAATCAAGCGGGGTGACTTATGTCTGCAGAGCAGCAAGAAGTGTGCCTGCGGCAGTAAGAGTCATACCCACAGCCCCACGGGGTTACAGAGAAAAAGCCCTGTGCTGGAATCCTGGCTGCTGCATTCACAGTGCTCCAGACAAGGTGGGGGCAAGAGCTCAGGAGTGCCTGGAGGCACTACTGTCACACCTCTGGCCACAGCACAGGTCAGCTGTCCTTAAAGCCACACCAAAGAACGGATGGTGAGAGAAGCTGCCATTCCAGTTAATGGAAGGATTTTCACTGAGAGTTTCCCTTTTAGGCTGCGAGCTCTAGGTTATTTGTTTGGGTTTTTTAAAAGCTGTTTATGAAGTAAGTAACTTTAAATAACCTGTGCACTTGTGGGGAACCACCACCAATAACTGCTTTGTTGCAAAGTGCTGGTACTGTAACAGTGCTAAAAGCATTAAGATGCAGTTTGGTCCTGCTGTATGGACAGCACTGACCTCGTTCAAATGATGTTCCTGAGATTCTGATAAATTGCAGACGTTTAGAATGAGTCTGAAACTCTTAAAATCCAATTAGGTGCATACTCATTGTAGAACTTGTAGGTGTGCAGTCTTTCTTGAGCAATCAAAACCTGCGAAGTCCTATTTGTTCTTCTACTATGCAAGTAGTAGGTTGCTGTGTATGTGGTGCACACAGTCTTCTGAAACACTGGTGCATGAGATGATAGGTGGAACATTATTTTTGGCAGCCCCGAACTTTTTAAAAGCCTCCATATTGCTCCACATCTGTGTCTGGGACACAAAATTGTAGTTGTTTAGCGCTGGTATATCTGTTTATACACATGGAGAACAAAAAGAGGACTGGCATAAACAAAATGTCATATACATTCAAATTTTGATTACAATAAAATAATCATTCTGACATCATCACAAAAACTGAGTGCCAAAAATAGTAATCTGCCAGCTCATGAAGGGCAAGCCTCAAATTTCTGTGGTTTGGTTCATTTAAGCACTGAGAAATTTAAGCACGTTCATAAAACTTCTCTGTTTTAGGCTCTGTTCCTACTTCTTTGCCAAGTGTTAGAGGCTTAAATCGTCATGTTTCTTTCTGTTCCCTAGTAGCTCCAGTTCAGGTATCCTGTGCAGGATTCACCTTCGTTAACTGGACATCCGCAGTATAGGACCACTATAAGAACTAGTCATTAAACTTCCTAAAACCAGTGAGAAAAAGAGAAGGCATTGCTTAACTGTGATTCGTCAAGCCTGTGTAACCTTGGAATGAGATGTCTCATGCCTTAATAGTACTGATTTTTCTCCCCAGGCTTAGGAGGGATTCTTGAACTGTCTCAGATGTGATAGTCTAGGTCCCACTCATTTGCTGTCTGTCCTTCAATGCTCTCAGATTCAGCAGCCCAACAGTTGGGCTTCTCTCAATTTTGCCTTGAAATTATTACTGTTATTGTGGTGATGATCAGCAGCAGTCAAGCAATTTGAAATTTAACTTTACTGCTGGAATAATTTTTTACCTAATGTTCTAATTAGTATTTAATGATATTTTGAATTTTTATTCTTTTCCACTCTAACTACTCCATGGCCTATGTCATTCAGTGTAAGAAAATAAATTGCCTAGCGTTGTGATATTGCTGGTTTTGATGGATATATAAATAAATACATTGTTTTGTGTATTCAGATATTTGTTATATCAGATATTGATTCCTTATATGCTTTACTAGTTAAGTAATTGAAGATTTTTGCTTGATCAACTAGAACGCATTTTCACCCGAATAGTAAGTTTTGCACTGTTACTTTTTGGAGGTAATGTGCTCAAAAGCAAGCCAGCAGAGACTCGAAAATTTATTGGAATGGTGATGCAAGTTGTGGGATTCTTAATGATCAAAACTTTGAAGTACTTTGAAACAAGTCTCAATTCCTCAATAATGTTATGATATGTCAGATGACAAAACCTAAGAGATGAACTTGATTGTTTCATGAGGAGTGCTGAAAGAAGCTGTCATTAGTTCAGGAATGACAAAATTACCCAGAACACACAATTCAAGCAGAACTTGCCGTGTCTGAATTACTTCATGGGTTTTGCTAAATTAACTCAACAATGTAAATGTGAAATGTGAAGCTAGAAGATTATTGATAGCTATGATGTTTGATAATATTTGTGGAAAGGAGGTGGTGGTATTTAGGGGAGATTTTATATGGGAGATCAGAAGTAGCTCTCTTCACTGCAGAAACATCTGGAAATTTCAGCTACTTTAATGAGAAATTCTGGCAACCCTAAAGAAAACACCGATCATAATCAGGTATAATAGAAAACTCAGTGGAGATTTTGGTTTCTTAAATTCCAGCAGCTGAAGAATCACAATTTATCAGAGAGCTGTATGAAGTCAAGAGTGAAGATTTCTAATTGTAGATCTTGAGTGACCTAACATATTTGCAACATATTAAAAAAGTATAATTATAAAATGCAAACTGCCAGGCAAACAAAATTTTCTTGAATGAAAATGGTTGACCACATATGGAAATCTGAATGACAAAGTCACTTACAAAAGAAAGAAAGAAATCATCTTTTAGCTAAAAATATTTTAAAACTGATTTTGTTTTAAAAAAGCACAATACATTATTTTCGTTTTGATTTCCCTGTGTAGTATCTGTAAAGTAGGTAGTTTAGCTAGGTGTTAGGGTTTCTTAAGTGAGAGAAATGGCCCCACAATTCTTACAATATTTAAGAATAAGTGCATTTTTTGAGAATTAGTATTTTCTAATGTAAAAATTGGGTTTTCAGTGAAATACCGATAGTTTCTTTAAGCTTTTTGAAGGCTATGTATCAGCTTTTGATATTTTACCAATAGGTATATAATTTCAGACAAAGAGCTCACTCAAGAAATCTGAAGTCTTCTGTGAGACTTCCCCCCCATTCCCCCCCAAATAGTGCTATTTTTAACCTGTATAGTTATTTTACCTGTTTGTAAATGTCTGTTGACATTGTCTCTTCCTTTTTGACTTCAAATACAGAACCTTGGATAACTGTGTCATCTCTCAGATTGCCATCTCTCATATTTTGTTTCACACTGTAAATAACCTTTGTTACAAGAACATGCCACTCTTGGAGAACTTTCTGCCTATCAGAAAACGTTCTCAGAACAGATTTCACTGGGTCTTTGGGAATGTCTGTAAGAAATTTTTAAACTAATCAAATGAAGTTCTTTTCCTTCTTTTGCTCCCTGGCAAAAGAAGGGACCACCCCTCAGTAAGTTGTAACTGTTTTTTATATTTGGTGCAATGAAATTAAGATTAGAATCCAGATAAAACTGTTTTTCTCAACAGAAATAAAACTGTGATCATTATACACAGAGAAGTCTGTATTTGTAACTTGAGTGGAAATCAGACTAAAGCTTTGAGTCTTCTTCAACTGGCATTTAAGAGACAGTGCATATCTGAAATTAAATAAGAAAATGGAAGTATTTTTGTTACATTTTTTGTGTTTTATTGGACCTCTATGGCTCACAGCACTCAGAATTTGGTTGCATTTCCTAATGCTATGGATACTGGAAAACCAGGGCTTTTTATACCTGTTTTAAAACAGTGCTCCAGTGAACCTCCTTCTCCAAAGCACACAAGGCCAGGTGGGAACTTGGTGGTCCATGGCAGCCTTTTCTAACTCTTGCAGTCTGCAGTGGCGCTACCTCAGCTGTCACTGTGCCCTTCCACAGCAATCACACAGCCTGTCAGCCTGAGCAGGAGCCCTGTGAGTGGTGTTTGTGCTCTCCATTGGTCCTCTGGGGGTGATGCTGTAACGAAAATAAAGAAAAGGCTTGCTCTTCTTTCATGGGAAATAAGATGATGAAACTGTAAAGATCCTATTGTAAATATCTGAATATCCTCAGTCTGGAAAAATAAAAAGAGGAAGAAGTAGTAGTTTCATTCATCTTATATTAACATGTTGAACTATGTTAAAATACTGCTTTTTCCCTGCCTGGCTTCCTGAGTGTAGTTGCCCCATATAATTAGTGTCCTGAAAAATTTTATGGGTGGTCAGGGAGAGCATCTTGGATAGAATTGCTTCTCTTCATGAATTATGGTAACCATATTATATTTCTCATAAACTAGACTTGGTAATTTCCTGTTTCTTCTTGTATTATTATTTCCTCTGAGATGTAAAGAAATTGACAACTTACTTTTCATATATTATAGTGCTCAAGTAAAACATTTCACAACAAATCACAGCTTTAGAATGGCTGTATATTTGCAATTTTGTCTCCCCAAATAAACTTCTGATGACTTTAAATTTTTCTGCTCTTAAGAAAGTACTTTGTCCCAGAGAGAATCAGCAGAATGCTAATCTCACTCTAAGATTCATGCTTTATGGTTTCATTTCACTTTTGGGCAAGAGATTGAAACCTTCCTTGAGGACAAACTTTTTAAAGTGTCATTTTCATCATGGAATCATTTAGGTTTGAAAAGACCTCCAAGATCACAGAGTCCAGCCTTTGATGGAACTTCACCATGGCAACTAAACCATATCAGTAAGTGCTGTGTCCAGTCGTTTCTTGAGCTCGTCCAGGGATGGTGACTCCACCTGGGCAGGCCATTCCAGTGTTTAACCATCCTTTCAGTGAAAAAATTCTTCCTGATGTCCAACCTGAATCTCCCTTGGCTCAGCTTGAGGCCATTTCCTCTTGTCCTGTCGTTGGTTGCCTGGAAGAAGAGACTGACCTCCAGCTTGCCCAAACCTGCTTTCAGGTAGTTTTTGGTAGTGATAATGGTTCCCATGAGCTTCCTTTTCTCCAGATTAAACACCCCCAGCTCCCTTAACTACTCCTAATATGGTTTACACTCTAGACCCCTCACCAGCTCCATTTCCATTCTCTGGGGAATGCTCCGGCACCTCAATGTCTTTCTTGAAGTGAGGGGACCAGAATTCTTCTATTCCCTTATTCAGGCTTTCAGAAGAGTTTCAGGAAACCTGTGTAAAGGGGATAAAACTACAAGTTATTTTTAGTTCCTATTCATTGAAGATGGGACTTGAACATAATTCTAGTTGCACATAGGCGCATAGGAGTTGAAGCCAAACCTTGAATCCATGCTTAAGGCAGTGCTGTAAGGTGAGCTCTGCAGTATTTGTCATATCTAGGAGCAGAATTTCATAGTAAAGAAGAACTACCAGATTTCCTTCTAGAATCCTGTAGCTGACATTTGTGACAAATATCATTTTACAGATACAGAAATACATGCCCACACACCTATATTTCCTTGACTTGATCAGGAATTGATCAGGATCCCATTTCTATGCTTCCACTACATCCTTTAAAACTAGACAAGGCAACATTCAGAAACATGCCAAGGCATAGCCGGCTTTGTGTTCTTCAAGAGGGATAATATGTTAGCAATATGATACAGAGAATCTCTGCCATATGAACCAGGAATCCAGAACACAAACCATCCGGCCCACAGGAGAGGTTTATTTTATCTGAACTTGGAAGAAATGGGCCTGTGGAAACAAATCAATTTACTTTCAACCCAAATGATCAGCTGAAGGGATTCTTCAGCAAAAGACCAGAAACAGATATTGATGTCTTTTCTGAACAACTGCAAGCTAGTCAGTTCAGTTTCCAGTTTTCTCCCTTTGTGGTAAAACCTCAGGTTCTCATGCAGGTCAGGCAAAGGAAAGCCTTGAAGTAATTTGATGCCCCTTTGGCTTTGCACTTTGTCCTTCCTGAAGATGCTGAAGGAGTTGCCTATCACCTTTATGTGGTATGAATTTCCAGTATTTCCAGTAAATTCTCTCATTAGGAAATATTTTCTTCCTCTGCAAAAAGAACCTTTCTCCGCAGATATTTCAGAATTACATTCCATGGAGGGTAACTGTCTCTGGAACAAATGTGTCTTATGGAGGAGCTTAATCTGTATGGCATGTAATATATTGCTTGGTTTTACAATGGAAGACTTTAAATTCTAGACTTCAAACCTCTCAGTCTGTATTATTGTGTTAATGCACTGGCTTTTCACCTTTTAAAAATTTGGTTAATACTTATTTCCCTGAAAAGTGAAAATGAGTTTAGCAGGCTGGACTGACTGTTTTCTCTATTACACTATGAAGCACAATGAGCACAACTGGCAAGACACCAGTGGAGAAAAAATTTGGAGACGAGAGCAACCTCTTCCCTTCAGAAGAGGTGCCAAAACCCACTCCTTGGTATTTAAAACTAAGCAACAAAAGGAAGAGATACTTGATGCAACTTCAACTGTATGAAGAGCTGCAGTTTTACTGGTGTCAGTTCTTTGTCTCGATCCTCAGTTCTACAAGTCTATAATCCTTGTTATGGAACACAGATTCCGAACAGCAAAATAGCCATAGCTCTTCAAAAATTTGTCACAATTCTGGTTCTTGATGTTTTGCATAGGAAGAGACTTTCTATTTTAAAAATCTGTAGAGTAAAAAGACATTCCTTAAATCTTTCACTTGTTTTAATAACTAAGCTTTAGTTTAATGTGCTTCCAGTGAGTATTTTTAAAGCATTGGTGTCCAAAATAAATTTTAAGAAAGAAATTTTTATCCCTGAGAGATAATAGGAACCTATTACATTCATAGGAAATACTGGCATTTTCTTCAGTGATCTGGTTCACATGTACTTCTTGTGATTCTAATCCTACAGAGAATGACAGTGGAATAAATACAAAAATGTTTGTGTTTTAGTAGTCAGGTTTGAATATTGGCAGAGAAAGAGATGCAGATTTTAATTAGTGTACAAAAACCACCAAGTTCTATAATCTTTGATATAAAATGCATGTACCATGAAATACATGGAAAGAATAAATTTTCATATGTAGGTCACTAAATACTCTGAAAAGGCAGGAACGTATTATTGCAAACTCCTCCTATGAGGCACAAAGTGGGGTAATTTTCTGAGATCGCAGACAACCATTAGGGCATTCAGCAACAGAATCACTCCAGGTCCTGTCTGGTACTCAGTAAACTCTTCAGGGAAGTCTGTTGTAGTGAACAGACTGTATTACATTAGCAGGATGCTGCACTGATCTTTATTTCATCAAAGATGTGCAAAAATTGCTGTCGTCTAGGAAGAAATATTTTTACTTGCTCTACTTTTGAGTCTGTGGGTGGGCCACTGAGGATCCACAATTATTTTCAGGTTTTGGGCATATTTCTGCAGGAGACATATCTGGTTTTCTGTCTTTATTTTGGTCAAAGAACAGTACAGTATCTGTGGCAACTTGTAACCTCTTTAGAACAGTCTTGAAGTGGCAAATTATGAGAAATGTTTTCTGCAAGGTTTTTCAGGGATAAAATAATTTTGGTCAGGTGATTTTTATTTTGTTTTTAAGGCTTCAAAGAACTTATTAATATCAGTATCCTTCAGTTTTCTGTGTTCTCTTTTTAGTAGAAAAACGATTATTATTTTGACAGATTCAGATGTAAAATAATAGTCTTTCAACTCCTTTGGTTTTATCTTCCTCTGGTCAGTGTTCTAAGTTCAATGGCTTTGTTGTCACTCTTGATGTCTTAATTGCTGCAGGTTTTGTCTGATACAAATGCCTCATCTAGTGTATCATTGTATTTTGAGGAGTCCGGTGGTGCCATATGCACAGCAACCCAAATGTATATTAATGTCCAAGTATGATATTATCATATAAATGAAGGAGGAAGGCAACAATGAAAATCTAGAAACATTGGTTTCCTGTGGAAATGAACAGAAGTCCCCTAAGGCTTTAATTCATGGAGAAATGCTCTGGAGAAGGCAAAGCTAACCAAGCATCTCTCTGTACAATCAGATTCCTCTGGAGTGAGTAGTAAATGATAGACAGACAGCCTGTAGCTGCATCCCCTGAGCCCAAGAGGTACACAGAGACACAGACACAGAGAGCTCTGGCGGAACTGTTTTGTCTGCTGGGCTAAAATCCAGCCTGGGAGGGAATGAAGAAACTCAACACTGAAAGGAAATTAAGGAAAAGCTGTTATTTCCCGGAACTCAGCTGCAAATAGGTCTTCACCAAGTCCCACCTAGGGACTCCCCCAGAGGAGTTTTGCCAGATGGCATAGGGAATGCAATGACTCATATTTTTTCTCTCTGTTCCTATATCCTCTCCCAGATATTCCTGGATTGTTTCTCCTTTGCTATCTTCTCCGTCCTAATCACTGGGTCCTCTGAGAAAGAGCTGAAGGAAGGGCTGGAATGCTGTATTTAGTGGGGAGCCTGTCATGTGATATGGCCTCAGCAGGGAGCTGAGGTGCTTATTTAGGAAGAGGTAGAGATGTGGAGGGATGTAGGAGAGCAGCAGCACAAGACTGGGAAAAATGGCACTTCTCTCTCTAACCGAACAAATCTCTGGTTTGCCAAGAGTTATGTGTCCAAAGCCAATTTTTAGTAGAAATTAAAACGGGTATAATGTGTTTCCAAAGACAGCCATCCTCCCCTGATTATGACCACTGTTCTTTACTGGAGATCTAAAATGAGCTGGCTGATAGATTTGTCATCAGCTTAGATTTCCTGTGCTAATAAAAAAAAAAAAAAAAAGATAAATGAAAAAATTTCTCTGATGCTGTATTGCTCTGCTGCTATGAAGGTACTTGGCTCAAGTCTCACAAACCTGGATCTCGCTTAGCACATGGAGTTGACATAGTTTGCAATTTTATACCTTAGAAATATGTTTCTTGATGAAAACTTTCCATTTTGGATGTTGACCTAATAAACTACAGTCACTTCAGACCTGACACTGGCCGTCTTCAGAAATGCGACTGCCATGCTTATTTTCTGTTCCGATATTCCTTATGGATCAGGATGGTTCTTTCAGAGAAGCTGTGGATGCCCCATCACTGGAAGTGTTCAAGACCAGGCTGGAAGGGGCTCTGAGCAACCTGCTCTAGTGAAAGGTGTCCCTGCCCGTGGCAGTGGGGTTGGAACTGGATGATCTTCAAGATTCCTTCCAACCCAAACCATTCCATGATTCTGTGATTGTATGATTTAAAACACCTATTTAAAGAGTTGAACAATATGAACAACTACCTTATCAGAATCCACCAGCGGAAGAATATAAATATATGCACACATTAGTGAAAAATATGGAATTCATGACGTCTTTGCTGCCATTGCTTCTCTTTTGGAAATCCCAAGGTCTGTATAGTGCCAGCACAGGAAGGTGGGTTTCTGCCTAGCTTTAAAATAATGCAGTAATTTATCTAACTATAAACTAAGTGTCATGTTCTGAAACTTATTTTCCAGTGCAATAATAAATGGGGATGATAAAAAATTCGAATTTTTTCAATTTTATGAATAGAAGATTAATTATTTGGAAAAAAAAAGTTGGCTTTTCATTATTCATTCAGGAAAAAGAAAGGAGTAATATTAAAAGTGAATCAATGGAAATCTTTCGGGTAAGTATATTTCCCATTTCGTTATTTGAAGTTAGTGATCATGATCAGTTCTTACAATTTTTGTGCTCAGCTTGTTTTAATTAGGATCGAAATGGAAAAAATATTTCATATAAGAATTCTGCCTTCCTTTCTGATTAATTAATACCACACAGTTTCAGAAAATATGAATAATAAAGACTGCAATAATACTGGTTTTATGTTTTCTCACAGACAGTGTAGTAGTGAGCCAGCAAATGAAATATTTCATGTCATGCCACTTGATGGGATATAATTCTGTTATGGAGCTGAGTTTAAATTCAGCTTGGCAGATCCATTGCTCACACTGTCATAAACCAATCTATTTTTATGCTGTCATTGTGTGAATGGAAAAAAAAATGTTTGAATCTGTGTGTGCTCTACCTCCCCATTGATTCCCTGTCTAGAATAGTGACCTGCCTTTTAGTCTTTTCTAGCAAGCTAAACTCCAGTTTCTATATAAAATGTGGGATGTTTTTAGCAAAAGAAGAGATTTGAGTTCTTTTCCAATATTATTGCTTATTGAGGCCTCAGAAGTTTCCCTACTAAAAGACCACAAAAAGCCCTTGAAAGATGCTTTCTCTGTGCCAGCTCTTTTTGCCTTGGCCCTCTCAAATGAGGAGCTGACATTTTCATTCCAGTAGGAAGGAACAAGGGGGAGAGGGAGAAAACTTAAATGCTGGTGATAATTCCTAGCAAGCAATTTTAATGCTGTCTGTGAGAGGGATGTCCAGGCTGGCCCTGCTGGCTCCTGCTGTGATGCTTCCTGCCGTAGCCAGGGAAGTCAATAACCAGCTGCCCATGATTATCCAGTGTGGCTGGTCAGTCAGCACAGTCTGGCATGGAACATGTGCTTGAGCTGTTGAACAGAAGCTTCTACTTCACCTTTTTTGTTTTTAACGTTTTCCTCTCTACTTTTTTTCTGAATTTATTTCTTTGCCATGCATCTCCACATCCACTCTTCCCACAGTTTTTTTCATGAGTGCTCAGCTGCTCTTTTTTGGGTATACTGAACAGTGCATCGGGCTGGTCACATTGCTGCCTGGGTTTTAATTCCTGTGAAATCTCTGGCCTTTTCACTACAAAAAAAAATCCTCTGGGACAGAGACTGTCTTTTCTATCCCTGCCCTTCAGTAGTTTCTATTCCCTTGCCCTTCAGTAGTTTCTATTCTGTTGTATGTTATGAGACAAAACTCCAGAAAACTGCTTGCACCTATTCAAAATTAGGATGGATGAAGGATCTGAAAGATGGCAGATGTAGCAGAACAAAGAGGAGAAAAGATGAGTAACTTGGCCGCAGTCACACAGCAAAGTGCTGACAGAGAGAGGAATAGAAACCAGGAATGCTGGTTCTCAAGCCCGTGTTCAAAACAGTAAACCATGCAATTTTTCCGCAGTGTTATCTAGAAATTTCAAAGACAGAATGGCATGCTGTTGTAAAACTGATAATAGAAGACTACCCATCAGCAAAGCACTATTTATAAATGGGAGGGTGGGAAGGAGCTCTCTATGCTGAATGCCATAAACAATGAGCACCAAGAGACTAAGGGGAGTATTTTGATGTTGCTGTGCTGTGGTTAGCTTTATTTAAACACAAACATTGTTAATAAACATGGATTTATATATTTTCTTTGATCAATGAACTCTGATAGGTTTTAAACATCCTGAATATCTCATTTCAGTGTGTCCAAAAGGAGAAGAAGAAAGACTTGGGAGCTCATTCTCAAATCTGTTGCAGTCCCATTTTTCTACAAGTTTATGCTAGTATCAAATAGATGGATTTTTCAAGGACAATGTGGGACTGCATTTTCAAACAAAGGGGAACTAAGTTGCTCCAATTAAAATGTGTCTAAGGACATTTTCTTACATTTTACTCCACAAAAGAGATAAATACACAGTTACAGAATGAATGTTTGGTTTTACAGCTTGATTCAAAGCCCAATTAAAAGGTGCCAGCATAGGCGCTATATGAAAAAAAAATTCCACCTGGAAGCTATATTCGATATGTGCTAAAATCAAAGTGAATAACTAAAACAAAATTTCCCCCCTACAGTATGTCCTTCTCTCAGCCTACCCACAGAAGCAAAACACAGATGTATTTTATTTTAATTAGTCCCTTAACTTTCTTTTGTATATATTTTTAATGACTCCAGACCGGTTGATATTATATCCCAGGGATGTTATTACTATTTATTCTCTGACTCTCACTCACAGAGCTTGTATTCTTTTGCTTAGTATGCTGCAAATTGCCTGCTCATCTGTGTCCTTCACTGCCTGGATTACTTCATGATGTTTACATAGCAAAGCAAACTATACAACATCCCAGGGGCCCAATGCTGCTGCCCTGGAGTACCGGTGAGTCTAATTGACAACAGGATGTGCCTGTGCTTTATGATAACAGAACCAAGCCCTCATCACAGCCAGCCAAGCCGGGGCAATAAAACTCAGACTTCATATTCTCTCACTCCTTGGTCCTTGAGAGGCAGAAATCCCTGGCTAGCAATATGTCAGATTACCTTTAGCATGATTCCTATTGTGTAAAAATGCAAATTAGTATCAGCATTTATATGGGTTCGTTTAAATCACTAATCACATTGAAACTATTTTCAACAAGTTTAAGGTTTAAGACAGTTACTTATTAATTTCTAAGGCTTAATATGAGGGTGTCACCTTCTTTTGAAATATTCCGTGCTGTGAGTGATTCCAAAGTGCCTTGACAGAAATCCTTGGTTAAGTCTAGTGTTTACGGCAATTTATAGCTGGATCATTTTCTATTATTTTGCCATTTCTTGTCTTGTTTGCCACTCTGTTATTCATGAGGGAAACGGAAGATAACGCAACACTAACTAAGCAGGCAAAAGCTCTTTCCTTTAAGTTCTATTTGAAGAAAAATTATTTTCTTCTTGAGAAGAATGATCCTCAGGAGCAGAATCTGGAGAGAATTTCTAGGTTAAGCCTGTGGCTGTTACCTAGCCACAAAACGGAGCAGTAACAACTGACTTTCTAGTTTGTGTCACCTCTGCAGAGGAAGCAGCATTTTATTCCCCCATGAACAGAAAAGAGTGAGGGCAAGAGTGGGTGCGCAGACATGCAGTAGATATCAGACTGCAGGAAACATCCAGGAAAATCTGCGTTAGTTGTTTGGAGGAAATCCACACCATCCCTCATAGGCCTTCAGAAGGCAGCATCACAGCCTGACAGATAATCCTGCCCGACTGCACCAGTGCTGTTTCATTCCCTCCAGTCTTTCCTTTTCTAGCTTTCTGTTCCCTCCCACCCATAAATTTACTCTTCTGCCCAAGAAGGCTGAAAAGTTCGGAGATGTGAGTTCTATCTCCCAGAGGGAGGTCAATAATAAATTATAAAAAGTGACCAAGCAAACCCAGTTCAGCATGCTGTATACCACGTACAGGGAGAGCAGGGCAGCATGGAAATATCACTGACTCAGCTGTGACAGATTGCTCTCACATGAACTCTGACCTTTTGCATGGAAGAAATCTCCTTTCAGCATTCACAGCTTGTTTCTTTGAAATGAAACAGTGAATCCCATGGACACTGACTGTTTACTCCAACAAAATTGCCATTCACATGTAGGTGATGCAACAATTGCTTGGAAGAACCTCAAAATAGCAATATTAATATTGATCTTTCCTTGTAGTGTGTTTGATATGGAAAAAAAAGCATGAGAAAGTGATGATAGTGGGGTGCTGAATGTGTTCAGGATAAAATACTTCCTTTCTGCTCTCCAGTAAGAACCTTTCCTGAATGCCAAGTATTTAATCTCATCCTCTCTTTGCAGCACTTGAGGCCAAGCCTGTGGTGTGATGAGTTCTGCTGTGGAGGCTGGCATGCTGGGCTGTGTAAGACAAACTTTCCAAATCTTCTTTTTGAGCACAGGAGCAAGTTTACCGTGAGACTAACATGTGTGTGTTATGTTTACTGGCTATAATAGTATTGTTGGGTGTAATGATAATCCAGGTGGGTGAACTGTCCATAGGTTGGGGCCATTTCATCAGAGTGAGGCTAAAAACTTGCATTTTTCTATTTTGGCAGCAGCACTGACAGAAGCCCCTGCTTCCTCTTTTGGTCCTCCAGCCTGGCAAATGACACTGCAGTGGCATATATGAAAAGTCCAGGGAGAGACTGAAGTAGGGAGGGCTGCTTCATAGCCTGAAGAGCACAGCTACTGAATGTGTAACTAAATGCCATGCCTGAATATTGTAGGTCCAATTTAGGGGCCTTGACAGTTGTGATGACAATTTTGGTATGAATTGTTTCATTAAAGATGTGTTGGATATGTGTTTCATCCGCTCCTTGTGGAAACAAAAAAGGCCCGGTGACATTGTGTAACGCTTCCCATCCTGTTTTTTGGCCATTGCTGTTTCTTCTGGAGAGTATGAACTTCCAGTGCCTAGGAATGAGCAAGCCCATCTGTTCCACCGTGCTGCTCAGTGCCCAGCCTAGCTTAGCGAACCTTGTTTCCAGCAGCTGGCAATTAAACTGTACCAGTCTGTACCAGTGGTTTTGAGTGATGGTATCATGATCTCATGCCACATGCATGTTGACATATTCCTTTTTCCCCCCAATCATCTCTTCTCCTGTTAAGCTCTGTCAGTGATGACAGAGGAATGGGTCCACGATGGAAAGGGAGCAATAAGAGATTGGAGGGCAGCCCTTTTCTGAAATTTCAGTCCCTTCTGTTCATGGAAACAGAGCTTGTGCATCAAGGTAATGCATCACACAGTGGCAGGCCAGAGAAACATCCCATTGGGCTACGACTGAATGGAGAGACTATTGCAATAGTTTTATGTCTTTACTTCACAAAATAAAAAATACAAGTGTACTCTTCATGCCCTCTTTATTTTGCCTGTTAAGAAAAGCATAGTCTGTCAATCAAGAAAAAAGCTTCCAATTGTGTAGCCTGTTAGAATCATTTCATTAATAACATGTGTTTACTACTGGGAGAAGCAGACTCAGTGTGCTAAGATTTTGTTTGTCAGTCAGTCATTGGAACCCCACTGTTAATCGCATACAATGGTTTGTGGTTATGCCACAATTTAACCCAGGTTTAAAAATACAAACTAGAGCCTTGGTGGTCTGCTGAGAGCAGTGAGTGGAGCAGAGGTATTGGTTGAACCTGCCTTGTGGGCTGCTGGCTTGGAGTACTGTACAAGCTAATCAAATTTATTAACTCGAGCCATGACCAGAATGCACACACGAGTGTGGGTGGGTGCACCCAGGTTAGGCTACATTTTGGCTGCATTCTGCAGGGAGGAGGAGAAGCAGGGCTTTGGCTTCCCTTCCACAAGGACAAATTGGAACCAGATATCAGCTAGATTTTGGGATCTCTGGCAGTCTAATAAGGAGAAGGTATTTTTTTGTTGTTGTTGTGGCTTTTATTTTTTGATGTAGGGAACAGCTTAGAAAAAAAACTGAGGGAGTTTCAAAACTGAATGCCAGTGGCATTTGATGCATGAGTGTGTCATTGCTAAATTGCCCCCTGCATGCCACTTTAATGGCAATATTAAAGGCACAATCTCTGACTACACAATAATGAGGTCTGAGCGTGGTTGCCAGAAAAGGGAGAGGCATTTGGCTACTAAGGAAAAGAATACTGGAGAGGCAGTTGTGTATCTTTATATGAATCTTGACCTTCTGGCAGAGGTAGGAAGAGACAAAGTGACTAAACCATCTTTCTTAATTACAGCTGGAATATGGTAAGTGAGAATTCCTGTTTACCACAGCACTGTAGAAAGTATCATTCATAACTGCAGGACTTGTAATACTCTGAGAAGAATATATTCCTCTCCAGAGATAATTATATCCATTTCTCCACATTGCTTTACAGCCCAAGACATTTTGTAGGAACCTCTTTCAGATTTAGAGCAATGTAAGTGATATTTTTAAATAGTAATGTTAGGATAAAGTCGATTCCATACATTCTTATTCAAATAAAACAGCATTAGCCTCAATTCTTTTATTCTATATAAAGATTTTATAGTTTCATTTATCCTAATGACTGAAATTATAACTGGCAAAATTACTGTAATTTTGAAATGCCTAAGCAGATTCATTCAGGAAGGCAGTGAAAAATGTGTACTTGTTTTAAATTTATATAGGATTGCTTTTTCACATTTCTGATTAATACACATTAACCCCTCACTGCTAAGTTTTCTTACTAAGAAATTAAATATATTGAGATTTGTTGAAGGTGTTTATACTAGTAAAAGAATTAAGCTTGAAAATTCTTGTAATACTCAGGACAACATTGGATTTAACTCTAACTAGCAGTGAGTTGAGACCATCCTTTGTTCACCAGGTCATATTCTACAGAGAGTCCTTCCTCTTTGCCCTCCTGCCCCATCTCCACCACTCACAGTGTGCTCCACAATATCCTATTTTTCTGGTTTTATGGGAGCTAGAGGGAAGCTTTGGAACTGCACAGCATCTGGGACTGCTTAAACTGTGGCAAGGAAGCAGAAGACAAGTGCTAATAAGAGGTGAAGAGGTGAAGACTGAAACATCCTTATACCCAACCATAAATCTGCACCTCCTATAGCTGTTAAAGTCAGTGGGAATATTGTATGTGGTGGCCTTTGGGATAAGATGACCATAAACATCTCCTCTCTCCCAATAACAGTGAATTATCGTTTTAAAAAGTCTGGCTCTTGGAGCTTATTTGCATTTTGTCTCCTTTACATCTATCTGAATGTCCTTTCCATAGGTATTCAACTGATTTTTCTGTGTTGTGATGGTTCCTGTGTATCAGCAAACCAGTTCAGTGGCAATATGCAAGTTAACTCAGACTTCTAAGAATTTTTGAAGGAAAGTTTTTATCAAAATGGAGAAGAAACTTCTACAGGTTAATTTCTCTCAGAGATGTAATGCTGCTTATATGTCCCACTCTAAGTTCAGTGTTTAAATTGGGCCCATGATGGCCTAGCCTGGCTTGATGACTGAAATGTGGTAGTGGCAACTCAAAGTTAGAAGTCAATCAAACATTTGCATATCCTGATTGCACCATGCAGTTTGCAAACAGTCTGGCTTGGGCAACATCACTAGTACAGAGTGATAGGAGTGACACGCAGGGAAATCTGTGACTCTCACCTGAGTTAACAATTGTTCTTAGGTATCATGAGCCTTTATTCACCAGTTCTTGAATAAAAGCCCCATAGTTGAAAACAGATGTCTTGCCAGTGAGCAATGTACAGGATCTCTGGTACCCATTCCACCAGGGTCAGTCATTCTTTCCATAACATATGCTGACCATTCCTTTCCTTTTCTTGCAAACAGTATTAAACCAGGAGTGAGGCAGTGGCTTGTAAACAACTGCAGCTAATGTCAAATTTAGGAATTTTTGTATTTTAGATCCCAAGTACCTCTGTCCGGTCATGGAATTCCCTTTTTCAGGATCTAACTTGTGGTTTTAGAGCACGTTCTAAATGAAGAGGGGGGAGAGGTTGACAAAAATAAAGAAAATAAAAATCATATAGGCTTAGCCAGACTTGGAAAAATGTGCATGCATTAATCACCACTGCCCTTGACACTTGAGCTGTGTCCATACTGAAAAAAACCACAGTCTTAAGTTGGGCTGACTGAGGTGAACTAAACCATGAAAATAAAAAAAACCCAGCCAACAAAGACCAAACAAAGCAAGAAAATATTTCAGCCAAATTAACATCTCAAGTTCAGCCCTGATCACTTTATAGGCTCAAAGTTTTTGGCAGTCTCTGTCTTATGGTCTGAGATCTGTCATCTATGAGTTTGCATTTTTCAGCAATTAAAGTTTTTCTTTCTTTTTTTTCATGTTCACATTTTTTAGAAAAAATCAAAACAATTCTTTGTGACTGCAAATGTCTTTAAGTTTGCACATTGTTAACGCTTTGAAAATCACGTTATTGACAACATGTACCTCTGAAAGATGCAAATTAGTGGTTGCTTAACCTCAGTTAAGTTGTAGCTGCAGACAAGGTTAACCACGTTCACTTACATGGTAGACTGTGTGGTAGGTTGGTACTCCGTGCATATTGTCTTGTTCTGCACATGTAGAGCATGGGCTCAACTTCACACATTGTTGATACAGCAGGTTTTATTCTAGTCTGCACGGATGTGTCCTTTACAATGTTTGATTGCAAGGAAACAAGAATGTTAATTAGAAGACATTAAATGGCTCTTTCAGATCATACTTCTAAGGGGTTTTTTATGTTTGTTTTTGAAAAGCTGAGCACATCTCCACTGTCAGCCTTCCCACGAAATTAGTTCTCTTAGTTGTGTGTCATAACTTGCCTTTTGATAGTGCTAGATGAAAAAACATCAAGTATGAGTAGGGGAGGACTGCATTTCATTCTTTTCACACTATGTCATTGCCCAGAAATCCAAGGAAGGCTGATTTCCACTCAGACATAGATGCATCTTTTAGAGGTAACACAGTTCTGACCATCCTTTCTCCCCTGGGAGGCGAAAAGGATTAAAAATGGTGTGGGGTTCTGGCCACAAAGCAAGGAGAAGGTTCAGGCCATTCAAGTCATTGCTTTAACACCATCCTCTACATGAGAAGTTGCCCAACAAATTTTGGCAAGAAAAAGTTGCCACTGTAGATTTACCACTTGTTCATGTCACTTTTAAGCATTGTTTCGATCAGGTGCTTCAGCAAACGCTCCAGGGGAATCGTCTGGAAGCTGACCTTGTGTACTTACATATGCTGTGTGTGCAGTTTTATATATATTTATATATTTTTATATTTATATATATATATATGTTGGGGTTTTTTTAATATACACACACATGTGCATATGTATATAGAAAGCTAAATGGAGAACTTTTGCATAAATTGGAGGCAGTTAGTAGCTGTCACACACTCTTATTCTAATGTGACTGTGAATAACATAAACATTCCTAATCTTTCTAATATCTTTTGCCAAACACAAAACAAACAGCATATTTCAGGTTGCCATGTAAAAGAAAAGAGAGTGAAATCCTTTGGCTGAAAGACATATCAAAGCAAATATATTAAGTTGTTTCTTAAATGAAAATTAGTTTGGGGGATGGCAAGTATAGTCCTCTGTGGTGTTACACCCTCTGTTAGTGTAAACAGGAGTTTGGTTTTGGTTTTTCCTTGCCATTTGATCTTTAGATTTGTCCATTGTTTTGCACGTTGTATTAATTTTGTAATTAGCATTCCTAGGAAAAGAGCAGAATGTACAGAATTTGGATTCTATCACTGTAAAAACTATGGGTCAAGGAAGTCATTCTCCCAATGCTGTGAGTTTCTGTTTATGTGGGTAAGACAAAAAGAAAGGAAGTTTATCAGAACCAGTCAGATGTAAAAATAGTTATCACAACCACAGGGACAGATTTTAACATGGCACTAGTACAAAAGATACATGTTCCAGTTGAAACATTATTCAATTTAAAGTGGCTTAATTTCAGGGCACCAGGAGCAGCTAACGTGGACTTTTTCTTTCACATTTGATGACATTGCTCATTCTGAGTTTAAAGCTTTGAATTTTAGAGGCAGAGAGGAGCACTGGCAAAAAAATTCCCTATTTATTTTTTAATCAATCTGTATTGGATTTATGTTATTCATCCATTCTGCATTTCTCCAGGAACACTGTAATGCAAGGAAGTTCATTAAGAGAATGGGCAAAGGAGCTCTGAAACTCAGCCAGGTGTGGAATGACAAAAAATGTGGAGTCTATATTATTTGAGCCATTTTTGCCATTTTAAATATTCTGCAGTTCGAGACTCAGATCTACATCTGCCATAGAATTTAGCACTATACAGATTTTTATATCATTTTACTCATGCTAATTGGATGAACAAGGAATTAGGAATACAAAGGGAGTGAGGGAATCTGGCAGTGTGACATCTGAGTCGGGTTAGCACAGCACACATGGATGTACGTAAGTGCCTGCCAGTTTTCATTTTCTGATTATTTCAGTCTATTGTCAGTAACAGAACTTTCCTGACTTGGGATTTAGGGCCATGTATCCGTGAAAGGTTCTTCACCTCTAAATGCCTCTTTCAGCTCTCCTCTAGGGTGGGCATCCTGAATGCCTGGGAAAGGCAGGCTGATGCATTACTGAAGGAGCTGTGCTTTGATTAAAGAGAACTAACACACTCACCTGATTTTACCTGTTTAAACTTTAAATTGCTAAGGTGTCCCTGTTCTGTTGAACATGGAGAGAAAACACAAGGCAGGTGGGTGCCGCAGAGATACGGCGCATGTAAGTGGGACCTGCTAAGGCTGGTTATGTAAGAATTTTTAATATGTTTGTCAGAAGTTCACTTTTATTGGAGATTTGTAAATGTTCTGTGGCCGATACAATGATTAAGATATGTTAGAATACGTGTCAGGGGTAAATTGCTTATGTACCCTTCTGCTTTTGCTGTGACTACCTTTCTCTTCTGTCAAAACAACTTGCCATAGGTAGAAAGGCGGTTCCATGCTGGCCCTATAGCCCAGTCTGTAGGAGTTTGCCCACACAGAGCAATGTTTGGCTAATAATTCTAATTTATAAACCATCAACAATCCTAAAAACAGATTAGCCAGCGAGGACTTTTTGTGACAAATACCATGGCACTTTTCCATACAGAACCACATAAAAGGACTCTGGGTCAGAAAAATGCATTCATTTAGGATCAAGTCTAGCAAAAGTCCCACGATTGCCAATGGAACAAGAATAACACCCCTGTTGCCAGACTTTTCCTAGGCAGTGGGTGGCCATGGATAGAGTGCTGTCCCTTCCCCCACCAACATAGTCTCTGTGTTACAAGTTGATTTCTGTTGAAGTCCAGCAGCTACACAGTCTCAGGGTAGCTGGCTACCAGCCTGTGCTTGCATTCCTGCCTGGACTGCAGGGGCTCTGACAGCAGAGGTAACCGTGATGGTTAACTTCACTCCTGGTATGGCACAGGCCTGGTGGAAAACCCTAACAGCTTTGGAATTGCACGCTGAGGTTCAGGAACAAAGCACACAGGGAGTTCTAAACCGCCTCTGTCACCTCGCTGACACCGCTTTGTGCTCAGATCTCAAGATTAAACAATTTATTTGTGCCAGGATTTACCCTGAGTTATGCAGCAAGCCAGAGCTCTGGAGAAACACGAGCAGCCAGCATGGCATTGAGTGCTGCCTCTTCTCCTTGAGCACAGAGCAGACCCGGGTGGGGGGAGCTACTTGCAGCTATAGAGGGAGCCACAAATGCCCGTGAAGTATCTTCTTCTGCAGTTCAGCACAAAGCAGGTAGAGTAGGGCTATAAGGACTTGAGAAACACATTGGTCCTGTCAAATCAGGGGGGGTTTCAGCTGCTTAGAGGAGAGGATCAGAAAACTGATGCACTTGGCCCATCTGTTGGGTTCACCAACTTGAATGTATATGCTACTCAGGATGCTGTTTTCCAGCTGAGCAGAGCTTTTTCACCAAGAAGACCTTTTTATGGGGAAAAACAAAGTGCAAAATAACAAAACAACTGAATAATTGAAACAGAAACATTATTTTGGAAGATGATGAAAGTTAAGAAAATGAGAAGGGACCAGAGGGATAAAATATTATATTTGCCAGTTGCAATATTTATTTCCTCTAGTTATAGAACTATAAGATGGGTGGATGAAGGTAAATGAGACTTGTTTGTGGTAGATTTGTGTAAATACAGAAGAGCTTTTCCAGGACCTACATATATTCACCAAATATGAAAACTGTAGTAAATTATTGCAGTAAAAATGTCAGAGATCAGCAAGAAAAACTCCTTGGTTCTTTAAACGCAACTACATAGCCTTGTCTCATGTGCTATTACCCTTACCCTCTGCTGAGACCCACATCCACAAAGGCATGAGATGAGCTTAGTAGCATACCCTGAATATCAACACCTCTGGATGTTTTACATTAAAGGGGAAATTTAAGGCCCTCTCTCATGCCAGCTTCTGTCTTTCATGTGCATATTCATAAAATACATACTGCAGTTCAATGATGACTTTTCAGTCAAGCTAATTCAGACTTTTGCCAGAAGGGCTGGTCCCATCCATCCCTTCCTGTGTTGGCTGTTTTGTGCCTGCACCAGCATTTGTGTCTGTAGAACATACACTTCCCCAAATACAGGGTACAGGTGACAGAGAACTGATTCAGGTGAAAGCTGCAGAGCTGTATCTCATAGTCCAGTATCTAACTTTCTTCACTGGTACCAACCTTTTTATGAGTGCACTAAGTAAAAAAAATAACCTTTGTTTAGATGAATCCAGTTCAGACTTACTGGATAAATCCTGTGGGCAGTAAAGACCGTACCTGACATGTATTGACGCTGTGTTGCCCAGTGTGGTTTGCCCAAAAGAAGCTGAAAGCAATTAGATTTGCCCCGTGGTGAATTCCCAGTGCCAGCCCTGTCCTCAGCTATGCCGGTGCTTCATTCTTCCTGTGTGTGTTGCTCCTGGTGTAAGGGATGCCTTGGGCTGGGCACGGGCATGGCAGTACTGTAGGTGTGCCACGCTGTGCTCTGCTTACACTCAGCTCACATTTGCTGTGGGCTGCTGAGAGAAGGGGGAGGATGAGAGAAGGGAAAAAGCCCACGAGGAGAAGCTGCAGGAGCTCACAAGAAAAGACCCTCCGCAAAGTTCTGTGTCCCAGATCTGATGCCTGACTCACAAAGCTTCACAAAACCCCTTGATACTCCTCCCTGCTGAGCTGAGCTGTCTTCCCTGCTTACCTTTGATCATAAGTAGTGCTTTAACTTATATATATTGCAGTTTTCTGGGTTTGTGTCTTGCTCATACAAGGATCTAAAAGATGTGGGCTAGATTCACATATGCTCCCACATTCCTTCCAGAAGAATGTAGAAAAATCAAAATGTAGCCAGAAGTCTCCATCTAGTTTGATTTTTCTTTTCTTTAACATTATCTAGGAGTTGCTACATGTAGGGTATTGTAGGCCAAAGTTTATAGCACTGCATTTAACTGCACCTTTCACACAGCTCGTAAACCAGATTTTCAATAGCTGTAATTTTAAATTTCTCTCCTTGGATGCAGTGGAAAATGTGACTTTCATGCTTTTCTGTATGTTTACAGCATCATAAATAACACACAGATCTGAAGTGTTTTAAGTACATCAATATGCTATTTTAAACAAAGTAGTGAAAATATGTAGCATATAGTGTCCAGTTGTTTTTATTTCTTTCAAGGGTAAGATTCCTCCTGCCTGCATAATTTTTAACTTTGCATAGTTCAAGACTTCTTTATGTGCTGTACCTCAAAGTAAAAGGAGTTCAAAGTGAGATGAAACCTGGGTGAAGAAAGTAAGTGTGCAAAAAAGCCTGTGTGGTATTGCTACTTACTGCAGGTTTTAGGGTTTATGGCGTTTCAGTTGACTTTTCACCAAAATTTCAATCTGCGATAGGTTTAATATCCAAAATCTTATGAAATCTTTTGACAAAACAATCCCTGAGTTGATATTTAACAGGGTAATAACTTTCAGTGAACCAAGAAGCCTTTTTGTTGGTAGAATTGTTTGATTATAATCAGTCTCTATAACTGCAGCAATATGTTTATTACACATTATATGTTTATTACACTGTGCCAATCCAACACTTTTATTAAATGAAACATTGCTAAAAAAACCTGCTTCTTATTTAGGATTATATTAGTATCATGCATTATATAAATAACTGATAGAGTATATAAACTTGATGGTTGTTAAATTTAACTACTGATCTGATACAAATATTTTAAGCAAATTTTCATCTTTAGAGGTTGCTCAAGCATAGTTTTCTAAGCATTTCTGTCCCTCTTCACATACAAGAAGACTTGGGGGTTTTTTTTGTTGTAAGTGTCACTCATAGAAATGGAAAGCCCTGAATGTATTAAAAGATGGTGTGGTCTCTTGGTCAAAAAATGCAACTGATGTTCTTGAACGTTCTGCTTCAGTGAACCCCTCACACACCACACATGGAACCAGTAAAGGAGCACTGTTTCTTCCTTGAAATGGGCCATGCTATTTCGTTTGAAACAACATGTGTTTCTGCTGGGTGTTCTGTGGTTCTGTCTCAACAACATTACTCAGAGCTCAAATACAGCAGGTATCAGCCAAGGAACTCTCAAGTATCAGAGGAATGAATAAATCATGTTTTCAAGAAACACCCATCCCTTTCAAATAGATACACAGCTATACATCTGAGACATAACTTGCTTGAAAGAAATAGTTTAATCTCACTCTTCCAAAATTCGAGTTGCCAAAGGACTTCCAGTAACAACTTAAATGAAAGTCACAGGAGAGTGATTGAGGCCTCGGTACTACTGGGGGCTATAAAAACCATTCCCTTTCCTCGTGTCTGTTCCACTGGTGACCTCTAGTGCCCAAAGACAAGAACAGGTATTCAAATTTTCTCCAAAGCATTGCTTTAAGAGAACGTGTGATAAAGCAGAGTCCTTTTTTTCAATGCTAAAAATTCTGCTGTGGGCTTTCAGTTCACATATTTTAAGTGCAAAACCATAATATACAAACTTAGTGTATTAGGGAAAGCAAAATATTTATGCTAATTGTAAGACTAGAAAGCTTCTTATTTATAAAAATGAATACTGTGCAAGATTATTCACATTTGGACCATCTGTTTCAGGCATTTGTCTTTTCCTCAGTCCGTGAAAAGGAACCAAACCTACATTGGAAATGTCGTGCATCTGCCATCACATACTACTGAGCAGATGACCTTCAAGCATGAGGCTTAAGTAGGTAACATTGTTATCAACTGGTTGTGATTTAGGTGAGAAAATGGGATGCCTAAGTACCCACTCAAGGACCACAATGGTTCAGAGCTTGATTTTTAGTTATTATGATATTTCTTTTAGTGCTATTATGATATTTCTTTTAATGTAGCATACTGTGACATGACAGCAAGCTGTTTTCTATGGGAAGGCATAAATATAGGAAAATATATCTTAGGTATTTCTTTCAGAACAATATTGTGGAATGGAGATTGAACTGGAAAGCAGTTCCGAACTTCATTGCTATCCTGTCAGCAATGGAAGTGTTGGGCAGTTGCAAAGGTCCAGGCATTCCATGTTTCTTGGGCATAGTGCTTTGGTATGCCTGACTTCCATGAAGTCAATCTCTGCCCATGACTCCGACATTAAGTAAAGGGAAGTTTTCTTTGGCTAATGTTAACTCAGTGATGTGCAGATAACAGACAGCTCATGTTTAACAGTGTTGCCAGGAGTGTATTAAACTGTGCTCTGAGAGAAGCATACTAGAGAGAAGTGCTAGAAAATTATGTATGAAGGAGTTAATAGCTGAATGCATGCATTAATACTTTGTAGGTATATATTTTAATAGAACCAAGATGAAGTACAGAAATCATGCTTTCAACAAGGCTGGAATCTCAGATCTCTCTTTCCAAGACTGTACCCTAATCAATAGCAAGAATCACTGAATAACAGAATATGCTGTGGAAGGGACCCAAAAGGATCATCAATTCCAGCTCCTGGCCTTGCACAGCACCACCCAAGAGTCACACCGTGTGCCTGAGAGCATTATCCAAATGCTTCTTGAGCTCTGTCAGGCTGGTGCTGTGACCACTGCCCTGGGGAGTCTGTTCCAGTGCCCAACCACCCTCTGGGGGAAGAACCTTTTTCTAATATCCCACCTAAGCTTCCCCTGAGGAATTTTGCTATCACATTCTGCCCATTACCCCTAAGCATTTTGCTGCTCTGTAATTGAGTTTTAGAAGACTCCCGGTAGTCTCCTAGTTAGTGGTAAAGGACACTGGGAATGTGAACTTGAGTCTTCTCCTTGTTCTGTCTGTCCATCCCAGAGCCACTCTGGCAGTCACACTTGCACAGCCTGAGCTTGGACCGAGGCCTCTTTGCAGCTAAAGATTCCAGACTCACACGGTCAGACAGGTTTCCCTCAGCAGCCTCAGGTTTCCCATAGCAGAGTCTGACATCTGGATCCTTAAAACAATTTAATCATGGAGCAACAATGAAGTAACAGCTCAAGCTGGCACTGTCTCTGAGGAGGCAAAGGGGCAAGGGAATTCCCAGGATTTTATATCCTCAGAGTGTGAAGTCTGGGCATCCTCAGCTCCTGCCATGTCCCTGAGTGTGCAGTCACCTGAGTGTGCCCCTGGTGCCTCAGGTTATGCAAAGCTCACAGCCTCTTGCCTGGGGCTCCAACTGCACACCAAGCTACCTGCACCATTGTATGTATTCCTGAACTAGTGTCTTCCTAATATATTCCTCAACATCATATTGATGAAGGGATTGTATCTCTGAGTGCTCTGAAATGTAATCTCTTACAGGAGAGATGGGCAGTTGCTCTTTTCTCCAATTAAAGAGAAGGATGCTGCAGTGGATTCTGTATTGAAAACCGTAAATGAATGAAGGCATTATCCTGCAGCTCTGTGCCAGGAGTCTGTGTTACAGGGAGCTCAGTGTTGCAGTGCCACTGCTGTTGCAGAAAAAACTTTTCCTGTGATGTGGGAGCACACAGCTCAGCCTGCAGGCTCCATAGGTTGCCACTCTGACCTGCCTTCATCCCACTTGTCACTGCAGACATCTTCTGCAGAGTTGTGGTGTTTCCTCCAGAGACCAAATGCCTAAAACTCTGCAGTTTCAATTGTTTATTGGGTCTATCCTGAGAAGGCAAGGGGCCTAGGGTCAAAGAATTCAGCATTGTCTTTATTGAACATCTTTTGAGTAAAAGCATGTGTATGGATGTGTAAGAAAGAGAAGAGAGTATGGAAATGTGAAGGAGTGGAGGTGTGTGCAGAAGCTGGTCTTCCCTGTAATATAAACCATGCCAAATCCACTTACACATAGAGAGATGTAAGTGCAATCCTAAAATCCGTGTGTTGGGTGGCAAAGCCGATTGCGACTTCATTCCTGATGTCATTTGCTGGCTGTGGGCAGTGAACGCAAACCACCTAGCTACAACCTTTTGAGCTTTCTGCAGCTTAATTAAGAACTTAACAGGACAGTAAGTTGCAGTAACTGACTGCATGCGAAGTGCAGCAAAACTTTGGAGTGGGGAAACTTTTTTGTATTTTAATAAGGCATGGGAAACAGCTGACATCTGAATTCAAATGTGAGCAGAACACTCTTCAGGTAAACATTTTTATCCTGTTATCACATTGGCTGGCCAGCAGTAGTCCCCTGACCAGGATCTCTGAGGTGGTGGTGGTCCAAAGCGCTGCACTCACTGCCTGAGGAATGCAAGCAGTATTAGTGCCCTGGTAGTAAAAATGTACTACTGGTGTTTGAAAGAAAGCCAAAGCACTGCTCTGGTGGAGGCATCACTGCTCAAGCACCTGGAGGCTCTGAGTACCTTTCCGACAACAGCAGCCTCTTCAGAGAATTCAGAGGGGGTGTTTTAGTGGCTGAATCATCCATAGTCTGAGACAGAAAGAGAGCAAAAATCACCAGATGACTCATTATGAGCGTAAAAATATATGAGCTACTAGTTCTAGAACTTTTATATGGTTTCAGCTAGAATCAAATTTTCTTTCAAGTGCCATTTGACAAAAAGAAAAAGGCAAGTAAAAAGGAACAATTTTAGGCAGCATAGAAAATGGGTCACTCAACATTTTCAACTAGCATAAAAACCGTTTCTAATTATGTTCAAACTATATTTACCTACATTAAAATGTATAGCTGTCCTCCTGCTTGACCAGAAAGATGGAGTTATTCAGTAATATCAATTAGCAAGGTAAGATAAGATGAACACTTAAGATAAAATTTCCTTGTTCATGCTTTTAATTATAGTTAAAATTTGTAGTTTCTATCAGAGTATAGTCCCTGCTCCGCTCCTCTGTGGCTCAGATCAGTACAGACCCAGTGCTGGCCTCTGAGAACTGGGGTGAGCACACATGAGCAGCATCCTTTCAGGGGGTCTCTGTCATGTTTTATTCATCTGAATAAATAAGTGTACCTAATAATTTGAAACAACTTTCAGGCAATCAGGAGCTATGTAGGCTTGCTAAACTCTGTTTTTTTTTATTCTATTCCACTTATACAATTGGGAAAAAAAATCACACCCCCCAATTGTGAATAGGTTAAATTTAAGAATGTTGCACCCATCAGAAAAATGAAATTCTTTACTCTCTAAACATTCCTACTAAACATCTGGGAAATCTTAGCTTAAAAACAGTGCAGCAGGCACAATGGAAAATCCTTGAGAGTGATGACAGCTCTGATTTCACATGTATTTATAATCCTGCACTTCGTTTATTTTCTTGGGCTTTCTGAATTTGACAGAGACAGATATCTGAAAATAACTGACATGCTAGCTGTCAGGCTGTCCTTAAAATGTGTGGTCAATAGATCAAGGGAACTAAAACACAGGGGGCTCAGTGTTATTCTCCATTACAAAATGCAGAGAGGATGAAGCATTTTATAGTTCCTGAGTGAAATGCTCATATGTGAAAAAATAAATAGCTGACAGTCTCTCACTTCAGCAACTTGTACGTGGTGCTGAAGGCAAACTACTACCTGCAGTCTGTGAAGGAAGGACTTTGCCACTGTAACACAAACATGGAAGCATGAAAATGAGAGCTGTTGCTACAGGGGGCAAACTTTCACCTGGTTTGGGGTTAGATTTTCATCAGGCCTGTGAAAAATCCTTCCTCAATAAATGGGATCATTTTGTGGAGTAACTTTGAGATAATTCAGTTCAGTGTGCTGATCAATCTTCTTTGTTCCTGTAGGCATTAGGGGTAATCCATAGTTTTGGCAGGTAGGAAAAGCAGGACAGACCTAAATGAAACTAAAGCTACTTTGAGACAGAAATTTTGTGTTATACATGTCTGCAGTTCCCAGTCTAAAGAGACAGTTTCTTCAAATTAAACAACATCCCTAATACAGACTGCTGTGACAATGAGTTAACATAAAAGGCCAACAAGTTACTTTTAATTCAAAAGGCAAAGATAATAAGATTAATTTTTAAATTCTCCAAACATGAGATGGAAGACAGCAGCGATTTCTTGCTGTCCACAATACTGAAACTTCTTGTGTGGTGTCAGTAGTTCTGCCAAGGTAAGCAGGAAGATGAATGAACTACTTACCTCCACTTCCTATATCTGCTAGGCACTGCATAAATTTCTGAGAGAGAACCTACCAGTGAGTGGCTGCAAATCAGACTAGACAAAATTTCTTCCACATGTTACAACCATGTTGCTCATTAATCACAGAGATTCAAGAAATCTGCTCCGTTCAGTTATCTCCGTTGTGGGTGATGGCTTTGTGTAACAAGAACAGTGCACAAAAGGCAGCTAGGGCTGGGAAAACCTTCTAGAGAGGGATCCTGGCAGCTCATTCCTCAGAGGGGTAAACCCTATTTTTACAAGGAAAATTCAGCAGGGATATTCCTGGAATATCCCTTGCCTGGAAAAAGAACTGTAAGTGTGAGTGTACATGTAATATATGTATGAGGACCAGAAAACAACTGTTAGACTACAATGTGTATGACTGATGGACAATAACTTTCTGTCCCCTTATAGTAAATACCTTGTTACAAAGACTTTTTGGTTTAGGAGATATGCCACTTACTGTTTCATAAGTAAATAGAAGCTGTCTTGCAAGGAAATGATGAAACATAATACAGCTTTAATGTAATTATTATTATTGTTCCCAATCATAGTTTTCTGTTCCTGCCACAGCTCCCAGCCACATACAATAGTGTAGACATGAAAATTAGTGTGTGGGACTGTCACATCCCACTCCTGAGAGGTGGGGAGCACCCAACATTTGTACATACCAGTGGTGGAAAAGGAACGACAAATTTCAGAGAGTCTGAAAAAGCTTATTAAAGTGCTATTTGTAAATTATACAGTATATTTGCTGTCACTCCAGGAACCCTGAGGTGCCTCTATTTGGATGTGTGAGGACAAGAATGGAATTGCAAATGAGAATACAGAGCTGAGAGAGATTGGAGGAGGCTTCCAGATATTTAGACAACTTCCTAGGGAGAACTGGGCTGACAAAATCCTTCTGAATTCTGCAGTTTCATCAAACTTATTTATAGATGTCTTTCTGAATTTTCTCTCCTACTTCCATTTTGTTTCATAAATCACTGGTGTTTGTCATACAGTGCACCTTTTGCTGCTGTGGCACTTTGTAAAATTAGAAGACCATTCACTCTGGCATTCTTGCTAGCAGTGGCAATGACAGCAGGTTTCAGAAATGCAGAACATGGCAACCAGAGTAGGAAATTCCAGAGTATTCCATTGAGAATATGAGCTCTTCAAACTTGTCTCTTGCATGGATACTTTTTTTTGTGTACGCAGGAGATGCTTGAAGATACTCATTTCTTACTACAGTGAAAATGTTTGTAGGAAGGGAGAGGGAACATAATTGTTACTGGAGATAGTCTTCAAACAAATTCTGAGAAGAAAACGTCTGTTACACAAGCAGTCTGTGGGAGAAACCCATTGAAAGAAAGAGGTGCATAATGAAAGTAGTTTCTTATGCTGGTTAGCAATGGACTTGGAAGGCAGAAAATGTACCAGCGTTTCTCACTGCAAAAGTCTGCTGTAGCCTGATAAATGCTCCGAATAAAAGATAAGGATGTGCACTGGGAAAATGCTGTTACTGACACATCGCTGCAAGCATTATGCTGTCCTGTGGAATGGAGATATTTGTCCAAATGCTTGTTATTCCTGCTTGCTTGTCCCTCCTGAAAGTGCAGCTGGTATCTTTTCACGTGTGGAGGTTGGTAGCTGAGGAGCATCCAGGAAAGGTCTTCTAAACAATGAGTTGTGGTGTAGTGCATGGGTCCACAGAGACACAAGTATTCCATGTTGTACTGCTGCATACCTCGAAATAAATCATCTTAGCAGAAAAAGAGGGTGAATTTTGACAGCAGGATGATGGTTTGCCAAGCAAATTCCTTTTCCTTGACAATTTCTTTTAAATTCAGATTATCAGTAGTCAACTCAGCATATTCTATTGTATACCCTCTGATGAAGTTCATACCTGTGTCAATCCACCTGGAACACTGACCATCAATTTTGAGATGGACTTGGGAAGCAGCTGTTGAAGGCATAACACTGTTTCTTTAAATGACCCCAAATATCCAGATATGTGAGTCACTGCACTTTACAGGCTGGCACTGGTTTTGCTTTGAATACTTAATTTTAAATATTTGTGAATATATTGTGATCTGTGCCCAGTGCCAAAGAAAATGCTTGGCTTTTGCAATCAATAGGCATTTCACTTCCATGTGTCCAGGCTTTTCCATCTGGATGCATTTTCCATTCTTACCAAGAGCTTTGAGATCTACACAGTGTCTCTGTAGGTGTGGCATATGAGAATATCCTCATCAAAACTGGAATATTTTAGTAAATGAGCAGTTCAGAACTGGTTTTACATGTGAATAGGACTGTTCACCTGTTGGTCTCATAATTTCTGTGCTCCCTGCACACTTGGTGAAGTGTGAAAATTCTTTTCAGCAGATCCAAAACTCCTGGAGTTACGCAGCCCATTGGGCATCCCAGCCCTTGAGACAGCTGTTTCAGGAAACAGTCTGATTCAGCCAATTAGCCGCGCAGCAAAATGATAAGCGCAGCAGGGGCAGGCTTTTGAGGTCTGTGGCTTTTGGGGGTAACAACCACAGCTTCTTTGCTGTGGGGAGAGTGACCCAGGGATTTTCCCCTGGTGGTTTTGCCCTGTTTCAGACACAAAAAGAAAACATGAAGATGTTTAAGACAGTGTCTGTGTTCATTCTGTTGTTTACAGGTGAGTGAACTTTTTTTTTCTCAGCTAATACTTCCTCTTTAATACTTGTATTTACTTTTTGAAAATATTCCTGAGTACATTCTAAATGCTAATTCACATGTCTTGATCTGTAAGTACAATCATTGAATATGTTTTACCTGTGCTTTATTATAGTGTACCCCATGAACAATTACTTTAGTTACATCTCTATCAGTAAATTAAGCTTAATTAGTAAACTAATGCTTAAAAAGCACATAATTATTTTGGCATGCAAATATCCGTGGCACTCCTAATAATAAAACATCAAGAATAATTTAGGTTGTATTTTAAAGAAGTTCTCTGCAAGTACAGAAAGACACATGTGCCAGATGTTGCAACATTAGTCATCTTAGACTTACTGATGAATGACAAAGATAAATGTTAACATCGGTTATGATCAATATTCTAAAAATTGACAAGAAAACTAGAGAAATAACACCTACAGCTCATCCCTTTTTATTTGTCTGCACTGCTGGTTACAGGCACAGTGGGAGTACCTCAATGATGCTGCAAGGAAAGAAAAAATCAAATTGTTTCAGGCCTTTAACAATAAACACCAGGTTTTCCCACCTTTCCCACAAAGACTGATAATTTACTGAATAGAAGTGAGAATGGGAGGTATCTGCCACTGTAAGTTTCATGAGCTTCCCAACTGCACCATTTGCTTGATTAGGACTGTCAGGACCCCTTGTATCAGTTCTATGTAATGAAAACATTTACATTTGATATTCAGAACTTGTGACTGAATGTTGTATAATAGAGACCTTACATAATTTGAGTATAATATTAGACAATAATGAAAGAGATTTATATTTGTCAGTTAGAATTTTTGACTAACTGAATCAGTTTCATAAATTTCCACCAGAACACTGCTTGTGAAAAATAAAAAAATAGGCTTAGTTTGGTGCAAAGGCATAAAGCACTTTCTTCTTTACACCTCTAAAAGCAGCAATAGAGAGAGAATTTAAGGAGGTGCAAAGAGGTGGAGGGGCTTGGCTAATGGACCTCCTTATCATGAACGTGCATGTGTTCTGAAACAAGCCTGGCTGAGAATTTGTGCCTTCCCGCTTGTAGGAGTTCATGCAAATACATATATCACCCCCTCTGCTGAGCTGTGCCCTGCTTGGCAGAGTCCTGGGAAAGCTTCAAAATGACAAAGCAAGTTTCTCTCCTAACCCTGGAGTAACTTTAATGCATTGCTAACGAGTGCAGCACATTCTCGGAGAGAGGCAGCATCTGGCCTTAAGTAATGTTCATTTTCATTGCAGCATCATGGGTGCACGTGTTTGCTCTCTTCCAGAGAAACTGCGGGTGTTGTCTGGAGGTGATGCTGTCATTCTAGGAAGAACTCTGTAGATAGCAAATCTCAGGGGAGACCAGAATTAAATAAGATGTTTGATGATGCTAATTTGTTTTAACATGAGTGTCCAAGAATCTCACAGGGCACAGCTTTGCTCCTCTGTGGTGTTTCAGAGTCCACGTGGAATTTCCTGGAGCTCCTGCTTCCATAGGAGAGGTTTTGTTTTGGTTTGTTTTTCATGTCACAATTGTGGCTGTAAAAACCATCTCCTTAATGCTTCCATAACTTAGCAAAGGGTACAGTTTTCCTCTTTTCCTGTCATTAACAAAAAGTTCAGGAAAAGTATCTTTCACCCCTCCCCAATTCTTTTTCATTCATTTGCAATTGAAGTGGAGAAGTAATGTGAAAGAAACCGTGTTAATGATATGTATTAATTAAAGCAAGCAAATTAGTGTCATCATCTCCATCAATGTGGTTGCTTCCCATTTGAGAAGCATATCGGGAAAAAGTGAGAATGAGGATGAATATCAATAAACATCGCAGGTGATGTTTATCCTGCCATATAGCTGCCATATCCTATCAACCCCCATCAAAGCAAATGAAAATGGATTTTCTAATTATTCACAGAGTGCCCAAATCTAGTAGAGGCTCTGCTACCGTTCCCTTACGGATTTCATTTTCTGACTCCAGAGCAAGGAAACAATATCTGAGAAGAATATCTGTGATTTTTTTTTTCTAAAAAATGGCAGTGAGGGGACTTTTTCCAAACTTTTTCTGAGAAATATCTTAACAATTTCAACTGAAATGTTCACACACAAAAAAAAAAAAAAAAGGGATGGAGGGAAACATTCCAAATGTAAAACAACAGGCAAGATTGTCCAAGTTACAAGCATTTGAATCTTATAACTGAAATTATAAAACAACATTAATAATACATGGTATGGCATACTCCAGCAGTAATTTTTTTAATTTTTAAAATTTTAGGATCCCTTTTAAATGCTCAGGATGCGGCAACTGATAGCATGGACACCCCACCACCTGCTTGGAAAGGTGTTTCTCCTCCCCATGATACCACACCAAGTCCTGCACGGGAGAATAATCATGTTCCAGGTCTGGTTTTTAAGTTGTTGCTTCCTTCAAATCCTGAGTCAGTTCTTCCCTCAAGTGTGCACACCGGAGTCTTGTGAATACCTTGTTCCACTTTTCCACTGTTGTTTTCCATGCTATGACTCTTCTTAGAAGAATTGTGAGCCCAAACCAATTTAGCAGCAATATAACCCTGTGATTCACTTAAACTGGTTTCCACCTGTTTCTACAGAGGTGACAGCTGAAACATAAAGAATATTTCAGATATCTCGAATAACACAGCCTAAATAATTGTCTGTTGAGGGGCAGGAAATGTGTCATTTAATAGAAAATGTCAGGCACTTTTCATCATCAGTGGATAGCTTTGTAGTCTGTGCCAAGAGAAGACAACTAATGAGGAAGATAATGCCAGAAAAAGGTTCCCCCGACCTGTGGAGTGTCTTGATTGTTTCTGTGCCACCCCTCTGTGCAGCACCTCCCTCTGTGTGTGGCTCAAGTGACACCCTGCTCCCACTGGGCTGTCTGGAGGCTTTCTGGAGTGATTGCTTTCTGAAGCCTCACCTCTGCTCCTAACACAGCTATGGGCTGCATGGAATTTCCTAGGTGCAGGCTCAGAATGCTCATGCTTTCTCAAATCCTACATTTGTGGGGCTTTGTGGGGTGGTGGTGGTGGTCTCCACAGCAGCTGCTAGGGCAATGTTAGTAGCTGAAGTGTCAGGGATTTCACCTCCCTCCCTATTTCCTCCTCTTGTTGTCTCTCTGCTTCTTGTACTAGAGGTAGGAAAACCAGCTTTAGCTTCATTACACATGGCTGTGCAGTTTTCTCAAGTTTCTAATTTTTATTATTTGCCTTTTGACAGGAAGAAGTTTGCCAACTCTAGTAGGTAAGTTGACCACTTCAATATATGTACTTCCACTTAAATAATTTTTTTCTTTACCTAAGTTTTGAATTTTTGACTTATTGTAATTGGTTATAGAATACGAAAGATATGTATGGACTTGTCATTAGCCTGAAAAACTCTGTTTTCCTAGAACAGTATTTAAGACACTCCTTAATGGCAAGTCATGGTATTTCTCTGGTGATTTGAGTAATGAGAGTATCACTACAAGACTAAACCGTAGTAATTTGCTTTCTTATTACTATAATTAGTATTTGGGCCTTTTTCTTTTAAAAAAATCTGTAACACAAACATTAATTTTGTGATCATCAGTAACTGTTGCTCACCAAAAAAAAAATTGGAGATTAATTATAGCTCATATTTGCACCACCAAAAAAATAAATGTAATGTAATGATTGGGTTATTTCTGTTCAAACCCAGACCAGAATGAGATCTTTGTTTTAGGAAAAATCAAGACCTATATTTTAGTGTCACATATAACTATTTTATGCAGCATAATTATCCACCACAAATGTAGGTATGAATTTTTTCTTTGTCTTAATGGCTTAGATTCATGGTTACCTTTCTTTTTACTCTTCTAGTGGCAGGAGTGAGCATTGCCCTTGTGTTGCTTTTTATTCTTATAGTTGCTGTCTTTTGGTATGGGTGGAGAAAATCACAGGTAAGTCCAATTTTTTTTTTTGTTTGGACATTTGCTACTGTGTGTAGAATAGGTATATATTGTAGAACAGGAAGTTTCAGCTTTCCACTTGTCACTCAGATTTCTGATGTTCATTTGCACTGCAGTTGCTTTTCCACCGGGAGGGGGTTTTTGCCACTGAATAGCATTCTTAGAGTTAGGTACCTTATAATCAAAATTTAATTTACCTCAGCTGACCTCTCTTCCTGGGTAGGGCCTGGTCACATTTTTATAGGAATGGTTTCTGGTTTGTGTTTTTTTTCATAAAAGGTCCTGTATCAGCAATGATAACTGAAGTGTTCAAGTGAGTTTTATCTGTCCGGGTTACTTTAGATCCTATATTTATTTATTATCATTTATGCTGCAACAACTTTTCACAGATGGTCTTTATCTGTGGTAAGTTAATATTGATAAAAAATAAAATATTAGGTAACTTATCTAATAATAAGAACAAATAAAATAACACTGGAAACAGATGTGCAAAAATAGTCTATTACTGAAACAATTTAATAATAAGGAAAAATATCAGGAAAACTAATATTATATTAACATTATTGGTTTTGCATTTGTGTAGCTCAGGTGCATGCTGCAGTGGTAATAATATATTTGTGTTTCTTTCACAGGAAGGTTCAATTGAAATTAATCCCATCCCCTATGGTGATCCTGGAGTGTCCTTAAGAACTGTTTCGGTGTCTGAGAACTAATAGGAGTGGTCTTTTGAGAGAGCAGTGCAGTGACACTTTTGAGAGAGCTGCTGCACGACCCCTTGGGAGGAAAGAAAGGCCCTCTCTACTGTAGATATTTAAACAACACTCTCAAAAGAGCTTCATCTGCAAAAAAGTTACATTCCTGAAGTTATACAGGTCCTCATTAGAGAAAATGCCACATTTAGACTATTTTCTAATAAATTAAACCTGCACAGAAACACCAGCACTGTTCAGATTACCTGGAATGGCCCTTGTTTGTGCTTGTATATCTGTGAACCACCTATTGGAAATGGCTTCTGGAAGGCTCTAGCTTCCAAAATCTGGCTTGGGCCACAAGAAGTTTACCAGCATAACCAGTGCTATTCCAGCGCCTGGGAGTTTCCTAGGCATTGGTTCATTTGCTAGTCTAGCTATTGGTATTGTTATCATGTACAGCTTACTTTAAATGACACAGTTGATACACCCACCTGCTCATGATTAGGGATTATTCAAAGATGACCTCTGCGAACCTTTGTTTGCTCATTGTGCTACTCAGGGGAAGAAGTAGTGGAATGTAGCAATATTATTTTGGGTGGGAGAGTTGAGCTAAATCTACTTTCTATGTGGTGTTTTTTTTAATGTGCTTCTTCTGTTTTCCTTTCATTTAATAGAAGTTTAGTAAATGCTTAAATGCTTTTTTAGATATTAGATCGAGAGTGCCCTGGGCAATAAACAGTGTTAGTTGAATGCAGAAAAAATAAGAATAGCAAATATTTGTGAGGAATAATACATATGAACTATGTTTACAGTGCTCCTTAATTGATATTTGCAAGCCTCTTTGTGAATAACTTTGCTTTTGAAAATGCTTTTGGAGTCATTGTATTTCTTTTCTGAGCTTTTACGGAACTTGTGTGCTAGAAATAATATTTAGTATTTGTAATTTGGCGTTCACATTTGATTATTGCCCTGTTTAAGACATTTGTGATTGCTGAAAATCTCTTCCTCTGCCTTGGGTGGCCATCCCAGAGGAGTGGATGCTGACAGCTCAGCAGATGAGCTGCCTGTGAGTTGCAATTACTTGTGTCCGTGGAGCCTGGGCAGCACCTGGGCTGACCCAGGTGCTCACCGAGTGGGGGTCCTGGCTCCCAGCCCTGCAGTTCCCTGCCTGCCGAGCAGGGGAGCAGCTCATGGGAATGATGGAGCCGGGGGGGGAGAGGGCAGTCCCGGCTTTCTGGGAAACAGAGGGGACATGGTGTTGCAAAGGTGTGTTCAGACTATAAGGCAACAAAACTTGAGAGACACGTGTGCTGTGGCTCTCATTTGTAAATGGGACAGAAAACACATGAAAAGGGAGAAGTGTGTGGAAATCAGGAAAGCCCTGATGAGCAGAACCTGTGGATATGGAAGTCAGACCAGCAGCACGTCCTGCCTGTGGTTTGATGGTCCTCACACCCATTTGAAAGGTAAGCACATTTTTAGTTTGTTTATTCACACTTCTTTTCCACTGTTGGAAAAATGAGAAGGAATTGCCTGAATTTGCAGGAAGTAAGTTTTATATCATTTAGAGAGAAACCTTTTTGAGTACAAGCAGAGAAAAGCGAACTACCCAAGGTGGTGTTGGAAGCTTGCTCAGTGGACATTACTTTAAAGAACAGATTACCCAAAATACCCTTATTACCAGCACAGTGTGAAGAAGGTTGCATTGAATAGTCTCTGCAGGTCTCTTCAAGCTCTGAATTTCCAATTTCCAACAACTGCCACAGCTAGAGAGTTGTGTTTGTATAGCAGCTAGTTTCATTTGTGGATAACTTGCAAAAAGTTAAAAAGCACTGTACACTGCCGCTAGCAACACTGGGAACAGGTGCCTTAGGAAAAAATAAGGAAAAAATAGGGTAGATGTAGGTGATCTTCCTCACTTTGCATTCAAACCTTTTCAAATTTACTGCCTTTTCAGCAGTTCTGACTTGACCAGTACAACATGCTGAAGACATGAGCTCCATAACTCAAGATCTCTTCTCTCCCTCTTTTAAAAATTTGATAGGGTTATTCATTGTCCTCTTCATCTTTTTACTATGAGCAAAACCAGAGGACAGTTCTCTTTCCCTTTCCCCTGTCATTCATGATGTTATAGACCTTTAACACAATTGCCTTGTCTTCCAGAGTAACAGTGTTACTTATACTGCGTTCATTTAAAGTTTAGCACTTTAAAAATGTGAATGCACATCTGCTTTTAATAACTGGAGGCTGAAAATGGAAAGCTTACTGTACTTGCTGGGGTAATAATGGCAATTTTTACAGTTTCTACAAAATTTTTAAAAGTTGGTGTCTGCACTTATGGTGTGGAACAAAAAGGATGTGTTTGGCTAAAGAACATGGACAGTATTTTACATAGTCTCTTGTATTAGTTATGTACATCCTGGATTTATGCACATTAGCCATCTTGGTCAAACCAAAAGAATGATGTTTTAATAGTATTCAAGTAATTGACCGTGGTTTCTGTTCCCTCCTGTGTGTGCCCAAGTACAGCAGGGACATGTGCCAGAGCAGGACATCTGTGCTGTGTGATCTGGGGTCTCCTGTCTGTGCAAAAGAGCGGGAATGGGGTGTATTCTAAATGGGGTGTATTCTAATGTGTGCCAGTGATAAGGCTTGTGTGAAATGCCCTGGCAGAGATATGTTCTCCTGTGCCCCTCCCTGGCAACACCCTCTTTTTCACTTCATGCTGGACATAACTTTGTGGGGTTTTTTTTTTGTTGTTTTGGTTTTTTTTGTTGGGGTTTTTTTTTGCATAAAAAGGATGTTTTGAACAATAAGCAGCAGAATTGCTTTTGCCAGGTTTGTACCATTGAAAGTACACCAGATAAGGAGAACTTTTTCCTATAGTTAGTGAAGGATTATTTAGTGTAGCTGTAGTGTATCCTTAATAAGTGGAATGTCTGGGCTGATTTTAATAGTGCTACTTTGTGCATATTTCAGGTGTAGCTGCCTCCATTTAAACAAAAACAGAAAAGAAATTTCTGGAGGACTATTTACTTAAAATTTTTGTCAGACTGACTCATATTTTGTAGCTACCTCCAGCAAAAATTCTGACATTTTTTACTTTTATTTAATCTTTATATTTTCTACATGTGTAATGTAGAAAAAATTCTGTGTTTCATATACTTTGATTAACATAGTTCTTGAGTATGTAGAATCATAGAATGGTTTTATTTGGAAGTACCTTTAAGATTATCTATATCAAACCCCTTGCCATGGGTAGGGACAACTTCTGCTATACCAGGTTGTTCACAGTCCAGTCACACCTTGTGCAAACATTTTGCTTTTTCATTATTAAAGACAGCTAAATCAACTCTATGAAGCAAAGTCCAGCTCCCTCTCTTCTCACAGAACATAGAATAATTGCTGCTGTTAGTAGAGAGTAAAAATATTCAGAGGAATCAAACCTGTTTAGTCAGTGAGAGATTGTAAGTCTTTCAGTTACTACTAAGCAGGCTGTTGTTTTCTAGTGGAAATAATTTTTTTTACATTGTTTATTCCCCCATTTTAACAGCTGGCAAAAATAAATCTGATCTTTGCACAAAGAGCCATTCTTCATCTAGCACGGGTTTGTCATGTTCTGCAATACAGTGTCTACACGGAGTGTTGTTAAACCACCATGTGACCTTTTTAGAAGCTGGCCGTGATGCTTTGCGCCTCTTGGGGGTCAAGCCCAGACCATTCAGGGAGTTTCAGAAGTGCTGCTGATCCCTTCTAAACCAAATTAATTTTCGTTGTAACTGTGAACCAAACTGTGCAAAATTTTCTCACACCAGTAATCGACTGGTCGATTGAATTGTCATCAAGACCACTCATACAAGCAATTTACTGAGTTTCGTTTCACTTGCTCTGTGCTACAGATATTTTGCTGTGATTCACTTCTACTGTACAACTTCTTTATAACTAAAACTCTAGATTTAGATCCCTTTTGTATTGACACAGGAGTTCCTTTTACAGTTTCATCCAGTTAGGCATATTCTTTTAAGGGCTATAATTTCACAGTCACATGTTATTCTGAGTTTGCAAAGTGCCTTCTGATAGTAAAAAGTTGGTCTGGGATCCTAACAGAACAAATGAGCATAGACCTAGTGCCTGCAAGTTATGTCAAATGAGAAGTGCTGCTGAATAATAGAAGAGGAAAATAATCTGCCATTCTTCAGTCCAGATTTGCAGTTTCAGCAGCAGATGGCTCAGATGCTTCAGGGTCTGGGCATATGAATAGCGACATTGTTATTCCTCCCTCGGCCTCATTACACCTAGGCAGTCTGTCTGTGCCCTCTTACAGGCACCCCATTGTCACCCCAGAACACGTCTTGATCAAAATGTGTAATGCTGGCATTAAATAAGTACATTTTAAAATGGGATTATTCTGAGGATGGTTAACAAATTCTAATTAACAAACCCCAAATTCTGATCCTACTGCAATTAGAAGAATTTATTAATTACCTCTGCATTTTGAGTCTTAGCATCTTGAGACATTCTGGTGACTCAGAAGGCTGGATTTTGCTTCTTAAATAAATATTGAATTCCAAGACCAATGATACACCCTGCTGATAGACAAGTACTCTGTAATCATCAGAAAGAATCTAATTAAAATAATGACATTGTAAAAAATTCTTTAGAAGCAAAAAATGAAGTATCAACTTCTTTGAAGTGCATAGATTCAGTACTAGAGGGAAGAGGTTACAGAATGATGGAATGTGCTATGTTGGAAGGGACTCATCAGAATTATTGAGTCCGACTCCTGGCCCTGTGCAGCACCATCCCCAAGAGTCACACCATGTGCCTGAGAGCATTGTCCAAATGGCTGTTGAACTCTGTACGGCTTGGTGCTTCCCTTGGGAGCCTGTTCCAGTGCCCAGCCTCCCTCTGCATGAAAAACCTTTTCCTGATATCTATCTGATCTGATATCCTGATGTCCAGCTGTAATTTAGTAACAGGACTGAAATAGAAACAGGGAACATACCCAACTGGAATTAGGGCATACCATGTCTGAGGTTTTCAAAGAAGATTAAAGATATATTCTATTCAGGATTTGCATTTGTTATACAATGAGGAAAGGTCTAGAGCTGGGGGGAGGGCAGGGGTATCTGCTTTATTTGATGTGTGCCATCACAGAAGGCTCATATGAAATAAACTTCACACATTCATGAGCACATCAAGAGGAAAATAGTAGCTGGTGAGGCTAATGTGAAGAGAAAGCAGTTGAAGCAATAGCTAGTAGTGACAGGGTAAAGCAGCTGTAATTAAATGATATGAATGGCAAACATTTAAGCCACATTATTCAGCAAAGGGAACTACTGAGGTGATTCCCATCACATAGTTTGGCATTTGTCCTGTTGGAATGAAATTTAGTGATCTAAATTTTTCAGATCCTCCAAAATCCACAAATTGTTTGCCCTAGAAATCCTAAAGGGATCCTTATTTCCAGTAAGCTCCCGATCAGCTTGTGCTGGTGGAACTGAGATGAAGATATTTCATTCTACCCATTTTTTGCTAACCAAGCAAAAGAGAAATGTGACTCCTTGGTCATATGCTACTTACTTATCAGGAAAATAAAACTGATTCTAGAAATGTTGACAGGAGTCGCAGTATCTTTGGAAAACTGGATGTTATTCACACATTTTACTAAGAAGCATTTTGGTTAATGCCAATAAAGGCCATGGCTTTTGCCCAATATGCAGGTATTTTCTAGGAAGCCAACTGAGAAAATGAAGCAGGTTTGCTTGTGCTCATTACAAATATGATTGGCACCAAAACTGGGTTGTGTGTTAGTGGGGAAAATAGCTGAAAATTTAAATTCTAGTGGAAATTATCCAAAGCATTGATAGATGGTTTGGCACCTTTTTATGGCCTACTGGTTCAGCTTCTCAGTTTGTTTCCATAGCAATGCCAGTTAAGGCCACCACTTTCTCACTGAAGATGAATTCATGGCAAAACTGGAGCTTGTGAGCCGTGCTGAGCTGTCTGCTCTTCTCTTGCGAGTGGAGTTGTGAAATGCACAAAAATCCTGTCTTGTGATGCAGCTCGCATTTCACAGTCAAAGAAAGGGAATTCAGTGAGAATGCAGGAAGTGAGATGGAAGCATGAGTGGGGCCTAGCAGGAAGGTCTTGGAAGAAAGTCATGAGCTCAATGATGAAATTGTAGTCCCTGTCTCTGTTCTTCTCCAGAATGTTTGCATTGGATTCAGGGGCTCTGATAACTGAACAGATACGTGTCTGTTCCCAACTTTCACGGACTTCATTAATGTTACAATTAATGAGTTCTGTTTATTACTCTGTTCTGGACAAAAACCAGTCAATTAAAAATAAAAATCACCTCAGGGAGTTTGTACTCATTCATCAAGGAATACACCTTTTTTCTTCCCCTTCTAAGGCACTTCATTCTCTGCCCACTGGTGCAAATGGGAGGAGAGCATTAAAAAGCAGTCCAGGCTCCTCGCAAGGCACCATCCGATGGCAGGATCTGTCTCTCTGAGAATGTATCTGCTTTTCACAGAACCCTCAGTTTCCCATCTGCAAGATCTATTAGGTAGGTTTTAATGACAACTCCAGACTCGTGGCGGCTGGTGCTCAGCATTTTGCAGGCATACAGGTTATGCCAAATTCAAAGAAACCAGAAGTCTGAAGCTGAATGGCAGGTTAGAGGTAGATGTGGCTGGGCCGAGCATTAACCAAAGAAAGAGGATATAGCAGCAGGCTTTTGAATACTAGGGTTAGGTTGGCTTTTTACCACAAAAAAAAAATTCATTTGGATTCACAGCTAAAAATGTCAGTGTTGTGTGCACTCACTTCAGCTCAGAATGAGCTGTCAGTGGAAAATACGATCTTCTAAAATTCCCTTGTGCTTTTTCACCGCACAGAATCCTGGAACCCTCAGAGGTGGTGCGGAGGCACAGAACAATGCGATTTTTATGCAGTCACACAACGTGCATGACCAAATTGTCTTCTGCATATAAATAATACAGATACAGATGCCCCCTTTGTGACGATGTAAGAAATCAAAAAGTGCAGTACTGAAATGCTATGGCAAAAAGCCGTGTTTTCAATTTGGAATGAGAGCTGGGAGCATGTGAAGAATAAATGAAATGGAGAGATTAAGCAAGAGTACAAGGCTTTAGTGACAATGTCAGATGCCCAGGGGACAAGAATGAAGCAAGAACAGAGATCAGGGATAGAAATAGTTTACATAAATTGAAGTAATAGGTCTAAGAAGTCCAGAAGATTATAAAAGCTAAAATAGCAAAGAGAGTATTGAAAGAGCAATGACTGGAAGAACAGATGGGGAATTGAGATTTGAAGGCTGAAAGCAGCCAAGATAATAAGCAACCAACAATGATGAAGTCTCTGAAGTGAGGGAAGACAATTGGAGGTGGTGGCTTAGAAGGCTGAAGGCGTCGGATAAAAGGAAGTGGAAAGGAAGTGCTGAGTTTAGAGAGGAAAATCAAGCAATTCAATGTTTAACATTGTGAACTTAAAGGTGAGTACAAGCCAAAGTCACAAGTATTGATTTGAGGTGTCAAAATGTTAGAAAGGACCAGCACATTTCAGAATAAGAGTTTATGTGTGACCTGAGTACTGTAACCAAGGACTGTCCTTATAAAGGGAAAAACAAAACTGTAGCTTGAAGTAATCCTGGACTCAGAGTGTTTTGGCGCAACTATTGATGATGTAAGCATTCTTCTTTAAAAAAAAAATTTTTTTCCTTCAGCAGCTTTGCAAACACAGCTGTGGGGCACAGGCTTTAATTATACTTAGGTCAGTGTATTGGTACCAGCTTGATGGTTAGAGGATACCTACCAATTAATTTACTTTACTTGAAGGCTTTTTAGTTAACAGAAAAGTCCAAATGAACTGGTGTTTCCAGATCAGACTGAAATCAGCTCAGTAAAACCATGTCCTTTCAGATGCTCCTTCTCAAGATGGAATAGAAAATCTTGCAGTCTCTGAAAAATGGGTAAATAAGGAAATAGGAGTTTTGTCTGAAGGACTGGATGTTTCTAAATTTGAGTAATTTTTTTCCTACTGATAGAAGCCCTTCCTGTGTTGATTTCTACACAACAGCCCTGCTGTCTGGTTGCGTGAACACATATATGGTTTTCACTAACCAAATGCAATGCATGTTAATGATGCACACTATATCCCTAAGGGAAAGGTTAGTAATAATCTTTTGTTTCTCCCCTTCAGGAGAATTCTTGCTAAAACTTTGTATTTGGGGGGTTGATGGGGCAGGTTTTGGTTGCTGTTAGTTTTTTGTGGGTTTTATTCATCAGGAGCCAGTTTTTGCTTCATCATTCATTGCTATGTTAACCTAACAAAAATCCCTTCCAATGAAAAAAGTTGAACCCTAGAACAGTCTCAAATTTTAGGAAGCAGTGTCCGAAACAATTCCAATGTGCATGGTGCTTGAGATGACTGATAAATTCTCAAAAAATTGGAATATTATCTTTTAATAGAGATTTGCATTTCACCTGCTGAGATTTCCATAACAGAAGCACCCAAAGAAAAATGTGCTCAAATGCTGTGACAGTGCATTTTCGTCAGCAGCCAAAGTACCATGGTCTCTTCAGATGGTAGTTAGGAAGATAAGCATGTCACTTCAGAAAATCACAGTGAAACCAATTGACAACTAGGAATTTCAGGTAAATCTAATTTTATATTCCAGTGTAAGAAATATAATTATTTATAGGGTGTGTGATGGGGGTGGTGAGAATTACATCAAGGTGACAGGCTGCTAAGAGAAAGAATTCAGAAAAACCTGACTAGATGTTTGGGCTAAACATGGTTTCTTTGTTTTTAGTAATTTTTCCAATCAGCCTGTTGTGAACTTCACTGAAAATTTCCAGAGGCTTTCAGTGATTAAGAAGTATATTTTTTTTTTTTTGCTTGCAATTTTAAAAAAGAAATAAATATCAAAATTATTCCTTGTTTTTTTAGGGAAAATAGTCTTCTTCTTGCCCCTACCCTCCTGTAACTCTAGAATATGAAGCTCTTGTGTCTACCTCATCTGTGATATCTAATTAATGAGGTTAAAATGAAAAATGGGACTCTGTTGTGGGAGGGGCTCCTTCATAGACGTGCAATCAGATGCCAGTTTCTGCTTCAGTAAAATGAAAGAAGTTCTCTCAGTGTTTCCACTCTTGTTCCAGTCAGCTATTGGAATTGTTTCTAATTGTTCCCCTCTTGGTTTTAGAAGGTGTGATGAGTACAGCATTTTATTCATAATTGCTCTCCTTTGTCAGTGTTTGCCCACTAATACTCTGTGTGTAGAAGATGTTTCTCTTATTTCCAAAAGAACTGTAGGCCTCCTGCTAAGGACCCTGACTCTTTCTAGGTTTGCTTTGACATACAAGTGAAGAACATTAGTAACAACTAGATAATACTGGGTTTATGTATGAGAATCTTTCCCTCAAAAATAACCCACTTTACGTGCTCTGAGACAGCAGCTCCTGCTCTCCTATACCACTCCATAACCTTTGACAATGTTGCACAAATTGTCATTATTAACTGATCATTTCCACTTCTGGTGTGGAAGACGATAGCGAATAATTACATTAAACCAACTACATGAACAGAAGTTTCAAAAGTATGGAAAATAATATGTAAATAAGTTGGGATTGTTCCCTCTTAACTGATTCTTAATTTCATTTTATTAATTCGGGTTATCTGACTTTCTGATGTGAAAAATGTCTTGCTTTCTTCTGCTGCTTTCTTCGTTTTAACATCACTGTGAGACTTTTGGCCATACTTTGGGGTAAAGGAAAAACTTGCTGACATGCACAAACACACTCTATATGTGCTCTGGAGGACGCTTGCTTCAGAAGATGCAGTGAGGATGAGACAATGATATATAATTGCAGCTCATTTTTTTGGTTGTCAAGTTTTAGTGTCTCCTTTTAGGCCTATTGTTAGAGTTTTGATAGATTTCATTGGAAGATTACATGCTGGTGCAACAGCTTTTTGATCAAGAATTGTCTTTACTTGGTTGGAATCGAATTCAGGGCTTAAACAGGCTAAAGAAAAACTCAAATTCCAAGACAAGTTCAGAAAATCATGCAAATTTGCAACTATCACACTTTAAGAGTTTGAAATGATAAAGACCACACAAATCGTTGAAAGACCTTCAAGCAAAACTTCATTTTTTCCCTTTGGAGAACTGGAATTTCTTCATCTTAATGAAATCCTTGTCTATGGCACTGGTCTTTCTCATTTCCTCCCATAAAACAAAAAAATTACTCTTTTTTTTTTTTTTCCAGCTGTATTCTACTCTGCAAATACAAACAAATGCACATGCTTATTGAACTCCTACCAAAGTTTAAAAACCCATTTATGAGCCATTGCAACACTGGAATTTGAGGTGAATGCAAGAAAGGGAGACTATGCATCCAAGGAGGCTGCTTGCAGCTGTGCTGGAATTGTCCAGCAAAATGGGGAAAATGATCTTTCATTAATACAAAATATGAACCCACTTCTTTAGGTTAATATTGGGTTCAATCTAAACTGCTCTCAAAGTTGTATAAAATTGAGTTTTTATACATACACCAAAAATTCAGATGTGAGCCTGGAGCAACTTGGGTTTGTTTTCTCTCTGACCTCAGTGATTTACAGGTGGACAACATCTGACTTTCGTATATTTTAAAGAATCTAGAAATGTTTAGTCTATTCATGTAGAGTCTTAAGGAAAAAAATCCCCTCATTTTCAAAAAACGTTTCTGCATGAAGTTTTGATGCTTCTGTATATGTGTTGTTCTGGGGTTAGGCAGAGTGATTTGGCTTAGAGCTGCCAATTGAAACATGAGGTGTTTAGCAAAAAATGTGCATCTCTAATCTGACATGGTTTTCAGAGAAGCATCTGCAGTTTGTTTTGTTGTGGTATTTAGATACATTTTTGACTTCTTTCTTCAGCAAGTCCAATCTTTCTTTCATAGTTACAACTGGCATCTGAGTTTACAATATACAGACTGCTCTGGACAAGAAGCACTACAGATTAATTTGGACTGGAGATAGCTGGATCTGAAAAGATGGTCTTAGAAATATGTAGGTAAAACCCCTGACCATGGGTAGGATACATATTTTCATTCAGTGCAAAAAGCTGAATGTTTCTAAATGTTTTGTAAATATTTGGGACCTCTGCTATAGTTTGCAAAACTGTTTGTAGAAACTCTCTGCAACAGACACACCCAGAAGATCACCAACCCTGTCTGTTGGACCCAGAGCCAGGAATCCCATGCTTTTCCTGCCTGTGCCCTAGTTTCTGATTAGTTTTAACTTTCTTTTTTTACTTGTAAATCTCCCGAAATCTTTGTATCCTATGTCTTAACTCATAGATAGTTTAGGACATACCTGCCTAACAAAAAACTCCTGAAAATGGGGTTATTTTTAAGTGGTTTCTTGGTACTCGGAACTCATGATTACACAGCTAAAACCCAAGTGCACCCCCTTAGCTTTGCTTTGCACGGGAGGGAATGTACCACGCAGTAAGTGTGGGACTGACTGCAGGGACACTCTTGTTCTTGCTGCTCCAGTGGGAATCCCCTTCCTCTGTTGTCTCCCCCTTCAGCACAGACCTGGAGGCTGCTGGTTCTGCTGCGGGTGAGGGGCTTGCTGCGTGGGCAAACAGAAAGCTCACAGATGGGTCTGGCTGTAGGGAGGGGGTGAAGGCACCATGGAGCCTGGAGGGCTGCCGGGAAAAGGGATGCGGCAGCTTTGGGGCGGTGGGGTGATGTTCCCTACAGCACAGTGCAGTAAAGCAGGAGTGGTGGAGTGGGGAAGGAGAAGCCTGAACGTCTTCATGGAAAAATATCCTGTTCTTTCCAGCTAGCTCAATGGCTTCCGTTCATTAACTTGGATCATTTGTTTCATCCCATGTGATTTTGAAGATGAAGTGCCATACCTGGACTCTAGCTCAGTAAATCTCAAACTTATCTCAGTTAGACTTGAGGAACAAAATAATTTCTATTTAAAGCAGCATTTTATGTGCTAACATGAATGTGCAAAGCTGGGGAAGGAAAATATGAGTTCTGATACTTGATCTCCTTGAAATCCTATGAGTACAGCTACGGTGTATTTCAAATAACTGCCTTACTGAGAAAAAATGTCTTCTATTATTCAAACCCCTGCTACCTGAATTGATGACTGTCTAAATATGCTGTGTGGCTGAATTACAAGGCATGTGTGTATATTAGACTTGGTGACTGTGGGAAGCAAGTAACAGTGATATACAACATAAAGAATGATCAAAACCAGGAGCTGATGTGACCAGTGGACTGTAATAGATGTAAGTAGTTTGAGTGCTTGTCATCTGTCCACATGATCCTAATGCTGGCAGCCTGTGGAAAGTGATGCGTGGGAAACTAGTGCAAAGTGCTGATTTATTTTATGCTAATGGGGAAAAGTCCATATTGTTCAAATTAAATCCTAAAGCAGAAACAAATCACCCAGCCAAAGCCCATCCTATGGAGTTTCATTGAAATAGTTAGTGGTCTCTTTCATGACCTCAAAGTAAAAATTAAACAATGTTAGGAGCTGCTGTTTTCAAGTGCTTCTGGCTGCTGAAAGCAGCTGAGATTCTCCTACAAATGGCTATTTAAGTTAAAAGCCAAATGGGGAGATCACAGCAATTAGTGTGCATTGGCTTCTAACTGCACCAGAGTGAATAATGTGGGAGAAGGGAGCCAGGACTCTGCCTCGGCCTGGGCTTTTTCCCACCAGAGGCTGAGTACCAGCAGTTCTTCTCAATTAAAAAAAAAAAAAAAAAGAGAGCAGGGGGAATTTCTTGCTGCTGCTTCACTTGAACAAAATAAAAGAGATTTTGAACAAAATAAAAGAGATTATGCAAAGATAGACTAAAGTGGGAGTGGGAGGAAAGAAAAAAATATTTCAAAGAGAAGAACAGCCCACTTCAGGGCTCTCCAACGGGATCTGTAGTACAATGTTTCTCCTACTTTTGCCATAAACTGCCTCCCCAGAGGCTCACTGCAGGCTTGTTGCTCTCCCAGGCTTTTTTTTTTTAAATGTAGCCTGAGGCCTAGAAAAGTGTAATGGAACTTCAGCATTTTTATTTAAAAAGAACTGAAGGGAGAAGTGATTTATCAGCTTGGAGGTTTAGAATTTCCTGAGGAAAAACGGAGGGGCAGAAGGTTTATGAATTAACTTTTTTTTAAACTCATTTTTGCAAGAGATACAAAACTATACAATAGTATAACCCCAGTTTCACTAAAATTCTTACAACATTGTCCTGTGAGGTGCTTTTATCATCACTCCTGAACATCTCTGAAAGTTCATTTTTCCGGAAGTTTCTAGCTATCCACTGGAATGGCTTGGAGCAGTGAGATCATGTTGGAAGATACTGATCAGAGAACTGGTCTCAGATTTCAAGTCAGAAAATGTCTCTGGAGAATGGTCAAGAACAAAACTAGCATTTTTTCCTTTAGGTCTTTTTCTTAGGGTGAATGGAAAACAATGGCAACATGTTTGTGTGTCATGGTCTTTGTTGAAGTAGACACTCAGCTTTTGCCTCTCCCAGATGGAGTGATATAAATGTGATTGCCTTATGCTCTTTCATGGCTTGTCATTATCACCTTGGGACTAGTAATCTGTAAATTAGAATTTATTCTGTTGGTGCTCCAGTGAAAAGGTTTATTGGTGAAAAATTGAAAATGGGGATTGCTTTCTACACTGCTAATTACAGCCTCCTTAAAAATGAGGAATGAGGAGCCCACAGCTAATAAATCCAGAAGAGAAATGCTCCTAATATTGTGTGAAGGGTGGCTAGGGGACAGTTCTCAATAATCTTTGAGTGGTCATGGTGATGGGGCGGATTCCTGACGATTGGTAGTCAGCAAGGATTTATGATAAGCCAACCTTCACCAATCCATCAGCCTTTTCCAATGGAATGTCTGGTGGAGGGGAGCAGAGCAGTGGATGTTGTTAGTAAGGCTCTTTGCTCCATCTCCCAGAACATCCTCATGGATGAGCTGATGAGATAGAGACTGAGAAAGTGGATTGAGAACCAGCTGAGCCTCAGAGGGTTTGGATCAGCAGCACAGGGTCCTGCTGGAAGCCAAGGAGGTACCCCAGGGGTAAGTACTGGGGCCGTGTCGGTGCAGAATAGAAAATGTGAAACGTGTCCTGCCATTTGATGGCATCTGACAGGTGTGTGTACCTACAAAAGGGTGGTGGAAGGGGACAGCCAAATTACCTCAGGATTTAACAATACAGACCATTTCAAGTCAAGGTTACTGGGGTCACAGGGGGAAGCAACATTTGTGTGGCAGAAAGTCTCAAACTGATTGTAAACGGAGAGAACAGAATAAATGGATGCCAGCCAGCTGTGGGAGCTGGTGACAAAGACAAGAGGCTGTGGAGCTGACCCCTGACACTGGCAGTTGCAGTTGCCTGGCACAAAACCTCCCTATTGCTGCAAGAGAAAGACTGGGAACAGCTGCTGGTGCCAGCAGGGGGTTGAGGAGAAGCCAAGCCGAGCTGCAGTTCCATCGGAATTTATTTACTCACAGATCAGATGAAATACAAACCGGGGAGCTCAGCATGGCAGTGGGCACTGGAACTGAGGGGTTTGCACCCCTTCGTGTAGCAGAGGAGGCTTTTGAGAGCGTGGCTGCTTGTGGGGGCAAGTGCAGCATCAGAAACCAGCTGTGGGGTTGTGCTTGGAACCAACTGGATCATTCACTGTGGTCAGGACAGCTGAAGGTGCAATCTCAGCCTACCCACTTTTCCTCTTGATTGGAATGGGTTTTCCAGCCACCTTCTCTATGGTATGTTTTGATAAAGAAATACAGCACCTTGACACTACCATTTCTCTGAATAATTTGGGAAGTGTCTTAATCTGGGAAAATATATCTTTCTTTATAGTAAAAGAATGTTCCGTATGACACAGTGTTACACAGCAGTGTAGTGAAGTGTTTGCACAAATTCTGCAAAAAGCAGTCCCTGAGGTGGACAGTTTTGAGCAAGAATTGTGTACACGCATTATGGACTGGAAATTATTCTCTATAGTGCAAAATACAGACAGACACACAGACAAGCTCACACACCCCCATTCCTTTTTTTCTGTATGAAATCTGAATGCTGATGGTTGTTCAATATGTTAATAGACATGCAGAGAATATGGGGTTAAATAAACCTTTCTGCAACTTGGTGATTGGGAGTATTGGGCATCCTAACTTTGTGATAGCATTAATGCTATCTTTTAATGCTATTTGGGATCGAAATTCAGATGAATGATAGAAAAAAAGATATTTCAGTGATAAATTAAAATCAGCTAAGCCTGTAACGCCAGTTATTTCTGAATGAGATTGAGGTGTTTGTGTGTATACAAGCAGTGTGTTGATTAGGAGATGAGTTGTAGAGTTAGGGGTTAACAGTTCCTCATGCTTTGAGGGTGTTGGAGGGAATTTTTGATTTGAAAGAGTGGCATCCTTTTTTATGTATGTGTATGTACTATATGGACTATCAGAAATCTGCAGGGAGAGTAGTGAAATAATATTGACTTCCTTTATGTCTGTTATATATAGAAATATAACTGCAGAAAGCAAATGCACAACATATCTGTGAAGGTGATCCAGTGGGTCTGTAGAACTTCTAAAAAATACTAAACACAACATAAACATAAATGATAAATCAAATAATAATATATTTACACATTCCTTTATATTTTTGCAGTAGTTCATAGAGAGAACAACAGCTGATAAAATTTTTCAATTATTTTCTTAAAATTATTTTCCAAAAGTAAAAGAAATATTTATGTTAAAGTTAATTTAAGTCATGGGATGACACACTGAGCAATGCACCCCGAATGCATTTAACCCTGAAGAAGGAAGCCACTGCAGAATGAAGTTACCACAAGCCACACTGGAGGGCAGTGTTGGCTGCCAGAACTACCGTCAGTTCCTGATACCCCAGAAGGGCTTGTGCCGCCTGGGCCTTGGGGAGGCTGCATGTCACATTAGAGGCCTCTGTGTTTTGGAAAGTGGAGTGGACAGCCATATGCCTCACATGCTTAGACATCACAGATATGAATTATTTTCTTTTCCCCTTCAGGAGGAACTTGGCTGTGAGTATTGTCATTTTCCATGGCAGTATCTAAAAGACTTTTGTGAAGTGTGGCATAACCCAGTATCTTACAGCTTCAGCCATGCTCTCCAACCTGTGTTTGACACAAGTGACGTATGGAATATATAGTTTCCGTACGCAAAGGATGGGAGGAGCATTTGGATAGGTGTGAGGAAGCAGAGAGGCTGTAATGACACAGGCCCAGGGAAAGGGGAAAGCCATCACTTCTGCTAGCTGCAATAAGTGTCTGCAAAACAGCTGAAAAATAAAAAAGCCTAATATTAATAATGTAACTATTAATTAATATTAATAATAAAAATTTAGTAATAATATTATTACATTATAATATTATATATTATCATTTATATATCATAATAGTATTATACATTAGAATATTATATTTAATATCTTCATAATGAACAATATGAATATTAATAAGATATTTATTAATATTATATAATATTATTATGTACTATAATTTAAATAAAATGTTAAAATTATATATGTTACATCTTACAATAGAATTATATATTATAATATTTTCATATAGTAATTAATAACAAATAATGTGATTAATAATATTTAGAAGCAATTTCTTATTAATGTTATTTATTATGTGGTAATTTTATTATATATCATATTTATATATTATAATTTATATAAAATATAATAATACATATTATCCGTTATAATAGTATATATTTTCATACTACTATATATTTAGATAATAAATAATATTAATAAGTTATTTATTATAAATAATATTATTCTATGATAATATTATTATCTATTATAATTTATGCATTATGATTTATATTAAATATTAAAATAATGTATTATCATATAGTAGTATTACATATAATAATATTAATATCTATCGATTAATAATACAATGGATAATGAAATATTTATTCTTAATAATATTATTCTGTGATGATATTATATATAAAAGTTTATTTATTATGATTTATATAGAATATTATAATAATATAGTCTATATATCATAATAGTCTTACACATTTCAATATCATTATTTTTTAATTAAAAATAATAATATTAATGAGAAATTTGTTATTAATAATTTTCTTATATGAAATATCCTTAAATATTAGAATTTACATATTATAATTTATATAAAATGTTAAAATAATACATATCTTATAGTAGCATTATACATAATATTCTTATATATTAATTAATAATCAATAATCAATAATCAAGAATTAATAAAATATTTATTCTTAATAATATTATGTGCTATTACTATATATCATAATCTATATATTATAACTTAAACAAAATATTCTTACAATAGCTAGTATATATTGCAATATTTTGATACATTATATTATTATACATTTATTAATAATAAATATTAGAATATTAATAAGGTATTTATTATTAATAATGTAATCATATTATTATATTATTATATATTATAACTTATAGATAATAATTTACATAAAATACTGAGAATATATATTTTATTTTCTAGTAGCATTATAGGTAATAATATTATTATACATTAATTAATAATTAAAAATTAATAAGTAATAAATAATAATTAGTTAATAAAATCAGTAATCATAATAACTTTATTGTGTGAGATTATAGGTCATAATTTATATATTATAATTTAAATGAAATATAATAATATATAGTATATATTATAATAGAGTTGATATTTTAATTTAATTATATATTGCTTAATATAAATAATAAATTAATAAGGTATTTATTAATAATATGATTATATTATAATTTTACTATTAATTATATTTTATGTATTATAATTAATATGAAATATTGAAATAATATATATTATGTCTTGTAGTAGCAATATATAATGATAATATTTTATATTAATTATTAATAATGAAGAATAGAATTATTTAAAAATATTTATTCTTAATAATATTATGTGATAATATTTTTATCCGTCAAAATTTGCATATTATAATTTATATAAAATTTTATTATAACAGCTAGTATATAGTGCAATAGGTTTATTATAACATTTTAATATATTACTTAATAATAAATAATATCAATATTAATAATATATTTATTATTAAAAATATTATTATATGAGAATATTATTATCTATAATTTATATATAATTTTTATAAAATATTAAAATTATGTATATTATGTCTTATAGTAGCATTAATACAATAATATTATCTATTAATCAATCATTAATCATTAACAATTAATAATTAGCAATTAATAATTCATGATTAATAATTACTTCTTAATAAAATTAATCAATATTATTTTGTGGTAATATTGTTATACATCATAATTAATATATTATAATTCATATAAGATTTTAAAATAATATATGGTGTATATTATTTCTGTCTCATGATATTATCTATTAATTGATAATAAATAATTTTAATATTAATAAGATATTTATTATTTTAAATACTAATTTCGAGATGATAATTTATATAAAATATTAAAATTATCTGTATTATGACTTATAGTAGCATTATATGAAATAATGTATGTTAATTCATAATTAATGATTAATGATCACTAAAAGAAAAAATTTATAATTAATGATCACTATAATAATTAATAAAATATTTATTCTAAATAATATTATGTGGTAATATTATTACATATCATAATTTACATATGATTTCTAAAAATTTTTAAATTATATATATTATGATTTCTAATAGCAATACATAGAGTACTTAATATTAATTAGTACTTAATAATTAGCAGTTAATAAGTAATAGTATAATTATTATAAAATATTTTTTATAAATATTATTATGAGAAAGTATTATAAATCATAATTTTTATATTATAATTTATATAAGATATTTCAATGATATTTAGTATATATTAGTTTTTAAATGTTATAATGATATATTAATTGCTAATAAATAATACTAAAATTAAGATTTTTTTTATTAATAATATTATCAAATTATATTATATATTATAATTTATATGTGATAAATTCTATAAAATATTGAAATAATATCTATTGCATCTTTTAGTAGCATTATCGAGACAAACATTATATATTAATTCATAATTAATAATTAATGACCAATAAAAGATAATACTTTATAATTAATGATCAATATCATAATTAATAAAATATTTATTCTAAATAATATTATTATGTGGTAATTTTACCTATCAATTTACATATTATGATTTACATGAAATTTTATAATAATATATTGTATATATTTTAAGTGTTTTCGTTTTGTAATATTATTTTATATTAATTAATAAGTAATATTAATATTAATGAGCTATTTTTATTAATAATATTATAATATAATATTATTATATATTTTAATTTTTATATGTTAATTTCAACAAAATATTGAAATAATATATAGCTTATGGTAGCAATATATAAAATAATAATATTAATGTTAATGCATAATTAATAATTAATGAGCAATAATAATTAATAAAATATTTAATCTTGCTGTTATTATATCATAATTGATATAATTTCTACAAGATACTACAATAATGTTTAGCATAGTTTACATTAGTTTTTTACTATTATGCTATTATTACATATTAATTAATTATAAATTATATTAATATTAATAATACATTCATTATTAATGATATAGTATTTTAATATTATTATACATTATATTTTATGAATATATTAAAATAATATATTTGTTATATTAATATATAATATCAATACATTATTATATTATTTAAAATTAATTCATTAATAATTACTAATTAATAATTCATAATAATTAACAATAGTATAATTATTAATAAAATATTAAGAATAACAGTATGTGAATATCATATTGTATTTAATAAGCTATATATTATTATTTATATAATACATTAAGGTAATACGTAGTATATATTATGCCCGTTTTTAATATAATAAAATTATATAATAATATAAATAATAGCAATATTAATTAGATATTAATTATGAATAATATAATAATATATTAATATTATTATAATTTATATATGATAATTTCTATAATATACTAAAATATATTGTATTCTATAGTAGCATTATATAAAATCATGACAATTTATGTTAATTAATAATTAATTATCAATAATAGATAATTAATAATTAAAAATCAATATCATCAATAAAATATTTCTCCTCGTAATAGTATTATGCTATCATATTACATATCATAATTTACATATAATAATTTAAATGAAGTATTATAATATGTTGTATATATTATAATTTTACATATAGTATTATTACATATAAATTAATACTAAAAATATTAATTATATTTAATAAGATATGAATTAATAAGAGATGAATTAATAAGATATTTGTTATTAATATTATTATATTTATATTTTTGCTATTATAATTTAAATATTATAACTTATATAAAATATTAAAACTATATATATTTTATCTTTTATTAGCATTATATAATCTTGTACTATTATATATTAATAATTAATAATTAATACTAAATAATTTCATTGTTAATATTTCTTCTTAATTACATTATTATGTATTAATACTATTTTACATCATAATTTACATACTATAAGTTATATAAAATATTATAAAAATGTATGTTATATATTTTCTAGTTTTATATAACTTATTAAATATTAATAATAAGTTGTATTGGTATTAATAAGGTCTTAATCTTTAATATTTTATATGATTATATTCTTATATATATTATAATTTACATATTTTGATTTATGTAAAATATCAATTTATTTATATCCTATGGTATGATTATATATTATAATATCATTATATGTTAATAACTAATAATTAATAATTGTTAATTAATAATTAATAATGTAATTATCAAGAAAATATTTATTCTTACTAATATTATTGTGTGATAATATTATTTTAGATCATTATTGATATATTATAATTTTATAAAAATAAAATAATAATATATATATTAATTATAATAGTATCTATTATGATATACATTAATTATAGAGACTATTAATATCAATCTTAATAATTAATAATTAATAGTTATTACTTATGTATTATTATTTATTTATTATTATTTATTATTATATTTATATATTTATTCATAATTATATTTATATATTATATATATTTATATATTATTTAGATATTTATATAAATATATATTATTGATATTATATATATCATTTATATATTATTTATATAAATATATATGATTATATATCTATATATTTACATATTATTCATATATTTATTTATATATATATTTTATATATATATATTAAAACATTTATTACATTATATATATTTATTATATATATTTATCATATTATTTTTATTATTTATTAATTATTAATTATTATTTATTATTATTTTATTAATTAAAATTAATAATTAATAATATTTATTATTACTAATATTATTATGTGATATTATTATACATCATAAGTTATGCTATATTTTTTAAAATATTATAATAATATATTTTGTAATAACACTATACATTATAATATTTTATATATTTATCTATATTAATAATATGAATATTAATAAAAATCTATTAACATTATTATACGAAATTATTGTTGATCGTACTTTATATATTATAATCTCTGTAAAATATTATAATATATATTGTGTAGTATAATAGTTTTATATATTATCGTATTATTTGATATTAATTAATAATAAATATTAATGTTTACATAATATTTATTATTAACATCATTATGTGATAAAATTATTATATATCATAATTTATCCATTATAAGTTATACAAAATATTATGGCAATATATATTATATAGTGTAATAGTATTATATGTAATGTTATTATATATTAATTCACAATAATATTAATAATAAGATGTTTATTAATGTTTATTAATGTTTATTATAAGAATTATATTATACTGTAATATTATTATATTTTCTGATATATATATTTTTATAGTTTATATTATAATAAGATATATATCATGCATTATAATAGTATTATATATCCTATTATTGTCTGTTAATTAATAATAAATAAGATGAATATATTAATAAGCACGCTTTAGCAGCTCAGTGTTCCTCCTTCTCGTGTTTCCTTCTGAAACCAAACTGGAGCATGTATCATGATCACGCTGCACCGTCTTAATGTCTCCTATCATTGTGTTCCCAAAGCAAATAACTTTCAGCTTAGTAACAAAGTTTTTAAAATTCCAGCCATATATGTAAGCTAGAAGGATATAAACCCATATACCATATGAATATATATGTATTTATTAAGCTAAATATCTTTGTATATAAACTCGTGTTTAAATGCGGAATCCGTGTTTAAAAGAGGAAATAAAAATTCAAGAAATTAAATGTCTTTATTAGAGAAAAATGTGCAGCTAAGAAGCATAATGGTTTATTCAGCAAACATTCTTGTTACAAAAGTAGTTACTCTCATACTAAATGAATAAACCAGAAACCAAAAAAAGCCCAAAACGGGAGGAAGCATCTTGTCCTGTGGCTGTATCAGCTGATGACAATGTCACCCCTGATTTGTACTGCTCGGTCTGCAAATCAGAGGCAGGTGAAAGCCTCTGCTGAACACGTTGTACTTAGACATCTGTCAGAAGCTCTCTTGCCTATCTCTAGCAACAAACAGAAATTGGTATTTCCAGGTAATGCTCCAGAACGGCTTTCATAGGACTTGTATGATTTGTGTAAAGAGGTTGAGAAGAATGTTCTCAGTAGCAATAATAATTTTCCCTTCAAACATTTTGCATCACTGTGAGCGGTGTGAGGCAGGAATACACACATTTACATATGAGCCTGGCAGCCAGTGCTACTTACACCTTCTCATAGCTGTGATGTTGATGGTTAATTTTCACCCTTGGTACTTTTGCGAAGGTGTCAGTGCCAGTATCAATTTCCCTTAGCAGCAGGATTCTCCGTAAATAGAATCAAGCAGAATCTCTCATAAATCAGTCTTTTTCTTTGGTAGTTTTTTGTTTTGTTGGGTTTCTTTCCTTTTTTTCTTTTTTTTTTTGTTTGTTTGTTTGTTTGTTTGGGGTTGGTTTTGGGGTTTTTTGGGGGGGAGGTGTTGAGGTTTTTTTCTGTTTGTTTTGGGGGGGGGTTGGGGGGATTTTTTTGGGTGGTTTTTTTGTTTGTTTTGGGGGGGGTTGGTTTTTTGTTTTTTTTTTTAAAGGGGGGTGGTTTGGAGTTTTTTGGGGGGTTTTTTTGGAAGCAATTTGTGAGATCGTGACTTTTCTACCCTTTGCCAAGCCAGAGTATTTCGAGACCTATCAATGCGCAGTGAAAAAATGCAATGAAGATTTTCTAGGTAACACTTCATATTCTGGTAATACACAGCATTTTGGTAGCAGTTATCATGATAATAGCCCTTTTAATAGCTTTTTTTTTTAAATAACAGAGCTCAAGAGATTATCTTTCACGTTTCCATTCTTCTGTTGCTTTTGGTGGGCATTGTAGTGCAAGACCTTAAAGATTTGTGTCCATCAGGAATGGACAGAGTACACTGGTAGGTTATTCACTGGTTTAGATGGAGATTTTCTCTTCCCCCACTACAGAAGAGGTGTTTTCTGTCCTCCATATATAAAACTGCAGTTCAAGTGGCTGCTTATGCTCGTTCAGAAATCCTTTCGATTACCTTCACACAGACCCTGGTCCTAGCCTTGGACTGGATCTCTGATTTCTCTCTTCTCTGATCTTAGTTCTTCAGATTCTTCTGTCATTGGAAAGCCCATTTTCAGTTGTGAATGAAGATGAATTTCCTTACTGAATGAAAATTGTGCTGACAGCAGCATCCCACATGCGAATCTCCTTCCCAAGGCTACCCTTAGCTCAGCACAAGCTCTGCCCCCTTCCCTGGCTCAGAAGGGACAGGTTCTCTTGGTCTTGCTGTAGCCCCACCTCTGCTGACATCTTGCTGATCTATTGCCCAAGGCCACTGACTCAGGTAGAACACACCCCTGATCCTGGGCTCTGATCAGGAAATACAAGCTTCTCTCACTAAATGAGTCCCAAATTAGGTCTGAATTCCTTTAAAATTATACATCAAGTGCCTTAACCTTGTCCTTGTTTCAATCTTGGCTTTAGTTCATCTGAGTAGATACTAATCCATCAGAAACAGGAGTCACCATTTCTAGTCTGCCACTGGCTCTTGTGTTCTTCCATGTGGTATCCAAATGCACTTTTCTTGGCGGTGTTGGATATTCTGGGCTTAGCTGCTTTGTGCTGATGTGCCTTTGAAAGTAACAAAATATACTAAGAATTGTTAGAAGACTCTTCAGTAGAATTCTTTTCCATTTCTGTATGCTAAAACACTCATTTCAGATTCTAAGAGCAGGGAAATTTCATTCCAATGGAGTTAATTCAAATGCAGAACTAAGCTGAAAACATTTAAAATCTATTTTACTCTGTTGTGTCTTAGTGCTCCATTTCGATAATTAGGTATGGCTTCCTGAAGGAAATCAGGCGCAGTCATTAATGGAAATCTGGGTGTCTGCTGATTTCCAGAACAGGTGTTAGAAGAGCAAGAATAAATTGAAGTTTTCAGAAAACAGAGAACTTAGTTTTTAGGTGAATTCAAGCTTTCTGGCTTGTACATATGAAGTTGTTTCCATATTGAAAAAGCTCTCCACTCCCTGTCCCTGTTGTATTAAATGATCTGTAGTTTGCTTTAATTACTGTGCAATTGATTCCTAAAGATAATACCTTTGCTGTGGTCACCGCCTGTGCTACAAGTCAGAAAGAAGCCTTTATGCTAAGCTAGTCCTGCAAAAATCTTTTTGATCCTTTTCAAGTCTAGCTGTAAACAATGAAAGAAGCAAATATTCTCAGACTTCAAATGGTCCAGGACAACCTTCCTTTCCTTCATTATCTGGAGACAAGGCTTTCATTTTGTAGCCAAATAAGCATCAAAGGATCACAGACTTGGAAACAAGCAAGTTATGGAGGATTATGTGGAATGACTGCAATGAACCCTTTTATTATTTTTATGAGAGTCAGTGCAATACTCTTTTGGCAGTTCCCAGTTTAGCATTTGTAATAGTCAGAGACACTGGTAAGTGAAACATTATGGGATTCATTAAGTGTAATTTTATAGGTTGTAACTAAAACCATTGACACTCAATAGAAATTTTTAATACAATGCCTTTTGTTGTACATTATATTGAAAATTGTATGTATATCCAAGAGAGTTTGGTCATGGTTATGTTTCTGTTAACAATGATTAAGGGCAAAATAACATTTCTTTTACCACATAGTTCAACAAATTAACTGCACAGAGAGACTGAATTCTAATCCAAAAACTATTTCCACGTAAGCAAGGAACAATCGCTAAATACTGCTGAGCCAGCCAACAGAGAACGTGTGTGTGCCAGAAAAGTAACAAATGAAACCCGGCCCTGTACACTGCTGTATGAACCATTGGGAACATCACGACTCTGGGTGTTCTTAATGGGGTGCCAGAAACCTTTCTTCTTTCCTGGTGGTCAGGGGAAGATGCAGAGCGCTGCCTTGCTGCCTTGTACAACTGAAAGAAAATGCTATTTTTCTCCTTTAGATAAACTGGAGAACACATGTTTTGCAGAGGCAGGAAGAGGAGGAGGAAAACCAGCATGGGAATAAACAGCATTTTGATTTATGTAACTGCCTTTTGAAGGACAAGAACACCTTAGGTTCAGTCAGGGCCTTGAAGTAGTTTCTTACGCAAACCAACTTGAGCTCAAAGCCAATAGAAAATGTTTCTTTTAAAAAGCCCTCTAGCTTTCAGTAAGATCATGGCATTTGTAGGGACAGGTGAGCTGATGTGAGAAGAAAACAGCTTGGTATCGCTGCTTCAGGGCTTGTGTCTGCCAGTGCAATGTGGCTGAGAACCTGGCAAAGGCTTCCTGGCATCTCCAGGTGAGAACACCTTATTCCTCCCTAGAAGTTTGTGATACGTTAGCAAAGGAAAATGCAGAACTGAGGAGCCTCTAAACTGTAGCGTGAGCTCATTAGTGGGGATTATTTGGATTAAAACATTCCTCTCCCTGTTAAGCCAAGCAGAATCTAAGCAGAAGGGCAGCTGAGCCTTTGCCCTCCCATACTGCATCTTACATGTAAGAGCTGGCATTTGTTGGACCTGGCCTGAAATGGTTTGTCTGCTTAAAGAGGTGGCAGATGACAATTTCTGTAGCTGCTAAGCTCTTAAAACAAATAATGATCACATCAAGTCCTGTTGAAATGCTCAATACTATTTCTCAAAAAAGAAAGGGGAAAGATTAGCACTACACAGCAGAGTATGCTCCATTTATTACAATCAATAAACCCCTGGAGGGAGAAACAAAATCAGCCTTCCTGGGGGAGACAGCACATCACCTCCTGACCATGAGCTGCAGCTGATAATCCACCTGCACTGTACTCTGCTGAGCCAAGCTCTGTTTCACACACTTGGGCACAGATTAATCACAAGATTCCCTAAAACTGAGGAAGTGGACACCTGGCAGTGCAAGAAACTGTCCACACCTGCTCCTAATCCCAGGTGAGCCAGCAGTGCCTCCTAATCCACGGGGCTGGGGGCAGCTGCAGGGGTATTTACTCAAATGCCAACCCCTAAGGTGCAGACCTCAGGAAAACAGACATGGGAAACTCCAGACCAGCAGCTTCTGTTCCAAAGGCTCACCCCTCTTTTTTTACAGTTCTGTATTTAGCCAAACTGATTTCTGTATCCCTTCACTGGACTTGACTCCTCTTCTTTCTGCCCTTCTTCATCAGGCGATGCCACCAAACCCTGCCATTCCCTGCCCAGATGCTGATAAGGAGCCATTCAGGGAGCTCTCAGGTACTAGGGCCAGGTGTGCTGCAGCTTTGTCCAAAGGCTGCAGGCTCAGGCATTCAGTGAAAAAAGGTGGCAAGAAATTAAATTCTACGGCCTGTGCAACTGAGTAGTGATGGCAACTCAGGGAGGCTCTTTACCAGTCCAGACTGGAGAATTCCTGGAGCAGGACCTCTGCAACAAGAATTTCGCATGTGAATTATTGGTTAGTGGGATAAGAAAAACAAACTGACACTGGAATTCTATAGCCAGTGAAACATCACAGCAGCCCAACTAATCTCTATGTTTCACAGATTCTTTACATTTCCTTCAAAGTACAGATGATTCCTGAAAGACTACATGTGAGAAAAGGCTTCTGCCCATCAGATGGTGAATGAATGTGGTATTAAATCATCTCAGTCAAATAGACACAATTAATAAAAATAAAATAAAATTTTTTTAAAAATCAACACACCACTGATAAGGTATAAACCATCAATTCTGAGAACCCCTTAATTTGCTGAACAAATCAAGGAGATGATTTGTTCACCTTGATGAAGAAAAATAATTACCAGATGATTTTTTCCACGAGAGTAGATTCCTGCAGCTCTGTTGCTCTGACTACATGTCAGCTGCATAAACTTCTTTCACATTTGATTGCTATACTGCAACTCTGCATTCTAAAATTTTCTGTGAAAAGAGAGAATCCCTTATTAAATTCCTGTTTAGGGTAGTTTCCAATCACAACAGTAACAGCACATTTTTCTGCCTGCCAAAATCTGAGACACCATAGCTATTGCACAGCCTCTTTCCACCTAACAGAGTTTCCCAGCCTGAGCTTCTACAGTCACTGGAAATAAAATCGGAGGTTTCGTTTCACGTCTTTTTTAGTTTTATTATAAAATTTTCTACTTCCTCAGCTTTAAACATACACTTTTGTTTGTAAGGATATAAGGTCTTGTGTCCCATTTTCCCATACTTGCTGCTGGATTCATTAGGAGAATTAATTTGCCCTTGGAGTACTTAAAAAAAAAAAAAGAAAGGTATTTTAAAAATTCCACATTTATTTCTTTACCAATTTACTTGCAAACAAGTTTGCCATTTTCCAGTTGTCACCAGTCATTGCACACTTGTGGTACATGGTCTGTCCCATTCCCACAGTGCCAAGGAACCCCTGGAGAGGAACAGCAATGTACCAGTAACATGTCTGAACTGTGCTGTGTCAGCTACCAAACTGCAGTGGGGGATTTGTTTTCCAGGGCAAATCTTGCCTTACACAAAATAACAGCAGGGGGAAGTAATGCCTCTGTCTGGAGTGATTCTTCTTCTCCACTGGCTACAGAAATACAATGAACTGGTTGCCTCTTGTTTAATAATCACCACAGAAAACCCACTGGCTGTCAAGAGACAGGTTTAGTGTGCGAAAATAAATGCTGTGCCCGTGATATTCAGATTTCTCTTCCCCTTCTACCTCAGCCAGACTGTTCAGTCTAATCTACTACCTGCACTCAGCTTCCTATTCCACTTAGCACTGAATATACTCAAAGTAAAAGGCTCATTTCTCCCAGCTGGAAGGGTTAGAAAAGATCTTGTGCACTGACTTCAAGATATCCACCCCTAATGCCCCCCCCAGTTCTGCTCTGCCTGCACAGTATTTCATGTCCTGGTCTGGAGCCCAGCTACTTTTTGCCCACAGTCTGCCTTGTCCAAAAGATTCCAACTACTCCCAAGGCACTATATTGTCTAAGTAAGGACTCCTTTACAATTGTTAAGCTGACAGTATATTCTGATCCTTTCAAATGAAAATCTAAACAAAGACTTGAATTAACAACAGCTATAGTTTCCAAGTGAAAAGGTACAGCAGGCATCTGGGAAAAAAAAAAAAACCCACATGCAACAAGTAAAAAACAGATGCATTTTATTACTTGGAAACTGGAAAAAAAATGTGAACTATTTTTTCCATTTACAAGTATTTCTTCATATGAGACTGGCAAGCAGTAAAATCAAGATTTCACCAAACAATCTACAAGTTTTGCAAATGCCTCTGACAGTGTAAAACACAGCCTTAATGCTACAACATGAAGTGCTAAACCCTAAAAAACCCCTTAACCTCAGCAATACTGAGTAGGAGAGGAGGAAAATCCAGCGGGAACTCTGGGAACCCCGGGAACCCCATCCCCTGACAAAATACATCACAAAGCAGCAGTGAGTGCACACTGCTCCTGTAACATGCACAAGTTTCAGCAACACAAAGTTTATGGGAGCACATTCAGGAAGGTTGATGATGGCCCAGGAACAGTGTTGGTTTTTTGTGACAGGGGTTGCTGAACTGCAATTAATGTGAGGAAAGCACAGGCTGCCAAGGGGCTATTTTAGTGTTTGGAGAGCAGCACAGGGCTGAGAAACTGCAATCGACTTTAATTCAGCTGTTTTGCCAAAAATGACATTTGTCTTTGAAAAGGATAAGCCAAGCTGAAGACAGAATGCAAGCTCATCTATAATCAATAACAAATCTCAAAATAAATTAAACAGGGTTGCAAAATTAGGTTTGGGCAATGAAGATTCAATAATTAAAGAAATGACAAGGTATTATTGGAAAAATATTTTTGGCTGTGTTAGCCCAGGGCGGGCCACTGCCCTGGGCATAAAGCCCAGCAGGGCAGCCAACACTTGCTACAGCCCCATATCCTGCCTGGCTTTTGGATGCCCTCCCTGCTGGCACTTTCAACCCCATTTCCATCCCATCCCCAAAATTAACCCTCCCTGCTTTGCCCCAGCCCTGCACTGACCACAATCTATGAGTGCATTTCTGTGCACAGCAGCATTTCCAGTGGGTGTTAAAACAGTGTCAGTATCCTCTGTACCTGAGGCAGTGCATGAGAAAACACATCCATTATTAGCAAACATCCTGGGGGCACAGCCTGCTGTCGAACAGACCTGAATCACACACACAAATTACACACCATCCCAATAGTGATTTGGCAGAGATGCCAAAATCAGTCTTCCAAGGAACAGCAACATTTCCTGATGGAAAAAAAAAAGTGGGAAAAGCTTTAAACCAGAAGTGTAAGGCCACAGCAAAGAGATCCCCTTGCACAGCCAATGAGACACAGAACTACCATAAGACACAAAATCCTGTGGGATTCTCTGAGGAAAATCCTCCTCACAGCATTTCAGAAACCAACCCACAAACCAAGCCCTACACCACCTTTGTGACAGAGCAGGACCCTTCAGCCACCACTTCTGGGCCTTGTCTCCTGGTTTTCCTACTTACCTTGTTGGACTGCCTGAAACCAACTTGTGGGATGCTCCTGTCAGCGAGTGCTCAGAGGCAGGCTCTGCTGGCTGTCGGCAGCTGGAACAGCACATCCCTCCCTGGATCAGTTTTGGGAGGGTAGGAGGAACATGTCCTGAGTCATGACGCTCCTGCCACTCTGAGCATCTACATTTGTACCATTTTTGGTCATTAAGGAAAGGGCAAGGGGCGACAAACAGGGCAGGAAAGGGAACAAGAGACTTCTTGTACAGAAATACATACCTAAACCTCATTCAGAAGGGAAACACTAAGGCTATTCAGAGAAAAGCTACCCTAGAATTTCTTGCAAGAAGCTGAGAACACAAGGACTCTTGAAACACCTCATAACAAACATTCATTTATTGTTTATTTCCCCCATATGAATCAACCATCTCAGAAATTCCATCACACGCAGGGCGGAAAAAGGTTATATACAAGAGGGACATACATCCCCAAAATAAGATGTACGGATTTATCATGGGAACCAAGAGGGAGGGGAAAGAACAAAACCAGAAACAAGGACATTGCAGTCAGACTTTGACTTTCAGTTACAGAAGAGATCTCTATCTCCTTGTAAGGGTTTTCAACTATTAAATAAATGGCATCTTAAAAATAGAACATTTGACAATTTCAACACATGTATTATTATTTCTTTTAAATAAATATTGCATGGAAATGATGCTGCTTTGCCACCATAGCTGCCTCCTTTCCTTCTGGGATTCAACAATCACCCCTGGTTTTCCTTGGATTAATGGTTTGCTTCTTAATGGCAAATGCTATTTCCTCCACTGCTACATTTTGATTTCTGTTTTAATTTATTTTGTTGTTTGTTTTTTTTAAAGGCCTGCATAGGCCCAGGTGAAAATGATGAGCTTCTTTCCTAACCCTCTGCAGGCCTCTGACCTGGCTCAAGGTTGAAATATGATGGCTTTTAAAAAAAAATCCTATTATTTACACAGTCTTCTCTGTGTCCTGAAACAACACCTAGCTTCCTGCTGTGGAGCTTGGTACTGATGCTTCCACAGATTGCTTTTGAAGTGAGAGCCCCCGAAGAGCCTCCCCACGTGCCTGAGATCTCCTTTCCCCCAAAGCCCAGGGGAGTTTGCCCTGGGAATGGGAGCATCCCTTGCACAGCAGGAAGCACCTCTCCGATGGGAACCTGGGCTGACAGCAGGGAGGGACATGGATGCACACAGAATAAAAGTACCAGGACAGCCCTGTCCCTGCTGCTCCTTATGCTTTCCCCTGACGCTCTGCTATGGTTCCTGCAGGCTCCCACAGTGGCTTTCAGGTTCCATAAAGCTTTCGTCTTTCCTCCTCCTCCTTAGCTGGCGATCCTAGAAATAACTTTGTCTGAGGACAAAGTTCGAAGGTGGCATCAATCCACCAGTCTGGGATTGAATTCCAAAGTGCACATCAGCCTCCAGGCTGGCTGCCCATCCCCATGCTTCCTGAGAACAAAACAGTTAATGCTGAGCCCTTCTCTGTCTCTGGCTTACTCTGAGCAGCTGCTGCTCCAGGGAGGAGGAGTGCAAGCAAAGCTTGATAGGTAAAATGGGGAGGGGGGTCATGAATCTTCCGTCCGTTTGTTAGGACATCTCATCCCTGAAATGCTCTGAGGCTTTTAGCAAAGTGAACATAAAAGGCTGCACCTTCAAGGTGCAGAACGGCCCAGCCATGATCCTGGTGGTCCTGCACTGCCAGGGAAGGTGAGAGGAGAGCTCCCCTGTTCTCGGGACCAGCACACTCCCCCACCTCATCTCAGAGCCAGAAGGAGCCCAGGCTTCCCCATGGCAGGACTCATTTCTACAGAAACTACTTTTGGAAATGCAGACCTTTTACTGATATTATTTACTGTCCATTTTCATGAGCCTCAAACCCATGAGCAGGTATTTTACAAAGGGGGTACTGCTGCACATCTGCAGACCTGTTCCTCCATCGTGAAATGATGTGGAAAAGGGAGATAATTCTTTCTCATGCACACAATTATTTTGGGATATCACCTTCCTCTTCCCCAGTCCCACAGGTCTGTCAGAGAGAGGGCAAGGGATGTGAGAGGGGACCAGCGGGCTAAGGCACACTATTATGTATGAGGATGGCAGGATGCTGCTGTCACACCACAAGGAATCTTTGGGTACAGAAGGGTGTCATCTCACTGAATACACAAATGCCATGGGTGCTGCTTTCACTGATACTGTGACAAAGAAAAAATGCTTGGAAACAGCTCATTATTTCCTTTCTTGTTCCCTTGACAGGTTTCTAAGTCACTGGGCCCATCCTATAATGTGGTTGAGTGAACACCTGAGTTGTCTCCCTCATGGAGACCCTACTTTGGTACAAATCCTGCTCTAAGATATTCACCAAGACCCTCACTGGTTGTGGGCAAATATCCAAATGCAAAATTTATCTTATGTTCCACATTCAGCCACTTAGTCCCTCCTTAATCAGAAGCAATTCCTTCCCATGGAAGCTCTCAGACTCAGAACAATGTCCAAGCAATCCCAGTGAGCTAGTGCAGCTTTCCACCCACACCCACCGAAATGACAAAAAGCAGCCCAACAAAGAATCCTCATTGTGACATCTCTCAGCAGAGAGGCAAAGATGTTACAAACACACCATGTCGTTTTGCCACCCCAACTGTGTCTGACTTCCAAGGCTAAAGCTGAGCCAGGCCTCAGTAACACAGTTGGAGTGCCCAGGGCATGGACATGTGTGAGAGCACAGCGAGGAAGACCAAAGCAGCAATGACTTGAAAAGTAAACTCGCAGCACTGACGGCAGTGGCTTCCTCAATTCCATCACCTGGCTGACAAAAGAGGAGGGTGAGGCTGGAAAGCAGGCAGAGCAGATCCTTTTGCTGTTTTTCTTGTAACAAAATGCTGTTTGGTGCTTGATGAGGTTGCTACTTGCTCTCTGAGGAACAAAGACATCGAAGATTGCATCTGTACTTGCAAAAACAACTCCTCTGGCATGTTTTCTGGGTGCACAATGGCTGCAGACTGAGGGATGTTGCATAACCAGCTCTGGAGGCAGATTTCCTTCTTGTCAGCATCATGTGCAATTATTGTCCTGCTGGTTATTCGTAACAGAAATGTTTATAGACCATCAATACATCGGGCCACTCAGACAGTTCATTGCACTTCATAGTTTTAAAGGAAGGTGCCATCCTCCATCTCTTCTTTTTCAAGGTAGCAAAGTGCTACCCTAGAAAAACAAGTTCAAGGGTTTTCCAGTGTAACCAGATAACTTCCAACTTTAAAATATTTTCCCTTGCAGGTGCTTTGTATTGAACAATTAAAAAAAAAATAAACTGTTTCTGAGGCTTCAAAAGTGCAAAAAAAACTTCAAGGTATTTAACCACCTGGAGAACCAGTTAAGGCATATTTGCTTCCAGTCTCAGCCACTGTAATCCCTGTCTGATGTAGTGTACCAGGTCTGTCAGGCTACTGGTCAGTGCCAGAGCACTTGTTGCTTTGCTGAGTTCAGAAAAAAACTCTGGAAAAAAAAGGGAGGAAGAGAGAAAACATTTGGTTTGTTTCATACAGGAGGCACATCTGACAGGTGAGGAGTGACAGCAGCAGCACAGTCAGCTGGCCAGTCCTGGTAAACAGGGCTCGTGCAAACAGCTCAGCAGGGTCACAGGGCTGGGAAGGGTGACAAGAATGGCAGGCAACAGGAAAACATATTTACACACACTGAGCCACCTCCTCATGTCCTGACTGTAAAGGACACTGAGACTCCATGTAGGTGGGCAAAAGTTTGTGCGTTCACACCACAGGCCCCACTTTGAGCTTCCCCCAAATTCTGAACTGGCCAAATTTGACTGTCTTCCTGAATGACACCCAGAAGCACACACAGCTGTGGTCTCTTTCCTTCATCCATCCTCAAACCTTGGAGACATCAGGATTTCTCCACCGAACAGGTTTAACCATTTGTGTAGCTTGCCAGGCTATACAGCTCTGATTTGGATTGCTTATAGTAGAGTGTGTCAGATGTCACATTCCTCCTATCTCGCCACCAACTCCAGGCATCCCGCTCCTCCTCCTGCTCTTGCAGCACACCTGACCCTGCTGTGAGGGGCTGGCAGGCCGAAAGTCCTGCTCTGTGCTGCCAATTATCTGTGCGGGTGACTGTGAGCTATGGGAAATTCTCACACCTATTCCTTTGCAGTCACCTTTCCAAGACACTCCTGCATGACCTGCCTCCCCTCATCTCCAGCCTCAGCCATGTTGTTAAATACCTTTTCAGAAACTAGTCATTCTCAGCTCTCCTTCTTGACACACCAAGACTGAAGCTAGTGGAAAAAAATTTCTGTTCGGCTGTGCAAGGAGCTCTGCAGAAGCAGACTGCAAAACACTTCCTTTCTAATACTTGCCAATGCGGAAGCACAGAAAACATTCCTTCTGATTTTCCTGCTTTTGTTTACAAAATCTGTGCCCTCTATGGGGAATAGGAGTTCAAAGCCCCCATCTAAGGAAACAGAAGATGGCCTGATCTGTCACCACAGCATCATGTGAAAGGAGAGGGACATCACATCCGTGCCTGCAGCCTCAGCTTGTCCTTGCTGGGGGAGATCAGAGGCTGGAAGACAACCTGTTACACAGCCTCATGATCCACAGTGCTGCTCTGAGTTAGAGTGAGGAGCTGGGACCTGATCCTGGACCCTCCAGAAGGCACTTCAGCTCTGCACATGTGAACTGGACAGCAGTTACAACTCACTGCTTTCCAATAGCTTAGAACTTCCCTGTTTATAGGACCTTGATAGCTAAAGGCTGCTGCTCTTTCTTCCTCTTCTTATGCCCTATGAATTGCGAGAAAGAATCAAGGATGTGGCCTTTTTCATTCATTTTGCATTCTCACTCTCTGTACCTCTTTGTATATTACACTGATTATCGATAAGTTCCAGTTCTGAAATGCCTCCACTGTCCTGAACAGTGACAACACCACCACCACGCCTACATGAGTGTTTACTGGTCTCCTGCATAGATCCACTCCCTAGGGAGTATTTAGTACCCCAGTCATAATCCCCTTACATCGGGACCAGCCACACAGAGCACGTTTTGAATTTAGTCTTGACTGACACAAGGCTGTGCTCAGGCTGCCCTCCCACACATTTTCCCCCATGACTCACTCCTCTGGCTTATTAGCAGCATCCACTGCTTCTATGTGACAGTCTTTTATCAGCCTTTTGAGGAGAGAATCGAAAACACTACACATGAACTGCTGCTGCAAGCACAGATTGGCTCAGAGGACAGCCAACAACCAGTTACTGTATTTAAAGGTGACTTGGAAAGCCTTTTGATTTTACAGCAACTGCCTCATTAGTGTGAGGATTTTTAAAGCCTTCCAACAATTCAGCCAGGCACATTGTGCTTATTTTCTTTTGCAAGTCTGCCAACAGGTCATGGTAATGCATCTCTTCACCCACAGTGGCTCACAAAACTGTATGTTTTATGAAAAATGACTCTGCAAAGGCAGCATGGGATGGCAGGTTACAGGCTGGACTGCATGGCCCCTATGGCTTTTGTGTATTCACCATTGCTTGCACCACAGGACAATATAACATTTTTAACAACAAAACTGTAAAATAAAAGTTGCAGCAATTCTAAGAATTGCTACTGGCAAATACTGGGCATGTGCCCAGCAAGGACTCAAATTCAAGCACTGCTCAGCTTCTCTGAGACAGAAAAGCCAGCTTCACCATTTTCAAGACAAAATAACCTGGAAGTTTGACAAAAACTAAAACACAAGGCTACTGGCCAAAACGATGTTTTTAAACAAAGTGAACCAACTCAGAAAATCTCAGTGCCCCAAAGGGAAAGACAGGAAAACCCAAACCCCTTATGCTTCTTGTGTTACCACGAAGCGAGTTGGCTGGTTTCCTGCACTTGACACCCTCATCCCTTAGCTCTTAGACATTTGAGGATGCCAGGACAACCTTTTAATGGGAACACTCATCAATATATCACCATCAAGGGTCTCTGCCAATATGCCCTGGCAGAGATTTCCAACATATTTCATGCTTTGATCTTTAGGCATGGTGCTTGCTGCACTGAGTGCTAGGTCTGAAGCAAGTACACACACATAGCCATGACACATGAGACAGAAAAGACAAAGAGCAAAAACTTACCTTTATTCTTTCTGGCCAGTGCATCAGCCTTTTCCCAAATTTCATACGCATGGAGGATATAGGAGGTGATGTTGACGTAGGAAGAGGTGACACTGGAGATGTGACAGGAGACAGTGACAGTAGAGCCAGCGCTGCTGCCAATGCCGTTGGGGCCAATGCTGTTGCTATCATTTGATCCTGGCTGAGAACTCACAGATCCAGCAGGAGAGGGTATTGGAGAAAGAGGAGAAGGCAAGCCTGTGCTTCTGCAGCAGAAAAGAAACACCATCATGAACGTTCAACTTCAGAGCTAAACATCTTTCCACAAGGCTGCCTCATGCCAGGAGCTATCCGATGTCACCCAGGCCTACAGCATGGAGTGGACTGTTGAAAAGTGAGATGTGTTCAGCTCCAGCACAAGCAATTGTCCTTCGAGGGCAAGGCCAAGTTTTTGGAAGTGATTAGAAGGACTCCACTCGACAAGAGAAAATGTGGGACCAGACATCAGAAAGAGTCACCCATCCACCTCCCAAAATCTACACCTGCTTGTGAAAACCTTCACCATATTATCCAAGTGTTTTTCCTAATATCTTCCAATTCAGGCACACTGAAGCTCCCCTCCTATGGAGGCTGGAGCTTCTGGCAGCTACTCAGAGCAGCCAGGTCGGCCTACACACACTTATTTATAGACCCAGGGCAGCTAAATGTGGTCAGCCGGCTGCCTTCCAGACACAGCCTGGCTCATCACACCCCCACCACTTCACCCAACCTAATTTTAGTCACTGCTATGACAGGGCTTCCACCACTGCGCTCAAGAGACCATTTACTTCCCAATGAACTACCCTGTGCAAGGTGGCCAAAAAATGTAACTGGAATCAGCACCACTATCAAAGTCCAAACAACCTTCTCTCAGCCACAGAATTTGAAAGAGCCTGTAGCTGTCTGCCACATGAAATGACCACAGCACACAGAAAAGCTCTTACTCACTGTCATTGAAACATAGACACATGACAACAAATGTTTAAATCTTACCTTGCAACACCTGGAGAAGGTGCTTGCATTACTCTGAAATTACTCTGCAGCAAGGAATAAAAGTCTGGTTAGTTTTGGGCTGCTCAGCCGACATCAGTAACTACCACAGTCATCCAGCTGGCATCTTACTGATACCTTTCCCTACCTTGAAGTGGTCATTCAGGAGCCTGGAATACCTCATTGCAGTGTCTTTTTTGTAACCAAACATTGCCATGTGCAGAATGGACTGGCAGCGCATGCTGTGAACAGAAACACAACCGAGCATCAGTGTTTGTGCTCAGCCCTCACCTGTCTTGTGGGTTAGAAGCAGGCACACCTCAGCTCGATAGAAAGTAAAGAAAACTCAAAATTTCTCCTCCTTCTGATTATCATAAAAAAGGACTTTGTGAAAAAAGTCACACAGGAAAGAAAGAAAGAAAGGAGGAAGGGCCTTCTCTGGTCTTTCATACAAACAGGTGCCCAGGCTCTCAGAGGTATCAAAGGCTGAGTAAGCCCCCATCCAGAAGTGCCTCATCCATGTTCAGCTGCAGCTTCAGTTACACAGCTCAAACATGGGCAGCCAAATCACATTCTTTCACCTTAGGTGAAAGCCCTTATGTGCTCTCAAGTTACCAGCAGATCAAATTTTAAAGCCTGTGCCTTCTACATGTGGTCCCTTGTGATCTCCCAGCTCACTTTAGAGATGGTTCAGTTCATTCTGGTTTTCATATTGTGATTTTTTTCCTTGCATAACTCTAACTCCCATTTAACTCATTCCTTCACCTGTGGAAGTAATGGATCTTTCCCTCTATCAGGTTTCAAAGCAGAACATGCAGGAACAGAAACACAGTTACTCACCGTAACACAGCAAAGATTTTTCCGTGTGAAGAGACTGAGGAGTCTGCAAATGGTTTCAGTGTCATAATGAATCTAAGGAAACAAAACAAATAGGACCTTGCAGCCACCAGAGTGCTCTGAAGCCCCAGTTTATGAAAAAACAGTGCGTGCCATTATCCCAAGAAATGGTCAGGAAATCTGCCCCCAGTTCTTAGTCCTGTGTAAGATCTTGAGCAGAGGACTGTGTCAAAATGCCCTCCCCTCCAAACACGGTGCCCAACTGCCACCCTCTGAAAGCCACTTACTTGATGAGAACTATGGTGTCACTGAGTATGCTGTAAGCTGATTTGGGTTCCAGCACATCTGATTCCAAGGCAATCCCATATTCAATGAATAGAAGGGCAGCCTCCAGGTACTGAAAGGCCTTTCCAGTCTTGTCAGTCTGTTGGGAAGAAAATTCTCATTTTTCAACTACAACCAAACACACTTCTCTCAAGGGCACTTGAGTTCTCTTTTCTTCCTAGTTAGGCAGGATTTAAACAAATAAAATTATTCCAGTTTGGTCTCTGGGTGACAACTACTCGGCTCTCAGCAGAACCCCTAATGTGATCCCAATCATCAGCTTTGTGCATTCTATTTTTATCTCTTCCTCTTGCTCAACAGTTTCCTCGAGTAATTTATTATCTTCATTTTTTTAGATATTATTACCTGGTCTTGGAGTCTTGCCTTCTGCAGGGCAGAGGGGGCTTTCCCACTGCAGTATTTCCTCTCTTCATTTTCACAGGTAAACAAAAAGCAGCAAATGGACATTACCTGACTGAGCTGTAACTAGCAAAGCAATGTGTTCACTCGTGCACACTGTTAAACTGCACAGAGCAGAGAAAATCAGATCTGCCAAGGCCACTTTCAAGTCTTGGCCACCAGCAACACAACAACCATCCTGATCCTGACTTTTCTGTCTTTTTAAACTGTCTTAAAACTAACTGTTCCACCTGTTTTCCAAGGACTCATTTATAGCTCTGCAAAGCTAACCCTGAGCAATGCCAGTTCTGAAACCTGTTCTCTAGATGTGTTTGCATTAAAGAGAAATGTCTGAGCACCTGGTGAATAAAGACAGCCTCCCAACACATGACCTGAACATACTCTAAGTATGGAGTACGGAAGTCACATTAGCCAGTGAACCTTATTCCCACAGACACAGGTACCAGGGCTGAGTGCAAGAGGTGGTCAATATTTCCAGCACAAGATCAAAGGCTTACCATTGCATCAGCTTTGTGCTTCAGCTTCTGGGCCTGTTCAATGTAGTATTCCTTTGAATGCTGCCTGAATTGGGGACAGAGAGGAAAAACAGATGAAAGAGAAAAAGAATAGGATAATTATCAGCTTCACTTTCATCTCAAGGGGATGCTATGGGTTGACTGATTTCTTAAAAAAATGTATGTTGGAATAATATTGAAAACTTATATTTAAAAATAAAAAAACCACCAGAAGTTGGGCTTCTATGGGAGCAAGTTAATTTTCTCATTCCCATGGGAAGATAGTTGTTATGGCAGCTATCATTCCTGAAGTATGGTCCCACAAACACATTTTGATTGAAACATACAGTAAATTTGGCAGCACCACACACTCATCTGAGACCAAAAGAGCTTGCATTCAAGTTACCTGCTTACAAGAGAGTCAGTACCAAATTTCCAGAGTAGCTTCCCTCAAACCAAGAACTATTATAAAACTTTGCTTTCTTGTAACCTTTACTTTGTGGTGGGTGGGTAAAGTCATGAGAAAGCAGTACAAGGCAGGTCTCACACATCTCTCCCTCTCTCTTTCCTCCCAAAGAAGTGCTCATGAAAAAGCAGAAGCCAGGGTGGCTTCAGGGCCTCATGTCTTCAGAAAGTACAGATGAGGGGTGTCAAACAAAAACTTACTTTTCAAACTTGAGCAGAGGTCTCCTTGGCTTAGAGGTACCATTTGGCAAAGAAGGCACTGGGAAAGGCTTTGTGACATCACCTGCAGACCCCTGAAAAAGCAGAGAGATAAACCTGGTTAGAGAGATATGCCTAAACCAATTCCAAAGTCTGGCTTTCCTAAATTTCAAGTGAAAATATTTATTTGTCCCAAGTATAGTCTATTATCCAGGTTCTCTTCCCCAGCAACCCCTCCTTGCTTCTAACCTGCTCTTAAGCACAGAGAAATTCAGCAGCAGGTTTCCTTGCACAATGCCTAAGAGAGCAGAGAGGCTGCAAGCAGCACATTTTTCATGTCCTCTAGCCAAGGTAAGATCCATTACTAACTAAATTGTCAGGAAAAAGCAAGCAGTTAGAAGCCAGCTAATAGAGTGTGCACAGTCTGGCCTAATACACACACAGAGCAACATCCCAGACCACACACTCCGAGCCACAAGTAAACAGCCACGTAATCGAATTTTGTAACCCAGAAATGCAAAGAAGCAGCTGCAAGGATCGTGAACTATTTTGTAAACAAGCTATAAAAGCTTATATGTGGGTTATAGTCAATACCACAGGTTGCTTGTTTTCTTATTTTTAAGCAATCACCTCTTTATAAACACACTTATTTTTACACCAATGCACCTGTATTGTATTTGCAGTTGCCTACAATCCAAAATGGTAATTAGCATAAACATGACTCTTCTGCCTTTGGTGCTCACAGAGTATGTTTCTAAAGAGAACCACACAGCACCCACGGGTCAGAGGAAAGATCCCACCAGTCACCCTGGATACCTACTTTGATGCCCTTCGACAGCTCCGTATGATTTTCCTCCACTTTTCTGTGCTTGGCAAACAAAGGATGCTTGTGGTTGTTCTTGTTCCTGGCAGGGTTATCCATGGCAGGCAGCTCATCAGTCTCAGTTCTGGGTCTCTTTTGGGTCATCTTGGTTGACTTTGGTGCAGGTTGTCCAGTAGACATGGCTGGCAGTGGCAGGAGTACATCTTTCTTCTGGGTTTCAAATGAAGCTTTTGATGCTCTGGAAATGGGAAGCAAATTCATGAATATAGTGCACATATAATGTAGGGATTTTTTACAAACTTAGTTACATCATGTACCAATTCTGTTTAAATTCCTCTGGAAGTGTGAGATGACTTGTTAATACAAAGAATTCAACAAAAGTGAAATGAAACTTCAGGGGCTTCATTGTGCTTTAGACAGCAAACCTTCACCTACCATCAACATACAAGCAAGCGGCTTTTCAAGTAAGAATAAATGTCAGAACCCGTCCTTGGAGCAAACGCTTGTAACCAGAACATCAGGACATTGTAAAAAAGGCATGCCTCCAATACAGACCCTTTTCACTGAATGAGGAGGGTAAGTACACTGACTAAAATCCCTGGGACAAAGCACCCAACAAGGCAAATGAACTGCAGCACTGCCTGCCTCTCCCCCTTTTGGTAGATGGTACTTCCTGTGGTCAGGGATCCTCACCTTGACACTTGATCCTGTATGTGCTTTGACAGAATTAAACTCAGACTTGCCTGCTCAACCAGACAAGACTTACAAAGTTGAGGGTGACTTAAAATGCTGTGTTTTTAAATGGCAGATATGATCACATTTAATAATACAGTGGCATATTAGATTTCTGATCATCTGAAGTTAGCATGACCAGGGAACTCTGGCAACTTTAAGTAGCAAGAAATAATTCTAAACCTTGTTTCACCACTGCTCATTGACATATTTTTATTTAGTTTCTCAATGCTTCCAAGAAAACACTGAGCAGGGAATCCCAGCTCATGGACTGCAACATCAGAAGAGGAGGAAATTAAGTTTAACCCAGTGAGAAGACTGAGGTATGATGGTGCACATCCTGTCTGATTCTGTTGTGCATGGGACATCCCTCTCCCCTCTTTCAGCACCCACTTTTCCCATGGTTTGGTCCCTACTCACTGCACATGCTCTCCTAAGATTCTCTACCTTGGCACAGCTGATGCTCTACAGTGCGCCTGCCCCAGTGCACTCTCTCACACAAAAATGCATGCTATCCTTCCCACTCCCAAAGCCAGAACATGACTAAAAGAGGTGCTCATTTTCACTGAGAAAAAGGGAGGAATAAACCCCAGAATTAAACCTTATCCATTACTACCGCAGTTCAAATATCCCTTCACCCAACTAAATGTTAGTTCCAATGCCTCAGTGCTTCCAGAGTGCATCAGTGTTTTCTGTTCAGAAAAGCAGTTTACTCCTATTGTCAGGACACAAAACTCAACACTACATACCAATCCAAGCCAACACCTCCAATTCAAGCCACAAGCAAGCAGGAATTGAATGCAGTAACCCATGACTGAGGCATGAGTCTCCTCTCTTGGGAACACTGCCCAGTTGGAAACATGCTCTTGGAAGCACTCACTAGCGAAGACCTAGCCAGAATGCTGGCACTGCTCTGGTATGCAAATTACAGGGGAAGCTGCAGCAGATCTACCAGAAGCATTGCTCTGCTGGGATAAAGGAGCAACTCCTGGCCACAAAGGCCACCTGAAATTCCAGACAGTCAGGACTCAGAAGGCACACTGGTTGTGTGCCCATTGGGTCACTCAGGAAAACGAGACAAAGACAACTGGATGATTTTAGTAGAGAAGGGAAATGCTTCCTACCCTTACCCACCCACACCTACAGAGCTGTTTTCTGGACTGGTTGCTTCCAGGACATAAAGGCAAATCTGCTGTAGATTAGGTTTCAGAACGCACATTACGTTAGAAGCAAACTCATGAGTATAAAGACAGGAGACACAGTTCCTTGATCTAAGCTGTTTAAGAAAAATTGGATTTATACATCCTTCTGCCATTTCACCACTGTATACGCACTTCAGTTTACTGGAGTCTTTGTTAGCTGAAGACTGCAATGATTTTGTTTCTTTTTCTGATTTTATTTTCTTCCTATCAGTCTCCTCCTTCTCTTCTCTCTAATAGGAAGGAAAAAAGAAGAAAAAAAAAATCCCTTAGGTTTTCAAAGTTCACATAAAATACAGACCAATACAGTTAAGTTTGATTGATTCTGGTTAAAAAAAAGAAGAAAAAATATCTTATTGTTACCATCAAATTGCAAACTCACAGCACAGAAGATACATATTTCAAGCTCATTCACAAATGACCTAAAATAACATTTTATCTAATTTTGCTTGGATAGATTAATTGTGTTGTAGTGGCAGGGATGGAACTGTTAAACCTATTGCTGCTAACAGTAATCAAAAGCCACAAAAGATGTCTGACAGCTGTACCTGATCCAGCTGGCTGCCATGAGGCCTGAGCCTCCAAGAGTGCAGTGATAGAACTGACAGGGAGGCTGACGGGGATTTCCCTGCAGCCAGACACTGGGATTGCAAGGGAAGACATCTAACATCAAATAGCTCCTCTCCTGTGTCTCTTAAACAACAGGAGAAGTGACAGATTGACTGCCTGTTTCCCTTTCTCCCACAGCTCTGCAAGAGCAGGAACTTCTGAGGTCTCTCAAGTTTCTTCACCATTTCCCTGCTCTTCTCAACTCCCCCACAACTACAGGAAATTCATAAAATGGCAAAACTAAATGAAACCCAAACCAAGGTTATTCACCCACTTGCTCTGTGAGGAGGACCAAAAAGGAAATCAGGGACTGGAATACCCACAGGGAATACCCATTCACCACAAGGCCTGCAGCCAAATCTTTGTGCAGCTGACCCAGCTGGCTGGAGGTATATTCCTAGTCCCCTTTGGGAGTCAGCTTTCCAAAAAACACGTGTGAGCAATGACCAACTCAGTTAAATAAACTGAGTAAACTGAATAAACTTTCTTGTAATTCAAGGGAAAGCAACTGTTACAACTGGTTTTGTTGTCTAAGAAAACTAGGATTTCGAAAAAACAGAGCAAAAATATATACTAAAACACCAAAGCATGTTAGACAGCTCACAGAGCTTTTCATCTGCTCAGGAGAGGATTTGTTACCAACAAGAAACCTCTGCAGACAGTTGTGATTCACATTCTCTTTAGAAGTTTGATAATACCTTTAAAGAAGGACAATGGCTCCAATCCCAACCTGTGAAGTGGGAATTCCACATGGGCTTTTCAAACACCACCTGGTCATTGTACAAACCCACCTCCCGCTCCGCCTCTCACCTTCTTCTTTCCAAGGGACTCCTTAGGAGTATCCGTGGCTTTCCTCTTCAAGTTCTGCTTCCTCGCATCAAGGGGGTCCTTAGTCTCTGCTTTCTTCTGGTGTCCATCTCTCCTGGGGGGCTGAGGGATTTTTTCCAGGTGACAGAGATCTATTTTCACCACGAGGCACTCACGGGCTGGGGGGTCCCTCACTGGTGAGAGCAGCTTCTCCCTGAGAGGCAAGGGCAGCTTCTCCTTGTGCAAATCCTGAGGCCTGTGGCTGCTGGTCCTGATGGGGGTTGTGCCCTGGTCCTGAGGAAGGGGACTGTGAGTATCACGTGCCTGGGCATCTCCCATGAGCTTGGGGTCCAAGAAGAGTTTGGTGTTGTCCTGGTGGGAGCCCTTGTACTTTTTTTTCTCAGAGGGCTCTTGGAGTCCTGGTTTCAGGTCTTTTCTGTCAGCGGATTTTGTCTTCACTGTTTTTTTGACTTTTGGCTTGTCTCTGGAAGACTGGTCTCTGACCTCCAAAGGACCAGGGTCACTCTCCACCTTCAGGCCTCTCTTGGGCCCCTCGTGCAGCAGGGGTTTGCTGGGCCTTTTGCTCCCCACGGTCAGCCTGGGCGAGGGCTCCTCAGAGTGCGCGGGAGGCTTCTGGCAGCTGCGTTTGGTCGGAAGAGGAGCCTCCTGAGGAGGCCTGGCCACTTGGCTCTTGTGAGGAGGCTCCCTCAGCTCCGTGTGCTGCTGGGAGGAATTGCTGCTGATGCCCCGCTCCTGCTTCCTGCCCTCCCAACGCCCATCCCCATGGGCAATTTCACTGAGGCTCTCTGTTGGCACTGCTGGTGGGTTCACCTTGGTCAGCCAGTTGTCAAGTTGCCACTTGTTAGAAGTTGGTGGCTCGGGCTGCAGACAGAAAGAGAAAGGAAGGATTCAAACCTGATGCCTTTATGGGCTGTTTCCATCCTAGCACAGCTCACCAGAGGCTATTGCCTAGAGGTCTCAAAGTGTGAGCTTTTGCATGTGAAGAACAGACTACAAACAAACAGGCCATGTACCCTAACTTGCTCCAGAGCATCATGGATGAACAGTCTGCTGAATAAAAAAAAAAAGGATAAAAATATCAAAGGCAAGTAGATAGGACTTCATTAGTATTTTCAGGACAAACCAGGCAGAAAAGGGTAAAAGAAGAGAAGTATAACATCTGCTTTCTTCAAAGACACCATATTGGAGTGGGCAAAGTCTGCACCTGAACTGCTGGAGGGCAAAGAGTATCAGAGTGAGATGGAAAGACAGGCTGTCTCAAAGCTTGTTTTTGGGACATAAGATTCTCCCTGGTCATGCACTTCTAAGGTGAAAAGAAAGCTAGAGTGAGGCAAGGGAGGAAAAATGAATTACAAGGGTTTTGTAAGAGTACCTCAAAACTGCCAGTGGGTTGTTTTACACCAGCTGCAGACTGCAGATACAGCCATGCACTTCCCACTAGCCTGAGAATGTTTTGCAAGCTGGAGAAACTGTTTGAAGGTATGGAACATGAGCACTTCTGCAGCAGTTTTTTTTAAAATGCATGGTTTCACAATCATGAAAGCTTAAGGCACCAAGTTCTGTTTGTCTGCTTTCCCCAACAAAAGCCCCAGAAATGCCAGTGTAGCAATATCTAAGCCAATTCAACAGCAGCAAGACTAAGCATATTCCAGCCCTTCCTGCAGGTCTGTTCCCTTCAGCTGCAACCTGGGAGAAGCTGAATCTGTCACTCGGGCACTGAAGCTACAGGGAGGGAGCAGCTCCTCTTAAATTATCAGGAAACTGGTCTCACCTTGACACCGCCCATTGCCCTGGCATCCAGAAATCCTGCACAGGCAGAGGTGGGCCCCAAACAGCCCAGCCCAGCTGTGCTTCCCATCTATGCCTTGCTCGTGTCTCCCCAGTGACGGCACCCATTCCTCCAGGAGGGCTAGACAGCTGTGCCAAAGGACACGGGGGAACACTTCCAGGTTGGGCATCTGAAAGTCTAATTATGTTGTTACTAAGGGTAACTGAGGTTGACAAACCCTAGAAGAAAAGCAAAGGGTGAAAAAAGTCAAGCTATGCAGCAAAGATGTCAAGGGGACACCTGAACAATGACAATATTTCATGTCTCCTGCCCTGACTGCATTGAGACAGCAGAGAGTGTGAGGCAAGAGGCTGTGTAAGCAGCCTCTGCCTTTTATTTGCATTCACCTCAGGTGCTGGTGCTCTTGGAGGGTCGTTTGCTTCACTGTCACTCGAGTGGCTCTCCGTCTCTGAGTCTGAGGAGCTGTCTGAGTCACTGGTGCTCCCTGACTCCGAGCTGCTGGAATGTGCTGATGCCACACTCTTGGGCTGGGACTGTAAGGAACTGCAAGGCCACCATGAGATAAAATTAGAAAGCAGCAGGGGTGAAGGTTACTTACTTATTATACTGACAGGACAGTATTCAAAAATAAAACTGAACCCCCATGTTTTGGCACTGAGATGAGGGGGGGAGAAGGCCAGAAGAACATATTGGCATACTCAAAAAATAAAGCACCAGAATATAAAATTGCTGGAAATAATAAAACCTTCAACTCCAACCCAGTAAAATATATAAGCAGGATGCCACTGCTACAATGTAAAGCTGCATTTTACCAACCAAAGTTTAAAAAGCATCAAAACTGACCAGTGCTTTCCTGAAAAACCCAACCCGCAAAATGAAAAAATTCCAATAAAGGTGGACAAGACAGGAAAATATATTTCAGGATGGTTTTTGTTTTTTCTGTTCTCCCCCTTAAGTTTTCACTTCATCTGTGTTACTTGGTCATGCTGCTGTAACAATTTCATTAACAGCCACATCAGGCAGCAGCAACAATCTCTTCTAACCAAAAGTGTTTTCCTCCACATTGACGAAGGAGTGGATGGAATCGAGGAAGAGCTGTCACTTTTATGCACAGTTTTGAAATGGGCTTAAAAAATTAAAATATAGATATTTTAATTTATTTTTTTTAACTTTGAAAATGGTTTCCCACATCAGTATCAACACAGTTGTATGATTTGGAGGCAAGCTCCTTGCTGATCCAAGACTGATGTAATAAGAACACTCCTATTTTAAGAGTTTGCAGAGACACATATCATGCCAAGTATTGGTGTGCTTGCTTCTCTGCAAGTCTGACTTTGTAGACCACTATCTTGTGCCTGAACAATATACATATCAAGCAAAAAATGCATGTCAGTGTTCTCCTGTAGGGAAAATTGTGAGCTTTTCCACCTTTCTTCCTCAAATGCTGGCATGTGGCTGTTTGGTCTACCTTGAATATTGCTTCTGACTAACAATACATGGCAGGAACTGCTTACAGTCAGCTTCCTTATCAAGAGGAGCTGAAACAGTCTCAATGAGTCTAACTCTTTCCTTTCCTGTTCTTTACCCACTTGGCTGTTTTGGGCTTCCTTCTGAGCTATAACTGGACTCACATCTCACCCATCGCCACTACAGCTGAAAATCCCATTAGCTGCAGTGTGATCTACAGACACAATGGTGGAGGGGAGGAGAAAAGAAAGGAGCAGTTGAGGAAACACAATGCCGGTTCATAGGCAAAATCCAGCATGCCTGGATTATTAATTTCTAATTGGAGCTTTCCAGAAAACCCCACATAACTAAAGATGACTTTCACCAGCAGCCAGAAGCCAAAGTCTGTAGCTACAAGAGAAACCAGGAACCCTTACCCTCCTACCCCACACATACAAGAAACAGTTTTGTTTTTCTCCTTACGTGGTCTAGCTAGCAGTTTGGGAACAAACCTGTACCTTGGAGGAGCAAGTGAAGAAGGTGACTTTTCAACAACCTGTTTTGTTCACAAAAACAAAGAGGAGAGGGGGAGGAAAGGTTAGCTCAGAACTCAGAACAATGCAACAAGTGGTGATGTTTAAAGGGAAGTCTGTGAGCCTAGAGTATAAAACAGCTAAAACCGACTTGGTCGTCACCACTCTCTTCACTATCACTGAGCTGCAGGTCGTCCTGGAGCATTCTGAAAGACAACCAGAAGATAAATATCAGCCAAGGCAGACACATTTTGAAGCAGCAGGCACTGAAAAAGATTTGGTTTGTGCTTGCCAAAACAAACCAACCTCCCCCATCCTTTCTGAACATTTGGCATGCTCAATCTACTAAACCCTGTCATTAACTGAAACGAATGGTTAAATTTTTTTGGTTTGTTTTTTCACTCTGCTTTCCAGTTGACTTTGGGATATTTTGCAATGGAACTCTGTAGCAATGGCTGCCATTTACAGACAACAAACACCAAGTTCTGTGAGGGGAATGCTCCTCAGAAAGGGTGCCTTGCACATTAGCCCAGGGTGGAAGAAGTCTGATCCTGGTACAGTAAGTCTCATTCTATCAGCCTGCACTGGCTCCCCAAGGGACAGAAAGCATTGGGAGCGCCAGGAGCTGTGCATGTTCACACGCTCTGCTCTCAGGGGCTGCGAATATTTCTTCTGTCACAGGGCTTCTCGTTTTGCTGCTCAAATCTCCTACCACACATGTGTAAGTCCAAGCCAAGGTCAAGCCTATCTCCCATCTCTTCTCTACACAATGAACTCCATGCTCCTGCACATCTCAGCAGTGAAGTTGAGCAGTTCAGGCACTCAGAGCAGTTTACAAGTGGGAAGGCATGAGCTCTGTTTCACTATTGCTAGAGAAGAGAACAGGCTGCCCACAAATATTTCCAAAAGCATCATTTAGTCTTCTGCCTTCAGGTGGCAACTACTGTTTGCAATTTCAATATAGTACCAAGGTTCTTAAAAGGCTGGAAGGGAAGGATTTGAGGGGAGGGACCCAAAGCTCTCCCTGATTGTTATCCCCCTCTTTGGTAATCTTGTAGGCATCCCAAAGAAGCTGGAAAACAGGTAAAACTTTGCTATTCAAAGGTATAGTTATTCAAGTCTTGAAACTAGCTGATGATTTTGACTCCTCAACCCAAAAAATTATTCATGTGTCCTTTCAAAAACAGGATCAAAGGTTGGGAAATGAGACAGGGATTTTAATCAATCAGGTCAAAACCCTGCTTATTTCAATCTCAAACCAAGGACTTTCTGTGAGAATTCTTCTGGCCAAATACAAAAAATTAGCCTCTGACCCCCCATGACAATATGTTTTATAGCAATAAAACAAATACAAATGAACCCCAGTGAACCACATCACCCTGGAAAAATGGGGAGAAAGTTGGAAAAAATCAGTGCTTTCTTTGTTTAGGCATTTTGACTGCCATTCCCCTGTGATCTATCCTCCACTGCCTCATTTCCTCACACACCTTCTTGGTGGAAATCACCTCTTGCCTCTTCTTTTAGAGTAAACACTGAAGGGAAGCACTATGAGACACCACCTTGGAAAAGGAGAGCCCTGAATTTCCTACAGAAGGCAAACAGCCTGCAGCAATCCTGCACCAGCCAGCTCTGCATGTGGGCCAGGGCCCAAGCTCACTGCCAGACAGATGGGGCACAGAAAGGAAAAAAGAACAGTGACAATACAGGCACTCCCCACACTTCTGGGCAGTTTGGCCAAGCATCTGCTCACATCTCAATAAATTCTTTTTATTTTCTTTTACAACTCCTTAGGGGAAAGAGTTCTTCAAAGACGGTAGTGAAGAAACTTCCAGAGATGGTAAAATATGCTGATAGTTTTTTAGCTTGGTTTTGGGGGTTGTTTTTTTGTTTTTTTGAGGTTTTTTGGGGTTTCTTGTTTGGTTGGTTGTTTGGGGTTTTTTTGTTGGGTTTTTTTTGTTTGTTTGTTTATTTGTGGTTTTGGTTTTGGGGGGTTTTTTGGGGGTTTTTGGGTGGTTTTTTTTGGGGGGGTGTTTTTGTTTGGTTTTGGTTTTTGTTTTTGTTTTGTTCTGCTTTAAGAATTGTGGGCTAAAAACTTATTTCCTTTAGAGGTAAGAGTATAATCATAGAATCATAGAATGGTTTGTGTTGGAAGAGACCTTAGAGATCATTTAGTTTCAAACCACTGCTGTGGACAGGGACATGCAAAGAAACTACCTAGATATTCTTAAATCTGATTTAACTGTTTGTAATAAAAAGGACTGCCTTTTCCACCTGAGCTGCTGGTAAACAAAATGCATCAGCATTAAAGAACACTGCAACTACTCATGCTCTGTTTGGGATTAAGGAAGGACACTAAAACTTTGAGTCATATTTCTGCAAGGGTAGACAAAGCCAGTTTCCCCAAAACAAGGTTTCAACAAATTGTTAAATAGCCTAGCTAGAGAAAATAAATCTGCCTTAATAATTTTAATGCTCCAATTATCTCAGGAGTTAATAGATGCCAAGGTTTCATTTGCAGGACCTGTTCATTTGCAGCTTATATATACACACCATTAATCTCCCTAAAGCTATTTAGAAAGAGTTCTTTTAGTGAGAGAAGCAGCACTAAAATTATTAACACTTGCCAAACAACCTCACTGAAAGCACAGGCTGGTCCCTCTCTGCTAGGCAGGTTAAAGATGCATCACCAAGAATGAGCCGGCATCTCCCCTTTTAAAAGAAGGGCTGCTTCCATTCCAGCACTGCCAGGTGCAAACTTCAGGGCTGCATTCAAGAATGAAATCCATCTGGGAAATCCCTGCACGCTGTGAAAAGCTGAATGCTTAATTTGGGCACACAGATGCCCTGGGATTTGATCTTCTAATTAACCAGCACAAACGCTGTTTGTTTTCAGCCAGCTATACTTTGCAACTCAAGCTACTCCAGGCAGCTGAATTTTCAGACAGTCACGTGCGCTTTGAACAGCAAAGAAAGCCAGGCCTGTTGTGCCAAAGAAAACACACACAAAAAAGAAGGGATGCATCGGTTCAAGGGAAAGATGTAGAGGAAGTCCTTGGGCAAACCTCGCTCAGACACAAAGCCAGGCCACCCTGTTCCTCCTGCTCCCACCGCAGGCACACACACCCCATGCAGATGAGCACTGGCTCTGAAGTGCCTGGTAAGGATGCTGTGCAGAGAGGGGATCATGGCTAAGGACAGAGCTCCAAACCATGCCAAATTTACAATTCTGGCCCTTTGGGCTAAGAAAGGAGTCTTTTCCAATTCTTGTCTGCAGGAAAAGTCTCTCCTCTCGCTGCTGACTAAAGCGCTAAAGGGATTTTTACAAGCAGCTGAGAGATGAAATAATGATGGTGGTCATAGGTAGCTGCGGAGGAAGGCACAGCCTGGAGCAGTTGAAACTAGTTTTAATTGAGCAATGAAAATTTCCAGAAGGCATTGAGGAGGAGCAAGCCGGAGTGGAAGAAAGTTCCAATAAGGAAGAGATTAGGGGAATAGCTGACTGAGCAGCAAGACACTATCCCAGGCTCCCAGTGAGCGAGGGCTCCCCTGCATCCTGCTGGAACAGTAGGAAAAGGGATGTTTAACAGACCCTACAAAGCTTGAGTGAAAAGTTCTACAATCTCAACCAAGATGGAGACCTGCTCTTGCTTTTACTTGTGACTAGCTCAATTTTGTTTTGCTTTTAATTAAATGATTTGTGATAAGGAAAAGGCAGACAAATGGAGTAAGCTTTGTAGTCTGTACTTTGCAGCCTTCCAGGGAACAACATATCATGGAGTAATGAGATCTTTATGTATCATATGAACTGACAGACATTTAAATTTAAGGGCTCAGCAAGTGCCTTGCACACAGACCCCTGAGCCTTCCAGACACGGAAAGATTTCTATTTGTTATTCAGGGCTCAGAACCCACCAATGCTGCATTTGGCCACATTAATCCTGAAAGACTAATGTCAGCCCACACAAAACTGCTTTTAAGCAACTTCTGTAATTAACCTACTTAGCAGATAACCACTTTCATCTACAAGAGCAGCACCAAGTTATTTTATCCACCATTTTTTGTGGGTTTTTAAAAATAAAAATAAAATTAAGACAACACTTTTTAGAAAACTTTTCCTTGGACAATTGCAGAAAACTATACCCTGTGATTGCTTTAAAATTTCAGCCCTGGTTTTTACAGCTCTTGTAGCTGGAGCTTTACTAGCCCTCCCAGGGTTCAAAACAATATCCAGAACCAATCAGATTCAGTTTTTATTCTTTGTAATTTATGTCAGCTGGATGCCTTATTGTAGGTTGAAGAGCAGGAAAGTGCGAGTTACGCAGCCACAGATTAAAAGAACAAAATTACTTTATTCTGGTGCATTTATAGTTGGTTTCTTTCTTCAGTTTTCTTTTGGTTTTAACACAGCCATCATAATCATGACAAGGTTTAGTGGACTTGGCATTATCAGGGGTTGGGCTTGATGATCTTAAAGGTCTTTCCCAACCTAAATTACTATGATTTCATCATAAAGCAATTATATTTCTGTTGGTGAAAATTCCCTCCATTGAAGTTTTCTAAGAAAAATCAGACTGACAAAAACTTAACCTTCAGAAACATCAATTAACTCAAAGTTTAGTTTGTTCCAAGTCATTTTAATTAATTGCACAGTAGAGATGTGAACTGGGTCTGGTTACTTACGATGTTCTTGGATGAGAACTAGGCAGCAATGTTTCTGAAGGTGCTCCATACTGCTCTGGAAATCAAAAATGAACAGGTTTGGTTTATTTGTCTCCTCTGTAGCTTATTTTACTCTATGGTCTCTGAGCACCAGATCAGACTCATCACTTTCTTCTAGGACACAATTGTCATTCAGATTATTCATCATTCCGAATGGGGTTTCCTAATGAAATACTGTTTGTCCTCTGATGAACTGCTGCCTTAATGTCTAGGTAATGAATGTGTACAATCTCTCAAGCCATTTCTAAATTCATCACTGTTCAACAAAACAGAGGAAACCATGCCCCTTAATCAATGTAAACATTTGACATATCATGTATAACACACAACACACAAAACTAGATGTCAATACACACATTGTGTGTTTTCTTTGGGTATCTACTTACTCTGATCCTTTGCTACAGATCCTTCAGGTTGCAATTCCTAGAAAAAAGGATGACGCAAAAATTGAGAATAAAATAAATGGGCTCTCTCGTAAGAGCATCATACTGATGATTTATTTTCCATGTGTTACTTTACTGTAATAAACACTTCAACTAGTTGTCAAAGTGTCCAATAGTCTAAGCTGGCCTGACACAGTTTAGCATGGACAGAAATGATAATGTGCCACTATCAGCAAAAACATATTGCTAGCACATTAAGGGTATGTGCATTCTTGAAGAACTATTTAAAAATTTTATAAGAGCTGCTTATACTTCTGTTTAACACAGTCAGCAAATATTTCTGTTGATAAAAAGATAAAATATACTTTGTGCTTCAGCAGAGACATTTAAAATGTCTCAGAAAAGTAGTTACATTTGAAGACCACAATTACAGCAAATGTCTAAGTTGCTGAAGCATGTTTTATTCATCCCCATTGTGCTTTAATTTCTATTACTACTTCGGAAAATAATACCTCCTAACAGCCTTTATTCATAGAAGGGGGAAAAAATCAGATGGAAATACATGCAAGAGTCAGAAAGCTCTCTTCTAGTTTATCAAAAGTCCTGGCAGAAAGAGGGTGTTTTACCTTTGTTGGGAATGGAAATTTGGAAGGCTCTGCTTTAGTAGGTGTATTAAGAGCTGTCAGGGGAGGAGGCCAAGAGCGGGTCATTTCCTGGAAAGAGATTGAGAGGAGCAGCTATCAGGATTTTTGCTGATAGACACAGATCAAGTTTTATGCTTCGGAGATTCATTTGGATCTACGTCTTCATGTATTTGGACATGCTTCCCCATGGTTGCTACAAAAATAGTGATATGCATTACTAACAGGCAAGAACACTGGGTATGTCTGGTGAAACACAAAAGGACGCCAGACTTCCAGGTGGAATCCTTGTGCTGAAACCCAATCAGAGCAGGGCAGCCAGTGGGCACCTGTGGGCAGCACCCCTTCAGCTAAATCACTGCCCCAACAACAGCTTCTGGAGAGCAATCGAGGCATCAGGATTTTGCAACCTCAAGCAACAGTGAGGGAAGTGAATCGCAGAAACCAAGCTGTTCCACCAGGACTTCATCATCTCAGAACAGCATTTGACATCAAGGAACCATCTCCTCAGGATCAGCATAACTGGCTTGGGAATCCCAGGGCATTTTCACACCATGCACAGGGAAGGGGTAACACAGACTCAGCCACAGCTACTGGGAGCCTGTGCGCTGCTCACGGAGTCAGTTCTGACACAAGGTTACAGCAGAGACAGTTTTGCATCAGACCTGGCTTTGCTCTGCACGAGTGGGCTGGAATTCCAGTGAGGGAGCAGCAGCAGCGCCATGCACAGGCAGGTGGGAAGGACACAAGTGTGTTCCTGCTCAGGGCTACGCTGCTGGGGCTGGCAGCAGGGACACATGGCAGCAGATCAGGAGCCTTTGGAGGAAGGGCACTTGGGAATGGCAACCCCCCGACCTGATGTAGGAGTAGCTCTGGCTGTCTCGGACGACTTGTCAGTTTTGAACTGCACCAGACTGTATTACACTTATGTACTGATAAAAAGGCTGATCTTACAACTCCAGCTGTATTTGAGGCTGACTCTTATCTTTACTTCTCCTCAGCACACCCCAACACTAGTGGCAGCTACATCTGCTGAGTGAACAGAAGCAGAGAGGCATTTTTTCCCCAATCATTACCTTAAGGCATACAAAATCTAAGCAAACACAGAGCTCTATTATTTAAGAGTACTTACCCTCAAAATTTCTTCAATGGACTGCACATCAATGGGGTTGGTTTGCTGTAACAAGAAAGAAGGAAGCAGCATGAGTTTGTTTGGGTTTTTTACCAACTGACATGAGGCAAACATACACTCAGTGAACATTTGCTTACCAACAGCTCAATAAACTTCATGGAAGTCAATTAGTAATAAAATGCTAGTGAGGATTAAAATCCCCATCAGAAGGGTAGTTAATAATGCACTTCTAAAAAGCATCTTTTTTTAAAGTCTTTAGTAGATGATATGGTCAAATAAAAATGAAAAAGAAGGGAAGCAAAACAGAGCTCATTAAACAACGGTGCTCATTCAGCTGACAGGATTCCCCTTGTTTCATGATTTGCATTCTTCTATCTGTGTGCATTGAGCAGAAAAAGAAATCAGTATAAAGTTCTGAGCTTGGAGTAGAGAAAGCAGAGGTGAGTTTAAATGGAGGAATCATGCACGAGGCCCTCGGACTTCTGGGAATAACAACTACTGCCATTAGAAAACAGAAAACCAATACAATTGTAACTTGCACTGTTCAGAATAAAGCCTTGAATGTACCACTGTGTATAGGCAACATGGTGAATTCTGGAAAAGCCTGCAGGTAGCCTGGATCTGCATCGAGGGACTGCCCCTGTACCTCCCCCACCCGTTTTGCTGGAGCCCAGGCAGTGACCTAGCAGAGGCGAGTGGAGATTCCAACAGGACGCTCTGCCTGGAATGGGGTAAAACAACCCAAATAATGCCACCGGTGGCAAACGGTATTTGCAAAGCTACTGGTGGTAAATGGAGAGGGCGCATCACAGTGCTTTTGGTGTTGAATAAAGCTGAAACCAGCCTGACTCATCAATTCTGAAGTTAAACATCCTGATAAGTGAGATGAGAGAAAGAGTGTGGTAGACCTGGAAAAGTACCTGATAAAGAAGCAAACATTCCACTGATACTAATAACTTATCTAAAGCTGCTGAGCTGACACAACTGGCCTGGAGAGATCTGACTGACAGTCAATCACTTGATCATATAAAAGCCAAGTCCCAAATTTTAACAGCAGGGTCTTCTAACATATCCCTTCTCAGAGTATATGTGTGCTTCCCCACACTGAGCTGGCCCAGCCATGTGGAACACCCCTTCCACAGACCAGCTTCTCATCTACTAACAAGGTATCTGTTTTGAAAGTATCTGTCATTTACATGTCCTTTTCTAACTGATATCATCAAAGGAGGCTGAAAAGGAAAACAACCAAGGAGCTGAGCAGTTGAAACGAGCAAAGTGCAATCCCAGACCTGTTTCTTGTCCACGAACAAGAAATTCTATGGAAGTGCCCAGTCATCAGAGTAATTGCTGAAGGGGAAAGGCCAGGAAGACTTTATTCACATTCAAGGAAGACGACAGTGAGCTCCAGTGCCCGACCAGAAGGATCTTCTCCAGAAAAAAGTAAAGAGCAAAGCAAGCAAACACTTCAATAAAGTAAAAAATTGTCATCCTTGGCTCTCTCACAGGAAGTCCACTCATCTGTTTCCCACATGCTGCGTTATTTACATTGGAAGAAGAAGAGGAGATGAGGAATGCCTTTTCCCTGCAATCTCATTTGTCTGAGTCTACATAAAGCTCTCATTGAGGCAGTGCTCATTTGACAAAGCCTTGACTTTTCTTCAGAAAATCACGTATGGAGAGCTGCTTCTGACCTTACACACCCAAACAAACGAAAGCTGAGGCACGGCCAGATTAGTCACACGAATGAAAGCAAGGCCTGCAGATGTATCCCACAGCAGGCAGGAGGAGGGGACAGGGAAGGCAAACAGCGAGGAACTACCACATGGCAAGAGATTGGGCTTCTTCATAACTCACAGTGCCAAAAAAGGCTCCTCTTTTTTTTCCCAGCAAGCTTAACCTGGTAGCTCAACCTAATTTACTTAAGTCAGTAAGTGGTGAACAGCAGACACAGGCACTTGCATTTTCCTGTGCAGATTGCTTCAAAAATTCCTGAGAAATCCCATGAGAGCATCACAGAAGAATCCATTTCCACAAAACAGGTAAGAAATTAAGATCCTGTCCATACCAAGTATTTGATTGCAACTAATCAAAATCAGTTTACTTCACCCATTTCAGAAACTTAAGTTTTATCAGGAAATAAGTGATGACAGAAGTGGAATTCAATTAACCTGAGAATCAGAGAATATCTGTAACAGCCATTTTGGACCTCTCTTACCATTGCCAAACAACGCACATCCCCCTCCCTGGAGTTTTTTCTGATGAGCCTGAAAAGACTTTGACATTGATACAGGTTTACATATACAGAGTATTTATAGTTCAATTGTCAGGAGGATTTATCGTAACCCCCAAGGGTTCAGTGACTGGTTCTTCACAGGTCCAGGGGCTCAGCAGAAGCCACTTTCTTCCTCATGGCACAAAATTTAAAGGAAAACAAACACATGACTCTGAACAAGCACCACAGAAGTCGGCATCAGCAGCATTAAGGACCTCTATTTTTGTTGCTTTTATTAAGACACCATTATCAAATTCACAATTAAATGATTGCTCTCACAGACTGTTTTGGACATGCACAGGGTCAAAACCACACCAAAACTGTTCAGAATTATGGGGGACTGCATGGGGGAACACTCCATTGGGGGTGTTCTGCTCCTCCTACCAGTCAGGCAGGGCTGTGACTGTCCCTGTGCCCTAAACCTGTGGGGCTCACCCTCTTTCCCTCCATCTCATCTCCAGTGACCAAGGACACCTCATCTTTTACAAAGTTATGCATCCTGCGCCTGAAGGAGCTGGGCTTTTCTACATCCTGAGTTTGTTTTTCCCTTTTTGTTTGTTTGGTGTATTTTTTTCCTTCAAGTCACATCTTGGCTGTGTTTCAGCTTGTTAAACCACTAAACCACCATTACACCACAATTACCACCCAGCAGCAAAGGATGTCCTTGCCAGCTTTAAGAGAAGAGTTTAGGGGAAAAGAGAAATACGATGCTGCTGCAGGAAGAGTTAAAAAGCCTTAAAGCCAAAGATATCCCTGAAACAAGCTCAACTTCACTGAGGACTGTGGGCGCAGTAGATCAAATATTACACGTTGCTATCTATCCCTGCTAGCACTTTTACAGCCTCTCCTGGAAATGCTGTAACGTGCTCCCCACACACAACTCCAGTTAAGCCTGGTGCATATTTGCTGTCTGACACCGACATCTGTACAATCCCCAGCTAGGATTTCCTTATGCCACATTCACACTCTCTTTCAGTTTGGGAATGACACAGGCACCTCCAAATGTCACTTACAAAATGTTTTGATGGTCAAGGTCAAGCACAACCATGGGGCATCCAGAATTGTTGGGTTGCTGGGTTTGGTTTGGCCAGTGTTTCCTTCCAAACTGATGCAGTGCTTCAATAAAAGCTAGCTCCCGCAGCAAAAATACTAATTTAATTACTAATAATATTAATAAGCATACTGATTTCAAAGTAAAAAAAGGAAAACAGCCACTGAAGAATTCAGTACTACTTTGATCATGAACTGAAAAGGACTTCAGGCCAAAATAATTTCAAGCATCTACACAAACATAAGGAGCCCTAGAAGTTACTTGAGGAATTAGTCTGTCTTTGCTACAACAGCCTTGCAAAAATGCACAGGTGCACATTCCCGCAAAAGAAGAGAGGGAGCTCTTAATTTAGAAAACAGTTTAAAATCTGCACAGGCACTCAATTCACACTGCATAGCAACTGCGTGACGAAACTCTCAGAAATACTTCCACATCCTCTCCCCATGAGCAATTCCGAAATCACTTTCATGAACACATAGCTCTGCTCACACCCCAAGCCTTGCACAGCTTTGTTAGGGAATGAATGAGGAAATCAGGATAATAAGAATCACCCACAACCACTAAACTGCCTAAGGAACCACCAGGCACACAGGAGATGCCCTACTGGCCATGATAATATGTGGGCCATAGATACTACAAAGAATAAGCACTGGTTGTCTTCTTTTTTTTTTTTTTTTTTTTTTTGACTGAAGATGGGGTTAAAGAGCTTCTAAGGTTGTTTCTTTTCAAAAATATATTCCATTAAAAATTACAGCACACATTTTCATCCCACTCTGTCACATGTGCCAAGTGGAGCTGAAAGGACCGTATGGCTCTCGTGTGGAGCAGGGGGCTGAAGTTTTCTCCCTGGTCTTTAAATAGCTTGCCTCGTCAGGAGGCTGTGGCAGAGTAGTTTCAAGAAGGATGTCAAAAAAATCACCTCCCTGCGAGAGCTGGCCATGCATTATTTCAGAAGTCACTGCGTGACACCGCCGAGACGTGTGGGCTCAAGCAAGGCCAGCGGCAGTCAGAGCACACAGTGTGCAAAGAGGGGGACAGGAGCTCTGGAAGCAGATATTAACTGGAACGGATACAGGCTGCCTCTCAGGCAAGCGGTAAGGTGTTGCAGACCTTTCTGTTCCTTCTCATCTCAGTGATTTCCACCCAACCGCTTATCTCTGCTATTTGCAAGCCTCTGCTGTCACAGCCCATTTGAAGCTGCCCCCTGACATCCTGTGCACAAACAAGCCCCTTGTTTCTCCATCTCAGGTGAAACTGGTGCTGCAGGTACCCAGGCAGTGTAGGAGAGGAATAGCTACAGCTCATGTGCGTTTCCCGTGCTGCCGGGTATCTCCTCCTAATTAAAACTGAAATATGTTTGTATAGCTCAAGTACGCCAGCTATTGCTCCTTGCTTGATCTCAGACTGAATTATTAGCACCAACAAAACCCAAGCAAGCAGTGCAGCAAGGATGAGAAAAGCCAATTATGAGTCCCATGCCCTTCATTCTGCTGTCAGGTTTTCTTTGTTTCCTAATGAGAGCTTTGCCCCTGCAACTATCAGCAGAGAAGGTCACCAGCACTCACACACAAAAAAAAAAATTAAAAATCACATTTGCAGCTGCTTCCCATTTAATACTACACTTTACTATACTTGAAGAGGAATATCTAGTTTTAAATTTATTTTTTCATGTCAACTGCACAGTCATTGTCACTTGAATGCAATGAAGATCATAAAACTGCATAAGCATGAAGGGTTAGTTTGAAAAAAACAGGCAGGACAAAAATCAGACAGAAGCCTACCGTCCTGTCCTCACTTCACCCATCTGTGCTTAGCCAGCCAGAGCAGGAGGAGATCGTGCATTTTAAATGCACTCTCCTCCTTGCACACAAGTCACGCTAGCAATAGCAAGCCAACTTACTCTCCCAAAGCAACTTCCCACCTGTGTTTTTGTCAAGTTAAAAATCCATCCTCTCCGTGCTATAGATAGATGTGAGAGGGACACACACAGGGCATGCTTCCAAAACCACCCAGCCAACAAGAGACAAGACATATTTTAACCAAGCCTCTCCTAATCCTGATGATGGATGCAATAATGTTCTGCCATGTATTGAAAAAGGCTGCCAAAGCTTGAAGCTCAAACTACCTTGTTGATCGACACAAATACATAAACATGAAAATTCATAAAGGCTTTCACACGCTATCTTGAGGAACACCAGACACCAAGCAGATTCTCTGCAAAGGGTGTTTAAAAGTTCCATATCACACAACATAAGTCTTACAATTATTTTCATTTCACAAATCTGAAGCGCCTCTTATATTGTACCCAGTATTTACATAATTTGAAAATAATAATTAAAAAAACTTTATGAAATGGCTATTTTAGATTATGAGAAAAGCACAAAGAAAACCTGTCATGCAATCAATGTGTGCTTTGCTACCAGCAAATTTTCTTTTCTCTAGAAAGCACATGAAGTCCATGCATAACACTGTATTTTCCACGTACACTAACCTAGTCCAAGGCCTTGTATTCCCTGAACTATGGATCAGGGATATTTTAACTGCTTGTAGCTAAACAGACTGGAAACAATAGAAAATGGCTTGGTTTTGAAGCACATACTGGTGAAACTTGGTAACCACAACAGCTCCCTGGGGCATAAAACCACACTTCCATTTCCAACCCACAGGTTCCATCAGCACCCACCCCTTTTGAAAAAACACAACTTTCTCAGCTCTGGCACCAACAGCCACTTGAATGAACCTGATTTCACCTACCCAGGAAGAAGTCAAAGAGCCTTTGCCTACCACCATGACACTTTCCCTGTCTGCAGACGGGTTCCTCAGCCCGTGGGAGCAACACGAACTCCGAAGCAAACCTTGCACCAACGTCACTGGTGGAGGATGGAACCAAGTGAAGAGCCCACACACAGGAAGCAGAGGCTTTTAAGCCAGCTGGCTCCATTTCACAGCACAGTGGAGCCCACGGCACTGGGAAGGGAACGGAACCAGCTCCAGGTGCTCCGCAGGGCTCCGCTGACCACAGCTCCGAGCGGCACCATCCCGGCCGCGCAGCAAGCAGGACAGCGCTCAGACAGCACAGGAGTGTCTCTGCCTCATCCCTGCACCATCTGTGATGTTGCAGGGAACCAGGAGCACCCGGAGAAGCCGGCTGAAAGAGCACACGGTTAACCCAAAACACGCGTACTTGAAAGTCAGGAGGGTTCAGATGTGTCACCTGCAGATGTGAGCAGTGTGTTTGTGCACAAAGGGAAAACATCGCTGTCGCAGCTGCTTCATGAAAAGAGACCCCTGCAAACCACTGGACAAGTGACTACACGGGGGAACAGGGATGAAAAGCAAACAAAACCATCAAAATTGTGTCAAGTAAGAAAGACGCAGGCAGGCAGTTAACACAAGACTTCCTTCTGATTTCTTTAAGGTTAAGAAATTGTAGGGATTGGTTTTTTGTTTCCTTTTTAAAGTTCATGCAAAAATAATTAGTGCTTTTAAAACATAAAATGTGGAGTCTGAGCTAAAGCTTACAGAGATGTGTAAGTCTTTGCACTGTTGCCTCTGAGCTTTTAAGTCAATAACAAGTCAAATTAAAGAGTGTGCAAACACTTCAAAACAAGCTTTTTTTAAAGGATGAGACCATCCCTTCCTTAACTTCACACTTCCCTTATATGCAAGTGTGGGAATACTTGCATATATTTAGGTTTTCCTTGGTGCTATTTTTCTTTCAAGCTCAAAAACATTTCAGATATATACAATAAAAAGGGACTTACATTATTGTCGTGAAACCGTTATAGACACCATTTGTTTAAAATCTTAAATTGTACAGAGTCAGTATATCCTCAATGACTGGCTTCATAAATTATGGCTACAGATTTTAAAGGCCATTTTGCTACAGGGAATATTGTCTGAGGTTTCATTACTACTATAAAATAACATAGAGGTACTGTTTGGCAACAGAGTCCTTCCAACAGCAGCTTGAGCTGTTTCAGAAAACTCAGGAAGCTGCTGTCACAGAAAGACAAACCCATAAGAAGGGAAGGCAATTTTCTCAGCAGGTTGCCCAAGACTAGGATTAATTTTCACAGGAGAAATTACCGCAAGACATGTCATTTTTAGCACAGAAGAAGAAGGCTCACTCCATTTCAACAAAAATATGAAAACCACAACAAAAAAACACCCCCAAACATATGGTAGAATACAAAAGAACAAAAAGAGAAAATTAAACATAAGAAAACTGAAATAGCCGAATTTTGTAAAAACCTTGCATCAGATTCTCTTTGTGGAAAGCAGTAAGAAGATAACACTCACTCCGGCAGCTGTAAAAAGCACGTTTGGGGATGCACTTTTTTGAGCTTTGTGCCAGTTTCGGGTAGCCACGTGGGTGGGTTTACCCATGGAGGAGGAGCAGAAACAAGCAACACATCCTGGGTCTCCCCTCTCACCAAACTGTTTCTTCAACCTAATGGAGTGAGACTGGAATAATTCCAGCAAATCAAAAGTAGATCTGCTTGACATTGCTTCCAGTTTTAAGTTTCACTTCTGTATTTCCATGAGAAACAAAACCTATTTATGCTTTTTGTTTCATGCACATTAAAACAATGCTGAGGCACCACAGAAATATACGGAGGGATTCCGTCTTTTCCAGCCAGACAAAAATCTTCAAAATTACGCTATAAATGCATTTGTTTTCTCATTTGTGTTTATGCTGCTTGCTTGAAGTCACAAGACTTCACTGTAGACTACAAATCCAATCTACCAGTCTCAGAGACCCCAGGAGCCTTCTAAAATAATTTCTCTGGGTGCTATTTCAGGTCCTCTGTGGGCACCAGGGTTTCACCAGCAGCTCACCTGTAGCCAAGTTCCCTGTGGACAGTTGCACAAGAACACTTAAACCAATTGAGCCCACTCCTCTCTTTTCCAAGATAAAGCTGAAAGTATTCCACTGAAAAAAATTACACCACCTTCTCTTCTGCTTCTGCCCACACCTCAACTCAGCAGCCCAGCTCAAAGTGAAGACAGCAGCACCAGCCTGTCACCACCCTTGTTGCAGGTTTGAAAACAAATCAAACCATTCCCGTGAGGTTTCTTCATCTGACACTGAATGAACTTGGCAACTTAAGCATTTTACATCAAAATGCTCAGCAAACAATAGTTGTACTGTCTTGTTCCTGCGTGGGCGCCTGCAGGAAATAAAACATTCTTTAAAGATTTTACACGCTTTTCTAACCCTGAGATGGATTATTTTGCTCAATCTAAAAATAAATGCACAGGCCTCCTTGTGTTCAAACGGTGTAAGAAAAACAAATTGTTATTTTGTCTTTCTTCGACTGAAGTAGCAAAGGGGGTTGTGTCCTGGGGGAACAGACTGTTGATATGTTTTAATGAAGGATTCATCACAAATCCTGAGCTGCTGGAAGAAATTGATGCATCTCTTTTTAGCCCTCATCTAATAATAATATAACTGAAATCCAAACAAAGTAAGCACGGAAGTTAAGCGCAGCCTCACCTGTATACAGCCATGCAGACCAGGACTCCAGCCAAGGTTGATTATCTCACTAGTAAATTGCTCTACACAAAGAACCTCCACACAAAAGCACCTCTCCATTGCAATTACCATCTGTACAGTAGCTCTAAAAATCTAGTTCTGACCCTTTAATTCCACAAAACTTTCTTACCTACTGTCCCCTTAAAGTCTCTCCAGTAAATATTTTTTAATATTGCTTAATGTAAATCTGTAAGTGCTGTGTCCATAAAAGGCTGAGGTTGTGTCCCCTTGCTCCCTGCAGAACAAACACACAGTTGTCTTTCAATGTTTTCATTTGAGTAAGAACAGCAAGCCACTACTCCAGGTATTTTCTCATTTCTAATACCACCTCATTGCAATTTATGCTAGTAGATACACTTTTACGGTATTTTGGGTAGCCTGACTCTAGCCTGCTCCAGAAAAAAGCTGGTCACTGCAGCTGATACAACAAAAGATAAGAAAACAGTAACTACATTTGCTAAGACCATCAAGAAAATTGGGGTTTCGGTGGTGACAGGCATCCCAGGGTTCTGGGGATCACCTCAGATAATTAACTGCTGCCACCTCTCAGAAATGTTTTCCCTTTCCAAAGAGCACTTTCCCCTTGGAAAACAAGCTGAGTTAGATTTTTGATGGCAGTGGTGACACTTGGTGCACCTCCCCTTAATGACTCAGTAAACAAGACTTGAAGATGCAGGCTCTTGCATCTGTTTGAAAGCAGTGCCCCTCGGCACCTCCCTGCATTACCACCCCTGCCAATAAAAATTTGGAAAATAAAACAAGTTGAAGAGGCAGGCTGGAGCTTGGAGCAACATCACCAGTCCCAGGCCAGCACCCAGCACAACTTTGTGCTGCTATCGCTGCTTGGGACAGACCACACAACCTGGAGGGGAGCTAAAAGGCATCAGTCACCAGGACCAGTGCATCAAAGGAGAAGGCAAAGTGGGAGGGACATGAGTAAAGGGCTGCTTGTTAGTACATCTAAGGATAGTGCTCCCAAAGGAAAAAAGAGAAGAAAACACATGTGTTGAAAGGATAGGAATTAAAAAAAAAATAAGTTCTTAACTCAGAAAGAGCCTACATGCTATTTTTAAACCTTAATGGAAATGGAAGAAATATTTTTAAATGCTTCCAAACCAAGGACCTTAATCTGTGGGGTAATTATCGCCATTGTTTTACAACTGAACTAAATGCAAAAAACCCCTATTTCTAGATTTTGTTTTATGGTTGGGACAGCAGAGTGTCTTATTATTATCCTCACCATGCATACACAGATGAAAGTTATCCTCTTCGAGACAAATATTGGACAAGTCTATTGGAAGCTCCCTGTCTTGCTAAAGACAATAGGAAAGCAGAGCAAGTCCTGTACGCCAGTTACCTGGTCACTCTTTTCAGTTTTGTACAATAAAAAGAGTGACCAGGTAACCGAAAGTAGCTTAACTTCAACTTTCAGCTGTAAAAGAAGTGTCCGAGGTTGACAAGGTCTGCTCCCAGGAGATGTTTATTACTCAACTGAACACACACACAGACACTTTCATCCTTTCCTCAGCAAACAGCTTTGTGAACTCAGCAAAAAGCCCACAGCACCCTCAGCTTGTTTACCAGATGGGAACGGAGGCCAGGGCTGGACAGAGCCTTCTAGAACCTTCTTTGCTCATGCTGTGCCTAGAACAACCAGTCCTAAATATTTAAAATCCATACGTAGAAGACAGTTGCCTTTGTCATGATTCAAAATGTAAGCTTCCTTAAAAGACATTTTAATCATTCCTTGAACTCTGTATTAAAGACTGGAGACAGTGTTTCCCAAGTCCCAGAAATTTTTTATGGCCAGGCTTATGCACTGCAGAGCTGTCACACACAATTTTTATCTGCAGCCAAGCGAAGCAGGAGGTGCTGAGCGAACATACCTGGCTGGCATTTGAGAAGTTATCCTTGCCAGTCAGATGTACTAGGAAGGTTACAGGCCATGAGCCTCGCAGACTAAAAGGCTGTCAGAAAACAAAGCAATTCTGAGAGGATGGGACAGGGTCAGTTCACTGTTTCTTTCCTTGTCTGTATAATCTGGAGGGAAGTAACGGGTTTTTTTGCTTATTTAACATACTGTCTGAATGGCTTGTAATTAACATCCAAACAAGGAGAGATGGTTACAAGAAGTACCAAGACATCAACAAACCGCTGCCTAAGGAAAAGCATTCTCCATCTTTTCCTGAAGCACCTTAGGGACAGCAAACTGGAGAAGACTACAGACATTTCCAGATTTTCTGTATCATTGTTTCACTGCCTAAAATTTCCTTCATACACAATTGCTCAAATGATGCCAATATTCATGTGAAAAGTTCCCAAGAACCAATGGCAAAATATTCAAACCATTTAAAATACTTCAGAGATGTGAGCAGACAGGTTCATAATCTGTACCCATGACAGATAGGGCCCAACACCTTCGTGTACATTTCTTTATGTCCTCTCAGGCAAAGTCTCTACATGGTAATAGTCTCCCATGCAATCCCTAGACTCCTGAAAGATGGACAAGCATTTCCCTACATGTGCACCACAGAAGGCTCTGAGGAAATGCCTAAGGAAATGTCTAAGGGAAGGGTAGGTCATACCCAAGGGGCTACTGCTACCATAGTGAACAGAAAAATAATACCACACTGCTTCTCCTCTTGCTATTATGGAAACATGTGCAATATTACTGTGGTAACATGAATACTGTATTGGCAAAGAGGGGCAGGAATGGAGCTGACCCTGCTCTGCAGTGCAGCACACCAAGGAGGCAAGGGATGCCCTCTGCACCTTTGCACTGGTAAAGCACAGATGGCATTCCTTCCATCCAGCCAAGGATTAACAAAGCAAAACTGCAAATAGACAAGCAACATGACAGCCAAGAGCACCTTCAGTAAAATGTCTGCTTCAAGTGAAAACATTCAGGCTGAATATACCACACCTTTCACTTTCAGTGAACAGATGGTGTCCAGCCAAGTCTGAATTACAACTTGGTCCGAACAGCACTGAGCTGACAGTCTGGTGAAAGAAACCAAAGTATTCCTTGTATGAGGAGGAGTAAGTCAGTAGGACCTGAATCTAACACGACTTTTTCTCCTCTTACATGAATTCACCCTGCATCTTCCCAAACCTACAGCATTCTTCATAAGCCCCTGCTAAAGTAATATTTTAAAAAACAAATGTTTTAAAACTAAGTTAAAAAATACAAGCTTTAGAAGAAAAAGATACCACAGTGTTAATAAGAAATCCTTCCATGCATTATTTATTTTACAACAGACTTGTAAAATTCCCAGTCACTCTGTCAGTGTGCTTGTTCTAGAGACACAGAAAAATACTTGTAAACACATACAGCAGTTAATCTTTAAAATCATGGGGAAGTGCTCACTCACTTCTTCCTTTGGGGGTGCTCTCAATTCAACAGTGTATTAAAACAAAAACTTGGATTTAGGCTCTGATTCAAGACAAATAAATTCTTTTAAAATTATGCTAATACAGAAACTGAATTCTCTCATCTCCCAAGAAAAGGAAAAAAGAAATATTGCTATGTTGTTGTTATTCTTTCTAGCTCCAAGCAGTGAAAAAGATCTGAAAACTTCAAGTAGGCTTTTTGGGGATATTTTAATGGTCAAATTTTTCTTTTGACTTAGCAAAGCTTAGTAAGCCAGCCAAGTTAACGCATTTCTGACTGTGGCACAATCTAAGCTGTATGGTAATGTCTTGAATAGCAATAGTTACTATTTATCTTCAAAGGAAAGTGCACATTTGAACAAGTCACCCAAACTGGAGTTGCTGTAAGTAATGGAATTTTAGATCAAGTTTCATAACCAGTTAAAAATTAGTCCACAGGCCAAGTACTATTGAGCTCTATTTCCTTAGCAGCCAAAGCAAACATCACCCTTGTTCCTTCCTCCTTTGATTCCAGAAAAGCTCCATCTGAAGAACAAGCAGAAAGGCCAAAGTGGTTGAATTCAGTATCCCAGAGAAGCAGGACTCATAGAAGGCAGCAACGTCTTTTATTAGATGAAGGTAGCTGTAGGGAAGGGAGGGGACAGAGAACACTTTCCAGCATCAAGTGCTTGTTGGGTCTGAAACAAGCACAAAGCGATGCCAGCTGCACTTTGTCTCCCCTGTGGCTGGGTACATGCAAAGGCAGCTGGGCTGATGGCAGAGCCTCTCTGGGAAGTGCACCCGGACTTTTTGCTTGGAGCACGATGGACTGCCAAGATCGTGTCTCCCACAATTTGCTACACCTGACTGCATGCAAAAAGAGCACTTCAATATCTAATGACATTTATGAACCATTTGACCAATAGAACAAATTTGCAAGAAAATATAACACTGCTAAAGCAGTTTGGAGGGGAAATTGGTGTGTTGAAAAACAGGAGATCAAAAAGTTGGGAGTATCATCTTTTCCAAAAGGGAATTAAAATATTCTGCTGCTTAAAAAAATTAAACACTATTTTATTGTCTCAGTAATAAATGCTCGTCATTATGAAGATGAAAACTGGCATCTAAAGCTTGGGAGGGAGAAAGATGTTAGAGATCATTCAGACAGGGACATTGTTAGACATCAGAGAAAATGAAAAATGAGACCTGAAACTTCAAAGCACAGAATAATGACAGAAGGAAACAAGTAAGAGAGGCATAGCTGATAGAAAACAGACTACACTGCGTAGTGTGCCAGGGCAAGAATACCACTACTTCCTGAATTCATTTCAAAAATCACCGAATTGCTGTAGTCAAGCTTTGGTGAGCTCTGTCAATCTCATGCCCTACCAGGGAACATCAGGAAGCCCTTCTCGATGCAGGACTGTTCCAGCTCATACAAACAGCAGGAGAACTCTTCTCCCCTTAATTCTGGTGTTCAGTGAAAACCAGAGCTGACCAACACCTCAGTGAGGCACCTTCTTGCTGCAGCACCCATATGGGGCAAGAGCACTGTGGTCAGTGCCCAAGAAGCAAAAGCAGTACCACCAGACTTGTCATAACCCACACCATTGTGCTGATCCAGACTATTCCTATGGAGCATCCTTAAGCTGCAAAATACCACTTCCACTGAGGCTTACTGATAGTAGAAAAAAATCCCATGAAGTACAAAATGCCACACAAAGCACATGCTAAACGTTTCCCTACACTCAAACAAAGCAAAGAATTGGATCAAAGTCCAGGAGGTGCTCAGACTGGCATCAGGAGAGTGTTAATGTGATGACCACCATAGGAATATAAATCTTGTGCTTCATTCCTGAAAATACATCTCTTGAACAAGACACCAGTAGTCTACTGCCAAAAGAATTCAGAGGCTTGAAATGGGCACATTCACTCTCTGAAGAAACATCTCCAGTAGCATTCGGGACCACCAGAGCAAAGACCTCCAGGCAGGCACTGAGCTGTGAAGTGCTGTTTGGCCAGGGAGGAGCACAGCCACACACAGGTGTTTTAAGACTTGCCTTGTTTATAACCTCTTTCATCCTCCAGTAACTAAAGAAGTTAAGTCCATTTACATGAGGCAGACTGCAATTACAAGACTCACTGAATACAGACCCCTCTCTCTGCCAGCCCATCTTCAGCAACCTGCTCCCACAGCCAGATGTGAAAGCCAGAACCAAAACCAGCCTCCACTGGACTTCCCGGGGCTGGGTGCCTGCCTGGGTTTCACCTTGTCCCGCTGAAGCCAACTCCTGACCCCGCCCTGGCACAGGCTGTGTGCTGCACTTACCTCTGTGAACATGTCTTACTGCCTTCCCACATGGCAGGGCAGATTTCCTGTTTTCATACATTCCCTTGTCAGCCCTAATCAGTGTCAATAGGTTATGGTGTCTTTTGTGCTGGCGGCGTCAGCTCTGACAGGAAAGAACTTTTAATCTCTTCCCTCGCACCGAGCCATGAGAAGCTGCAGGCGCTCCCAGGCATAACTCCCTTGGCTCCTCTCCGAAAAATTCTCTCTCAAGCACTTGGTTGCTTAGCAATATTTGCCTTCCCCCTGTACGGTTCAAATTGGCAACATCTGTCCCTTTGGCACTTTCCACTTGTGCAAGAAATGGTGCGGAGAGTTTCAAAAATCTACAAAGAGGTTGGTGGAGGATGTTTTGTGTGAGCCATCAGAGCTGTTTTGGCATTTTATTGCTGGTTTATTTCCAGCCTGGATAGAATGTGTGGCTTCTTTAAAAGGAGAAGCACACAAGGGAAAAACCTCTTTTGCATCCGGTGGGACCCACCTATTAAACCAAATACAAGTAGCTTTTTCTGTTTATATATTTACACCCACATGCTCTGGCTTGGTTTAGCTAAAAAAACCCAAACAAAACACAGCACTGACACATAATTCTTTCCTGTCAACTGGGATTGACTGTGATTTCTCCTAAGATATTGCATGATCATCAAGTGAGAGAAAATAAGAGAAGTCAAAATGTGTTCATGCATTTAAAAATGCAAAAGCTGTGTGCAATCCTGACCTTATAACCATCAGTCAAACTACCAAACTGCCTGTGTAGTTCACGCAACCATCCCAAGGAGCAGTGACTAACGTCATTGCCTCTGGATGTACCTGCCACACAGTGAATGAGGGGAAAAAGAAATTTAAACAATGTAAGAGCTTAAAAAGTACCAACTGCTTTCATTTCTGAGAGTCAAAAAGGAATATGGAGAAGACCCGAATAAAACGACATGTCTTTGGGCACTTGGTATTACAACAAGCAGAAGAGAATCCCACAGTTAACCTCCCTCTGGCTGCAAGTCATTTCAGCTCACACCACAATGCCCAAGGGTTGTGAGAAAGGCTTTGGATGGCACAGCTTTGGACATTACATGCAAGTTGTTAGGGATGCTTACCAAAAATGAGAAAATTCAGTTTGAGCTCTTATAGTGAAGCTGAGGTTTACTTTTTTTGCCTCTAAAATTTTTCTTACCCAAAGCAGTCAGAAAAAGTAACAATTCTCGTTAGTGTTTGATCTACTTCTTTAGCAGTCACACACCAACAACATGACAAATTGACACAATGCCTGTGGTGAAGCATGAAAACCCTCCTGCAATCACCTTAGGGCACTTCTGATTATAAAAACGGCAGCAGAGGAGACACAGAAGTTACCTTGTTACCTGTCTTGGTGCAAAGCAAGGATAAAAAATAATCAAAGAAAGGAATGCAAAGGGGTGAGGGGGGAAAAAAGAAAACTAACAACACAATCTCCCTCCTACTCAGTGAATGAGAAATACATTGGTAGAAAGACGACAATTGCTTAATGCCAAACACTGCATATTCATTACACAAGGCCAACAGTACTACATACATCTTTAAAGACACTCATTTTCAAAGGATGCAGGATTAAAACAATATATTTATTTCTACTTTGCAGGGTTCACCTGTCTGACAACTCCTGCCAGCAGAAGAACTCAGATGCCATGCAGAGAAGTCCAGTGAAAAATTATCTGTCTAGAATGGACTTCTAGTATTTGCCATCCAAACTTCTTTGAAGGTATTTAGTAATTACTATTTACTATACAACAACCATGTTTTAATTGGTGACCATTGATAAATGTTTACTGAGGAAAACACAGCTCAATGACAGCAATTTGAACACAGAGGTCTGTGTGTGCACCCTGTTCTTCAAGGATAATACAGTGTTATCAAAAGGACTTAACACATCTGGGCTGTTTCATTGTTGCTTGTTGTTTTGGTTTTTTAAATTGGCTGCTTCCCTATTTGCTTCCCAGTTCACAGCCAGGAGAGTCAGATGAGGCCTCATTACATGAGGTAAAAGGACCTATGCCTTAACGTTTACAATATTTTTGGGAAAACAAAGCCAAATCTTCAGTAAGCATCAAGGGCTGTACATTCCTCCACAGACGATGCCCTTAATAATGCTTGAGGATTTATAAACACTCTCCCTCAAAACAGCCTCACTGCTTCTTGCCCTGCCGTTAAGCTGATTCCCTTTCACACATCACGGTCTGTGTCAATGGAGGCAATACAAGGGTCTCTGTTGGTGCTGCACTCTCCTAAAGACACGGAGAGAGAGAATAGCTTTAAAAGCATCTTTGTTTAGGTGCTGGGGAAAGAGGTAAAACATGGCACATGAAGAGAAGGGATATATCTCAGCTTCTGCATGTGTGCTATATTTTTAAGCCTGCTCACAACAAATTTGGAAAGATGCCTTAAGGGGACAGTGATGACATTTGAAACTGAAGGCTTTGATTTGGGGAAGAGGGGAAAGAGCCGGTCAGTGTCTATGTGAATGTGAAGTGAGTCACTGCACTGTTATCCACTGTGGATTCATTCACTCTGCAGTGAAACTGTGTGTCTGTTCGGGCTGCAAGGCTTAACTTTTCAGTGTTCCCATGAGCAGAAGCTGTCAATAATGAATTCACAGCTGCAGGTGAAACACGCCTTAGAAATTCAATTAACCAGAACACATGTGGTTGAGGAAATGGCTTTCCTAAGTCATGTCAAGGGAGATCACAGGAAGAACTGTATTTGGCATGTGGCTGTTCAGTAAACTGGGGCCAAACAGTACTGGGAAGAAGAGGGAAGGGTCTGCTGGTCTACACCTATTCACTGTCTCCCCGCAGCCCCTGTTTCATCAAAAACTAAAGAAAGGGATAACCTTTCAGCCAAAGGACCCCCAATCAGCCTCCCTTGTACTGTACATCCAAGCACACAGCCCATACATCCAGGGGTGCAACCTCACTGTTCTTCCTCTTCTACCTCCAAGTTTCAGCACTGGAGGGCTCTATTATCAAATACATGTTCACCGTTGAGATCAAACAGAATGACAAGACTGAAAAAAGCAGATATTGAAGTAATGCATTTCTCACTAGAACTTACAGAGCCATTATCCAAAATGCGTATGCTCCTCCCGGCCTATGCACAGAAAACAGTCAGGGGCCATAGCCTAAAGATCCCTACTGCAAATGAGGATTTTTCAGCATCTTCACAAAAAAGGTTTGTATATCAGCTTCAACATGGACTAAGCGTCTAATTCAAATTTGGGTCCTGGTTTGCGCAAAACTATTTCTTTCATTACCTTCAATTCCCTTTTTATTGTGTTCTTACTTTGCCACAGATCTAACAGAAGAGCATGAGTAACACTGCTTCTGCACTGGCAACCGTAGGATTTTTATGGGTATTTGGACTCAGACTCATGCGCTCAATGAAAAGTGAGAAAAAGGTTTCATTCAGCACACAGCATCACAGCTAATGCTGCCCTATTGAAATTCATAATAATGAAAAAAAAAAAAATGGGGATGGGAAAAGAGATAAGACAATAATGCAGATGAGACAATAAGATAATGCAGAAGGTGATGCCCTGCACTGCTTTATTTGCCTCCCAGGAGTAAAATCTGGTTAAGCAAATAAGGTAATGTGGACCTCAGTGAACTTCCTGTTTTGAGGTGTGATGTGCAGTGCCAAACCTACTTCATAGCAAATAAAGACTCAGCATCAAAGTATTTTCACTTCTCAGCAATGTCATTTTGACAGTTTCCTCTCATTTCCCACAAGATACTCCCTACGGCCATTTGCAGCTCATCCACACCCTTTTCCATGAAAAGCAGACTGCATGCACCCACACTCTTCCTTTCCATTACAAAGGTGGCAAAACACAATTTGAAACAATTTCCGTGGCTCTCCTTGCCCAGCTGCCTTAGGTCAGCCCGGCGGGATCCTACATCCCATAGGGCATAGCAACAACCTCAGCGCTGAAGGATGAGCACAGTACCATCCAAAATGTACCAGCGGCTCACAGGAGGCCAAGCCATGAGGCAGGCAGAGTCAGTGTGCTGGACCCTTGGCACAGCTGAAACTGGGCTTCAAAGGACACAGGAAGAAGAGCTGCATTTGCTGAGCAACACATGTACAGTGCTGCTCCTCCTCTCCCACTGCTTTACCAGTCAGGGCTTCTGCCTCCATCCCACATGCTGCCTTGGGGTCAGCAAAAACAGATGGGAGGACAACAAGGGAAGGACCACATCTTAACAGCCTAGTTAAGAAGCAATTTTAATTCCAGCCATCTCCTTCCCCTTAAGTTTCCTAATACTGTCCTAAACAATACACCTGCTCCTTGTGAAGCCACTGGACTGCCCAGCAGGGCCCAAACACAGGTGACAGATGCTTTCTGAAATCTTCAGAAAAGCCTTCCCAACCACTTTGTTCTCTGCCCTTTCCTTTGCCTCTCAAGTGAAAGCCACAACAGACTAATCAAACTCAGCTCAGCTGTGCCAGTCTCTATCACACACTGCACACAATCTCTGATCAACTCAAGATGCAGTGAGAACTATACAAAAAAAAAAAAAAAAAAATCCGTCTTCCCAGAAGTTTTCCTCCCTCTGGAAAGAAGGATATTTAAATAGTGCAACAGCAACAGTGTTGTGCTCTGATTTGCACCGGCTGATGTGCAAACCCTGTCCTCACCCTTGCTGTACCAACTGAAATGGCTCAGCCTGAGAGAGAGCAATTCATACTTTCCTGTGGGTCTAGAGTGAGATCTTACAAACTTACACAGGACAATCCTGTGGTGTTCACAGTCCCATATCACAAAGCCCAGGTGACCACAGAACTCATAGCACTGCTGGCTGTCCCAATATTCAGCAAGGATTTGGGGCATCCACCCACCACCACTCAGACAGGATATTGACACTCTGCATCATCACTTGACCTTCTCACTTGATCATTTTCCCCTTCTTTTCAACAAGCCTTAGAGGAAAACAAAAATCATAGGCACAGAGGCAGGCTCAAACCATAAAACCTGCTTCAGCCTCAGTGAGAAAACAACAGAAAAATCATGGGAAGTGTCACATTTTCACCATTCAAACAGGTATCTCACACACATCAGCCTCAAAATGCACTTTCCAAACAGGGTAACACATGCACAGTTGCCATTGCTTCTGGCAGTCACTGCTGTTTGATGACTTGTTCTCCCACCACTAAACTTACCCTGCTAGAACACAGACCACCAAAAAGTGTACTCACCTCTATGGGCTCGGAAGGGGTTTGCAATTTGGATAGTTCAGCTTTGGCTTTTGCCTTCAAATCTGAGAGGTCTTCGTCAGTCTCTTCCTTGGGTTCAGAAGGGGTCTCCAGCTTGGATAGTTCAGCTTTAACTTTTGCCTTTAAATCTGAGACATCTTCATTGGGTCCTTCATGGTATTCCTCCAGGAGAGGTTTGAGCTCCAGGGATTCAAATGGTGCCTGATCTTGGCCATCCATAGGTCTGACATAGGCAGTTGGTTTCTGCTGCATTGCACTGGCTTTTGATGTCAAAGAAGGGGGAAAAGTCTGAGAGGAAGGCTGAGTGGTGCTGGTCAAAGTAACGGCTGGGCTGTCCCGACTTTCCTTCTCCTGTGATCCTGTCACTAAGTCCTGTAATGATTTTGTTTGACTGTAGGTTGACCCGTGACTTTTGCTGCTGTTCTGTGACCTGGAATTGATATGCTGGCTGGAATGTAGAGGTGACAGGGGTGCCACTGGAGAAGACAACAAACATGGCAGGAATGGGGAAAGCCCCAGAGGGGAGGCCTGCAGGCCATGAGCACGACTTTCCCCATTCCCAGACTTGTCATTGTGACTGTGGGGAAACCCTGCCTGACTGTCCCGGCCCCCACGGCTGTGTTCCTGACCGTGGCTCCGAGCACTGGGTAAGCTGCGGCTCTTGGCGTGCAAACCTGAAGCTGGTTCTGTTCCTGACTGCGCCTTTTGGTAGTGACTGGAGTGGCTTGGAGGACGAGGGGCTACAACCATAGGTCCCACAGGTGGACGGCGGGTCGGGTGCTGGAATGAAGATGGCAATGTACGGATGGCCTTCTCAGGGAAGTACGGGCGATCAGGCTGTCCGGGGGGAAAGAGAGGGGCAACACTCTTTGGAATTCCTATAAGATTCTGACAGGATTTGTTGCTCATGAACTCCTTGACCTCCTCATAATTGCCCAGCATGTTCTGAATTCGGCTTGACAACTCATCTTCTTTATTAGTCTGCAACAGAAGAACAAAGAGGTGGACATTTCAAAAGCCCCCCAAGAGATCCAGCTCAGGAAGAGACATTCTTCAGGATTTTAATCACCACACATCACCATGAGTGAAGTTGGGCAAGCTCATCTTGGTCCTGCAAATCTCTTCAAAGCAGACAGGACTGCTCGAGCCACTATCAGTTATTCCAAGCCAAGCTTGGTGCACCTGCAGCCTCCAGGAGCACTAACATCAGATCCATTTGTTATGCCCACAGCTGCAGGCAGACAGGCAGCCAAGCTGCTCCTGAGCACTCTCCCTCAAACTACAGCAGGCCAGACCAGAGTCCATACTGCTCTTTCACAACCAACAGAGATTTAAGCACATACTCTGAGGAATTGAAATTAAGCAGATGGGAAGATGCTGTGTTTGTATTTATCATGCTCAAGTCTGCTACACACTCTGCAGAGCCACAGCTCTCCTCTTCCACCCCAACACTCTTTTCTCCTCTCTTTCCCCCCCACACCCCCTACCATTACCTTGTAGGGTTCTGCAAAGAGGGGAGTCTTCTCAGAGAACTGTCTTTTGTCTTCCAGAGCCTCCTGACTCCGTCTCTCCTTCTCTCGAATCCGAAGCAAGTTTCTGTCCTCATTGCACAAGCTTTAGGAAGGAAAGAAAGAAAGGACAATTAATGTTGTACACCAGTGTTATCAACAAGTATCTACTTTGTACAGAAGCCCTAGTTTTCAGATAATAGCGTACATCCAGAACTAAAGTAATTTTGAAATCCATGGGATGGTTACAGCTGACAAATCAGTTACATCAAGAATTTGCTGCACAACACAGTAATGTGACACACAAGGTATATGCGTCCTTCTCTGTGATTTCTACTCCTGATGCCATCCTTCAAGAAGAGTGGGAAGGAAAAAACTATCCATCCATTTCATTGTGAAACAAATTGAGAAGCAGTCAATGAAGGTGATAAGCACACCAGCTGGCAAATCCACTTGCAACAATAAGTGTGAAAAACTGTCATTTTTGCTCTCCTTCAGACTTCCACCCCAACTCTTCACCCAGGAGTAAAAGAGAATCCACTATTTTGAAGGTGTTGCCACTTTTAAAGAATGATCTTTGCCTGCTTGGCAAAAAACAAGGCAATGCTACCTGGCAATAAACAGGCTTGAAAGCTGCTCACCAGGAAACTCACGTAGCTGCATTCCAAGTAATCATGCAAACATATTTAGAAAGAAGGTCTCAGAAATTCTGAAAACACCAGGTCAAACCCCCCTGTTCGTCCTCCACGACATCTGCATGAACCCAATTCCATCAGCCCCACACCAAAGCACCAAGAAACCTGTGTGACATGCACAGCAGAAGAATTTCATGGAAAAACAGGTCCTTTAAACTGCACCTTGCCTGTGAAATACTACTGCAAAACAAGGGAATCTCTTGCTCTAATCTTTATAGACACTGGGGAAGAAAAAGCATGCAGGCATTTCTCTCCTATTTCTACTCTACTGCACAGTCTACTGTATACACACAATTACTATATTCTTCTTCATACACTCAAATTCTCAAGTGTCCCACTTTGCAAAGGAAGAGCCTTGTCTTCCCCAACCGTGGCATCTTCCCAAATGCTACAACAGTCAGCTGCTGAAAGTCATCCCTAAAGGAGAGGCAGAGGACTGGCTGTGCTGTAGCAGTTAACCAAGAGGTCTGACTCCTGCAAAGGGGGTTTCCTGACTCAATGAGAACTCTGGAAAATTATGCTGCCGGATGGCAAATTTCTATATATGGAACTGCAGCAAGGATGTACTTGTACCACTAAGACAAAAAAACATATTCAGAGGTTAGAGTGTGCACATTTAGCATAGTTTCCAACTTTGCTAGTGCTGAACTGTTTCCAAATATAGCAAAACAGAAGTGTCCAGTAATATCTATGTAGCCTACTTCTGCAAAAATTTTAAACATTTGTAAAAAAAAAAGAAAATATTAATCACAGAGCACTGCTTCAGTAAATACATACAACCCTGCTGTAATAAACTGTATAATACAACCATTTCTCCTGTGTATCTGTTGTCATTTTGCATGTGAGCAATTTCCTATCTATAAGCAGTTACTTGGGCAGTTGCCCTGTGTGTGCCAGGAAAGCTTTGTGCAGTCAGGTGTGGGAGACACCAACTGCAAGACACAAAAACTTAGGAAAAATTGTAAGGCAAACTAGAAGCAATCTTGGCATCTGCTATCTGAAATGGTATGCTTGCAAATGATTTTTTAAAGTGAATGTGTTTCACAAAAAGGCAGGCTACATATTATGACCCTGAAAATTGCTTTTTACTAAAAGACCGCACTGTATCCATGTGGATTACGGATGTACTTCTATTTCTAGGCTGGCAAGCACCCAAATTCACAGTAATCAAGTTGTTTTGCTCAGAGTTTCTGATCACATTCAAACAAAAGGAAAACCCTAAACCACTTGAGTCTCTCACAACAATAATATTTATTATGAGAAGTAGCTATGTTTCCTATATGTACCCTGACAGGGAATGTAAAAACAACTTACGTGCTGCTTGCTGCAAAGACAGCAGCTGTAATACCTCTAAAGGCCCTTTCTTTCCCCGAACCTTCCTTGACCCCAAGCTCTCTTCCCAGCAATAAATTCTTTCTAAAGAGTGTGGAGGGGGGGCAGAGGGGAGGGGCAGGGACATCGCCTTTTTGCCATAGTGCCAGTTCCCGAAGGTTCAAGAGGAGACAAAGGTGCCTGCTCAGGAACACCCCGGTGGACACAGGTGCTTGCACACATACAGGAGTACTGGGCACTGCTCTGTGAGGTCAGCCATGCCTTGGTGCCACTGCAGACAGCTCCGTACCCTCACGGGGTATAATGGCCCAGGCTGCTGGCCATGCACAGCTGACTGCCCCTGCAGCCAGGGGTCATTCCCCTCCCCTTTGCTGCTCACGATCGCCATCCACCCTTCTGCCTCCTGCTCTGAAGCAGGTCAATGTAATTTTCATTCTGAGTTTTCCTCCAGCTTCATTGAACAGAAGGATAAGGGGAAAAAACACTGTGTAGCTATTTATTTATTTACTCATGTAGATTAAAGCAGCAGCCCTCCCTTCTCTAAGCTGCAGACAAGACCTTAAATCACATGAAGACAAGAGCTGAAACTTCTTCCAATTCTATTTTATCATTTGGGTGTCATGTTTGCATGCACACTGCCTCATCTCATACTGAGGGGCTTTTATTTTTAAAAAATAGGTTGTACTGCACTAGATGGCATTCTGAATTCAGAACAGAAGTGTCTGCTATCTACAGAAGTGCCCACTTTGTTAATATGAGCCTGTGGATATCCTACTCCCAACATGTATGCAGACACCATTTCTGCCCATCCTTCACCTGGCCATTGAGGGTATTTGTCAGTATGCTCTTCAAAACCTTTGAAAACCTGGGCTATGCTGTAACTCCTACAGCAGCTACGCTAAGGTCAAGTGTCAGGAAGCCAGGCAGAAAGCCTCCAAGAGCCACGGTCAGCTCAGGCCCTGCGTGGCCCCGTGCCAAGAGGAGAGGAGGTCTCCACGGCCTGCCGGGCGCCAGCAAGGAAACCCATGTGGAGACGCCGTCTGCCAGGCTCCAGCAAGGCGTCCCTCCTGCCCCAGCCCTGCTACTGCCAAAGCTGCAGGGAGAACCCCAACTCCCGTTCTTCAGGAACCTCTTCAGACTCACAGCTTTGATATTCAGATTTTCCTAGAATGAGAACTCAAAAAAACCTCAAAACCGCCCCCAAGCTCTTCTGTAGTGGTTTGTGGAACTGCTTCGGGAAATTGGACCTCGAGGCTTGGCACCAACACGCCAAGCACATGGGAGCCTGGGAGTTCAGATACACATGCACAATTCACCCCCATCCCAAAAAACAACCCAAAATTGTGCTTTGCTACAGACTGAAACAGTAGAATTCTCCTAGGCTCAAAGTAGTGCAAGGTGAAGGTACTGCACTGGCTCCCGTAATAAGGGATTTGGTTCAGGAAGTTCAGCAAAGCATACACCCTGACCCACAACATCATCCAGACTTGGGTCTGTAACACAAGCCATAAAATACCAATGTGCTCTGAAGCTTCTCTCAGTGGCATGCCAACCCTTACTACAGAGTTTCAAATGCTGGAATGTGACAATCCAGACCATGACAACATTTTCAAAAAATAGACTGGTGCAGGAAGAAATTCTGCCTCCTCTGTCCCATGTGTTCTCTAAATGAAAATTAAATTAAAATAAAAATCTGCTTTAATTATAATAAGATCTAGTGCTGGCTCACAAATGGAATTATCCGGGAGCAGGGAAAGGGGGTGGAGAAAGGCTAAAAAGCAAATACACAAAAAAAACTCACTTCCCCCTCAACACACAGAACCTCTTCCTCTGAAACACCAAGACACAACAATTCATTTTAGTACAACTGCAGGAAAACACACATTTATTGAAGCTGTTTTGTCATTAAAATTGATTTTTTTTTTTTAACATGAGAAAGTGCTGATGATGATTGAGAGACGTATTTTTGCTTAAGGCAAGACACACCATCCCCAAAAACAATTAAACAGAGATCACACAGATGTATCACAACAGCCATGCTGCAGCACCCCGGCTCTGTTCCTATTAGAGTCTCCACAGAAGAATCACCATCAATTTATAGAGCCAAGATCACAGCTGCAAAGATTAAATATGCAGTTTCATTCATCAGCCCATCAGCTTGAAAAGAGCTGTGGATAAAGGCACGGCACAGACAGTGCCTGAGCACCACAGCTGTGCTCAGCTCTCACTCTGGTATCACCTAAGCATCCTGACAGTGACAGCAACTCAAGCAGATGAAAGGACAACGTTACAGTTAATACCAAACAGCATCAAAAACTCCTTGTCCCAACCTTTGCTTCCTTTTCTTTATGGAAACATTGACAAGTTTGTGACTTGCTGAATTTTTAAAGTTCTGTTTCACATCAAACACCATTTCTCAGAAAATACACTGTTTGAACATACACAAATGGTAAGAGAAAAACACAGAGCAGAAGTACAACAGATGGTAAAGTCAGTCAATAATTTTCTGCATCATCATCATCAATCAGCTTTGGTACGTACTTCCCAAAAATACATATCTTCACACTGAAGTAATATGAATTGGAATTTGCTTTTCAAGATTTTGCTTCCTCTAGCTCCTTCAACTCATCAAGTCTATCCAGCCCTGTTTATACTGACTGTGTAACATGGGCATCAGACCCACTGAAAAAGATATCGAGGCCTCACAGCCCATCTGTTTATCTACAATGCCTGTAAGAAACCTTCTGTCAAATATTTTTGAACAAAAACAATGTTCCAAGCAAATGCAGCACTGCTGCAACCCTTCCTTCAAACCATATGGAAAAACAATCCTGAATACACCTCTTTCTATGTTTTAAATATAGAGCCCTCTAGGTTACACCAAAAAAAAAAATTAAGCAGAGAAGGTCAGGATGTTTTAACAGGCAGAACTAGAAGCTTAGGAAGAAGCTAAGTTGGCTTTTGCCAGAAAAAAAAGCAGTTCTACTTTTGTAACATTAATCATCTTCTCACTCAGCCTCTCCTATGGTAATCTTTGGGTTCAAATTCTTACTTATTTGTTTCCTCCCACTGTTGCCAAGTTTAAAATTATGTTCATTACTCAGCCATTAAAAGGTTTTTGCTTCCTTTCAGCATCAATAGGCCTTTGATCATCAAGCAGTTCCCAGGAGTAAGCCTGATCTTTTCCTGAGAAGAACCGAGCCCCTGCAGCGCCCAGTGACTTTAGCAGGAACTGGGAACTCTCAGATGTTCTTCAAACATGACAGATCCTCCATAGAACTGAGCCTAAACCCCAGTGCAAATGGCTGTGCACTTAAAAACACACCCCAAGACTTCTCAGCCTATGGTCCACAAACCACAGGAGTCTCAAAAGGGGAAAAAGAAGATTTGTCAAAAGATGCAAACAACTGACAGTAATAACCTCTTTTGTGCCTACTCAAAAAAGGCAAACAAGTGAAAAGTTTATGACTTGGACTTTCCCTCGTGCCCTGAAATGTTTAAAATCTAACTATTATTTAGTCATAAACTGCAACGTACAACAGCAACTTAGAAAATCTGGAAAAACATGACAACTATAGAGCATGTAACTATGCTGCCATAGCTGAAGAGCTGAACAAACCAAGAGGCAGTCTCTCCACTTGTGATGCTGCAGAAATGAAGCCTCCAAAGTAAGCCAGGCTTTCAGCCTCTCCCCATGTACGCTGACGTTAATAGAACAGTCAGAAAAGGTGTTAATTATAAGTTAGACGGAAACACGAAAGCTGTCATTCTCCATCTAAATGCAAATACACTAGAAGGGCTTTTAAGAAGGTGTGATTGTGTGAAGTGTAATTACAAGGAAAGCAGACAAGGAGTTGATGAATTTAAGGCTTTGTTTGTTCTGGATGTGGCAGGCAAAGCAGGAAATGTGAAAAATTTAAATCACCGGGTATGTGCAATGAAAAATCCTGACCACTTCGCCTCTGCAAGGCGTTCTGTACACGGCAGTCTCAGGCACACATCCAAGGCTTTCCCCAAGCCACGTGAGTGGTCTGACTGGCATTCAGCCCTGAAGGCATGCGTGTCTTTTTGGGTAGGTGAGTAAAGATCTGCAACTCAATTGCTATTTCAGTGGCCCGGTATGCACAGAAAGAGTCAAAGCTGCTGGCGCCTTGGCTGCAGCTGATGGAGCAGCTCCAGAAGCGCAGCCTAGGATGGGACCTGAGTCCAGGACAGGTTCTCCAGGTTTTGAGAACCCTCTCATAGCTGCACACCGGGCAGCCTTGATTGTGGTGACCCAACCGTGACAAGACTGAGCTTCCATGTGAGCAGCTTTTGCAGGCAAGAGAAGCCCATCCATGTCTCTTCCCACTTCATCAGCAAGGACCAAAAGTTTGCTTTGTCAGGATGCAGATAAGACAAGCTGCCCAAATGGGTTTACTTTGCAGAGGTGACAGTGAAAAATAAGTTATTCTAAACTTCACTCTGTATCAAAATGGGAGGCTTCAGTTCGCCACTAACTCATCTACACCACTCTGTAGCACAGCTGAGCAAACATTTTCACATAGCCCCAAGTGCCTCCTCCCACAGAGATCTCTCTGACCCAGGGCCAATCTGGCCAGGCTCAGCTGGTACACCCAGATCCCTCTGACAGCGTGCTACATCCTGGCTTTGTCTGAGAATCCGCTTGCATGGAGAAGCGGCATTCCCTGCTGAGCAGATCCTGTTCCAACACAGAGGGGACTCTGGTCACCCACGATTGTCTCAGAAGTGACCTTTTCCCATTTTTACGGATTTAAAAGTCAGCCGCAGTCACGAAGTCTCTCATCCACAAAATGCAACCTGGCATTACTCCCGAATTGCCACAGGGCAAGCACAGGGATGCTGACAGAGCAGGGCCACCAGCCCTGCGCTCTAGCTGCAGCTGCAGCAACTGTTCCAGTGGCACCTTCCCTGCCTCTGCAGCACGTGGAGCTTGCTACAAGCTGGATTTTCCCCCTTGATGAACACGGGGGTAAAGCTCTTGGCAACTGCCGTGAACTGAGCCTGTAGACATGAACTCACACGTGGCCATGTCACAGCAGCACAGCGGCAATTTGGATTAAGTCAGTGTTCAGGCAGGAGACCGGCAGCAAGAAAAATTAAGGTGAGTAGATAACAGCACCTGGAACTACTCTCACTTCTTGGGAATGGACTACCCAACAGCATTATCCCCTGCCACAGTGTTTCTTTCTCTTGATTATCTACATGTCACTTACAATAAAAAAACATTGTGCATTTCTCCCATTTGTTTAAGTCAGCCTGAGACACATAAATAAATTTATCTCATTAGCTTACAAACCCCAGCTCAGGAAAATTATGTGACTGAAGTAAAATCAGTGGAAGAGTGCCAAAACTCAAGTTTTGTTAAGCCCAGCCAGATCCTCCAGCACTCTGCACTTCAGTGCATGGCTTCAGCTGTTATCTCGAAGCCAAATCTTTCTGGTAGGGCTCTTTTAATCAGCTCTAGGAGCACAGGAGCAGGGTAAGTACCACGTGCTGAGCAGCAAGCCTTTCAGAGCATGTACATGTGTGCTCAACTGCCCAGCATGGGGAGAAAGTGTTCCCCAGCGGAAACACAGAGGCCAGGATTGTGATATTTTATCAACTCACCCACCACTAGCAAAATATCCCTGTCTCTAACGCTGACAAGGCATACTTGAATAGTCAGAAGTGGTTATCAGCTGCTGCCCGAGCAGTCTGAAGGCTTTCTTCAGTGAAGTGGTGCATGAAATCTCCCACTGTACCCCATCTGCCTCTGAATTCCTCATCTCAATGGCAGAAATCCAGCACCTGCAATGAACTGTTGGAGGCTGTCTGGGAAAATGCATAGGGTACAACCTACATGCTACCTTATATAAAACCTATCCTACCTGTTCATTTGCTTTTGCCTTGAAATATCTATTTTGTTGTTCTTGTTCAGTAGAATCAATAGGTTTAAAGGCAGCAAGAGAACTGTGCATTTGCAGTATTAATGTACAAAAAGCAGAATGTGAAAATGAAATCAGGTTTCTATTTTTTTAAATATGCTCCAAAAGAATGTCCTTTACTGGCATGAGAGATTAGGTAAAAAGGCTGTTGCAAATGAGTACTGTTTGAAAGGGAGCCAGATAATTATGCAATCAAGAAAAAACAATTTTTACTGTTAATATTAATTTCCCACACTATTTTTAATTCATTTTTTCACACAATTATAATATTTTGATTCACACACATATTTCCACCTTACTGACTATAGCAAATTAAACCATGCTTGCTTAGCCCTACTGTTTCTTCCCACCCAATAGCCAGACATTTTATTCCTGATGTAGCACAGAACTACTCACTAAAGCAAAGTCCAATGGTCCTCTCCAACCCAGTTACAGTTTCTCCAGCATCCTCATAAAAAACATAAGCCTTTGAAAGAGCTCTCAGTTAAAAAGCCTGAAGATAAAAAGCAAGTTACAGTAATATAAAAAAAAACAACCAAGTGAAATCAGCTGTTAAATTTCAGAAAACTAATGTTTAATTTTCCATGTGAAATAATTTTACAATTTAAACCAAACATTTGAGTCTTACAATCTATTTTACTACCTCAGTTCTTCGAGAGGATACTGAAATGCTTACTGCAGGTGCAGAAGTCAAATGCAGTAAATTTTCTACTTTATGACTACATTAAAATTATTCAAGTGGACATGCCTTTTGTTCATTGATTTGAAAGAATTTCCTAAATGCCAGCTAAAACCCCCCAATATTATTGTTCTCCACTACACTAAAAATTAATTTTAACAAGATATACAGTTAGTAGAAGAAAACTCTAAATGTTTAGTGAGCAGCTGCTTCATGGGTGTGCATTTTAAATCCCTTCTCACACAACACTTCTCCTCACATAACTACCATCCCTGCACATCCATCTGAGTGAAGATGCCACTGGTTTTCCCCAGGAGCCTGATATCAGCTGGCCTTGTCCATGCTCTGCCAAGCAGCTCCCGGCTCAGCAGTCACTCTGCCGTGTGGTCCACAGGTGTCACAACCTACATGTATTGCCACATTCTCATTTAATGTGCAGCTCAGCTTAGCTTAGTTTCCTTCAGCCATCCCCAAACCCCTGTTTTGGAAAGGCCTGGCTTCACCCTATTGTAAATGCTGTCAGACAGCTTGCAAGGGCTGGCAGTGAGACTGCTGCAGAGCCCAAGAGCCTCCACCTCAGATTTCCTGCACAGTCCGAAGGGTCCTCCTTTCTGCCATCTGTGACCATCCCAGCTGTGGGCCAGCACACTCCTGACGCTGACAGCTCAATGCAGCTCAAAGCCCAGCGTGTAAAAGAATGAAACATCACCCTGAGAATTTGCTCCTTTCCTGACTGCAAACTTGAAGCTGTTCAAAGAACAAACTCCACATCAAATTTTATCAGTGGTTTAATTTGCTGTGAGGCATATCAGAAGCAAAACCTGCAAATATGAGCATTTGAAACTGTCTCAGAAACATGGATATATGCAATTCTGCCTCCTGAATCTTTAATCCCCTGCAACCTATTAAATACATGAGCAACTTTGTAATATTTCTTGTGAAACATTCTCTGTGTAAATCCTTCCCAAACAATTGAGTAAATCAAATCTAACATGCTATGAACAGTACAGTACTGAAACTAAACTTAGATTAAGAAAAATTAAAAAATATGAAAGAGATAAATTATTTCATACTTTCACAGGAATTAGCAGCAAACACATCATGCATGAAAGAAAGGTTTCATATCCTTTTGAGTTTTTCACTTACATAACAGCATGAACCAAGTAACAGGTTGGACAAGTCTTATCTGCATAGCAAGGACTACGTAGAAGCATAACGAGATTAGCAATGTTTGTTGAAAGGATCTGTTTAAATGCTGAAAAGCCTATTTAAAAATCTTTCCCGCAGTCTCTGCCAGACTGTAATTATTCCAGAAGTATTTTCTAATTTTTTTCATCTATACACAGAAGGGCCTGCTAACTTTCCTATGGTTTGTATCTGTTTTTCCATTTTATTAAGAGGTGCACATGCTCTGTAGCTGAGTACCTCTCTGGAGTTTCAAACTGCAATCGAATCATCAGCCTGAACAAAGCATCTCATTGTTATTTGAAAGAACTTGGCAAGTGTTCAATCTAAGCAAGAGCAATAATCCATGACAGGGTGCATTAGGCAGGTACTGATGCATGCCTAATGCACACTGCAAAGCATATACCCCTCCAAAATACACTCTGAAGTGTCTTATCTTTCCTTTTCTCTGCTTTTTAAGAATATTTACATAAGCTGTTACTTTTTGCAACCACAAAAAGCTATTCCCTTAAAGAATAATAATAAAACAGATACAAACACTTTCCCCCTTCAATTCTGTACACATTTATTCAACATCTTTCTGACTTTCAAATTTAAAAAATGAGAACATTTTCACTGCATCATCTGCACCTGTGTTTGAAAAGCACCTATTTTGCCTTGGTATTGGAAGAAGGATGAAAAAGAGCTGAGCTCCACCATCATTAGCCACACTTGCGTGCAGGCAGTGGGAACATCACCCTCTGGCTCAGACCAAAAGCAACAGCCAGCTCCAGTTCCCACGGGACAGCAGCACGGCTTTGGCAGTGCCGAGACCACTGCAAACACTGGAAATCTCTGACCTGCCTGGTGCAAGCCTGGTGCAGGGTCTGCATCCATGTGCACCTGGCAGAATCCAGCAGGCACCAGGCATGTCCCAGACATGCAAAGAAAGGCTCGAGTGACACAGGGGCTTCTGCAGGCAGGTGAGGTCAGGAGTCCTTCCTAGCAGCACCAGGAAACCAGGCACTAAATCATGGGAAAGGGGAGTGCTGGTGGGAACCAGCAAGGCCACTTCCAAAGCACTTACCTTGCCTCCCTGAGCAGCATGTTCTCCTGGAGAATATGTTCCCTGATAACCGTGCCCTGTTCTGGAGAGCACACAGCTGTACACCAAATAAACTGCCAGCTCAATACCGAGCTAAGAGTTGTTTTACCTGCTCCTGCCTAACCTAGGTGAGATATCTGAAGGATGGACACAGTTTCTCTAAGGACTAATGTGTCTTGAAAGGTTTGCAGCATGACCAAAAGAAGATAATGTCAGTGTACCTCTGAGCCTGAGCACATCTCTTTGCTTAAAAACATGAAATATTGTTTGTGAACCACATAACACAGCAAACCCCATGATTTTTACAGGGAGGCAGAGAGACAATGCATTTTCTAGCTGAAATAGCAAACTACTACATACCAGGAGTTATCTGCCAATAACTGGGCAATGTGCTGATTAATACTTTTTCTGGGTTGCCTAAGGACACTGCATGCATGAGCATCTCACCACTATTAATTAATCACTCTTTGTGCTTTTATCCTGGTAGAATTTACATGTTGCACACAGTGAATACCCTGAATGAGGCAATTTCTACCTCCAAAAGCACTTACTATTGTCAGTTTATTTGCCCTGCTTAGCCCGATGCTCGGATTGGCAATAAATCATCATTTTTAGCAGCTGAAGTGTTTAGTGTCTTTCATTCAATATTCTTTCCTCCTCACTGTTCCCCCTGGAAGTACAGTAATCATGTGCTGAATAGTCATTTACAGCAGTGCAATTAAGAGATTATTCCATTAGGCTTTGTATTTCTATCCGGTTTTATGTTTCCATTAAAAGCACTTTGTTAAACAATTGAGCAAACAACTTAATGCAACAGCAGGAGCCTCATGAGCCTGATGCCTGTCAGGCAGAGCCCCGATGAAGCAGCCGAGGAAAGGGCAGGAGGTGCTCATGGGTCCACAGAGAGACCCTTCTCTTAGGCAGGATCCCAAAACCAGGGACAGAATGGGCAGCGCAACTGCAGATGGGCCAGTGTGGAGTTAGCAATAGGGGGAGTGGCTGCCTGCCACGAGATTGGGTGAAACTGGGGAAGAGTTGCTGGCCAGACACCTGTGAGTGGGTACATTCCTCTGCAAACACAGCATCATTTCTTGTGCCTCTAAGAGCAGAGCAAAAAATGTCAAGGCAGTTTTACTTCCATAAAAACTGACCACCTCTTCAAGGATCAAAACCTGACAGTCAACCGGAAAAAGGGAATCAAGGTACTTGTTAAATATGTTATAGCTCTTCTATTTCATTGTCTTCCAGGCTCTGTATTATTTCCAGCTTTCCTTCTAGGGAACTGGATCTTTCCAAGACTGTTCTTAACTGGTTTTCCTTTCTCTTTGGGAAAACTATCCCTCTCGAAGGAAGGCCTGTCTGCCCAGACAATAATGGAGGTGATTTCACACCAAGCTTGGGGCCAAGGCTGGAAAATCTCACCAAAGTGCTACAGAAATACACATGCAGAGTTTCACCAGGCGTATCAAGCATTCTGTCCACTCAGCAGTGACTCAGGGCACCTTCCATCACCTTCTCTGATAATGCCCTTCCAAGCCTCTGCCCTTATGAGTATTTTCATCGCAACAGCCAACGAGTTCCTGTCCTCAATGCCATGGTGGCAACAGACTCGGAAGGGGAATGAATCAGCTCTGCCTCTCCCTGGGGTTCCTCATCCCTGCCCTCCCATGCATGTTCCCAACAATGCTCACTCACTGCCCTCAGGATGAGGCAGGAGGTCTGCGCTTTGCTCACCAGGAGACAGAGCAGATGCTCTACATTAGCCACTGCACCAAGCTTCTGGAGAAGGTTTTACACTCTTACGTGCAGGCTGATGCACTTTTCCTTGCCCCCTGACTGTCTGCCTAAAACTACATCCAGCGCCAAGCACAGAAAGCCTCTGGAACAACCTGCATCCAACCAGACAGCTTCCTGCATCATTGCAGGGATGCGCTGACTCAGGATTGCTTCATCTCTCTGTACTCTCTCGCTGGCCCCGAGATTCATTAATGAAACATCCACAAACATGATGAATAATACCTCCAACAGCAGCTAACACCTCGCATAACCCAGGTAACATGCAGCCAAATCATCTGAAGAAAGTTAGGTATTTTCAAGAAAATGCAAGTCGATCATAGTAATTTGGAACTACAGGATAACATTCTCAGTACAGGCTTTCTAACACATTCTATAACTTTTCTATCTTACTCAATTCTTAGTTGCTGCTGTTACTGAACATAGGCTGCAAAAAGAGTAAAATTCTGCAAAGCAAACTTGGCATAAGTATTTCTCAAAGCCACTTGAAAAAAGGGAGTAAGGAAAGAAAGAGTCTCACTATTTCTGCATTTTCCTATTCCTCCTGAAACTTCCCCTTCATTCATCCTCAGGACAGCTCTAAGAATCCTTCCCAACTAGCAAATTGTGCCTTAACTCCCCATTTTTTCACTTAACAGCCCTGCTTAGAAATGTGGTGCTTGTAGTAATGCACACAACAGAGAAAGAACACAGGAAATTGTAAGGTTAATATCCCTTCCCCTTTCTACATCTCTTTTTCTCCCTGTCATTCCTCAGTTTCAAGCTGTGAGTCAGGAATCCATTTTGAGCACTTGCTTATACACATGCAAAACCCATTCTCTGTGTAAAAGCTCCAGGTCAAGAATTCATTTTGAGCACAAGCTCAAGCAGTGCTCTTTACTGGGAACACCTTTTTGAAGTGGACTTGAAAACTTAAAGCCAAAGGAAACTAGAAAACCGGATACTGGTGTAAAATCCTCTTTTCACCAAAGTACCACGTTGCCTTACAATACACAGTTTAAATCAGAAGGTGTGGAAGGGGCAGATCAGCTGGAACCCAGCGTACATGCTGAAGGCTACAATTTGGCCCCAAATGAGGACTGCATAGAAAAACCCAGAGGAACCAATAAAATTTGGAGCAGCAGCTGTAACAACACCTTGCACGTTCACCCTGCTGAGCCCTGGCACATCAATTCTCACTACTGCCTCAGCTTTCAGCACACCCTTGGCCAGCTGAACTCACACAAACCATTTCAACCCTCCTCTGGTTTCCTACTTTCCATTTAGACTTTGCTGTGTGTAAGCACGATCCAAGATCTGTATCTAGTCAGTGCCTGCACCTCCCTTGCACTCTCATCCAATTTGCACTCTCCCACACGAAACAGAAGAGGAAGGGGCAAAAGAATAGTCCAAGGACTTTCTAAGAAACTGCATGGCTTAATTAAAGACCTATTAAATGCATCTTATTAACCTCAGCAACTGAACTGGTTGTTCAGTCCTCCCCCTCTCTAGGGGACAGAAAGAAATATTGAACAAGTAAAACCAAATCATTATTCACTTGGCAGCTTACTGTACACAAACAGTCTTTCAAGTTGTTACATTCAAGTAAACACAGCTTATATCAATATCATCTGTACTTTTCCATCATTAGGCTGTGAGGGAGGAGGATGGCTCATTTTCAAGGAAGCAATTTTTACGAAAGGAAACCATTAACAAGATATTTAATCAATGCATGAAGGAACAGGGAAGAGAAGAAGAAATTCCCCAGAAGACAGGGTTGGGACACAGAAAGAAAAGAATTCTCTTCATAATACCTTCTCTTATAAGGCATTTCTATCAGACTTTTTGAAATGGATGGGGGAATGTTTTCAAACATTACTTTGATGTTTTCTTCTTCTATAGTTGAAAATAGGACCTTTTCTCCTACTTTCTACTGTTTGACTAGCACAAACAACTGCCAAATCAGAAGGTTACAGGAATAAGCACTCTTAAGGGAGCTGAGTGGAAACAGAACTGAACACAGGACCCTTGAATGAGACACCATGTGCACTGTACGTGTCTCTTTATAACTAAGTCCAGCACAGATACCGAAGTCAGTTCTAGGTAAGAACTGAAACAACTGTATTTGGCCAACGTTCAGCCCAAAGGACAGAATGTCAACTAAATGTTCATGCAATTTAAAAATTAACTCAGATCACATGTGGCTTTATAAGTACTACAGGATGAGGGGTTTGTGTGTTTGTGTGTATGGTCTTATTTTTCTTTGATTTGGGGTGTTTTGGTGGGGTTTTTTCAGTACGCAGAGTTTCTCAGTTTTCACGATAAATTCTCTCACAAGCTGTTCAAATAGCAAAACAACATCAACACACACCAATACCGTTGCCAAACCAGAGCCCAAGAAGGTTTTGGTTGCAATTATCAGATTATTCAATAATTACAAACTCCTTTCATTTATTCAAGAATTACAAAAAGAAGGTTCCGGCCATGAAACGCAGTGCAACACTACAACAGCTGTCTATATTGTAAGAGGAAGAAACAGCAATAGGCTGCCTGCACAAAAATTCAGTCTGTCCCTCCAAACATACAGGAAAAAGGGATGTATAATGAGAGAAGCCTATTTACTGTCAGTCAGTTCATCCAGTTTACTTAACTGACTTGGAAAGAAAATATAACACCCCTTCCAAATCATCAGGAACCAGACTGATTCACATGTAATGGAAGAAGCAGCTTGGGAGCCAAATTTTAATGTTATCAATTTCTGCAGACTGACAATTTCATCCATCTGTTTTAATCCACTGTGGTCCTACTTGTGCAGAGCTGCACTCTCCATGCACCATGGCACCAAATAACAGCACAACTCATTATGCTCAGGGACATGATAAGGTAGGTACAGAAACTCACTTGGAACCAAAACCAAGGCTGAAGACTTCCCATTTGCCCACTAGGAGTTTGGAACTGGTTAGGAAGGAGGAGGGAACTACAGCAAAAAGTTAAGGGCATCTTCAGAGGGAAATTCTAGACTGAAGCTGTTAATATAGCTGTAGACTAGCTGTTCTTCTCCCATCCTAGGTGAAACTCTATTTTATTATAAATAACCAGAAAACTGCAAGGGAAAGCTTTGTGCTGCTTAATTCACTAAATGACCAAGCCTTTTTTTACGCATGAAACACTGAATTACTGAATTTCCCCAAGTTAGCCAGTTTAGGAGGTTATTTTGGGCTATTGCTCTTAATTCCTCATTGTACAAGCCAACTGCTTTTCCTGCAAGATGCAATGGTAGAAATACCCCATGTCTCTGAATAACACATCTCATTATTGTGCTGTTTTTAAAAGCAGATTAGAGTTTCTTAAAGAACAGCACATGATTTTACCTATTTTTCTGTCTCTCCCCAATCTGGGTGGTTACCCAGAATTTTCCTATGCTTTAGACTAGTAGTTTTTTTACCCCTGTAGCACATTACCCAGAACCAGGCATTCTCTCTAAGGAGGGCCACAAGCCCAGCTAAGCAAAGAGAGCCTCTTATCAGTTTGCTGAAGCCAGTCCATGTAAAATGGATAGGGGTTTGTAAACAGATAAAGATCACCTATGGCGTTCCAAAACCTCGGCAAAGTGATCATATTCCCTTTAAATATTAAGGCACTCGAACATCTTGCTTCCAGAATGAAAGTTACAGAATATCATGCGTTAAATCAGAAACCCAAAATCAAACCAATGACCAATCAAAAGTTAACTGCTGGACAAAGCTCACTATGCTGCTGCAAGGGGGCTGCAGGGTGTCAGCAAAGAAGGGAGACACAGTGGTCCAAAAGAGCTCTTTGGCCAACACAGCTTACACTCACTATCCCATAGCCATCCTCCCAGAAACCATATGCCAGGAAAAGCAGCCTTATTCATCAGTATCATGGAGTTCACACTTGGGCCAACACAGTAATCTCACCTCTGAAGTGTATTTGTTGCCTTTTAGCTATGCCAGGGCTTTTCACAGTATAAAAGGCCTGCAGTGACAGGCAGATGGACATGGCAGCTTCCAGGCAGTGGCAACTCTAAGGGAGTCTTTTAAAAATCCAAGCAAAGCTCTCTGCTCTGTTGCACAGAGGGATAGACCACGCTCTCTTTCTGTTAGCACACATTATTTTAGCAAAGCTATGAAGAAATAGGTCTCTAGACTGACAGCCTGTTCTCAGCAGAGCCACAGGCTTACTGACATCAGGAAAACAACTTTTCCTAGAACAGCCTGTTCTGCTGAGGGCTGTGGGGACAGGGAAAAGAGAAGCATGTCACCAAAGCACTTCTGAACTGCCAGCATATTCCCTGCCTTCAGATTAGGATGATTTTTCCAAAATAGCCTACAGGGCGGAGAGGATTATTGAGAAATAGCTGCATACCATTTATGAGGGAGAGTTTCTGAGCTGTGCTTGCAAAGATGAATTATCACAGTAATATCTTTTTAAGCAAAACCTTACAAATTGCAGAAGAAAAAAAATACCGAGAGCAATTTCTTATCACCTCTCCAATTCTCTAAAGATGTAAATATCCCTTTGCCGCTCCACACTTTAATAATTCCTTTCAATTTCAGATGCCAGCAGACACCCATATTTCAAACTGCAGTGCCCACAGCTCAGCTCAGGGAGGAGGCACGTGCGCTGGAGCGCTCTCACACACCTCACATGCACACACCACCTGCTAAACACCACTGTGCCGTGAAGGAGCCGATCACACGCTGTTGAATACATCACTTGCTGCTTACAGGTTACACAGTATATGGCATTCTAAGAGGCAAAGATGTATAGAATAAAAATACTACTGTATGCTCAAGAATTTCCTCTTTTGTTTCTTTTTAAAAAGGGCTACTGCTCACTTGTGCTTTGGTTGAACTGGTGATAGTGGTGTTTTTGTTGCTTGTTATTCTTTGATGAGTTTTTGTGGCTGGTTTTTGTTGCCCTTTTTTTTTATATTTACAAGTACAAAACCAAAACCCACAGTTCTCGCAGTTCTGAAAATGAGTCTTACTGTTGTCTCTGAGGTTAAACATTAACAGTCTACTTGTTGAACTTTCTCTAAAAATTACAGCAGGGGCATTATTCTCTCTTAACCTGATGGTAACATTGCAAAAACAACAGTAAAGGAAAACTTTAGGTTGCTGGTACAATAAACACTCAGAACAACTGAAAATGACAATTCTATAAACAATATCTAAGCCTAAACTAATACAGAAGACAAACATCTTCATGAAGCATATGGCATTTGTGAATGAAGATTGCCTAATTAAATGTGCCTAGATACCTCAGCTTGACAATTCTGAAGCATTAACAGGAGCAGAGCAACTTCTCAAATGCAGTTTTGTGCCCACACATCTGCTCTTTCTCCCCATTTGCCACCTCTCCCTTCCCATACAAGAATAAGGCACAAAAGAAATGCACTTTTTAAAAGCCATGCAGTTCAATCAGGTGATCAACAATTTCTGCACCTCAGCAGCAACAAGAGAGCTGGGGGCTGGCTCTGCACACAGCAGCCACCACAGCCGAGAGGGAAAATGGGCTGCAAGAATTCTACCTCTCATCACTTTCTACAGCTGCTTGATCTGTACTGATGTAGAATTCAATTTCTCTTCCCTGAACTATGAATAGGCAGCTGTGGAAAATCTTCTCGTAGCACGTGCAGCAGCTCTTGTCTGTTCCCCACAAAAGCATTTTGCTGGAGAGGCAGCTCTATCTTAATCCACGTACAGTAACACCTCGTTTTGGAGTGATAATTGCCCCAGCCAGTCCTACACACATCTTCTCTTTGTTATCATGGACACAGATGAACTGCAGCAGCCAAAATTGCAAAACATAACATAGCACTTTTTTCACTATAACATACCACATGAAGAAAAAAAGATCTCCAGGCTGCATTCAAGACTGAACAGGGCAAGTATTTTTCCCTTTTTTTGATGCTCATGCATCTCTAAAGTAACTCTTTTGTCATGCCAGGTAAGCAAACCCACCTTTGCACTCCTGACCACCCAGCAGCAGAGCCAGGCCTTAGGATGACACCCTGCACTCAGTGGAGAACTCTTCCTCACTTCACTGCCCTCCATCTCATGGAAAACAATGTCATTGTAACATTCCTACATACTTTAAAGAGACACCTTTTCTATTATATTTTAAAGGCATTTAAAAGCTTCATGCATCGTTCACTATGGTTACCCTCAGAAGGAAAGTGGTGAGAAGAATTTATGCAGTTCATTAAAATCTTGTTTCCTGCTATTCACGCTGCATCTTGCAGTTATATTCGCAAATGATTTTCTCATAAAAAGCAGTGAGAAGAGGCCTCTCTTTATAACACAGTTTCAAACACAGGAAAATTACATGACCTAAGGAAATATTCCCTTGTGTATTAGCTCAAGTATGCCATGACAACTGTATTTCAAAGTTTTCAATGGCCTATTACAAATTGGAATACCCACTGCTAAAAGAACCAAAATCAACCTGAAAAATCCACTTCCCTGTGAGCATCTCTTTCTTCTATGTGGGAGCGTTTCAGCTGCAGGTCTGCCCCAGAGCAACTCCAGGCTCAGAAAGTCCAAGCAATAAGGAATTGTAAACTGAAAATCCCCAGCAGCCCACAAAACACGCCACAGATCATTTAGACATGTGGTTCTGGAGAAAACAGAGTGGTATTTCTAGGCAGGGCTAGTAGCAATGTACAAGCAAAACCAACAGGGTTTCATGGAATGCTTTAACATAGACAAGTGAACTCCAACAAGATACTGTTTCAGCCCTTCTTGACCTCCACCAGCTGACTGGAACCCAGCTTCACCAATACTGGCATTTGCCTGTATCAACAGGACCCATGAAACAAACTAGTTATGGCAAGTGTCTTTATATCTGGCCTGGAAAGCTGTGAAATGACACAGAATGAACTAAAGGTGCATCATTCGATGTAGCTTCTCCTCAGGAAAAAGCCTCAGTGTTACTCCCTTCAGAATTTACTGTATTTTAAATATAGATAAGGCCACATTTTATTTCTGCATAGCATCACGTTTTTCTACCAAAACGACTGGTACAGCCTCCTCTCAAGACTCTTCTGCGTTTAGCAGGTACGACTTGGCTTCAGGGGTTGGAAACAGAGGGTTTCCCAGGCTGCTGCCCATCATTACCCTTTGCTGCAGGGCTGACTCAGGAGACAGAGCAAGGTGAGCCCAGCAGGGATGGCAGCACAACACTCAGGTTTTGTGTTGCTCTGACAGTGCTACTGTATTCACCTATGTATGATGATTAGGAAATTGCATTCGTTCTGCACACCAGCAGTGATGCCAACTATGACTACATTGAAAGGCAAGTTTTATATATGACAATTGGAAACTCTTAGCATCCAAAACAGAGTATTTTGTTTATCCTCCTACTGTAAATAAGTGCAACTGACAGGGTCTACAGATAATTTAAAATTACCTCGAGCAGCCTGCATCTTTAAAAAAAAAAAAAAAAAAGCAGATATTCATCTAAAAATCCTCAGCTTGCAATTGCTGCAGTAGAGCAGATATTTTAATGAAGAAAGCAGAAAAGAGATGGGCTCTGCCAGTTTCTTCCACACCTCTCCCAAGGGTCCTGCTGTATCCCAGAGCAGCTGAACAGCACATGATGAAGATCACGCCACACTCGACAAGAAACTAAACTTGTCCTCATTCAGATCAATTCTGCCTCTGCTCACACGTTCCTGAATATACCATAAAAACCTGACACAAGCCCTGTTGCCTGGGGACACCACAGGCATCAGATCATCCGTGCATTCCAGAAGCGAGCGCATAGAAAGCTACAGCTGCAAACCTACGGCTCAGCGAGCAACTTAAAAAACCCCCACAACCCTACATTATACACAAAGCAACGCTAACTGGAGGATAGTTTCTCCACCTAATAGCTCCAGATGTAAGCTATTTACAGCAGCTAATGGTGGAAGCTGATCGTTCTCAAACAGCTGAAACCAAACCATGCCCAACTCATCCTGTAACAATTTCTTAAGATCACTATTTTAATGAAATGTTACAGCATCCATCAGTTCCTCAGTTATCACAATTACAGTTTTTAAATGCTACTGAGGAGCAACAGGCATGTTTTATCACCTTGTTTTCCTTACCCTTCCACCCTTCAAAACAGTGAAACCCAAATGCTAGGTGAGCTGCTGAGGATCATAGCACTGAAGATGAAAAATGATGCTGGATTTTCTTGTTTCCCAACAAGCATCCTCCCCTATGTCACATCACTTTCACTAGCTGAGATGAACAGCATGTGAGAAACAGAAACCGTGAGCAGATGGAGGAGTGCCTGAAGGCCTTGTACAGAGTGATACACAAAACACTACCGCGCTCGGTATCACACCACCTCATCAGTAATTTACTGAGCTTGCAAAAATTGTCTGTGTTTTCTGCAAAGCAGAAATGAACACAGAAAGCTCACCCGCATCTTTTGTCAGCTACCTTGCAGAGTAAACCCTCTGTAATGTTTTGGCAAATGAATTCTGGAGACATGTGGCTTCTCAGTCCCATGCAGTAGAGCTCTCGTTATTCATTATGAATATTAATTCATCCCTTACTGTTGAATGAAAGCTTCTACACAACCACAAATGACAATTTTTTTCAATATGATGGATAACCCTGCAGGCCCATGCCACTGAAACAGAAATACCACAAGCATCAGGCAAATGCAATCTCTCTCCTACAGACCCATTTCTGCTGCTCATATGCACTCCTACTCTCTTTAAGTGTCTTAAAACAAGCGATAATCAGAGATTTTAACACTGATTTTCAGGCATACAGAGCAACCTCCTTACTCACTGTTCTGAAGTGCTCTGATGCGGTTTTACAGCTTGAGCACCTCACAACATCCTGACAAAAGCAAAAGCTAATTCACAGGATGGAGAAGAAGGGAGGGTAAAGAATGGCAGGTGCACGTCTTGTCTCCATGTCTGTCTCAAATGGCAGGAGTGGGTCCTTTCACCTGCCCTGCAGAATTCAGCCCCGCCAAGCCAGCCCCTGGACTATTTGCCTCCCTTCAGTCTGAACCACTCAATGTGTAACATTTGATTCTCTGTGCCATTCACCTTATGGGTCAGGGATATGTCTCACTGGCCCCAGTGCCAGCTCTGCCCTTTCTTGGCCAGCTGGCTGAACCTGGGGGCTACTGCTAGGACCGGGCTCCCACGTGCCCTCCTGCCATCCAGGAGAATGGTTGGGCGACCTCTGAGACATCAGGCATGTCCCTGGCCTTGGAGCCAAGCCAAGCTCCAGGGCCAGCCAGCATCACTAGGATTTATGCTGCATCCAGCATGCGGTCCTATTACAGCAACGCTGATAATGCAGGCCAGTAAATCATGCAAAGGGATCATATAAAGGAAAAAAAAATGCTAAAAACTCAATATATACCTTTTTGTTAAGTACTCTTTCTGTCAAATACTTCCAGTCTCCCCCCATTCGGGAGAATGGAAGCTGGAGAAGAGTTCAGTTGTTAACCAAGCAATCAATCTTCCCCTCCTTTTCCCCCAAACCTCAGGGCTCTGTCCTTCTCCAGTTTGTAATTTAAAGCCAGCTCTTGGCTTCAAACCTGCAGAAAAGCACCACTGTGAAAATATACTGTGAGTGCCAAACTTATGTGTTGGATATGCCACCATGTTTAATTTTTTTCCCCCTGCCTGCAGGAAAGGGGAGCAGGGTGGCTGTTTGGTGTGGGACTAAAGAGCAAAAACGAATTTCTCTCTTTGGCATTTCTGAAATGCCCATTAAAGCATCGTAAACGCTAAAAGGCATTTAACAGGTACCTTAAATAGCACTGCTCCATCAAGTACTACAACTTAAGAAAAGCTGCCTCCCCCATGCTGAGTGTGAAATTTACTTTAGACAGGACACTCCCCCACTCCCCCGAGAGCAGGCAAAATGCTGCTTCTTTAAAACCACAGCTGAAAAGTATTTAACCAAGATCTGTATTTTCGCTTGAATTTTCCTCCGTGACAGCAACTAAGTAACTCTTTTCCGCACTCTTCTCTGTGTAACCATTTCCTATCCTCCCCGCTATCCAGCAGACATAACCTGCTTCCACTGCGCACTGCAATCCGGCCGAACAGAAACCATTCCCCAGCTTTTAAAACACTGCTGCAAGCAATGACAGAAACCTGCTCACGCCGGGCTGGTTACAGGCGAAAAGAAACAAACAAATGCGAGACAAGTCTAGAGCGGAGAAGACAATCAGTTTGAAAAAGCTTTTAAACAGACACGACCACGGGGGAGAAGGAAATCAGTTTCAAGGAGCTTTTAACTTACTGGACTGGGAGAAATTTGACGGGGAGCAATTAAGACTCTGTTTTTCCCGCTGGAAGAAAGTTTACGCTGGGAAGGAGCGGGCGCTTCGGTGAACAAAACACACAGACAAAACCTACCCCGAGCGCGGGTAAAACCCTACAGCCAAGTGAGCCTGAGCAGGAGCCAGGGCATCACTACCAGCGCCGGGCTGCGAGCAGCCCTCAGCGAGATGCACCGGGCGCGACCAAAGTTATTTAATGCCGTACCTCGACTGGGCAGCCATCGCGGGGTTATCCTGCCAAGCGCCCTCTATCCATGAGCTCTGTCCGCAGCTGTCCAGGCTCTAGCCCGCTGCCAAAGCCTGCCGTCCCATGTGCCGGCCGCCTCCCCGCCGCTGCCCGGTGCCGCCGCGCCGCGGCTCCCCCCGCCCGGGCGGCCGGCGCAGGGCTGGGGCTCGCTCATTTTGATCGACATCCGGGCGCCCGGCCCTCCCCCGGCCGCCGGCAGGGAGGGGGGCCCGCCCGGCCCCGCGGGACGGTCCCGCTCCGGCCCGCAGCCGCCGGGGCCGGGCGCCGCCGAGCGCCGGGGCCGCGGCCCCGCTCGGTGTCCCCGCGGTGCCCGGGGCGGCGGGACCTGCGGCAGCGCGGCCCCCGCGCCCGCCCCGCGCCCGCCTCCCCCTGCCCGGCCGAGCGCTCGTGGTACGGCCCGGCCTCTGCCCGGGCGGCGGCGGGAGGGCCGTGCCCTGCCCCGGACCTCTCCTGAGGCGCTGCCTGCCGGGAGCGGGGCGAAAGGGCACGGGCGAGCGGAGCGGGACGGGCCGGGCCGGGCCGGGCCGGGCGGGGGCTGCTCCGCCAGCCGGCCCCTGCCCTCCGCCACGGCCCCGCGGGTGCTCCTGCGGCGTCTGCTTGAGTTATTTGCTGGTTTGGTTCCTTCTTTCATTAGCTTACTGTTATCATTATTATTTGTTTGAGAGGTTTTTAGAAAAACAAAAGAAAACGGCTCAAATTTTTCAAAATTTCATGTTTTAAAATCTTCGAAACAAACACAGAACTCAGCTGCAAACACGAATCCCAGGTGTCCACACAGATGCAGCAAAGGAAATCCTGAGCCTGCTGCGAAACCCAGAGTTGGAATCGCAGGCTAAGAAACCTCTGGGAAAAGGGTTGTTGTGCATATATGAAGCTGTTATGCAATTTCTGCTGGGCTCTGGTCCTGACTGCGGTTTGTAGACGCACTCGGAAGGCAGCAATACCTGTCCTTTGCTCTGGGTGCTCCTTGGCACAATTATAAAAACAAACTACTCCTGCAACTGCTTTCAATCAGGAATTAACCAAGCATACAACAGGCAAAAAATATTTATCCAAGATCCCTTCAGCTTTTCTCTGCAACTGTGTATGGCTAAGGTTTCTCCCAACGTTGCAACAACATTATGTTCCTCCTAATTTTCTGGTTGAAAAAACAACTTGTGCCAAAGTACTTGGCAGATACCAGGAGAAGGGTTTATACTTGATTGTTTTCTTATTCCAGATAACCTTTATGGGAATCTTGAGTCTGAGCTATCTCCATGAAGATTAAATAAAATCATATCAGCTCTTTCAGGAAGAACAAAAGATAATGGGAAAAAAATACTCTCTAGACTTTCCACAACAGCTGAGCTTTCTCCAGGGAAAAAAAATGGTTTCACCCAAAGTTTTTATCAGTTGTCCACCTGCCCTCTTCAAAAGCGCTTGTTTAAGTGCATCTGACAAAGCAGTGTTTCTCCAAAGCAAGCTTTCTGTCAGAATATGTTCTGTCACCTGTTGACTTACCCCTCATGTTTGTTTCCAAAATCAGCAGACTGCAGCTTTAGAATAGACCTGGTTCTATTCACTGATCAGGGATACAAGTTTCCCCTTTTTCAGTCATTGTCTTTCTAAGATTTATTGCAAATGAAGGAAAATATCTCTCTTAAGTAAAATGAAAACAATACAAATCAATAAAAATAAGGTCTTTGTACTCTTCAGCTCATCATGAGCTCAGAAATACACTATTGAGCTCTCTGCCTTAAAAAACTATGAAGAAAGCTTCCTACAGGTGATGATCATTCCAAATGGGATTTAGTCTGTATACAATATTTGGAGATCTATTCATATCTACCTATGCATTGGACAAGAATGGAGTTCTTCAGAGATGCAGCTTGTGATTTAAACAAAAAATCCAACCAAAAGCCAAACAAATGTGTACAGACAGCCTGGATACCATTGCTACTTAACTCTGAACTCCTGAAAAGACCAGACTGCCCACCTCAGGCATCAGTGGTAAAGCACAGGCTGTGGGTACATAATGTTTAAGTCCACAGCACCCTCTCACCTGCCTATAGACCTACCTGTATTGACCACATTGACCAGAAGGATATTCCAAGGGAAAAAAAAAAAACCCCTCAGAATTTTCAAGCATAAAGCAACACTACTGCCAGATAAGGTGCAGATACTCATACATTGCAAAAAAAAAAATTACCCACAGCAGGGCTTGTAGAAGGAAGATGGGTATCTCTTTGCTCACCACTAACAGCGCTGGCCTCACCTGAGTGTTGGTTCTGGAAGGGGAATGCAGCATCCCTTAACTCCAGAAAAAACTAGAACATGACATTATACTAATAAAGGTATGATAATTCATTAAGTTTGTGGGGCAAATGCCAGAAGCTTATGGCATTTTGAAACAATTAATCAAGCACAGAGTACCAATGAAGAAGGAACACATACCAAGCAATAGTAAAATCATTAGAATAAAGACATGGTCAGTAAGCTTTCCTGAAATATATTTCCTGTAAAGTAAAACATGTATTTGTTTATACACAGAAATAGGTCAAATTCATGCCCTTACCACACTGTTCAAAACATCTCATTGCACTGCACTGCATCAGGTTTTTAAACAGACACACCCCCTTACCTTCACTCTTCAAGAGTCACTGCTGTCCTTTAATTAAAATGTGTTCTCCCAGCTCTGTTGACAAGAAATCCATCTTGCCACTGCCATTTATTGCCACTGATGAGTCCTTCACATTTGGAGGTGAAAAGGCCCCGACGGATATTGTGTTTCCCGGCCTGAGGCAGCCGTGTGTGGCCTTTTCATTTGCAAAGGGCACTTCTGCAGCAGATCAGAAGGCAAGGACGGTGCTCCAGAAAGGCTCTGCTGCCCCAGCCCAGTAGGGCAATCCCTGACCTCTGAGCCCTGCCAGCCCCTCTGGCTGTCAGCATCCTTGTGCCTTGCACCTCCCTGCTACCACTACAGAGAGCCAGAGGCTGCACACCTGCAGAGTTTCTTGTCTTCTGGCAATCCCAAACCCTACACAAACCTGCCAAGGGCTTGATTCTCTCGTGTCTTTCCCCACCAGTAGGCAAGGAACTGGCCACACTACAAATACATGTGTTGGTGCTGTATAGCAAGGGCTACAACCCTAATGCAAAGGATTTCAAGGGTTCCACGTATTTGGAGGTGTTGGTTAATCTTACCCTCAAACTCCTGCCTCCAAAGTAGAGCTGGAAAGCATGCAAAATTCAGAAACCCATCCAGGCAAGTACACACAAAAACCAGTTCAACGAGGTAAATGAAGCTGTGAGCAATGATGAGTCTGAAGAAGGCTGAGGCAGCAAAACTCTCTGTTACCCCTGATTCAGCAAAGCACTACCCTGTAGACTTGTTTTATTGCACCTCCTTAGCACTATTAACCTTAGCACTTTCCAGAACCAAAGCTGAGTGCCAGAAGCACATCCTTGCTGGGCAAATCCTGGAAAGCACTTGGATTTCACTGGGTCTAACCCACACAGTATAGCTACAGTGAGGTTAAAGGAGCTGCAGGGCAAAGGAACAAAACAGCTGAGTGCAACATTGAAAAAAGGAGTAGGGAAGAATACAATTAAAAGGATGTGTTGACTTTAACAAAGAAGATTAACTTGGGTACAGTCTGTTATGCAAGTAATTGCCCTACAGATATTAGGAATCAAACTTTTCTGAGAAGAGAGGAAAACAACCCTTCATCTTTCAATATCTAAATTGAAGAAAACAGATTTTAAAAAGAAACCACCTTCTTGCAGGCACCAGACTGTACTAGAGGCTGCACCCTACTAGCTTTTGGCAGCCAATAGGAGCAATTTCCATCATCTTACTTGGCATTACTCACTTATCACTCAGAGTGCCTTAAAATGTTCCATAACGCCTATGAACTTTCACAAGTTGAGGTTCATTCCTTGCAGATGTATTGCCAAAAAAAAAAAAAAAAAGTTAGAGGTACTTTGGAGAGTGATAGCAGGGGAGGTGCCATAGATAGCTTGGGTGTCTTCACAGCATCTCTGTGAACCCATACCCCTCCCCTTTAATCTGATTTTGCAGTGATCCTGCCCCTCAGGATGGCATGTATAAGGTGTTATGAAGGTAGAGCACACTGTCAGCTGTAAAGATCTAAATGAGAAACAAATGGAAACTGCATAAAAACTATCCTGGGGGGGGGGGGGCGGTGGGGCGTGGAGAGTGGGCAGGGATAGAATAATACATTTTGCAAATTATATGTGTGCAAAACCCTCATTGTCCAAACTTCCAAACAATTGTACTTGCAATCACTGTACCCTAAGCAGTATGTCTGCATGAGGGTCCCATTGAGACCCAGTGTCCAATACTGATCATTTCCCAACAGATTCAAGATACAAAAGGCATCAATTGTTTGGTAAAAGACAGCATGTTAGATTTCAAACTCCTTCCACTTAAGGTTCTTGCATTGAGGGAGGGATTATTTTGTTTAAACCATCTCGACATTTGCCACAGCACCTGGGAAGCCAAGATTACATCAAATTAATTCCTAGCTATTGCCACTGTTCTGGGTGTCTGTAAATTCCATTATGAAGGCTCAGTTTGGTCAGCTTCTCTAGAAGAGAAAAACCAGATATTCAACATCTCTTTTACAAAAGAGCAGCACATTGTACTCGATCAATGCCATCCAAGCTTTGCTTCAATAGTCACAAAGACCAAGTCAGAACATGCTTCCTTGGAGTCAACAGTGGGGAAAAGGGAAAAGCAAGCAAGCAAACATGAAAAATCTTCAGTTTCTAAAGCAGCAAGTCATTCCAGTAATTGCTACAGGAACAAAAAATGAAATCTAAACATTTATTTCCTCTGTTGATGTGTGTCTGTGGGTGCACACTCCGCATTTAGGTTTGTGTGTGTGTTACATCCGCAATCTCCATTTTAAATTAACTCTCCAAAATCATTTTGCACTGCAAAATTAAGATACACAATACTCGCCTCCAACACTCCCCCAGAGATTTTCAGAGTTGTGTGAATCCCAACATTCTCGCTAGCAGTCTAAATCATCATTCAGTGATGATTATGTTTAGTAAAATACTACACAACAGGAAGGTTAGATGGAACCTAAAGAACAGATTGCTTACCCAAGGCAGCAAATCATTTGAATTTTGATGTTCACTAGGTTGACAGCCTTCTCCACACACAATTCCCAATACTAATAGGCTGAGGCACAATCTCTGCATCAAACACACAGTTCAAGCAACGGAGTTCAGGATAGGCCTGTAAATGTTGGGAATTCTGTAAACACTTTTGGTGGTTTCAGAGAGATCTGTTAGAGCCACACACACAGTCATTAGTAGATCATAATGAATGTTTGCAGAGATTTGCCTTAACTGTCAAGAAACAACAAAATATATTTAGTAATCACCTGTCTGGAACTGCAAGGCATCTACTGCCATGTGACGTTGGCAGGTTTTCCAAAGGACAAGCAGATGCCAAAACCAGCATCTCTGCTGAGCTCTTCAGCATTCCACATAGGGAACTGAACTGCAACTGGACGATGGACACTGGTTCGAGATCTTCTGGAACATGTTATGCACAGAGCCTGGAATGTCCAACCGGCAGTTGCTGCAGTGTTCCTAAACATATACAAGCCAAACACATGGATCATATGCAGCTAAGAATGGAAGAATCATGAGATCCATTTTTCCCTTCCCCGATCAGTGATGCTGCATTTCAGGTCAGCTCATAAAGAGAACTTCAGGCTTGGCCAAGAGCATGACAAAGCAGGCTACTGCTACTGGCTCCAAGGTATTTTGTTCCATTTTAAGAATAAACGTGCTGTTAGGGCCCCCCCGTTAAACAACCAAATAGGCCTCTGATGAATGTCAACATTGAAGAAAAACAAACATTAAAAAGACAGCTATAGATCAAGAGGTAATACTGGATAAAAATTCAAAGCACCAGTGTTTAGGAAGCAGGGAGGAAAGAGAAGGGGAAGAATCTTGTAGCGGTTAAGCTCCTCATGTCACTGTAAGGGCAGCTCCACCTAGCAGGGCCCTCAGACACAGCTAAGTTTCAGTCACTACACAACTGGCACCATTTTGGCTCAACGTAGTAAAAAAAAATAATTCCCCTTGCTTTGGTCCCTGCAAAGGAGGTGAACTCACACTCCTACAATGCTGTTCACTCACTACGTCCAACACCAATTTCTCACCATCCTGCCTGCCCCAAACTTGTCTTTAGTTCACAGAAGAGCAGAAGAAGCAAAGCATGTGCAGAACTAATGGCATCAAAATTATTGTCATGAGGACTGGTCTGGCTCATGGGTGTCCTGTGCAGCTGTGTTCTACAAAGACTTTGGAAGAAAAGAATCCTCCCTGGAAACACAAAGACATAATAAGCAAACCTCAATTAAGTGCAAGACCACCTCAGCAGAAGCAAAAAGTCTCCAACAGGAAGAAATGGGACAGAAAATATTTACATTTCAATTTGTGACATTCACTTGCAGCATGTCACACTCCTGAGGGAGCAAAAGGATTTCTGGCAGGGGTCCAGGCTACAGGAGCTTTATGTGAAGCCTTGTGAACCAGCCCACTCAGTGCAACTGATTTTAAACAGGAGCACAGATGCCTTGATGATTAGATGAAGCAGCTGACCTCGAGGTCATGGCTTTAACACCAGGTGAGGGACCATCAGACAACCATTCTGCAAGCCACAGAAGGAGGGGTTTTCTCAGCCAAAGCATGGACCTCACATTGTAACAACACAGGCAGATGGAGATGCATGCACACATGTGACTGAACAGGGTGTGGGGGAAGCCTGCTCTGCTGCCAGCTCATCTTAACACAGCTAAGAAAGCATGTGAGCAGCCAGAAATAAAGCCTAGATTTCACAAAACAATCTACAAGTTTGGCAAATGCCTTTGACAGGGCCAGGTTTCAACCACACTGATGTCCCACAGATTTGTGGTTGCGTGGGCATTATTAACCGGACATGTTTCCCCAAGTTACAAATGCTTTTGTAACCAAGTTATGTTTCAGTTCCTGGGAAAGTTACTGAAGAAATCCTCCTGGGGGCTATCACAAGAAAAATTAGGCAGGTGATTGGGAAAGCATGGATTCACCAAGGGCAAATTTTGCTTGACAGAGCTGATCACCTTCTGTGGCACAGTAACTGCTGTGTCCAAGTGGGGTGTGCAGTGCACAGCGTCTAACTGCATTCTCCAGGGCTTTTGATACTGTTTCCCACAACCTCCTCCTGGACAAGAAGACATGTTAGGCTCTAGACAAATGGTCCCTGCAGTGGGTGAGGAGCTGGCTGGCCTGAGGCCCCCAGAGGGTGCTCCTTTTCACACTGGAGACCTGTCACAAGTGGGGTCCAACAGGGATTGATATTGGGTCCAACGCTGTTTAATATCCTCACAAGCGATCTGGATGATGGGAACAAGTGCAGCCTGATGAAGTTTGCCAAGTGGGGAAGCAAGCGCTTCAGAAGGGAGACCCACCCTGCAGGGAGACCTGGGCAGGCTGGAGGAGTGGGTATTATGGGTAACTTGGGCTAACATGAACCTGAGAAAGTTCAACAAGGACAAGTGTAAAGTCACAGAAGCTGCTTGAAAGACCAAGGTAAGAGCTAGACAGAGGATGTTTTAAAATAGACATTATCCTTCATAAGGACTTTGTTAGAATTATGATTGCTCGGCACAATTCCCTCTTGGATTCCTCTCCTGGATGAGCTGATTCATATACAGGAAGTGAGGCAACTTTATGTTCCAGAGGAAGGGGAACATTTTGCAATACCCTTTGTGGAACCCACCTCTTTCCATTCACCTCTTTCAACCATACCGAGCTCCTTCGGGCTCAAAGGTGAATTTTTACAAAACCTGACTGCGATGTAATATAATCTACCTCTCCACATACATAATATGAAAAATTTCTCATGTCAGTTGCTGATTTGTGTTCTTACCTAGGGCCAAGAACACTGTCAAATCTCAACAAATTAAGTGAATGAGACAACTGGACAACACGACACAGTCAGACTGCGCAATAAATAGTGCTAGGGAAGCCAGGAGGTCTTGAATGATAAGGTATGTGTTTCCCTTGGTTGTACGTGTTTTCTGCCCAGTTCCATAACCTTGGAGTGCAAAAGAAGATTATTGTATCTCTAGAAGCCTCCTGACACCATGTCCAAATCCAGAAAACAAGTTCTGAAAACTGCATTATCCCTATGTGCTACAAACCATCAAGTCACTGGTCACCCAAGAGACATGTAAATAATGTCTCTCTCCCAAGAGAGTAATAAAAAGAGAAAGCAAAAAGAATAAGTTACTTGGGGCAAAGAGGGTAGGTAAATAAGGCAACCCTCCCTACTAGTACAATCGTGTGGCTGCACACACAAATCCCACTTAGGCAGATGTTTCTGTTGAATACTGCCCTCAGATAATGTTCATTTCTAAAGCAACCATCACCATGCCAGGGCTACATAACAATAGACAGGGAGTTTATATCCAAAGTCCTGGGACCAGAAGGCCCAAGGCAAGTAGCTTGGGCTGCTGAGAGCAGAAAGCAGTCATGGCAAGGACTTATCACAGCAGACAGAATTGCTTAATGCTTACAGTGATACAGGGATTTGAAACAAACAAAACAAAATTTAAGCTCTGCTGGGAAAAAAATGCAGCTGTGTATGAAAAAGCAGGTTACAGAAAGGGGATGAATACAGAATAATTATCATATGAATGGACAACCTTGTAGGGCTCACATAACTCCTGCCAAAATCTAACCTCGTTTGCTAGGGCTTTATGATTCCCTGAGAAAAGCGAAGCAGGTAGCTGCGCTTCGAGAATGGTTTCCATTATGGGATTGGGTAACATGGGCAAATTGTGCTGGGAAGACTGGCAGTGCTCTAAGAACACCACCATTGAGGAAACACCTCCTGATAACCACTCACTCCCTTGTTATCTGTACCATCAGCATGATAATCTTTTCATAGCAGAACTGGGAATGTCATTATATCAACAGCCAGCTGCAGGAGGTATCAGGCAGTGTCACCTCTGCTTCAGAGCATTCAGCACCTGTTAAAGACATTGAGGGGATAAATGGACTTGACCTTACTTTATAATTTAATTTAGCATAAATGAACATTTTTCTGCTGGATACATCAAGGGACCCAGACCGGTTATTTTAATTACCAAGTCAGAGGTCACTGTTCTTTGAGAATATTATTCTTATTATTCATTGTTAGAGAGCTACCTTAAAAAATGCCTTGTCACATACTAAGACTATACTGGACACTGCAGACTCTAAAGACAGATTTGAACACAGAAACCACACCTCTGGTAAACCCTACTCTAGCACTACCCTAGTATAGCCCTATCCGAGGCAACCCTAACCTATCTCTACCCGAGGCAGCCCTAGTGCCGCTACCCGAGGCACCCCTCCTCGCCGCTAGCCGAGGCACCCCTGCCGCCGCTAGCCCAGGCATCCCTGCGTCTTGAGTTGAATGGAACGATTTTCACATTGGGGGTTCCTGGGCTCGTTTGTGAGACTGTTAACTGGTTTTGGCAGATGAAACAGTTTCACATAGTTGCTGATTAATAAGACTTCTGTATACTCCGTTAGGTAACTTTTCCTGCATTCATCATTCAGTCCCGAAACTTAGTCTTGCACTTTATACATTTTGTAACATCCCTGGCAAAATCAACTGCAGAATAGTACCGGGCGGGTGACAAAAGCCGAATCGTGCATCCGATGTCTCTGCCGGCACCGTGCCCTTGACATCGGAGTTATTCCCCCCCTGCAGTCATTCCAGCTGTTGTCTTGCCATCACAGGGAGCGAGTTTCGAAATGCTCCCGGGCTCGAGCCATTCCCCATTGCACAGGTCCCCAGCACGGCACAGGTCTCCCGGCTGTCGGTCCCCTCCCCGCAGGTCACTGAGAACTGCAAGACCCAGAGCACAGCTTAGGACATTCCAGCACCGGGCACAGATCCCCGCGTCCCAGCCAGCCCCAGCTTGGCTTTCGGGAGAGGCCGGTGCCGCTCCTGACCACCGCCGCCCACTCGGGACCCGGGTCCCAGGGCTTTGCACGGTGCCCAGCTGTGGGATCATCATCTCTCGGGGAGATCCCCTCTCCGGAACTTGGCACGGACAGAGCAGTCGATGCTGTTGGGATGGGACTGGATACGGCACAGTGTATGGGGGTGGTTGCCAGAATTACCAGAGGTTTTTGTGCAGCATTCCTGCTCATCTGCTGCCGAGCTGGGAACTGAAATGGAGTCAGATACCATCAACTGTTACATAAAAATAAATGTGTGTATGTATATGTATATGTACATATATATGTATATGTATATATGTATATGAATAAATACATATACATGCATACATGTATATGTATACATCTATACAGAAACCACACCTCTGGTGACCGTGCCCTATGGGTCCATCTTCCTTCTCTATTCCACAGTAGGGTACACAAAAGAGATAGGAGGAAATGCAAGAAAAGTTCTGCTGCACTCCCCAGCACCTGACCAGTCAAGGCCAGGGTATTTTTAAACCCACAAATGTTTGACAAGAGAAAATTTATTTCCTTGACAAGTGCCAAAGGAGCTGTGGAGAAAGTGACCCCATTCTACAGTGCATAGCCAAGAAGTCTCTTGCTTTATCCTCTATCCCTGTCCAGCTTCCAAAAGGGTACTGCAGGCTTGCTCAGCACATCAAATTTGGCTTACCCACCTCAAGGAGACAGGGAATTGCTACACACAAAATGCTCAGCACACTCAAATTTCAGTGGGCTTGGCCTGAAAGCTCAAGAATGTTAGAGGTGGATCTAAAATCAAGCTCCTTTACTGAAGCATTGAGTTCCACCCCTGACAAGACTTCAAGGAAAGAACAGGAACTTGAGGGGGTTTTAATGGGATATCCCAGTGTATCTGTTCTCGAGGACAGTGCAGAAATACCCAATCTGGCTTTAAAGAGAGCTGAGAAGGCAAAATACACCATACAAAGCTCCTTGTTACTGAATACTAGGCTACTTTTTGTGACCAAGTTAACTTGTTTAGAGATAATACTTTGTTTGGGAATCTGGCTATTGTACTGAAGTCAGTCAGAGTCCTACCAGAGAAAATTTCTGCCTATGGAGGTCATCACAGTACAAGAAGGAAGATGAAATCCATTTCCTAGAACCCACTGGAGGAAATTAGCAATTAAATTTGTTCCCAGTCCAATGATTTATCTTTCAAGTCACATTCTCTTAGCCAGCAAGATCTTTCCAGCATTTCATTAAAGTAAAACTAACCACCTCTTCTGTAACATCTCATTGAGAAGCGAAGTTCCCCTCAGAGCCCACGGGGCTGGCCAATACAAATCACCAGAAATTAAGCCCAACAAGTGATGTTCAAATTCAGGTCTGAATGCCAGCCATGGGAGGTGGTGTTCTGCCTTTTTTTTTTGTTTGTTTAACCAAAGCAGCAGTGGAAATGCAGTCACCATGTCCACAGCAATACAAAGCTTTCCATGATGGCTACTGTCAATTTTATCAGAAGCTGACATTAATTGGATAGACCGAGGTGTGCATCTGCAAGAGATTTATAAAGGCCAGAATTTCAGACACAGACAGTCATTTTCATCCTAACTGTCTCATGGGAGAGGCTGGTATGGAATATCCCACTCCACAAATTCTCCTGTAAAACACACCAATGCCCTGAAGATGTGATACATTCACCCTTGTCAAGTATAACACCTTCATCAGTCAACACTCAGCTGGACAGGTCACTGTTGAAATTGAATGGGAATTCCAGAAGGATTTTTCCAAAAGATGGAATCTAGAGGTTTAGTTTACCTCCAATTCCAATTCAGTGGCTGCACTCCAGTTTGCTGCAAACACTACTCAGAACCACAGGCCATGGGAGCACATTATCTCACCATGTATTTGTAAGTCTGATCCTCATTGTCATTTCAGTATATCCAATAAAGCATTTATTTGTATCAACCACTTTTTGTCAGCATTTTCTTTCCCAGTGTTGAGTTGGTCTTTTCTTCTCTGCTGGCTCATTCATTCATTTATTGGCCACTTTGCCCAGCCAGGAGAATGTCATTCACTGAATGAATATTTGGTGAATGAATGCTCTTAATATTCAGAGCCCTTGCTCCACTGTCCTCAACACTGCTTCAATGCTGAGTAATATTTTCCTGAGTTTACCCTGAGATCAACTGCCCTAAGAGGGCAGCACAGAACAGATTCTCCACGTCAGCTGTGCAAATTTCCACAAGCCACTTGATGTTTGCCCCAAGTAATGTCCTGACTTGCCTATCAGTGGATGTCACAAATTCAAATATCCATCCAGATGATGGCTCACATTCTTTGATGATGGCAACTGCCTTTCACTTCATTAACAGAATTTAGCTCTCAGCTCACAGGTTTCTTACCCTGCAGAAAAGACCCCACAGACATCACATGTGTAAAAAAGAGGCTCCCTTACTTGAGAAAGACTGAGAAGACACCAAGAGCCAAGCTGTCTTCGTTTCTCGGTGGAAGAGAATCTGTTTTCTTGTTTGCTTGGTTTTGTTGGGTTTTTTAACATGGAGAAGTCAGAAGCACTGTGCAAGCATTTTACCACCTGCAAGTCTACCCGTTTTTAAACTGCAAAGCGTAGATTAAAATTTTTTTCTATACTGTTAACTGCACTACTTATCCTGGCCCAAATATTATCTTGTGCCTTCATTTAAGAGGTTTACAGTGGTGGCTATTCCACTGGCCTCTGCTACACATGCAGAGTCACTACAGAACACCTTCTCTACCACACAGTCCACCACCCAGAAAGTTTAGAAATTCTTTTTCCCCCCAGACAGGTAGTTTTAGAAGAATAAGGAAAGAGGCTGCTTAGAAGTATTCAAGGAGAAACAGTAATGAACCCTCAAAACAGTTTCCAAGGAGCAACTGGAGTTCTTCCTTTGTTGCCCCTCTCTCGCAGGCGAAGACCAGCAAGGAAAACAAAGATATGATAAACTACTAATGGCACAGGGCTGCTTAATGTGGCAAAGCATTTGTACTTCTGTCAGCTAATTCTGGCTGGAAAAACAAAAGGATCCTTTCTCTCTTGGGTTAACACACAGGGTCAGTTCTTTAATTAGAACTATAATGGATTATATATCAGTTTTTTCCCTAGTCTGGTAAACTTCCTGCTAAAAATCAGATACCTATATAAAGGAAAATCCCTTTTAGCTGGAGCATGTCCTGGATGCTTACTCAGCAAGGCACCACAGTTCTAAAAAAAAAAAAGCCTCTCAAGATTTTTTTCCCCCTGCAAATCATATAGTCAGCATAGTAAGAAAGCACACAGCAATTTTCCTTTCAAGGATCTAGGCTTCGTAATAAGTTTGCTTCTTATTTCTTCAAAGGGGGCCTAAAGATTTTAAGCAATCTAATCCTCCTTTGGAGAAAAAAGATGAGCATTGGTGCATGTTTCCAACCAGATTTTCCACAGAGACCAAGTTTAAGCCATCACACTGCATAAGCACACCTGTATTTTGGTAATGAGTTTTGATCTGTGGGGTTTGTTTCACCCAAATTGACCACATCAAGTGTCACAGAGGGGAAGTTCCACCTGCTTAGCAGAAAATAGACAACCTTCCAGTGTCCTCAGCATGTGTTAGACTAGTGAGCAATCAATGTTTATTTTATGTTCTATTCCTCAGCATTGAGAGAAAAACGCAAAGAAATTCAGACTTCTCAAAAGAGGCCAATGCCACCTTATTCCTTACATGCATGATTTCTTGGGAACACCTGAATGCTTTGTGTGTGCATATGTCTTTTTTGTGTGTGTCTCTGCTTTGTTTTGGTGTGTGCCAGTGTCCTTTTTCTGAGGAAGGTGAGGTTAGGTTGAGTTAGTTATCCTCTGCTTGTCTGTGTGTCCATCATTAAAAGGAAATTGGGTGTAACACATCCTACATTGTTTGGCATGTGCCTGAAAACATTTAAAAGAAGAATTTAACTGCCTTAACCATACTGTCTAGTTACCATAACACTTTTTTTTGTTTCTAAAACCCAGACATGCCCAAATCCTCTGAACTCACTATTTATGTTAAAGCAGCAGCAGCAGTGTATTAACTAGCTGCATTTACTTACTTTGTCTATTGACAGCTGTTGTCCTGAAAATCTTGTCTTCAGTTTATAGCTCCTTCAGGTAGGTGTACTGCCAACATGGCTAATCAGTTTGCCTCTGCTTCTATCTACACAGAATTAATTTTCCTTCCTCAAACTATGCTGCTCTGAAAAATGCACAGTTTTGCTGTTATGCTGGAGGGAATAAAAAACATAGTATTACTGACAAATGAAAAAGGCTCTTCTCCTTTTTTAAGTCAGGCTATAGCAAGAGAGTGATAATCTCAGTTTTGGGACACTGGGACACTGTGGGCTACTATTTTGAAGAGTCAAAACCTTGAATAATAACCAGCCTCTGAACTTATTTCCACTACTTCAATGCAGAATGCTGTTAAATTAGCACTTGTATGCCCTTCCTGACAGCACAAGTCCAAAGCGTCAGTTCTGGCAAGTATTGCTGGGACAGGAATATTGCCCAAACGCTACAACGACCACTCAAGGCTGATGCATTGGCTGGTGGCATTTATTCACCATCCAAGGCTCCCACAGAGCATAAAATGAAAGTTTTCTATCAGAACAGTTTTGACTGTTTACAGTGTCACTAAACCACTGAGCTACTTAGATTCTGACATCCAGCCTCCAGCCTCAAACCTGGCTGCTGTAAGCAGAGTTACATTGCTGTCAGAACATTGCTGTAGCAGTGCAAACACACCCCTCCCCCAAAAGGTGACATGGTCTCAATGCCCAGGTGTGCTGAAAAAGAAGGAGGGAGGAAAAATAAACTTCTTTCACCATAGTGTGGAAACTCTCCAGAAAGGACCCCACAGTTCTGCCAGATTTTTCAAACAGATATTCAAGAACAGAAGGACGCTGAAAATTTAAAAAGTACAGAGCCCTTACGTCTTAAGGGCAGCAACCACAAGTAATGATACCATGTAAGGCCAAGAAAAATCAGTCACAAGGACACAAAAATACCCACACCCACTGATCAGTGTACATTAGGTATATTTTTATTTACAGAGTAGAGATGCCTAATCAATTATAAGGTTAGACATCCAATAATTCAGCTTTTTTTGTGTAAAAGTATATAAATATATACATGAAATTCTATGAAGTAAACATTATTAACTGTGATACAGTTAACATTCACTACTATCCTTATGCTAACAGGCATCTCTTTAAAGCTTAAATGCTGATTTCAAATACCCTCTATAAAATAGCTGTAAATTGTACTAGAAGGGCAAAAATTCTGTGCCATAAACAAGCTTTCAAAAGAGACTAGCAGAATGTCTTTGTAATAAAGTTTGCCAGGATAAAAATACTGCTTCATCCCTCCCTCTTCCCCACCCTGTAAGAAACAAATACCCCAAAACAGTTGCAGAACTGCAGGAAGTACTAAAGAATTACGTTTTTCTTCTTCTTTTCTTTTAAATTAAAATATTTTTATTTCAGTATTTTATGACATATTAAGGAAGCTGCAAAAAATGCAGCTTTATTAAATAATGTTATACAAAAATCTCACATGTGCATCCATGGGGCTGAACACAATAGTGGTATTGTATGAGCTATCCTTTTCCCTTAAAACTATATACCTTATTTCAAATGATGGAGAGACTTTCTAGAAAAGACATTGGACAGAACCTGAAGAAAGGGATTGGAAAACTATTGGCAGGACAAATAAAATGTTCAAGAGCCTCTCAACTTCCTTCCTTCCTTATTTTAAATGCACTTCTGCTTCAGTATTTTATTTGTCTCTCTGTTGTTCTTCATGTTGGAGATGATTCAGGACATAAAGGACAACTTGATAGCAGAAAATGTACTGATCCTGCAAGGAAAAGGAAATTACAGAACATGTGAAAAATGCCTGCACCACCTAAGTGCTCTCAACTTGCACTTCACAGTTGCACAGTGCTTGATTTCAATACTAATTACACTATTAAATAATAAAACCAACAACAACAACAAATCCCAAAGAAAACAAAAAACCCCAAACAAACAAAAAGGCCACAGTGGAAAAACATGCAACCTCAACTTAAAAGCAAATACAGACTCTCCTCTGCCACTAAAGATTTATTTCGTATGGGACACTTATCCTCCTTTCACACCAAAACCACCTAAAGGAGATTAGGCACTTTAAGTAAGCAGAAATGAAGACAGCAAGTGAATTTCAAGGTCTTGCATCAATGCCAACTAATATAGAACTCAGATGACAGTGCAGCTTTCTTACCTTAGTCTCAGGGATAAAAGGTGTGGAGGCTAATACATGTTTTGGGGTGTGAGGTGGGAATGGGGCTGATAGTTTTATGCTTTGATTTCAGGGGTGTTTTTAACTGTGACTGCACAGTTCCTTCCCATCCAAAGGAAAAGTGCGGATTTTAACAAGACCTTGTAATGACCATCTCTAAGTAAAGTAAATTAGCTCTAGATCTAGATTGTTCCTAAAAGATTCATTTAACTTCTAGTTGAGTATCTCCTCAAAGGAGATTTCAATCATCTCTGATATTATCAGTGATTCATAGCAGCTTCAGTTAGGCCTTCTCTTCAATTTATAATGCAACTTTAAGCCAAAAAACCTTAGCTGACTTCCTCCATAAACACATGCTTTTGAAGATGAAAACTCACAATTATTTTTTTTAAACACAGATCAAAACAATATAGCATGTTAAAAATGGTTTGTGTTTATAAATGTTAAATACATACTGCTACTCATCTAATTTAATTGCTGTGACACAAATGTTACATTACAGTGCACAAAGACATCTGCTGTGTGCATCACAAAGTTCTCTGGCACATCAGATGGTTCAGTGGACACCTGGGGAATCCAGACTCACCTCTGTCTGAACCATTCCATGTCTCTGCAGACGCATCGTGCGCACCAGGTCTGAGATGTCAAACTACCAAAATAAAGAGCAAGTTAAACATTAAAAAAAGACATGCAGAGAAAAGAAACATCCCCAGCTTCAAACCAGGGAATAGAATTAGGTACATTAGTAGTGAAAAAAATAATTCACTATAGCCTGTGTTTGCCTGGTAGGTAAGCAGCATGTGCTGTCTCTGGGCAATCTGGATGTGGCCCTACATCAGACACGCTCCTTCTCTTGTAGCCTTTCTGCACGCAGGCCCTCTTGCTTACTCCTACTGGAAGCTAAGTGTGCAGGAATGGGACCCCCTTGCTCCAACCTTACAAAAATAAAACATCTTTTATTTCCCCAGGACTATAAAGTTCTAGACATTCATAGGGTTCTTAGAAACCCCACTGAGCTCAGTGTGATGTAGCTCATCTCTAGAAATTGCCCAGACTTGCTACCCCAGGCTGCTGAAGGACATGAATATAAGGAAGCCAGCACCCTCCTGTGGATCACCCTAGAAAGTGATTCCCTGGTTGTGCTGGAAAAGTTCATTTACACACCCGTTCCATTAATTGCCCAAGTCATCCTGGCAACACCATTTTTCCCATGCCGTAAGCCAGAAGTCTACTATGGCAGAAGACGTCCTAGCAACATACTGCAAGTGGATAGCAGAGCTCTCCTGCCCTGGGATGACCAACAAGCAAACATACTACAGCCAACAGCATGGCACATTCTTTAAAAGACTGAATGGATCCAATGGAACACATTTCCTGCAGGTCAGAAGCACCACTGAGCCCATTCCCTGGCATACTCACATCGAGGTCTCTGCTGATCAGCCCCAGAACCACATCTATGCAGATGAGGGTGCCTGACCTCCCAATGCCTGCACTGCAATGGGTGATGATGGGTCCTGACTTGTGCACGTGGCGCATGTAAGAGATGAAGGTGAGCAGATCATCCGGCTGAGAGGGCGTGTCGTGGTCAGGCCAGGCAATGAAGTTCAGGTGGGAAATGTGCCGCACTTCACCTGTCTGAGGTGTAAAAACAGCAACAACATGGAGCATGTGGCAAGAATAAAAAAAAGCAATTAAGCTCCCAAAGAAAAGTCTCAGAAAAGAGGGATGTGAGGCACCAGTGAAGGTGCTTTGTAATTCAATAAAACAAGAGTTAAACTGGAAGTAACCAGTAAGTAATTTAAAAGTATAAGGTTCACTGTGCAGGCTTCAGCTGATCATACAGAGGAATCAACCAGCCAGACTGAATTATTGGTGAATTTCATATCCCTAGATATATATCGGTGGCCAAAGAGAGCCAAAATTTAGAGTCTCATTAGTATAATGAAATCATAACCTGGCCCAAATGCCTTCTCCTATAAAGGTCACAGTGTAGCACAAACTACAACGAGGAACAGCTGCCCAGTAATGGTTACTGGGCAAAGAGGAGAAGCCCTGGGTTGTCTCTTGATGTAGACAATGCAAGCGAAAGCAGGCAAGCCAGAAGTATAAGGATAAATATGGCAACACTCAGAAAACCTCCAAGCATGCAGAATTAGATTCACTCACCTGAATCTCTTCGAGCTCCAGCACTCTGATGATAAAGCCCTTCAGCTGCTGAAGCCTCACAAGAGCAAGGCGTAGTCTGTCATTGATCATGGTGGTTTTATTGAGCACATCTGGCCAGTAACGCTGACACTTTATCTTTTCTCCCTCGACCTCCTGAGTCATCATGGCAATCACAGTACAGTTTTGTTCCCAAACCATTTGCCAGAAATCTGCTACCGTAGTAGGAAGAGGTCCTTGGCATGCAATGTAAACGAACTCCTCGTTCCCTACAGGCATGCGAATGAAGCTGGCATTGATGTATCCCCCTTCCATCCCAAGGGGGACTCTGGTGGTGTCATCTGCAATCCCCACACAACAAAAAGTCCTCACATTAGGTGCGCACATAATTAGACCCTCATACAACAGAGATGTCGAGCCATATGCACTCACACAGCATTTATCACCACAGATGCTTCCACATCTTGCTTTAAAAGAAATAAATCACTTAAATGCTTAATTTAGGATACTAATCAGTGCTTTCAATAAAGAAAAAAATAACTGCAGGAGAACTATAAATCAGCAGACAGGTGGGATATGCGATTTGAACTGTAGCAACACTGAAAAACTGAGGTGGAATTTTTCTCACACAGAACTAACCTGTCAGTTCTTACTTCCCCTCAACACCTAACAAGCAGAAATTTATGGCAGAAAATTTACTGATAATAATATACATGTGTGTTTTTCCAGTTTTACATGGGTTAAACGGAAAAAACCTTGTCTGGCTCCACATGCATACATCATTTAAGACATGGGATCTCCTGAAACAACTGAAAAGTGTGAATATCCATCCCTACCTACTGCAGTACAGTAGTATATAGTTCACTGCTCTTAAACTGCTTTACAAATGCTTGTTTTAATTTTTTCCTTACTAGGATTAGGAATCAAACCATCCCACCTCTGATCCAATCCATCTGACCATACAGGTGGTGACAGAATATCAACTATGAATTTCAAATGAGTTAGGACTTACAAGGAAGTATGTTTTTATATCTGTTCTTTCTCCTGTTCTCTTTCGCTTGTCCAATCAAACACTGATCCAGAGGTTTTAACTCCTGAAGGTTCTGTAAAGAAGCAATTACATGTGTATTAGGAAAGCACTGAATGGTAATAACGTTAAGACTAGTTATGTTATCAAGTCATTAATAAAAGAACCATTAGAAGTCAAATCCTAATGTGGATATACAAAACAATGCAGTTACAGGAAGGAATTTTTTACACAGCCAAGAAAATGAAGTAAAAAAAACCCCAAAACCACCGAACAAACAAACAAAAAACCAAACCAAACCAAAAAAAAAAAAACCAAACCAAAAAACAAAAAAAACCCCCAAACCTCCCCTGCCCCCACCCAATAACCCAAAACCAAACCCCACCTACAAGGCATTAAACATTTTATCCCATTCTCCCAAAAAAAGAGATCATGTAACATGTCTGACTTAACACTTGGGAAATTCTGGTCCCACATTCAGCAGCTGGATTTCACAGCCTTTACTTTGTCTCTGCCTGTTTACATCATATTCACTTGGTAATTTACCAGAAGCAAGAATGATGTAAAAACACTTATGAACTGAATTCAAACTGATCTTATCTCTCAGCAGCTTGTGGGGGAAGGGAGAGACGTCTTTGGTGTTAGGTCTTCTCATCTCTTTTGGGCTTCCAATTAAAGAGCTGTGGTATTCAAGGCAGTGATGATCCAGCCATTCTATTTTTGTTTCATACTAGGAAAAAGGACTTTAAAGGACAAATAGTTACTCACTTCAATCTCTTTAGAAGGGACTCCCTGTTCCAGCAATCCACGCAACATCCTGATCACTGACTTCAATTTGGCTCCTGAATATTTGCCTCCAGGGAGCACATTCACAGTAGGGAGCGCAGAGATTTCTTCGTTTGTCACTAGGGGGAAATCTATGACAAGATATAAATATAAATAAATAGCTAAAACCAGGGAAACATAAACTATAGCTCAATGTTGGATTTGCATGTTGCTGCACTACCTGTTTTCTTGAATGGCCCCATACACCAGGGAGAACACACAGCTGTTCTCTCAGTCTGACAGGCAAAACCAAATTAACTAACAAAACTAGTAAGACACAAAATCAGCTCTGATGAATTCAGGAACCAAAGGGAAGTATTTTCCTGAACTTCCAATAAATACATTGAAACAAACTTCAAGTGCGTTTTAAATTTAAGTTCTTCACGCAATAATCTACAAGGATGGATGCACACAGGGATGAATTCAAAACTCTCCACATTACAGCCTGTGACTTGTTTCAGCACTAATACTCAACATGTGTGCAGCACAATCATCACTTGGAAAGACATCTTTTTTCCAATACGGCTTGCATCCCATCAGGCCTTCAGTGCTTCTCTGAAGCACAACAAAATTCATAAACCAAGAATCTCTCTTGTCACTAGAAGTGTCCTAAATATACTGATTTAGTCTGAAGTATCACATGGATTATCTTTTTTTCTTTTAATGAACACAAAGGACTGCTGTATATGAACTTCAGGAACTGACATTTCTAATGCTATCTCAAAAAGCGAAGACTAGATTCTGCCAAACATACCAAAATGTACATAGTTCTACTCTGCCACACTGAGCAACAGTGGAAGAATGACAGTCAAGATAAAGTATTGCCTAATCTGAGCACGAAATACTGGTATGCAAAGCACATGATGTATCAATCTAATCACAGTGAAACTTATCTATTTATTGTTACACCTTTTGTGAGATAGATACAAAGGAAGGAAGTATCTCAGCTGGTCCCAGCTTTTGTACAACTACAGACACAATGTTGTCAATATTGTTCCTATTAACTCTCACACACAAAGCTGTAGAGATCCTTTCCAGTGCATTGCTGAGCTGTTAGAATTCCCATTATACCTGTCATTACACCCTCAAAACATATCCAGGAGGTCTTAAAATTCACTTCTGTCTATTTAATGTGACCCTGAAGTTTTCCACTGATTATGTTAAATGACCTTGCCTTTATTTACACGTTCCTGGCTGACTGATTCAATCGGCAGTTCATCACTTCCCCATGTGATTTCATCCTCATCTGCCTGGCTCAAGGAAGCCTGTGGAGATCTATAGGAGGACAAAGTATGGAAGTAAGATAGAACACCTAGAACCAAAACATTTGCAACCTAGTTAAAAAGAAAAAAAAAAAAAATCACCGGAGTAATTTAGAGCTGCAAGTATTTCCACACTGGACCCCTACCAGTGATCTCAAAAACCTAACTTTTCTTTTCCCTTTTTTTTTTTTTCTTAAATCCCCAGAGGGGATCCGAAAAAGATAACAGTGGAAGAAGAGCCAGGAATATACAAATCTAGTAATAACTACCACTGCAACCACTTTTCAAAGGCTAAGCAATTAAACAGCATCCAATAGTGGATTTGTATCATTCGTATAATTCTGTACACTAGAGTATCTATTTTCAATTGTAAGTTTCCTAGCTTTGTTGAAGATAAGGATGAACGTATTAAGTATTTTAGATCATAATGTCATTGCTTGTGCAAAGTCTCAACCCCAGACTTCCCACAGCTTAAATATGTAAAAGCAGATACACTTTTACTGAAATTTCATTTAGACTAGAATTATTTCACAAAGAAAAACAACCTTGGGAATTTCTAAAGTTCAAAGTGGCTCAAAGGGACAGCTAGGAACTTGGCCAGGCTTATACTTCATGCTCCATGGAAAAAACAATAAGCCCCAGGCACCTAAATGGGAGCTCTTGGAGCAGTGGACCTCTACACTTGAGTTGCAGTGCTCTAAAACCAGAAGATATAACACTTATGAAGCTTGCATAGGTTTGAACTGAAGACAGCATTGTTTGAATGTTTTCTTCACATCGAAGTTGTGAGGACAATGCAAATGATGTTATTTGGAGACATCTGAACACAGTCCAGTTACTTGCTCTAAGCATGTATCAAAGGAACAAACAGAAGTAGGGCATAGTAAACCATATAAAGCTGATTAGTATTCAGGCAAATTATAAACTTTTAAGTAAGGAATGAACAGAACAACTTAACAAGACATTGCACAGATATTTTACTGGTTTTGTTAAGGGGGTGGTTTCTTGGTTTTTTTGTTGTTTTTCTCTCATCACAATATATTACACTTCAGACTTCCAGACTTCACAGATTTGCTTTCAATTAACTGTAGAAAAGAAACCTTACCTTTCTGACACAGCTTTTACTTCACAATAGTCTTCACGACCATTTGCGTGTGTTGGCTAGAAGAAATATTTCAATACACATTAAAGGACATAGTTACAACATTCACATACTGCAATTTTTAAACAATTAACAATTTCAGGGACTATTTCTGAAGGGTACTAAGTTCAAAGCAGCACATAATGAAAGACTTTCCTCTTTTAGACATCTCATTAACCCAAAATAACAGAGGACGAGAACACTGAGCACTTGGAAAGATAGTCTACTGTAACAAGGCCAAAAAGCTATATTAAAATCATTTCTGACTCACAGCAGCAGCAGAGTCATCTAAGTTTCCCCCAGTTGCCTTTTTTTGTTTCTAATACTTAGAAACCCTTCATGAGGTAAGCTTAATAGTGAAAAATTCTGCCTCCCATCAAGCCACAATTCCTGTATTGTGGATACGTAACGTAACAGGGCTCTACCTCTAAATGACACATACTCCTATTCACACCTTCCTCAACACACAGTGAAGACTCAGAGCAGAGGAAGGCATTTCCAACCTTCTTTCAAGAAAAACTCTACAAAATCATTTTTACTTTTTAGGCTAACTTGCTTTTCCACTGCCATACTCGAAGAATTTTACTTGTGGCTCTCCCCAGAGCACATTGACACAGAGCCAGATTCCTGATTTGATTTTCAGCTCTACTAACTGGACAGAAAGCTGCAAGAGCCAGGAATTGCTGGACAGGCAGAGTTCTGCTGATTTGAAGCAAGAGACAAAACCTAGGCATCTAGTGACTGATGTAAAACAGGACACAGAAAAATGTAGAGTAAACCCCATACTGAAGTTACTCAATCTAATGAACTTATCCTAGCAAAAAACAGGAGGAGAAGAAATTTCAAACATACATTTTGGACATTAAAGTCTACAGTGTTCATTTTCACTGTGACTGCTTCCCTTCTTTGAGCAGGAGTAATTTAAATCTTTTAAATTAGAAAGCTGAAGTAGCATTAATGAGGTAGTTTATTATCACCCTTTTTAGAAAAAAGTTGATGGACTTATATACAGACAGTGTAATAAGTATACATTTTTTCTCTTATATAGTTAATTTATGACAATCATATGCTATTTAAAAAGTAAATGTTTGAACACCATTTAAAGCTACTATTGACAATGACATTCTCATTGAAAGACATGTTTCATATTTCCACAAGTTCTAAGCCAATCAGGAAAATAACAAATAGAAAGAGCTTGAAATCTGCCAGCTTCTTGCCAACCTACCTCTGAAAAATCTTCAGGTAAAGATGACCCATCACAGTCTGTGTCCTCAGACTTATCTTCTGTCACCTTTCCATTAATCTCTACTGAACAGGAAAATCAGGAGATACAGCATAAACACACCAGAAAATGCCCAGGAGCCACCCTCTCACAGATGTGAATCCTGTTCCACCTGTCTGGCACTAGACAGGGAATACAGGTGCCAGAACAACCAAGAAACCTTTTCAAAGTCCCTTTTACTACCAGTGTGTTGGAAAAGAGCTCTTATTGTATGGGACAATCAGACTTTAGGGCTTCTTTATTTTCTAACTGGAACAGTTGCCATGAAATGTGAGGTTGTTTGCACAGCTAACAGAATATCTGTGTCACAGCATAACTGATGCACAGGCTAGAGCTACTAAGTTACCATATTCCCCATGTCAGCTGTTTGTCTGCAATTCAGTTGCATTTAGACCAGCAGTGGGTACAAACCAGGATTGTATTCACTCCTTATATTAACAAAATGTAATTAGGACCTGCCAGATAAAATCTGACTTGTAGTTGTCTGCTGTGGAAGCACCCTGCTGCCATACCTTATGGATTCAATTCATCTTCAGTCGCAAAGGACAGGTTACAAGAAATTGGAAGTACTGGAGCTCCAGTGATATTCCTCAGCTGAGATCCTGGCACAGCCAGAACCTCAGAGATCCCTGATTTCTAATACAATGACCAATAACAATAACCCAATGACCCTGAAGTGCATCAAAAGTGCTGAAATAATAACAGTAATTTTGGAAGGTATATCTTGAGTTTTAGAAGGAATCTCTACAGAAGCAGAAAGCATTTTTCTTGAATTTTTAGAGCATGCATACATAGTGTGACACCACAAAGAAACTACAAATCCTACTCCTCACTACATTTCAGTTAATAACAAGTAGAACTTAGGAGATGGAATGAAGGAAAAGAAAGGCATACAGTCAGAAGTAGATACTGCAAAAACCTCACTCTTTCTAAAAGAGACAAAGCAGGTTGGCAAACTTTCCCAAGTTGTGCAACCTACAATCACTGAAGTGCTGAAATGCTTCATCATGCCAACATGACGGCAGCTGCAGGAGCAGGTACCCAAACAACACTCAAGAGACAATTCCAGAACAGGATTCATTTTCCCAGATTACTTAAAGCAAAACCTAGATTTATCAAACCAGAACCTCACTTATTACTTTGCATCTCAAGTTCATGGTAATCAGCAACCGTTTCTCTGTGTTCAACTTGGGAAGCTTCCAGTTCAGACATCAAATCAATGACAGCTCTCCAAAATCAACTGCTTACTCAGCACCTTGTTTCAAAAAGTGTTTTGCTGTTAATGATACGCTTTTTTAATGGCTTGTATTACCTGGCAGGTGATTTTCTGATGCAGCCTTCTTGAGATGTAGAAGACTCTGAGCCTCTGAAGTCGCATTATTCCGATTTAAGAGGTTCTGGGCTTCCTCATCTACAACATCCAACAGATACTGGACAACTTCATTGTGGTCATCCTCATCATAATACTCATCATCTGGAACCTCTGTTCCTGAAGACAAATAGTACAAAATGACAGGTTTTCCCTGTATAGGATAGTTTGGGAGAAATAAGTTAAAGGGTCAGACACATGGCATTATTTCTGGCTGTTACCATGACCTTCCTTCATTTCTCTCTGACACAGAAACCAATTTCTGTAAATCAGCTTTCAACATCAACTCTTCTAAAGTAAAGAACGTTAGATGATCTTGGAGATAATCTTCTAAAATTGACTGCCAGCCTAATATCTACTTATTTCAGCATATTCAACAGTGCCATGATTCTCTTGCACTGCTACAATAAAGAGAATAATCCTGCCCCCATCTCATCTCTTACCTGATTTGTCAATGTGCTTAGGAAAATCTGACATCTGATTGGTAAATCCAAGGGAAGGTGCATCTCCTGGTCCTGAGTGGTTCATCAGTGCTTTTGTGTGATGGATATTGTTTTCTGCATTTCCCTGAGAAGGCCCTAGGATGCCATTGCCATTGACCTGAGAAAGCAAAGAACAGTACAAATTAAAAAGAGACTGGCAGTTTGTTGAAGCAGCAAACAATCACTAAAAAGTTCTCTCCTCAGCAAAAAATAAAAACCCCTATTCATATCATATTCCCATCTGAGATAGCTGGGTGATTGGTGGGAAGCTTTTAGGTGCGTTGAAAGTTTCCCATGAAAAGAGCAAATAAAAATATTTAAAGTAACTAAGAAAAAATCCACATGATGGTGAAGCAGAAGCTTCTGTGAGGGAGATAACCAATATGAGTAGAATTTAACATTATTATAACCTCTACAAAATGTATGCAAGCTTCAATACTTTTGGTCCCACAACACAGCATTTCTCAGAAAAAAAACTAAGGGGGGAAAAAAGAAAGAAAACCACCTAGCAAATACAATATGCAAGCATCTGCAGAAACTGTGGGCTAAATGGAGTTTTCTGTATCATAGCCTTGCATCTTTCTCATAAGACAATTTGTCAAAGAAAGAGCAGATAAATTAAAAAATCTTGTATATTTATTATGATCACTGCTTATTTAGATCAACTGACAATAGTGGGTCTGTATACTTTGATTAACAGATTGTTTCATTTATTTATTTATTTTTAAATGTGTGTCAGGTAGATTTTTTTCTCTAGTTAATGATAATAGGAACAATAGAGGAATATTTACCTTGGGCCCATAAGCATCAGCTGTCTTTTCAGTTATATTACAGGGATCACCACAGGAACAGCCTAAACAAAAACGGGGAAAAAACAACAACTTTTCACTGAAACTAAATTAGCCCCCATCAATTATTTTTATAAAAGAAACAAGGTATTTAATACTATGTTATAATATGAGTAGCATTTCTGCCTGCCTGATTTCTGTGCATTGCCGAACTTATATCTGAATGACTACACTTTATATAATGGCGTTTTGAATGTTCTATTTAATGGGATCAGAAAGCAAGAATGCTAATACAAAGGACCAACTCTGAAACATTGATAAATAGTTTAACAACTTGCAGTGGAAACATGCACCTTTGAGAATACAGTTGATTCCCTTTTCCTCAAAATGTATAAGATACAACTCCACAATCACCTTCCACTCACTGCCTTTTTTAAAAACATCATCTGACATCTGGGTCCTTGTTCAAAGGGACCTTCCTGCTCTATATTAAGAGAGAATTTCTAAACTACATGAGAAATGGCATCATAAAAACATTATTGCTGAATCTCTTTTCATGGAGCTTTTAGAGGAAAGATCAAGCAAACTCCTGTTGAAGCTGGTCACAATAAGCTGGACTAGGATAGTATCTTACTGCCTGTATCAGTTGCTTCATTTTCATAAACATGTGCATTTCACTTGCAATGAGTAAACATGCAAATCTTACCATTAGCTTTCATTGGCCATGGATTTGAATTCTCGGGGCTTTTGGATTTTGGGAACACTGCATGACCATCTCTGTGAAAACAATAAATTTACAGAAATATTTATAAAAAAAAATTAATAAATTACGGTAATCACCAGATACTGATGTAAACAGTACTATGGGTAAACTGCTGATCATTCCCAACCAACTTGGCGTCATATGCAAACTGACTGAGGATGCACCCAATCCCCTCTTCCAAATAATCAATAAAGACATGAAATAGCACTGGCTCCAATAGCGAACCTTGAGGAACCCTACAAGCACCACTCACCACCACTCTCTCACTCCAACCAGTTTTTAGCCCAATGAAGAGAGCACCTGTCCAAGCCACAGGCTAACAGCTTCTCCAGGAGAGAGAACCTGCAGTCACCTGGGACCTCCCCAGCGAGCCAGGACTGATGACAAATGATAAAGAGTGGCTTGGGGAACTCTCCTGCCAACTCCCTCCATACCCTTGGATGAATCCCATCCAGACCCACAGACGTGTGAGTGTCCAAGTGCCACAGCAGGTCTGACTAATTCCTCCTGGATTGCAGGGGGTCTAGTTGAACACTTGTAGTTCACAGCTGGATGCAGCCTTGTGTTCCCAAGAAACACAAAGCACAGCAAGTACCACGCACCCTTGTACTCCACTGCAGTACAAAAACTGTGAATTTACGGACCCTTTCTGTGGCACCAATCCTTAGTAACGTGCAGAATTTCCTATCATACCAGGAACAGGTTTTACTCACATACACATATCCATACAATCATGCAAGAAAAACAAAGAGTATGGGGAAGCATTTGCTGCCAGAACATACCTGGTTGCTTTGAGCACCACTGTAGGAAGATATGTTTCCAGCATTCTTTTGGCTTCTTTCAGAGTCATTCCTTGTGTGCTTACTCCATTAATGTAATGGATAATATCTAGTACATGGAGACTCTCCTCTCTGGCAGCAACTGATTTGGGGAGAATGTCACTAATATACACAACCTGATAAAGGCTGTCATGGCCTCCTGATAAGGACAAACCTTTGCAGGAAAAGAGGGGGAAAAATAAAAATCAAGCTTTCTTTGTAATAAAAGGGGAATATGTTGCTTTAGAGCAAAAAGCAGGGTAATTCCGTGTTACCTAGCTCCTCCTTATGGCACATTAATGTAATATCAGGCAGCAAGTGAGGCAACACTGGCATCTTTGGTAACTCCAGAACACGGCCGAGCACTAATCTGACAGTCCTTGGGGCAGCACGGAGAAAGCTGACAGCATCAGTATGGCTCATGTTAGTGACATCAATGTCATTAACCTGCAACAACAAAAGCAACACAGGTGTCCTTGTTAGGTCCCTAAGTAAGACACCATTACTGAGGAAGCATTTATTGCTGTTCTCAAGTACTATCAAATCACGCCTTTCAGAATGTGCATGCCTCTGACTTTTAACCACATTTGGTTTGCCCACAACACACTTCACTTCTTTTTTTTACTCAGTTGTCCTTTTTGTGCAATCCCTGTATCTGAAAACATTAATTCTCTCACTTTTATCAGTCGGTCTCCAGGCCGTAGTCTCCCATCGCTTTTGGCAGGATCCTGAACAATGTCATGGATGTAGCAGCCAACGTTCTCATTACCTTTGGTCACTGTAAAGCCCAGACTGCCCTTCTCTGACTTGGTCAGAGTGACTCGGAGCTCCACTTCCTAGGGGGACAAAACAGAACTTTACAACACAGGCAATCAGAAGCAATATGAACATTTTACTGAATTTAAGACAGCTGGGAGCAGACAACTGATTTACCTACTGATTTAAGTGGGACACAAGCCTGGACAGAACCAAGACACGTTTCTTAGCAGGCTCAGCTTAGCTGCTCCAAGTAAGTATCTCTAATTAGTTCAGACAGAACCAAATAATGTTTTGCACAGAAATAACACGGGGCTAAAGGTCTATGAAATAAAATTTTGAAGGCACACATCAAAACTGACACCTTATTTTACCCTCATCTACCTGCCATATATAAAAAGGCTCTGTATTTTAAATATCTCCACACATCCATAATTATTCAGAACAAAGTAAGTGAACATATTTTCCTAGAGTGAGATACAATACCATATCTTATCTTGAAATGGAACACATGGATATGTTTTGCCCATTTAAATTGCATTGATTTTCAATTGAAAGATATGGATCCGCCTCATTTGCGTAAAGAAATCACAGAGCATCAGGAAGGATGGAGAAAAACTTCTGAAGAAGGGACTAAGAAAAGTACAGTTTCTTGTCAAAGTGGACTATTGGTTAGAACAGCTTTGTAACCTGAAAGAGCCTCACAATCATAAGTCCCAAGAGCTTTGGGACATATCAAGACTCAATTCTAATGTTTTTCTGTCTTTGAACAGATTATGTGAGGATATGGAAGTCCCTTCTGACACACAAAGACATTTTTGTGGTGGAGGAAGCTTTCTCAGAAGAGCCTCAAAAATAGGCTCCATCTTGCAGCAGAGCAGAAAATCTTTGGGATTCATAGTTATAAGTACATCAAAGAACAGGGTCTCCTGATGACCTTGATGCCTCAATTTATTCTCTGACCTCTGAGCAACATCTAAAACTTAAAGGTCAGAAAGCAAGATATTTGCCATTTTAGCTTCCTCTGAGTACATGGTTTAGAGGTAGGTAAATATTTAACGCCAAGGTTTCCAGGACAAAATAACCCATGAAATGGACATATACACATCCACCTATGTACACATGAATGCCTCCACATTCACAGAGGGAAATGGATGAACTTTTCAAGAGCTCAGACAGAAAATGCCTGCAGACATTGGTATGAGCAGCTGCAATTAACTGATTACAAATGGCTCTTGTATGTGCCATTTATAAGGCCCACACCCAGATTAGTGCAAGTATAACCTACAACTATCCCATTTGTAAATTAATGTGCCTAACTTCTATCCAGTCGCTTCCCATATCATGGCTAAAACAACCACAGCAGGACATTTACGCTTCTGAAAGACAGAAATAGTGAATTACTGGCTCATATTCTTCAGTATTTTTTGCCAGCTGGGTGAGTAATGAATCCACTTCTCCCAGGTGTGAAGACAGCTCAGAGACAGGAGTAGCATAACAGTCATTTATTAAAATGGACGAGGTAACATCAGGTACAGTTCTACAGGTTGGGATCACTGGCAAATCCAAAGGCGCATCACTACAGATAAACCAGAAAAAAAAGAAAAGCAGGAGTAAGTACAATGTGGCTGTCACTCATAAATTAATAAATGAACCAATGTCGACTTTATGCAGATCTAAAAAGCAAACCAAAAGAAGTATTTCTATGAGTAAGTCCAATAAACTATTCTTAAAAACATTTCTGCAGTATGATGAGGATCATTATCACCAGCATACCTGTCCTCAAGCTCTGCCCTGCCGGGAGCCTCTTGATCAGGATACAGGATGGTGCGAACAGCGTCCTTCTGAGCAGGGTGTGCCTCGTACTGACTCTGTGCCCGTGCCTCAGCTTCACCTGAGCTCTGGTACAGTGCAGAACTCCAGCCAAGGCCCATCTGTGCTGCTGACTCCATCACCTCCTCATCACCACTTCTGCTGCTGTCACTGTAGCTGTCTCTTCTGGAGGGAGATTTTAGCCTTTTCTTGCTCAGATCAGTAGTTTCATTTTCATCTGAGGTGTCACCTTGTTCCCCGTTTGATGGACCAGAAACTTCTCTGCCAACCTCTGGAAAAATTTGTTGGGGCGAATGGATGGGAGTCTGCAAGAGCAAAAACATTTAATTCATCATAATCCTGTTATGACGACAACAGAAATTTTCAAAGACTGCATAACATTACCAAAAAGGAGTTGGTGACTACTGACTGACCTGTATAAACATATAGCACAGTTTCAAGAAGTTCAATGCAAACTGGCCAAGACAAAGCGTGCAAAACTTTGAAACATATGCTGCTAAAAACCCTTTGAATTCATCTAAGGAAAACAAAAATACTTTTGCCTTTAGCTTCAGAAAGCCTATTGACAGATGCTTTTAAGCAATGCCCAGCAGTCGTCTACACAACTACCATGAAATCCCTTCCAATCAGAAGCTGAGGCTCACAGATCAACTGAAGCCAAACCAATCTCACACAGGAGGGAAATACAGAAGCCTTCAACCAAAAAGCAACAATAACAGACTACAAAAACGAAGACAATTTATGCCAAATGGCAGCTGTTAACAAAGTTATTAACTTCCATGAGAATGAAGAACTATTTTGCCAGTAGTTACATATTCCCTAGAATTATGTCAGCTAGTAGACAGACAAGGTTTGAAAGCTTCATTTATGCTTTCATGGCCAAATTCTTGTGTACATGAACATACCAATTTATGATAATGTTATCAACAAAAATTTTCCTCTTCTTTTAGTATATGCACTGTTTTATTAAAGTTATTCCACATTACAAACAGGTCTACTATAGGAGTAGTTATTTGTATTATTAGTTTACTCAGTTGTTTATCTCCAATTTTAACTTCACTTAAATTTGTATTTGTACATCTAAGTTTCTCTCATCAGACTGGAATAATTTTACTGTTTGAAAATAATGTTAAAATAACTCAGAATCACACAATCATAGAATATCTTGAGAAGGAAGGGACCCACAAGGATCATCCAAGTCCAACTCCTGGCCCTGCACAGGACAGCTTCAGGAATCACACCTTGTGCCTCAGAGTCTTGTTCAAACATTTCTTGAACTCTGGCAGGCTTGGTGCTGTGATGACTTCCCTGGGGAACTTAAATTGAAGACCTGTCTCCATTAGTTTTGCCCTTTCCTGCATTATGGAAAGCCTATTTTTCAGGCAATTTGTCCTCGACACTCTCTTTTGCTGAAACACATTTCCTTTCCACTTCTCCAAGTTTCCTAAAATGGCCTTTTCTTCTTTCAATTGATTTATTGGAGCATTTTGAAAATACTCTTTGAGACACCTCTAATTGCCAGTAGGTAAATATGACAACCTTTTCCCTGTTTATACATGCATCTACACCAGACAAATTAGTATTCTGCAGAATATTCTTCACAGAATCACAGAAATATCCAATTTCTTTCTGATATCAACTTCAAAACATTGGGCTGCAAAGAAATCTCTGCCCCAGAAACACTGTATTAAACCAATTTCTCATGTCTTAGGTGACAAAATGGAGGAAAAAAAAATCTTCAAGCCATGCATTCCTTTAACATTCCCACAAAATGGTTAGTGCACTCCTAAGGGATTCATTCCATGAACCACGTTTCTGTGAGCATTGTCCCCATTTTTCCATCTGCATCTTGCATTTAACTAACCCAGCCACCCATCAGATAGAATAAATGAACCTTAAGTAGCAAATAATTTTCAAGAAATTACATACCCTAGACCTTACCAGCAGAGAAGGATCGATGTCTGGTAATATTCCAGATGGCGGCCGGCAAAGGAGAAGAGAGACCTCTGGAGATGTTCCCCTCAGAGCAGAGATGACTTCCTATGGCCACAGAGGGATTCATTATCAGATGCAGACTTGCAGGACTACCACATTAGGAGTTTCACTACTATAGGTACAAACCTGCTGGGATAAACCCTTCAGCGATGCCCCGTTCACTTTGAGAATGACGTCCCCAATCTCTATTTGCCCACTTTCTGCAGCTGGCTGCCCAGGGAAGAGCTTCTTCACTCTCACAATAGTTGATCCCAGCTGCTCTGGGGTAAGGTTATCTTCACGGCAGAAACTGAACCCGAGGCCTGAGCTGTTCTTCAACAGCTTTACCTCAAATGTGTTCTCTGCAAAAGAAACATTAACTTGTTACTTCCTAGAGCACAAAGGCCATGAAAAGTGTCTGGTGTTGTCATTCCAGACATGACAATGTGCAATCTCTGCCATCTGCCCCTCACGCAGTTCTTTCACTGTGTTGAAGTGTTCCTAAAAGATCCCTCCAGGTTAAAGAGGTCAAAAAGCTGATCACGATTTCTCAGCCTGCTTGCTTGGCCTGACAACATCAATATACAGAAAGGCAGAGTGTCTCCTAAGGACTATTCCTCAGGAAGTCCATAAAGGCGCCTTTTAAAGCACAGAGTGATGCAACCCTTCCAGCCACTGATGAGGCAAGGTAAGAGCAGCAACTGGAGTTCCTGGCAGGCAGGACAGACCCCATGCAAGAAGACCCAAAGGTATCTGCAGTGGTTCTGCCATCGGGGTAGGCTTCCCTTCACCTGCACAAGTCACCTGCAAGAGAGGCTGAATTATGTCAACCTCTAGTGAGGGGCACAAATCCTTCTCTCTTTATCTAGCTCTTGATGTCTTCTCTCATCTAGACAGGAACTGCAGGACCCACAGAAGCTCTCATTTATATATAAATATCTTAACCTCCCCTTGGCACCCCTCAGCAGCGCCCTCTTTACTGCAACCTTGCTACAGCCTTGGCATGTAAGGCTGGTGGAGCTGGGAAACAACAAGAAACAGTGAGAGGGCAAACAGCTAAACAAAGGAACCAAGATGGGAAATCTTAAAAACCAACAGCACAAAAAGGAGGACATTGCATTATGTGCAGGGGTTTGATAGAGATTCCTACTAGCTCCATTCCCATCCCAAGAATTAAAGTAGGATGAAAGCTGAAGGATGACAGATAAGACAATTCTTCAATGTGACCTGACCTGCTGTGACAAAGCTGTAATCTTTGGCATTTGTAGATTCTGTTGCTGGCTTCTCCTGTGGCTCACACTGCCCCACCTGATTAGGGAGCGTGCACTGTGGTGTCACTGGAGCATGAGCCTTGGCTCCTGAAAGCTGACCTTTTTCCAACAGCAGATGCACCACCTAAAGAGATGAAACGTTCCTCAGTTAACTGGCAACAGTCACAGAGATAGCACAGTCTAGAGCACATCTAACTCCTCAGAGCCCAGAGTTTTACAGCAGCAAATTTTATAGACACTCCCCTCCCCATAGATATCCCCCAATTATTCCTTATTTTTAAACGGCTGTTAAGTAACAACCTCCAAAATACACTAATGAACTTGCAGGATACTTGCCAATAGAGTAAGAAAGGGTTTTCTTCTAATAAAGCTGTGAGGGTGTTAAGAGGTGCCCAAGATAGTGTCACTTGCATATTTGTAGAGGGAACTAAGTTAAAACCATTTTAAAAAGTGAAAACAAATAGTAGTCCTTAGCAGTTCTGAATGTGTACACTCACTGGCTACTTTCAGGAGTGCCAGGAAGCCAAGGAGTCTAAGAAAGCACACCTATAGTAATCATGACAATTACTGGGGAGAATTCCAGTCTTGAGGTTCCTTTACTTCTTTTCACTCTTGGAGAGCTGGTTTACCACAGACAAGAGTAAAACCAGCAGCCACTCACCTGACCAGTGTTTCTCAGTGTTTCAACAGCTTGCTTATGGGTAGCACCTTCCAAACTAATCCCATTGACAGAGAGCACACGGTCACCTACATTAATAATTTAAGAAAAAGTAGGCAGAGCATCACCTGTAAAACATCTATGACACACAGAGACTTTCAAGTCTCAGCTAACAAGCAGCTACTTATGCATATTCTCCCTCCCCTCCATGCTCTGAGTCAAGAAGAGAACTTTGCAAATAAACTATACAGTTTAGACTCAGAGGTCTTTTCCAATCTAATCATTCTGTGGGACAATCCCACGTCCAAACTAGTGTTAGCCATCAGAATGACAGCCACAAAGCTCAGACTCTTTATTTAAAACAAATCTTAGCCCACAGTGGGAATTCTCACTTTAGTGAAGAATGTGGCCTGGCTTACAAACAAGAAGAGCCATAACAATCACAGCATTTTATGTACTGAGTTGCCAGGCATGCCAAGCAAGAAGGCCACAAATAATACAAAGCCCTCTCTCTCTGTGCCTGGAACAGAGAAGCGTTCTCCATTAACATAGGCTGCTTTAGAGAATAAAAATCCCACAGCCTATCTCCTATTTTTCCCCTCCACAGCTTTATCATTGCTGGTTTTGCAATTGTTCTACATTAGTTTTTAATCTTCACCTGCAGAATTAGCTATCAAGGCAATATTTAAAACGACAACTGCAATAGCTTGGAAAAACAGCTCTTTTTCCCAGCGAAAAAGGTGCAATGACAGGATGCAAACAGAGTGCTAGTTTCCAGGCCACAGGATATTGTCAAGTCCACCACAGACAGTCTTCTGCCCTTTTTTCACATTAAAAGTCCCCACTGAAAGAATGGAAATACTACCTTTTTCTATTCTGCCATCTGCTTCAGCTGCACCCTTGGGAATAATTGCTTTCACATAAATACCACCATGCCTTATGCTAGTATTTACACCACCCTAAACAGAAAGTAAAAATAGGATTGTTAGTCTTTTTGCAGTTAGAATATTTAGTAATTAAACACAGCATCACACAAGGAAAACTGTACTTAGGAAGCATTTAGGCTACTGGCATGTAGAAAAAAATGACAAACTACCAAAATCAAAATGTTATATCAAGCATGTTCTGTGCAGTCATGCAAATTGCTATAAATGAAGTTGGGGTGGGATGACTGTAAAAACACAATGCATCACAATGCAAATGCACAAAACACAAATAAATGTCCTTCAGCAGAAACATGTCTGCATTATGTTGGACTTTACATGCTTGCATGCACACCAAAGCTCAGAGATGTGCAAGAGCACAGCATGCCAAAGCAGGAGATGCACACCCATGCAGTGTCCTACTCCAATACAACTTCTGTGATGTAACAGGAAATTAAGGAGTGCTGCTTTTATCAGCTCAGACATATTTGAAGGTCTAAGCTGTAAAAAACTGCTCAAGCTGAACTGACATTGTTTTTGGAGGGCCTCAGTCTTTCTGCTGATTGCAGCAGGGGTAGGACTAGATGATCTTTAAATGTCCCTTCTATCCTAAACCGTTGTGTGATTCTGGCTCACTGTTGCTCCACAGACTTGGAAGGAAGAGGAAGACCAACAATGTATTAATGTTCACTCCCAAAGCATCCAGTGTTGCATGTGAAAACTTAACCCACAGGTAACTGCATACCTCTCCTCATCACCACTGTACAGGAAATCAATGCAGGGGCAGAATAGAGGGTGGAAAAGCAAAGGTCAGTGAAGACACCACTTGGTCACCCCTCGAGGGAAATCACTGCATTGGCTGGCATCTTTTAACATCTCCTACAAAGCCAATGTATGCATACAGCAGGCCTGATGCTTAGTCAGCAACCTCAGTCTATGATCCTCCAACTGTCTTGACAAAGCAACATGACTTTGAATAGACTGGGATGCCAAGAAAACAGAATTTTATTCTGCTCCTCTTAAAAGTCTTAGCCATATACATGGAAACAGTGCTAGGTTTGCAAATTATTGCTCCACTGAAAATAGCTGAATATTAAAATACTAAAATGTATTTTTTAGTACAAGAACAGAAGCAGTGGAAAATGTGTGCATTGCAGTTATAAATTATTCTCTTCTTCCCTGAAGTACCACTCTGCAGCACAACAGGCCCTAAACATAAAACTACCTTCAAAATCTTATAGCCTGAAGAGAAATCAGTCTTAAAAAACATATTTTTGTCTCATATTGCAAGAAAGCAGTGCAGGTCTCATTCAGATCTAAGCAGTTTTTTTGCTTTCTGCCTTTTCTCCAGCAGAGGGAGAACACTGAACATGGTGCATGTGTGTGAGCGTGCACAGATACTTTTGAATAACACTACTGCTCCCACTGTCTGCCATGCCAGTCAGGGAGGATCTCACTTCCTTCCTTATAAATTTGCCACAAGATTAGGTAGCAAGGGACAAAGACCATCTTGCCTTTTGTACTCACAAAGCAGCATCTCTGATAAGAGTCTATTAGGACTTTGGGGCTCCACCATAAAACAAAAAACAAGAATTACATAAAGGACAAATGACAAGAAAAGGGATATAAAATAGTATTACTTCTCAGTTTTGGTAAGATTAATCACACATTAGTAAATCTATATAATTAACAGTGATTCCAAAAAATATTTTGCTTCCTTGTAATTTAGCAATTTAATGGGTTGCTGGGAGTAGAGAAAAAGAGAAAACATCTAAAAACCTTGTCAAACAGTACCGTGACACTTATTCCCAAGCCGTTATCTTTTTTTGCTAGTTCAACCTCAAAGATATCTCCAGGTTTAAGAAGGGTTGCAGAAACCTTTTTAGAATTCACTTTGTTTGCTGTATTCGATGAGGAAGAGTCCTTTATTTACAAAAAAAAGAGAAAGAAAAAGAAACAAACAAAACAAAAAGAGACAATGATTTGCCTTTAGAACATACGTTTACTGCTAAGACCCTAAGGGGTGGGGTTTTGAGTCAGACACAGCCAGAAGGAGTCCATATGGCAAAGTACCAATTAGACTCAAGGCTCACTGCTTCAACTCTTCCATTCCTGCCATTGAACAGGTTTAGCACAGGAATATGCTTGGCCTCTCGCAGCCAAGTCTTTAGTGTCAAAGTGAGTTGGTCACAGAACACTGAAACTGCAGTATTTGAGTATTACAGCAGTCTAAAATCTGTTGAAATAATTTATAGGAGCTGCCACAATTTAATTAAATAACCTCCATCAGCTGACCAGAGGAATCACTGCAAGCTGGAAATAAATTTGTAGTACTTGCCATTGTGCATTTTTGGAAAGGTGAAGGAGCAAGCTGCGTCTGCTCAAGAGCATGACTCACTGCTGAATTTTAATGCAAAAGAACAGTTTTTCATGGATTAGATCAATCCCAGAAGACAATGAGTTCTGCTGCTACCCTCTCCACATGCATCACTCCTACTTTCCTCTAAGAACATCTTCATTTATCTGCCAAGTGAATAAACTTACCTCTAGGGGTGGTCATTAGACTATGAACATATAGGACAAACACACGGAATTGAAAAGAGGTTTCCTACAGCCTCAGAATGTGCTCTACAGGTTCATCCCAAAGCACAATCTGCCTCTAGTAAGACACATCTTGTGACATTGGAAAGCTGGAAAGTTGTTTCAAGTTACAGAAATTATTTTCTCCATTTATTTTGAACAAAACCACCAAGCTATTAGGAATCATCTACTAGCATGAGCTGCAGGCTAAGCTAGGCTGCTCTTCCCCCACATCTTGACACCCAGAGACAGCTATTTCAATATCACTATCACAATGATGGGAAATATTCATATGAAATCCACTGTGCCTTTTTAGCTGGCTGCTGCTCCTGACTGCCGGAGTAAGTTGCTTCATCCATGTCAGAATCCCCTCGGTCAGAATATTCCACGGGCTCCACTACCCCAGGCCTTTTATTTTTCACCCGAGTACTGTCTGATGAGGATCTTCTCTTCTCAATGGCTTTAGAACCCCCAGCCTGGGGATCACTGCAATGATGAGCATCCGGCTGGGCTCTCCCACTTGTATGTTTGCCAAAGAAGCCAGCTGGCTGGCTCTGGGACAGGCTGGCACTCTCGGTTCGGGAATCCTGGGAGCTCATGCTTCCATCCCGCTTGCCTCCCGACAATCCAGACAGGCTCCCCGAAACAGGCCTCTGGTGACCACGGGACCTGTTGTGTTCTTCTGAAGAGGTCTCTGCCTCATTGTCCTGCACCGAAGAGGGCCTCCTCAAGTAACCCCTGGCTCCATTACTGATATGAGCAGTGTTAGATGATGCTGAAAACCAGGAGACAAGACAGCCATCAGCAGCTGGCAGCACCTTATCTGCAGCACGACACCCATTTCTCAGCTTACAGCAGAGTAAGGTTTTACCCACCCGCGCATTCCACAGAAAACTCTCCACTCAAGCTGCACCCGCTGCGCCCTCACCAAAGGTAACCCTAACACACCTCTTCATTCTGTCTCTGGATACAATTCCAAGCCCACATTAGCTGGGGTTGCCTGCAGGAGTGACTGCGGCTTCCTACCTTTGGACAGCTTGTCCTTGGGCTGGGAGATAACAAGTGTCACATCCTCAGGAGCATTCTCCAGGATTTCCAGCGCTGCGTGGTGGCTGACACCTTCCAGACTCGTGCTGTTTATGGAGATGAGGCGGTGTCCTGCACAAAAGGGGTTGTTCAGATGCAGTCTAACATCTGCATTTTTACCCATCGGTGACAATGGGGAGTACAGGTCTGACAACCTGTACACAATGCATGGATTAAAAATTACTAAAATTCAAGCGATGCTGGAAATGAGGAACTCTAATCATTTAAAAAAAAAGAAAAAAATAGCCAAACCCCAAACCAAACCAGACCACAAGAGCCGGTTATGAATATTTCCTCTTTTTAAACCAGCCAAATCTTCCCATATTAAGATTTCTACCTTCTCTTATGCTGTCAAAAAACAGATGAAAAAGCAGAAATCAGAAGTTAAATGAGCAATATGCAGTTCAGTTCAAGATACAGACTAAAATAAAAAGGAAAAAAAAAATTTTCCTCCACCCCCACTACAGTTATAGTATATGGGTCCATTTCACTTTTTTCAAAAATCAAAATATGGATATTGAGTTTAAAAAAAAATTAAATTACAACGCATCTGCAAGAGAGACAATGGAAAATAAAGCCCTTATCTTTATATGTAACTTTAATTTTATGGTACTTCAAGCTTTATAAGTTTTGCTTTGATTTGAATGATTGTTGATTTTGTAGAGTTAAACAAAGAAGTATCACCAGTTTTCAGAAATTATCTGGAAGGGACTTTAACACCCAGATCCATAGATGGAATTTTACACCATTCACCTGGTTTTAGAGTTCCTTCCAAATCAGCTGGCCCTCCAGGAATAACTGAATGAATAAAAATTCCAAGATCGAGTTTCCCTGTCTTCTCTCCACCGACTATTTGAAAGCCTATGAAAAAAAGGCCCAGAGCAGGCAAAAATATCAGTGATCACTGAGTAACTTAACACAATCCAACTCCATTTTTAGAACAAACAAAAACTTTGTCATTCTAATAAATGTGAAGAAAACAATACACCTCTAATTTAAGTCTACATGGAAACAAACAGCAAAGCTTTTTGATTGAGCTTTATTGTATACGCTGTTTTGAGCAATTGATTCAGACTTTGTCTGTCTGTCCAGGACACTCCAGCAAAGGCTATAGAAGACAACTCTGGCATGAGAAACACACACAAACAGATGACATGAAGTGTACATTGAATGAGCAGAGGAAATTTGTTTTCTATCACTTAAAAATTTCTGGTTTTCTCCACTGTTAGATATTTCACCTAAATGTTTGACCCTCCTCTGAAGATCTCCATTTTTCAACTCCCTATTTTATTTTGAGACTTCAAATCTACTTCTGTTTATTCTACCAGGTACATCTGGGAAGAATGTTCAAGATGAAAAAAAAAAGTAAGAAAACAGAAGATATCAGGTCTTCTCTATTCTAGCTAAGTAAACAGCAAAGTACCATAAATTGCATGGGGAAGAAAGAGGAGAATTTGTTAATTTCTTTTAAATTTCTTTCCCTTTTGGTCAATTTGTACATTACTGTGCAGTGTAAACTCTATGTATTACTGTCTTGTAGGCTTTTTTCCCCTCTCAAATTTACACTGCAGTCCTATTTTGAATGACAGACAGAACAATGTCCTTAAGGACACTTTAGAGAGCCTTCCTAAAGCACAATACCAACACAGATTTTTCATTACTCATGGAAAAAAAAAATAAAATTATGTGGGTTTATGAAAAAAACCTCAGTGGGAGAGGAGGGAATAGAATGCAAATATCTCATCTTCCAGGCTCCTTAAACTTCAAATTAATGTTCCATCTGATATTACAGGAGTAAGAAAAATACTCCAAAACTAGCTCATAATGCTTTTATTATGTCTTCTTTTGGTTTTGTTTAAAGCATTCAAGCTGTCACAGCTGTGACATGTCCACAGAGACAAAATTCTATATTTAACACTAAGATAAACTTTAAAGGCCAACTTTTAAGACAACTAGTTCACAATATGAATATTCCACATTTACAATATGGAAAAACTGAGAAACAGACTTGCTTAACATCACAGCAAGTGCTATCCAGTAAGTCGAGGCTTCAGCATCTCAAATGCCTTCAAAATCCAGCTACTGCCTGCACTGCTTTACTCAGTCCTACAATAAATACTTTAATACAGACCAGAAAACTTTATTTTGTTTTTGGCTTCTAGAAATACATATCAGCAGCAATTTTAAAGCCACTTACCTAGGCCAAACTTCTCATCCTTTTTCAAGTTCACCAAAGTGATCTCTCTCTCTGGTGTGGCAACTCTGTTCTGTGTTGTTTGAAGAGAGTCAGCTGTAAAGCCAACATTTCACGATCAGACACCAACTCAACGCTTCCCTTCAGGTTTACTTTAAAGTCCTTTTCCATTAAAAAAATTACTTCTCTGATAACTTGAAAAGCTGTTTTGATCTAGTAGGTCCAACTTTCATCTTCTAAGCCACAGCCAAAGACCGAAAAAATTCCACCACCCTTCTAACCCACTTCCATCTTCAGCAGTTAAAAAACTTTTATTCCTCCTAAGAAAAACACCTAGCACAGTCTTGTGGAGTGACAGCATAATTGAATCCTAGAATCTTCAACTTTATTAGTCTCAGTTCAGGAAAGTATTTAGATCTGTGTTTATGTGCTCTACTCATAGGTAAGGAGGATGCAAACACATTGGTAGAATTGAAACTGAGGCTCATTATATGAAGTTACTGAAAGGTGCCTCAATGAGCTCTCTTAATGGTGTCTCTTCATTAAAAAACAACCAACATTAGAAACATCTACTAAAACCTCTCTTTCTTAAATTTACTTCCTCATTTGCAACTCCACAGGCTGCTGATTCCACCTCTTCTAAAATCTGAGCATCCTCACAGCAGAACTCTGTGACACCTGAGGCTTCCCATCGGGCTGAAGTAGACCCAGGCATTTCAGAGACCCAAAGAGCATGATTTGGTGAAGAAAAAAAACCAACTCACAAACAAACACACACACAAAACCCCCAAACAAAACACCGCCAAAAATAATCACCCCACAAGCAAACAAAACAAAACAAAACAAAACAAAACAAAACAAAACAAAACAAAACAAAACAAAACAAAACACTAACATATAAAATAAAAAGCCCAATCTCCTGAAACTTCAGGAAACACCAACATACTGCAAGTCTGAACCCACGGACTTGCTTCCTACAGAAGATACTCATATCCAGGAGTGTGTGGGATACATTTGCCCAATATGGAACAGGTAATTCCACAGCTGAAGAAACCTACTGAGCTCTCCACGCTGGTAACAAGGAGAAAACAAGTGATGCAGGAGAGTGCAGCAGACTGCATATCACCCAGAAAAAGAGGTTTTCTCCCACAAAACTATGTCAAGCCTAAAGAGTGAAAAAACTAAAAAGAAAACACAGAACTAGTAACCTCCTAAGTAAGAGAAATGAGTCTTCAACAGCATGGTCTGGTAGGTAAGAGCACCCTTCAAGTCCCAAACTAAACAGACACTATTCATCTTTGAAAAATATTATACACAGATGTCTAAACCTCCCCCTAGAAGCAGGCCAAAATAAATATTAGGAGTTGTATCTAGGAAAAGTTCCGATCCAGCTAACTGGCAGAGGCACATAAGAGTACCAAAGAAACAGGACAGGTAGAACAGTGAAGCATCTGACAAGTGACAAACAAACTGCCTGAATTAATTCTATAGGCATATTACTTAATAACTTACCACTCTCTTTTAATGCTGCTGATGACAGAAGATTTTCTGAAGTATTCATGCTAACACCTGTGACATGAATGAAAATCGTAGACACTTATCAAATTTTTTAAAATATAAAACCTACCAAGAAGTATTTTACACTTAACACAGTATACATGAGCTCATTTACAATATCAAACCCCGTTTAAAAATGAATAAGCATAAAACTAATTTTGCATTAGCAAATCCAAATTACTCATGTACTTTGGTTGTAGTTCAAAGTCCAGACAGATGGTAGCTTATGCAAAGGCAATGAGTTAAAGGAAGGACAGAGGTTTGGCCTTTACAGCCATGGTTAACTTCAGATAGAAGTAACGGACCTTAAGCAGTGAAGCCAAAGACTACATTTTCTATCAGTACTGGATGAATATGCTGAACTTAATAAACCAACACAACAGGACTCTTCTGAGATTTTGTAAAGGAACAAATAAGCTGATGCAGTAACAAGCACTTTGAATTATTTCTATTTAAAATCTTTTGCATATAGAACCATATTTTATTTGAAATTATCACAGCCAAGCAAATATGGCCCAACTTTAAAGAGGAGAAAATAACAAATGTACCAATGTATGAAAGTAAATGAGATAAGATAATTCAAGCTTCTTAAGGAAGCAGTCCCGGCCTTCTCCAAACCTATGAACCCTAAAGTTTCATCTGACGTATTTTATCACACAAAGAACCTGTGTCCCTCAGCACAGGCAGTGGGATTCAGCAGGACTTTCTAACATGTAGCTAAGATCCTCACCAGAACTTCTGCCCAGAAGATTATGGGCAAACACATGATAATATTAATTATAAAACTAAAAGCACAGAGTAAGTGGCTGCAACCACTACAGAACCAGCATGCCTCAGCTCACTCTTCAGCATTTATGTTCTCAGTACTGAAAAGCATCATTCCCAAGTCAGTCCTGGTTTAATGTGCACTGGGGGCAGATGTGGGATATCACACTCTGCTTTGTTTGCCTTTTTTTTTTCGTTTGTTTATACTGATCCCCATCCCCAGAAACTTAACCATCTTCCACTTTTTCTGATGTTCCGTAACTACAGCAAAGCAAACCAGCAAGCTAAGGCTGCAAACATTTCAGTCACTGTAGTTTCTATTGTTAAAACAGAGAACCTTCTAGAACCAAAAACTGGTGACACACAGATATTAAAAATTCATGTTCAATAATCCAACATATTAGTTTATTTATCAGCTCTTTTAATCTGACTCTCTTAGTGCCTTGTAAGATTACTTGTGTGCACTCTAATCTTTGCCAAGAAAATGGAGTAAGTACATCTGGCTTACCTCACTACAAAAGTATTTTCATGAAACACCTAGTATACTGCAAAAAAAATTACCCTAATTTATGATATCTGAACCAAAAAAACCCTAAACCCCCAACAAATAAAAGAAAAAATCCCAAACTATGTAGTTACTACTCAGAGGTACTAGCCAATAACCAGCTTATTGAGTCACCTCCAAAAAATGACTCCCTACATCTTTTCCACAGAAAACACTAAAATAGTTCAACCTTCACAGACTGTGAAGACTAGCCAATTATTAAAAGATCCATACAACCAAATGGCACCCTGAAGTGACAACCTGGAAGATGTTTTCTGCAACAGCTTTTACTTTACACCCCTGTGCACAGACTGGTGCTGACCAAAGGAGGATTTTTTTTGATTCACTGCAATAATTATACAGGAAGAAGGACACTTGGTCTTGATTGCTTTAAAATGCGATACTCTGCTCCCTTTTTCAAGTCAATGTATTGCCATCAGTTAATAAATACATCAAAGCATTACACCCAAAGCAATTTTAGAGGTTAGTTAGTAAATACAATAATATTATTTTGTGCATGCTGACCTACAACATAGGCTTGACCGGTATCTTCAATGGATGATGAGTCTGATTCATTTTTCTTTCTTTCAGGGCTTCTACTTAAACCTGCATGAGATTTTGAACTTAAAGGGGAGAAGGAGAGAAGGGGAACCAGACAGAGGGAAGAGGAAGTTGGGAGAGGGAAGGATCAATGTAATAAAATAATGGCATGAATAATAAATCAAAACTGTTGCAAAATGTACATTGACTGTACACAAAGATACTGCAGGGTGGTCAGAGAGACTCTTACTTGCTCGGTTTTAATGCTCCTGCTGCTGATCCAGTATCAAATTTTGGCATTTGCTGAAAGACCCTTCCCATTATATCTTCTATTTTTTTGGGAGAAGAGTCCAAAGCAGTAATAACATTTTTCCTTGTGGGGTAAACAGAGATGTGACTCTGACTCAGATCGTGAAACGACTTGCTCATAACTCTGGGTCTTTCCTCCCATGGATTCTTCTCGTTCTTGTCCCTTGCAGAGCCAGGAAGTGGCTGGAAGAGCGAGAGCTCAGAGCAGGACAGTCTCTTGAGGATCTCTGCTTGGACAGACAGGGGTCGAACAGCAAGTCTGTTCAGAGTGCTGCTGGCCAGGCTGCCAGTGCTGATGGCTCGCCCCATGTTGAAGCCTTTGACAGAGTCCGCATGAAGGTTCAGGCTCCTAAATGAAGCCCTTTCTGTGGAAATTTAAAAAAAAAAAAAAAAAAAAAAATCAAACCAAAACCCAAACAAATGATGTTATTCAGTAGAGCTAGTGTGACTACCTTGTGTAAAGCACGTTTTTTAAACAACCAATTCAGACAAAATGTATTTTCTCAAGATGCTTAGCAGTATGTACCATCATCAGAGACATATAAACACCCACTATGGAGTCTGCTCAGGAAGCAAAGTTTGGAGTTCATGACATTACATTAACCCGTAGTCCAAAACCACAGAACAGCAGAATATTTATCCTTTTATTAGCATGAAGACTCATATTCCCTGTAAAACTGCTGTGCCTTATATACAGGCACATCATCTCCTTCTGCAAAACAAATAACATCCTCAAGCTAAGTGACCTGGAAGACTACACTTCCTTTAATCTGCTCAGAAAAACCTTTTCCAGGATTTGAACAAATAGGGCTCCCCCACCTCCACACTATCAGATCCTATGAAATTTCCATACATCCATTGCTCTATTTTCTTTGCATGAGCCCCTTCACATCTCCAGCACAGCTGCAAGGTCACAGGGGCTTGGCAGCTTCTCTACCTGGTTGCAGAGCACCAGTTCACTCAGGTGCACTTAAGGACCTCCCCCTGCCACAAACATCCTAGCATGAAACAGAAAGTGTTGGCTGGGGTTTGCCAGACTTTTTGACTCATTAGCAAGGATTCCCTTAAGCAGCAGCAAGAAACAGGTTTTGGACTGTAATTAAATTACTGTCAGCTGAGTCGTGGGAACTGTCTGGGTGGATGTTCTTAGCTGAAAGCAAATTCATAATACATCTTAGCCTAAACCCCTCTTAATTCAGAGCAAAGCTGAACAGGGCTCATTTCTATTATCCTAACTGCCTCCTAAAGCTAGCAGTTAAGTTCCTGTGGCTTGGCTCTCACACAGGAACTTGATAAGCTGTGGCAACTTGTTGGCTGGTTAGAGACTTTAAAGGAAATCAGGCCACCTGAACCCTTCATAAACTTCACTGGTGTCTTGGAGTCAGTTCACAGGAAAGTCTCAGGAAAAGCAAGCCTCAACTGCATATATATTTCTGATTTAAGGTTAACCAGTGTTTTACTTAAATCCTACATACAGGTAGGGAACAAGCTGCTTTAGGAAGCCACATTGTAACTCAAAGGAAAAATGCTACTTCTCAGCACACATCATCCATTAGCTTTAAGGGTAAATAGAATAGGCTTTTAGAAAAGAGTGTATTTGACAAGTGCAACCTTAGCTCTGCCATTCCAAATGACATTCCTTCCTCCAGTACCTTGGCAGGAATTAACTGCCACAGTAACTCAAGCTTTCTCTGTAGCAGGCACACAGATTGTGAAGATTTTGCTGTGGAAGGTATGTTTCTGTCCTTTTAAAAGGTGAATTAGTATACAACTACCAGTGCCTTATCCACACCAAACACCTCTTCTAGCCACAGCCACTAGACTATATAAGCTACAGAAGAATGATTTTGCCCAATCAGACCAGAAAATCCACAAATCTCAGTTTCCTGACTTTGACGGAAGACATCAATGACACCTGCTCCTGCTGTGCTCCCATCCTGGGAAAGAGAACCCTAATAAAAGATGCTGAGGTCTCTTCTCTTGACATTGCATTCACCTGAGAACACCAAACAGAATTTCCACGGATTTCAGATGAATACTTTCACATTATTTTCTATATAGACATTAGGCTTTTCAAACCTTCTGCCAACCCTGTAGCTGAGAATTCTCATGTGCGCAAAACTCATCCTCCATAAGGTTGACTTAACCCTCTCTTCATTTTTTTTTGGTTTTCCATATGCCCTTTCTGGAATCCAGAACACCCTTTTCTTTACTGTTTTCCTTATTGTTATATATGTCCTTTTCTCGGCTATTTTTCCGAGTGCTTCAACTACCAGCTTTTACTGACATATTAAGGGTTCAGTTTAGATTCAGCAAAGTTATAACAACAGCAAATTTTTTGTTTTGTTTTTACTTCTAATAATCAGTGTAATGGAATTAACCATAATGCTGATTTGTTTGCTTCTGATTACTAAAGATTGGTGGAATCTGGGACCTCTGAACTCCAAGTGGTCATCACTGTACAGAAGCAAACTATTGTTTTCCAGACTCCCACAGCACAACACATACTCCATCTGTTAAGAGCAGCCAAGTTTGCCCAACCAAGAAAGCCTTTCAAGTATTGCTTTTCTCTGCAATTCAGGATAAGCAAACACTAAATTAGAGAATGGTAGAAAGGCTTTAAGTCACTTGGTCCTACTTCTTTGCCAGAAGCTGGCTAAGCCCAAGATAACAGAAAAAAGGCTGGATAGTTGCCACATGCCTTTTCCCACTCCTACCCCTCCTCTTTTCCTTTTTAGAGATCACAATATCCACAGCAATGGGGTCAAACTCCTTCCCAGTTACACTAGTAGAAGTCTGGATTAACAGCAACTGGAATGCAGACAGATAAAAACAGGGAACAAAGAAAGCGTGAGCAGGCAGACCGACCAAAAGCAGCACTTCTAGACCGTGCTGAAGGCCAGCCAGCCAAGTGAGCTCTGCTCCAAACAGTGAAGAAATTAATAGTGTTTTTTTCAGTGATTAGTTTCAAATTAATATTTTCTATCTGAAAAGAATGTCTTTACATTTTCTATTATGCACACAAATTATGAAGGAAACTGGCTAGTATCAATCTTGTTCCTTACTAGGCCCACCCAACATTAAGTGGAATAAAGACAGCTGAACCCACAGCTCAGAGATGCAGCATCATGGAATGCTCCCTATTTCACTTGCACTCCCATGATTGCACCATATTATTCACAATTCCACATTATCAAACCAATTCCTTTCACATCAAGCAAAAGCTAAAAGTCCTGTTATTGAAATATCTTCAAGATATTTCTGAAAAAAAGGCCAAAAAAGCCTTTAATCAAATGGGAAAGCACTATTAGTGACCTATTTTTAGATTCCTTTTAATTTAGAGGAGCTGCTGGGTGCCAGCTTTTCTGTGTTGTCCCAACTCCTTTTCCACCCCTCAAACAAAATCTAAACAAGCTTAGCTAGTTCAGTCTCTTCACAGTATAAACCCTCCAAATGTAGATCTTCACATATATAGCACTCAGCAGAATTACTGAAACTCCAGTTCAGTTTCTCTCCTTAGAAAAATAAATATAGATTGCTATTAAAAACTAACACAGCAGCACAGTCCTTACCAATGTCCTGAGTGTCTTGGTTGCTCTGCCTGGTTCTCATCTGTAGTTGGAACTTATGCTGGGAAGAGCAGAGATGCAAAAGGTACTGGCAAGTCTTACTATTGTCAGTCTGAAAGGCATGCTTGATGCCATCTGATGTGTTCTGCAAAGTTATTTTCTTCTTCTACACAATGGAGAAAGAAAAAAAGTTGAAGACAAATTATTTCTTTTAGGCTACAAAGAATTCTGTATTTGCTTGTGCACAGTAACAGCATTCAAACTTTCCTGAAGCAAAATGCACTGATGGGAGAGATTTCTGTTAAAATAGGAGTCAAAAGTAATTTGAGATTTACAAAGTAGCTCTTTAAAACTTCTCCTGGGCTAGATGAGAAGGTGCTTTATTATTATTTAATCTGTCTCTGTTACTGTAAGTGCTAAGTAATGACAACCAGAACTATTATATTTTGCAGGATGGGGTTTTCAAAGGCCCCTGAGAAAATCACAAGGGATCCTGTTATTTGACAGAAAAATAACTAAATGCTGATCTAATTATGAAATCTATCAGTTAATGTTCCAGGTCTTGAACTTATCTTTTTAGTAATTTTTAAACTTCAATTTATCAATTCTAGTTAAAATCATATCACAGATAAAACAGGCTATAGCTTTTCAATAAGGTATCAGACAGAATTAGAAGTGCTGTTTTCAATACCTATATAAAGGTAAGCATTTGAAGCTCAATGCCTCATTAAAAACTGACACATGATCACCAGATTATGGTGCATCCCCTCAAGCTGGCTGGTACTGTCCAGATCAAGTGTCAGCCTGTTATCTATTATCATTCAGCTTAACAACTCATGGAAATACAATTTAAAAGCAACATAGGTGCATCTCCTAGTTATACTGAGTAGTGGCATTTGCCAGTACCCACTCCTCTAATGCAGGATTTCTCAGTCTGGTGCTCCTTCACTGTCCTTGTCCATGCAAGCTAAGGAAAAAAACATTAAAGCACGAAAACTCCTATTTCAATCCCATAATACAACAGCCACACAAAACATAGTCAGACTATGCTGTAAAACAGCAACTTTATTCACAAAAAAAACCAACACAAAACTCACATTAACTGGAGACACAAATATAGACGTGTACACACAGAGGAGAAGAGACCAACTTACACTAAAGGATATTTTCTTGGTCTCTCTCCATGGGAAGCGTAGTACAGGGGTACGGGCACCATTGTGAACTTCAAAAATGACAACTCCTTTGCAGCACACTCCCAGAAGGATGCCTGTTTGGGATCTCTTCTCAGGCAGCACATGGTGAAGGTGAACCCCATATTCTGTGAGCCTCTGACACAACTGTACAGATCAACACAATGGAACTTGTATGAGTATGAAACTAAGGCCATTACAAGTTTTCACACCACAACACAGATATTATACCTCTCTATAATGTTTTCACATATGCATACAGATATATGGATTTCAATAAAAAGAGCCCTCTCTCCCTGGTGATTCCACTTACTTATAGTTTACAGCTATTAAAACAGACAAACATCAGTTGAGTGTTTTAAGTCTTGGTGCCAAACTACAGAAAATGAACCCAGTGTTTATTAAAATCAAATAGAGAAAGCACAAACAAAGAACACATGTGAGTAAATCAAACTTGCACAAACCAGTCATTAGCAAGCAACTGTAACTAGACAGATGCACTGGTTACAAATACATTTTTAAAAGCAATATTAAATTAACACTGCAATTCTGTGATCATATTAAGGTATCATAACTATCAAAAGATGCAGCTGCACTCACTTTGCACTACCAGTCAGTCATCCCTGTTGCCTCTTCAGTACTGGTGTAAGGGACTGACGTAATGAATCAAACAAGGGAATCTAACTGCTCTCCCCACCACACCCCCAGCCAGGTTAGGTTTTAGCTACGATCAAGTCTCCTACTTTGTTCTCTGTGGCCAAATTCCAAGAACACTTCTGTACAACAATCAGCAGACTTAGAATGGACAAAGTCAGCTACGTGCCTCTTCCATCACATACTCAAAGAGACTGTGGAGCTACAGTGTGGCTGTGGAATTACAGTGTAATGGTTATTTGTTGTTTCAACAGCAAGTCCTCACCCGCTGAATTTATTTGCAGTCATTGTATCAAGGCAGAACCTGACTATTATCCCACAAGAAACAGCAGCAAATACCATAATTAGATTTCTCAATGGGTCCTTTTAGAATAATCCAAATATATCTGTAGATAATAGCTTTCCTATCATCTTACATAGAACCCGCACAAGAAATTCTTCTTGGCAGTGCTTCTGGCTTGCTTCATACCAAGCACCACGCACAGTATAAGCTGTAACAAAACTTTTCATAATTTATGGTGTTTTTCCCCTCTACAGGAAGCACAAAAGATATAGGGAATATAGGGTGTGCTGCCTCATAAACACAGCTTCTTTTAGAGCAAACACAAGGATCAATAGTTGCTTTTAGCTAGCTTGAGCTAAGACTACTAACTGGAAAAAAAGTGAGAGAACTTCCCATCTGTTGCAATTTCTCTTTGCTTGTTATGATGTGTCTTTAGGACAAAATCTTTTCAGCTTTCTTCCTTTCAGTGTTATTCATACCCTGAGTTGTTTTACTGTGCTTTCACTTGAAGTCCATGCACCCATATTCCAACAAGGGAATTTTTAAGTTACAGATGAAGGAAGCCAATTACTGCCCACTTACCTTCAGAAATTCTAACTCTGTCTCTTTTTCAGAGGCACCCACGTAAGTACTGTGCAGTTTTGGCAGCTCTTCCTTGATGTAGGACAGATCCAGTTTCTCCATCACTCTAGCTGGGACATAGTGTTCTAGTCTGAAATAGGACAAGCCATGCACCTGCAACATGAAACATTTTTGTGATGACACCTCCATATACTGCCCTATGAGCATAACTGAAGCATAAACATTCATTTTTACCAACAACTGTACATTACAACTCAGAGGATCATACGATTCTGAGTAAGGGGAGGGAATCACAATCTCAGTCTGGATCTAGATTTCATATCAGCTTCTCCATATTCGAGCTTGACTCTACTTCCACTGGAAAAAAAGTGCTTTAACACCCATATCTTGAACTAAATTCTGCAACTATCTGTGTTAGACTTTAGGAACACCTGCTCACAGTAAAACCTGCCAAGAGCATATAATCTGAGCTTCCAGTCTGGGGCAGAGCTGTGGAGCACATGTGGCAGATCAGCCTTTAATGAAGCAGTGAGACCACAGTTCAACAAGATCAAAGGTGAAATTGATGATGTACCTCTGCCTGGTAATCTCCATACTCAGCTTGGAGAGCTAGTGATGCTAATAACAAGGCTGTCTCATCATCACAGTGCATCCTGTCTTCTAGGATGTCCTTCCGCAACTGCAGGTAGTACTGGTGACAGGTCAGCGTATGCCTAGAACAGAAATATAAAACAAAAATCATGAAAAAACCCATACACCATCTTTGGTACTCCATTTGACTAATACTTAATTTCTGTCCATAAATTCAGGGCTTAAGGCTGTAAAAAATTTCATACACTCACTGTATAAGACTGACATCATCCACAAAAAACTTAATGCGAAAAAACAGAGTGAAGTTGACAGGAGGCTTGTTCTTCTTCTTTGGTTCCTCCTTCCATCCTTCTGGAGCTACTTTACTTAGCTTTATGTCAGGATCAACGAAGAAAAACTCATTGTCTGCCACAAACATGAAAGAGAAGCACATAGGCAAAAGCATTAAAACCAAGTATTTTCTCCAGATGGAGGATAAAGACAAGATTTATAACTCTGAAATTGGGTATTGATCAGTAAAGCTTTCAGTTGATTAACAATGACTTAATAAACACAGTATTTCTTAAAGGGAATACTGAATAAGGGCAGAAGAAATAATTTAGTAGTTATTCTTACCTCTCAAAGTAGCCAATCCAAAGAAGTGATGTTCCACCAAGCCAATATGGGCAACAACCATATCAAAGACATCTTTACATATCGTTTTGGTATCACAGGTCAGCTCCAGCTTCTGCCCACTCAGAAGCATCACATTTACTTTTCGCCTGGTGTCATCACTCTTGCCTTTCTTAGTCTGCATTTTGGGAAATAAAATCTCTCAACATTGACACTTGTGACAAAAACACATTTGTTGGTTTAACACACTTCCCCTGCTATAGATGGCTGAACAGCCCCTTTCTTACCAAGATAGACTTCGGTAGATCCAAGGATACGAATGGCTCAATTGTCATTTTCACAAACTCTGGGCCAAAGAAATTCTGCAAATCACAAAAGAGCATCAATGAACACTGTGTTGCTGGAGCCACACTTAACTCCTGCCCTGTGAATGCAAAAGAGGGACCAAAACCTAAAATTTGGCAATTGCCTGCTGCCTACCATGTACTATATGCAAAACATCTTTACAAAAACCTCTTAAGGGTTGGGGGACAGTAAGAGGAACCAACCCAATTAGTTAAAGCCTACATGAACTAACTCAACGTGATGGACTGGAGACAGACACAGGAATTATTACCCTGGATTAGGGCAGCAAGTCCCTGACTCTTGTTTCAAGTTTTCCCATCTTAAAAAAAAAAAATTTTAAAAAATCCAGTTCATGGGAAGTAGCAGCAGAGGGCATCAAGCCATCATCTATTCTACACATCAGACACTCTGTTTACCTATATACCTCTGTCTTCCTCTTCCTCTGTAATTCTGTATTTCACCCACATACCAAGACAGCTGGGAAAGCAAAGAGGATTTGCAGAGGGATTCAGGTGAACTTATGGGCCAAAGGAATCCTCTCTCTCTTCACCTTCCCAACTTGTTCATTTAATAACCTCTGATGCTGGTGGGGACATCCACATTCCACTAAGAGAAATGCAAATGAAGTGGCTGAAAACACCACAGAATAGAGGAGAAAACCTACGCCCTACCTTTGTTAGGATGTTATATTGTTTAATTGCTGCAATTGTTGAGCCTTGCTGTCTGTTTTAGCATCTCTCGATGCCACTTGAGGCTCTGTAGCCACTAATGCCACAAAATCTCAGAAGTTTTACCCTGTGAAAGCAGGCCAACACCAAGCACCAGGTGTTTAATCTGCTTAAGACTCTTTATTACAGGACCCAGTTTATGAATCCCACATAAGAGAGTTTCAGTCGAGACACTGCTCTGTTTCAATGAAAACAAGGGTTCACCTGAGCTCAGGGCATTACCCTCAGTTTTCTCTGTGTCATGGCTGTTTCCAGGGCTATTTCCCTCAGCGGATCTCTGGTGATGTCAAGCATGGAGGATCTAATTGCATCCCCTGGGTACAGGTTGGGCCGGGACTGTCTCAGAGCCATCCTAGCTTGCAGTTGCATCATTTCTTCTTCCTGACGCTTCAGCATCACTTCTTGACTGATTAGTTTGCCTTCAAATGGTGCTTCAGGTTGCCTGCAGGACAGTCAGAGGGGATGACAGATTAGCAGCTATGCCCAAGACATTCTGCTGCTTTAAGCACATGCCTAAGTGGAAACACAGAGCACAAACACCAGTTCTCAAATACTACATTAAACACATTTATTCAGCAGCCAGGAGGTAACCTCTGTGCAGCAATCCATCACTGCAGAAAATAAGCAAACATGCCAAGTTTCTGCAACTGCCTGCAGAACTGCCTCATTTATTCATATGAAAAGAAAGGCTCAGCTGCAGTCTAAAAAAATACCCAATGCTACAAATCCAGTGAATCAGTGCAAAATTAGTAGATATACAAGAGGAAGAAAAGTATTAATGCTTTGAAAATATCTTAATTTCTGTGTTCAAGAGGGGACTGTGAAACTGGCATGCTTAAAAACATGTCATTAGAGAAAAAATTGAAATAATAGTGTACTTTCTTGACGTAAATACCGCTCCAAATACTGTATTTGCATGGGCCTGATTTTTATTCCTGGATTTCTCGTAAGTAGTACAGCTTGAAATATTTACATAAATATGTTTATGTATTAACATCCTATATACTAAATCATTCTAAATATCATACATAACATAAATACGTTTCCATAATCTAATTTTGCTGAAAACAGTTCCTCTTTTTAAAAATTCCTAAGAATGGGCTGGCTGATATGCAGCCACCCCAATGACTAAATTAGAGTCTGAATTTATAATCTGAAGGAAAAAATGAGAAAAAACAAACAAAAGAATGCATCAATATTTTAAAAAACCCATAGCAACGTATCTGCAATTTCTTTTCTCGGCAAGTATTGATCCCAAACATCCTGTCAGTTTTATTCTCTATAGAAGCAAAGAAATTCATGTCCTGTTTGGGTGAACAAAAGCTATTTTTATTTGAAAAATAAAGTAAGATGGTTAGGAAACGTGAAGAACAGAGAAATCCAAGAAAAACAAAACCAACTTCTACTCCTTATCTCTCTATTCCATGCTCACAGAAAAACACCTTCAAACACTGAACTAGATATAAACCAATCAAGCCTTCTGTAGAAATCCTAGAAGAAAAAAGCAAGAAAAAGCAATTTTCTCCCTCTGTTAATGTAACTCAAGAGAAGCAATTCTTAAAAATGGACAGGGGAAATGAACGTGGCTTTCATGCACAACAAACATTTTTGGAAATTCTAAAATGAGTGTTTGGCATACCACCCAAACTAATGAGTAATGAGAAACACGAAAAAGCAAAGGAAATGTTTAGAAGCCTGGGTATCATTGCACTCAGGTTTAGAAATATAAAAATATAGAGTAATCCTGCACTGTCAGTGACACATGGCCCTTTGTAGTAAGGTAATATACAGACTTTTAAAATTACATTAAATTTATATACCTACTTCCTAAGAGAACATAAAGATGTGTTTGAAGAGTGGCAAATCTGTTAATAAATTAAGAGAAAAATGCAGCTGTCCAGACAGTTCACTTATCTATGCTAAACTGGTGGGTATGACTTCAAATTTTATTGTCATCTTTTTACAAAGCTACTAATGAATATCAGTGCATCACAGTCTCTTAATACTAAGGTGTTATATCATACAAACACAGCATTAAAATAAGAGTTACATATAAAAAGAGAACAGTGTTAAAGTTCCTCAAATGACATTTCAGGGAAGATACAGGGGAGTTATAGAACAAATGTATTAACGTAAACCCATTATCCTTTCCCCTGCACAGGGCTTTCATAGCATTTTTCCCTTCTCCCTCCTGTGCTTCTTTCTACAACAGCCTGAATAACGTGCACTGGAAAGGACAAAGAAAGAGAAAAGGCCTCAGACCTGTCAACACATGTGCACATGCTTAGCTTTTCACCATGAGGAAACTTGTTAGGATTGACATATATGGGAATATTGACAAAGCCTTAAGTTAAATACACCCACAAGCACCCTTCAGATCAAGGTCTAAGGATGGGCTCTGAAATTAAACAGAAACACTTTCTGAACATAAAGATCTATGAATTATCAAAGACATATGAAAAAGACAGGTTGCAACTGGCTCTATCTAAAAACTTGCTACTGTGGAAACACCTACTGTAGAAAAATATCTTGCCTCTTTAAAAACATACAGCTCTGTGCAATAGGAGCAATGGGAAGTTTTTATCATTAGGTTGGTTTGATCATCTCTGTTGACACATATTAATTGCTCTGAAAATTGGGGTGGTGTGTCCATGAAAGAAGCTCAAAAACCTAAATGTTGAAAAATTTTCCTAACTTAATACATAAGCGCCAAGCGTAAATCTGCATGTTTCAGCATCCTGGGTATGTAAAATTAATTCTGGCTTGGTCAGACTGCCAGTTTTTTATGGGGAGTAACATGATTCAGTCTTTACGTTCTGAGGCAAGGAATGCATATCTCCTACAGAAAAGGAAATATTGCTGACATATACAGGTAGAGGCCTTTCGTGAAGTTCTGAACATGCAAGAGTTATTACCAAAAAAAAAAAAAAAATCCAATCAAAAAAATCCCTGAAAAAACGTCTAAATTACATTCCTAACAGATAGCATCACAGAAGTGGGTTTTGCGTGGTGCTTCATCAGACAAATACTTGGCTGCTACTCTGTATTTTCATCAGTCTGACTGCAAACCAGAATCTCACAGCTGCTTATTAACCTGCAAATGGTAGGGGAGCAGGAACCTGGAAGGCTGACGCTTGGAAAAGAAGGGAAGTGAATTATCTCTTCACTTGGTGTACTTACCAAGAAATTAGCAGGTATTGGATCAGAGAAGGAAGTTGGAAGAAGGGAAGCAGGTAGGCATTCTCTAATGATTAGTGCAGAGGAAAGGTCAGGAATAGACTGAGAAAGATGGAAGCCTTTTGGTAAGGTAGGAAGGATATGGAAATGGAATCTACTGGAAGGAAAAGGCAGCAGAAGGAAGAGATCCATGTCAGTTGCTGCTCCTAGAGAGAAAAAGGAAGAAATAGTAAAGGAAGAAGAAGAAAACGAAAGAAAAAAAAAAAAAAGGAAAAAATAAGGAATACAAGAAGCAGAGAGGAAACAAGACACAAGCCATTTCCACAAGGAAGGCATTCCAAGAAGCTTAAAGGATAACAACAGTCACAGACCACAAGAAGGCTAATACTGAATGTCTATGGCTTCTGCTAATTTAAGATCAGGTCAGCCCACCCAAGCAGCACAAGCTGCACCTTCTGATAACTCTGAACAACTTTGCTGCTTCCTTTAAAAAACCCTCCCTTAAATCCAAATCATCCTATTTGATTTACAAGTCAATTTTAGAAGGATAATTTTGTGGATAATTAAACAGACTGGCTCTAAGAACATGTCACAGGAGCAGTAAAATTAATATGCATTCAAGAACAGATAGTATCTCTTGAATGCAAGAGAGACACTGAAACATGCTCCAAGTGCTGACAGAATTTAAGTAATGGTTTAAGTTGCATATACTTCCCCAAACCCAGGCATCTAATGACCAGCCAAAGCCTGTAAACTCTGAGATTCTGCTCCTTGGAGCTACTTGTCATCACTAGTTTTACTTTGAGACCTGAGGTTTCTGAAGTTATAAAAGCCATGGTCTGTAGCAACACAGGACATTTTTAAAGCAGCAACATTCAGTGTCCTGGATAAAAATATTAAGTTACTTTCTTAGAAATTCCCCCCTTCACTAACTACCATCTTGGATGGAACTCCTTTTATACTTGTTAGCATTGGTATGTTTTGGGAGCTGCTATAGTAGGACAGAGAGAGTACACTGTTTTCTATTCAGCTCATACAATTAACAGAGGTATAATCTAGGTATTACTACAGGACTGAATTCTACTTGTGGCTGCTGTCCTGTTTCTCAGTAGGTCTGCAAAAAAAAGCTAGTAATACTAACTGGCAACCTTATTTTTTCATCTTGGATAAACTTACTAGCCTGGTAATTAGATTAATAAAAAACTCCAAACTTGTTCACCTCATGAAAATGGATAATTATGAAAATCAGTAAATAACTATCTGTGCTACCCTACCATGACATTTTTGTGCAAGTGCAGAGCAGTATCTTTTAGCAAAACCACAGAGAGGAGGTCAAGGATACAGAAAATAAAAAAAAATACTAAGCCTTAATGTAAGACTGTATAGTAACATACATGTAAAATGCATTCTGCTGCTAAGCACAACAGGTAAGTCTATGCTGTCCTTGCAAAACATATTTTCCTTCTAGATTTCACACATATACAAATTACATCCATTAAAGGTACCAGTCTTAACAGAGTAATATAAAACAATGTGAAACAAACCATGAGAAACTATGTACTGTTTTACCTCAGCATTTTCACTTGTATAATGGGCCCGATTCATTTACAACAATGACTCATTTACAATGTGACTCATTTACATACCACATACCACTTTCTGTTTCTGGAATACCTTGTAAATAGAAACAAAAGTTCTCTATCAGCATCTGCAAATTACTGCCAGTTTATTTGGAAGCATCACTACAGTGCTGAATGGGCAATTTACCGGGTTCAAGGCAAAGCAGAATGAAGGTTGACTTAGCAGTTCTCACCAAAATAAAAAGACAAAAAAAAAAAAAAAAAAAAGCAAATAAGAAACCTATATATTCATTCTGTACACACAGTGGCAATAGTCTGGTTTTCTATTTTAGTGCGGTGCTAAGACAGCGTGAAACACAAAGTAAGAATTTACAGTTCTTGAACAGGGTGACAAGGATCATAAACCAGTAACCCACCCCCTTAGAAGCCTGTCCTAAAAGCACACATACTATGTGAAGATAGGCTGGATCCCCATGACTGCCTGGACACAGCTAACACATCCGGTGCTACATGGATAGATACTACATTCCTGACAACAAAACCACGTGGACTCAGTTAAGCACCTAAATACTTCTTCCCTGCCAGAAATGCCAATATATAAGTTTCTAGATGACTCTGCACTTCTCAGGAAAAGTACAGATGGTAAGGAAACCAATTAATCAAACCAGGTAACCAAAAGCTGTTAAGATTTCCATGAATTCTTCTCTTGCTCACCTGCATAGAGATACAGCTCATTTGAGACCCTGCCCCTCTCAGATCCATTTATGGCACACAATACAGTGCAAGGAGCAGAGACTCACTTATTTTCATCTCAATGTTCAAAGCATGGCTCTAAGCCCCATTAACTGCACATTTGAATCAAGTGAACGTGAAGGACACATTTGTCAGCCTTGTCGCATCACCTGACACAGTTCTGATCTTCACACACTTCCAAGTTTCTTTAATAGGCTAGAGCAGGATTGCCCTCCAATTTATGCCAAAAACATATAAATATCATAGAATATCGAGCACAGCAGCAATATTTCTCCTGCTCTATGGCACATAAAGCAAAAAACTGCCAATAGAAGGCTTTGTTGACGTGATGTGATGAGGGAAGAGGGAAAGGAGGAGAAATGTCTTAGTTTTTGTAGCAAGGGGTAAAAAATAATCTGTATCATTTTGATAAAATATTCCAAGGTGATAAGGTATCTGGCAGACACCAGAAGAAACTTTTAAATCCAAAAAGTCGATGTCAATAAAAATTTTCAAACCTTTAGAGTGGAACCATTCTCAAAACATAACAGCTGTGGCAAGATATGCTTCTGTAAAAAGATGCTGTATTAAGGTGATGTTCAAAGCAGAACCTATTTTTTAAAGCTGTATTGATGAACAGCACTCATCAATATGATGCAAACCAAACAGTGCAATATTTGAATACACAGCATAGCGAAGTAATTTTGAAAAAGCATAAACTGTTACTGAATTGGCCTAATTAATAAATGCTGAGGAATTAAAAAAAATTAATCCAAACACAAAAACATAAACTAAGAGTTTGCCAGAATTACCAACCAAATGTATGGCTTTTGACTTATTTCAAGGAAATAACCATGCTACCATTTCCTTATTAAATGGAAAAAACCCACAAATAAATCTGTATTAATATCAATAATTTAAAAAAACTTTATTTTAGGAAAGTCCAATTAAAAAATAATTAAATATTTCCAAGCAGAACATAGCCCCTGACCTTCTGACAGATAGAACAACTTGACAGAGTAAGCCAGTCTCCATTAAACATGGGAAGTGAATTTGGATTCCCAACTTACCTCTACATCACAGTGCATCATGAAATTTTATTTTTTCATTCAAGTAAATGGAACTACCATTTTCATTCAAGTGTTACATGACATTCTTTTTAATCTTAAGCAGAAGCTGGGATGGGAGTGAAAAGCTTCACCTGCAGATTTAGAATACATTCTTTGATAAAGAAAAAGCACTCCAAGACATATTGTTTTCAAAAGGTTTACCTTGTTCTCTGAGAATTAGCTTGACTTGATGTGGAGATATCATCAGCACCCGATAACACACCACTGGCATCATCTCTCTTGAAACCTTCATTTCTTCTCACTAACAAACCAAAAGACAAATTAATACCTGACTGGGAAACAAAACACACAGAGTAATCCCATCTAAAATTCAAGGATTTATCAGTCATATGAGATGACTCAGAAGGAATCAAATTCCTGTGTTCTGCACAATGGCATTACAGTACCAAACAAACTAGTGTTATGAAGCTGATTTCAGTTTTCAAAGCTATCTTACAGTTTCACCCCAACAAAGATAGCTGACACGCCTTTAAAGAAGAATACTAAGGAGGCCTAAAAGAAATCACAATAAAATTGCATAGACACCTTCCCAAGGTAACGCATTTCTTTGTCAGCCATGAGGTGAGACAAATACATGGCAGAGACATCATGCAAAACCACTCCAGACCAGAAGAGAGCAGCTAGTTAACTGTGCATCCAGTACCCAAGAAAGGACTTAAGAAAGCCCTACCTGAGCTCCTAGTGATTATCCCTGGAACCTGACTCCTCATTATAATTTATATTTTTTTTTCTTTTGGCAATATATTAACCTGTGATTCTCTATGCAAAGTTAGTTTCTGCTGGGAGATCTTCCTGTAGCAGCACCTGAGATGCTACACTTAGAGCTTGATTTTGCAAAGTACTACGCTTCCCCCTCACTGTACCCTCAGTAAAGAGCTGGGAGGAGAGCCCTTGCAGGACACATTACAGCCACATTGATTTAGAAATAGTTCTTTTTGACAGTGATTTCACTGAGCTCAGATATACTACTACTAGATGGCAGAAGGCAGCTCTGTCTTGCCTGTCCAAACTTAGGAGTTGTTGACTTTGGACTGGAACACATAAACAGTCTGTTCTAAATTGCAAGCCAGTGAAGGGAAATTACAGAAGCCTCAATACTTGTTACTGCTCCTCAGGCTTCTGGCTCAGTAAGCAGAAGGACAGACAATGACAAAGAAGGTTGAGAGAGCAGCGAGTACATGGAGGCTGGGCTGGAATTCTGTGCATATAGAATATACATAGTGCAGCTATACTCCAGCTTCCTCACTACTGTTTTCTTTCCTAATTTTCACCAAATTATTTGGCTCCATTTCTCATAATCATTCTACAAAGATGATTCTTCCTGCCATACATCAGCAAACAATCTTTTGTACCATCTCCTGTTTTTCCAAGCTGTGGATTTAATAAAAATTACTAAAATTTATCATACAAACAGCCTGTACTATGTAGAACTTTTTCATTACACTGAAATCCTTGGCATACAGTTTATAAACCACTTAACCCTCACAGTAAAACCCACTGACACAATTATACCATGGAGGTCCCATACAAAGCTTTTGTAATTCACTGTTATTGTGCACTAACAACTCTGTCATTTTTTGCCTCTGAAGGCAGCACATTACTTTAAAAAAAGCATGTCTAGTAAAAAGTTAACTATTTCCAGGTTTTCCTACCAAGTTCCCTCCCAGAGTGCTAAATGTCAAACCCATTTCTGAACAGATTGCCAATTATGCTTATCTGTACATGATGTTGTAATTTCATCATCTTACAGCTTTGTATCAGGGCAATTATCAAGACTCCTACCAATGAGTTTTGGGGTCTGTTTTTCATCTCGAACTTTTTTCTCTAGGTTTTTTGTTTCTTTGGGTTTTTGGCTGGTTGGCTGGTTTTTAAACATAGGACTTACCTTGCCTGAAATCTGGTTCTGAAGAAATAACAGATGGACTTTCACTCGAAGTACTATAAACATCGCTGTGATAAGATTTGTACCTTCTCAAAGGCTCTGAAAATTTAAATCAGGTTATCAGAAGAAGAAAGCAACAATCATAATGTAAAAATCAAAACAAACGTTTGCAATTTTTGGAAATATCTTCAAACCATTTTAAAATGCTTGTCTGTGGCTATGGAGTCTAAAAGCAAACACCCCAGGGATGCTTTGCAGTCCCATTCTGTTCCCATAGCCTGAGGGTTCCGTGGTCAGTCTGGCCCCTCTTGGCTATCCCAACACAGCCACCTCCTCTGAACTGTTCTCAGCATCACTTCCAAGCTAAAACTAGCATTAAAAAAACCCAATGAAACCCAAGACAAAAACAGATCCCTCCTGCAAACAAAGCAGGTGTAAACATTTGGTGCACACCTCTTGCACATAAAAAGCAATCACCAGAATTCAGTCCCTGGTTCCTTTACAAGGTAGAAAGAAACATATCCACAGAGACAAAGCAAGCACTGGAAAATTATAATTCAGCTCATTCTTTGACATCCACAAAATATGATTAACAATCAATTAGTAAGCCCCTAGAGGATATTTAATTAACCAGAACAGCTAAATTGATGTGATGAGAAATCAATACAGTAGCCTCAGTTCCTACTCTCAGGGGATTATATAAATAACATACTGGAGCAAAGGACTCCACAGAAGGGGGTATGTACTTGACATTTGCAACCATCTCCCAGGACTTTCCTAAGCACAAGCCAACAACCACCCACAGAATGTGCATAAAAGCAGAACACACACAAAAAAGAAGTCTCCACATCTTGGGAATACTTTGAATGCTTCACTGTCAAAGTGAGAGAAAACTTCAGATGTCTCTATTTTCAGAAGGCTGTTTCTGGTCTGACGATAGATAACGTTTTTGAAAACAAAAGCAGTAATATGGAAAAAACATGTCACCTGCTTTGAAAACAAGTGTCAGTCACTACAGCAAGGAATATGCAATGCAAGAATACAAAATGGGGAATACATGAGCAGATATGTCTGGAGACTGCAAAAAGGAAATCGGAACTTCCAACTTCCCATGCTCAGAAAACAAAACGTCTGATGAAAAATTCTGAGGGAAAAATAAACCTGCTGCATAACTTCTATTAGGACAGAGGGTGTCAGAGGTTAGGCAATAACACTACTCATTTAGATTTCCTACAGAAGTAGGAAAAATTCCAACTAGAAAATAAGCATGAAAAGAAGAAAGTGAATGCAGTACACTAAGAACTAAACACTATTTCATGTTCACTTCTGTTTCCAAAACCTTCCTCTTTAAAAGCCAGTATTTCCCCCATTTCTACCCCGCCCTCTTGGACTGCACAGGGATTTTTAAAGAAAACTGGGAAAGATACACAAAGTTGCAAATCAACTCCTGAAACCAACAGCTCTCTCCAGCCCATCCCAGTTGCACGGTTGAGCAGGATAAAACCCAATTAATCCAAAGAACATTTCACACTTGTCTCAGAAAGTAGCAATATGGACCTACAGCAAGATGAAAAGAGTCCACTGGGGCTGTGTGGGAGCAGTGAGGTTATTTCAATCTTTCACAATGGCTACTTTCAGTGTTCTGGATTTTACAACAAAGAAATCTGCCCCCAGTCTAGCAATTACTTGCCTACCATGGGAAATAAAAACCAAATTCAGTGGGTAGCTTTTGGAGATGTGTTTTCAAAATGCTCCCAGCCCTTTAAGTGAGGCATCAATCCAAACACGATAATGGAGCTACAGTTCTGAAATGTTTAACTAAAACCAGATCTCTTGTTTCCCACTAGTTTTATTAGCTGTAAGTTTTTCAAGTCTGCTGAACTGACTTTGAAGCAGGATGATGGAAAGGGAACAATAAAATATGACATGAGATTTTAAACAGACTTATTTTTTTCCACTTAGTCAGCAGTCTGGGCTTCTCAAATTGCACACAAATTATGGCTCCATTCTGGCTCTTCAAGACATTAAATTTTGAAAAAAAAAACAAACAAAAAAACAACCACCCCCCCCCACCTAAAAAAAAAACCAAAACAAAAAAAAACCCCAACCCACCATGGTAAAACAGAAATATGCAGTTAAACCACGAGACAAGTGTTCATAGGTGGTGGTGTGATATGGGACTCTGCAGGGTGTTTGACTTCTCCTGACTCATGCTGTTAGCAGGAGCTGCTGCCATGCTGCAGGGCAAGAAGTCCATGAGCCAAGAAACATAAAGCAAGATTTCCAGACACTGTTTATGTTGCTACAGACCCCCACAAGGCTCAAACCTATTCACAAGCAGAGCTGGAGACAGGACCACACTCCTGTCTTGTCACATCCTTCCCCTTAATCAAGACCATACAACTTAACCCAATAACACAAGCAAAGTTATTCTCCCCATGTGCTGGAGGCACTGAACAACGTTTCCATGCAGGGGTGCACTGACGACTATCAGGCAAAATTTAAAGGCAATTAAGAAGCTACATCCTGAAATGCCACATAAGTCCTCTAGATTTATACTCATTTTTCTCAGTTTAGAGAAAATATATACAGATGAGGAACTGTTTGCTGCTGGGGCATCCTCTCTTTGGCAACTGCCTTCCAGTTCTCTGCTGGTCTATACAAATGTCTACGTACACCCCCTGCACATCCCCCCAACACTGCATCCCCTCTTAACCAAGTGCCTTCTTTTCTAGGGCACAGACAGAATATGCACTGCAGACCTGCAAGCACTCAATTAAAATGTAAACATTGGGAATACTCTATCCATAATGCTCGCATAGTTATCCAAATAATTTATGCTCTCTCCTCTCCTCCAGCAAGTTCTCCTCAATTCTAACATATCATATTAGGATTTAACTTCAAAGAAGGCAGTCAGATCATGTCCAAGCTAAGCTTCTAATTAAGAATTGGCTTCCAAAGGTCACAAAGTCCCAGTTCTGGGATCAAATTAAAGTTTAGCTTTTCATACAGAAGTTTCAAAAATAAGGACAAATTTCCAGTCTGCCTGGTTGGGAAAGATATGAAAAATGATAACAAAAGCTAAAGACAACAATAAAACAACTTATCTCCCATATTTACAATTTTCCCTGGAAGTTCTGAATGGCCTTGGTTTATTATCTTAGTTTCTTGGGTTTTTTTTGTTTGTTCTTTTTTAAATCTTTGGTGACTGAAGAGAGACTACAGAATTGATAAAACTTCTAAAAACACCAAGCACATTGTAGCAAAAATAACTGTATCAGTTACCCTCCTTAACATTTCAGTGTTAGATTATGGTCTCTTACCAGAACAGTGTGAACCATTTCATACCTTAGTAGAAAAATAAACCTGAGTTTAACATGTTTTAAGAGTTTGTAACTAAAATGGATATATAAAATTTGTACTAATAATCCAAGTTAACACATGATAGCTTCACGATGCAAAGGTAAATGAAGAATTACAACTTCAAGAATCTTTGTGCTGTTTAATGCTTCAGTGGTGCTTTTTCAAATTCCCTATCAAAACCAGCAGAGCACAACCTTCCCGGCACCTCTCACAGCATAAAATAACAAAACACGCTATTTATGCAAGACAAGACTTGCAAGCCCAGACAAGTCATTTACAGAGAGCCTCAACTCAGCCAACTTCAACAGAAATCAGAGAACCACACTCAGCTTGAAATTTCATTATTCTGAACACAAGTCACATCAGATACACAGGTTTTCAAATACACATGATTACAGAATTATTTCTGGCTGCACAGAGAAGGCGGCAGAATTAAACTGACATTTTCATGACTTGTTTGCCCTTTGAAGTTTACTGGTGGGCATCTATTACAGGAGAGTGGTACTGTAATACCATTTAAAACACATTAACTGTCCTTCAGGAGAGGCTGGGACTCACTTCTTTCCCATGAGTTTAATCAATAGGTTAGACTCATATTTCTATTCCTTTTCTTTTTCTCTTTTCATCTAAGAAAACTCGAATTATCTTACACCAGGCAGCATAGGTTTAGCAGGAAGGACAGAGAGATCCAGTTCAAATTCCTGGTAAGGATTCACATCCAACAACTAACAAAGGAAACTAACCCATTCAGATATCCAGGGGAGCAGGCTCATTTTAACTTGCAAGATTTCCACCACTCATATTCTACACGAAAAAGCTGCATTGCACATGCAGCTCAAGTCGCTAGCCATCCAGGCAACCCCCTAGGGAGCCCAATCTGATGCAGAGGGCCTGGCAGGATCTAATCTACAGTGAAAAATGTAGCCTTGTAAAACTGCAGAGAACACACATCTCTAGTGCTAGGCTAGAAAGGAAAACAGAAGGTGAACACTAACAACACCAGGGTCTGGTAAGAACTCAAGAGTGCTGTATTTAGAAAGACACCCTTCTTTCCAGGATCTGGATCATGCCAGCTGGGATAAGGTATGTAAACTAACATGGGCCCAGACTGAGAGTTTGTCCAATAGAGTTGCTTGCCTGTTTTCATTTAAATGTTTTATCCAACTGAGAATGTAGTGCACTGACTAAAAATTGATAATCTCAGACTGTGTGAGTTGCTGAAAGCTCAATAGATGAGATAAAGCAGATGCCATTCTGCTGTGCAATTATGCAATTGTAAAGCTGGTTTACTACCTCACGCTGAACTGTGTAATTCAGCACAAAGTAATAGCTGCTGATGTCATAGTACTTGTACTTTACAGATATTCCACAAATATCTTCTTCCTTGAAAAGCCAACTTCTGTC